>OV277865.1:58765000-59965000 GCA_922989275.2 Gari tellinella
GCAATGTGAAGGGATATGGGGCTTATCAGTAGAGTCAAATGGTCAAGCTTAGGTTAATTGCCAGTTTTATTACCCAACAGATAATCAAGGCATGACTGCATGTGGAGATTCTGTCCAGGCATAGAAGATAAAACCATGATCATTTCTGATCGTCTTTGGAGTATGTTGTCTATAGACTGTATACATATTATCAAACTCTGTGTATCGGAACTCTAATGGGAACTGACCCCTATTAATTATATGCTATTAGAGAGGCATCAGTCTGCTAGTAGGCGGGGCTACATATTTGATAGACAGTTACATGGTAACAACACTACATCCCCTCCTTACTTAGAATTAAACTATTGGACGTCTGTTTAAAATCGGTTGTAAATTTTTGAACAGTCAGAAAGTATAAACATTAACACTGCAATTAGGTTAATCCTGTTTACGGTCTATCAACACAGACTGTCAAAGTTATGTCCATGGCCGACTGATTAATGTTGAATCTCCAGCCTTCGTTCTGGGTTAATGTCCATTCAACTGATTACACCGGTTGGTTAAAGTCATTAGGAACACGTGGCTGTCCAGTTTACGATCTGGTTGTAAATTCCTGCACAGAGGGCATGGTTGAATTAGTGGAATGGAGTCTTGGAGTGGAGTGGTGGAATGGAGTCTTGGAATGGAATTTTAGAGTGAAAACCACTCCAAAACCATACTCCATGACTCCATTCCAACATTCCATTCCAAGACTCCAAAACTACTCTCCATAAATTCAACCATACCTTGCCATAGTTGAATATATGGAGTGAAGTTTTGGAGTCTTGGAGTGGAGAGTAATTTTGAGAGTTTAATTGTGGAGTCTATACAGTCTATAGACAACATACTCAAAAGACGATCAGAAATGATCATGGTTTTATCTTCTATTCCTGGACAGAATCTCCACATGCAGTCATGCCTTGATTATCTGTTGGGTAATAAAACTGGCAATTAACCTAAGCTTGACCATTTGACTCTACTGATAAGCCCCATCTCCCTTCACATTGCGTCTGCCCGAAATGCAAGTAATCCTGCAGGAAATGTCTGTTTTTGTATTTGATCTTGGTCTACACTGTTTGCATAAGACACACTTACTCTTGACAGATGCACAGTTTGATAATGATGTATATTTGTTAAGGTAGGTTTCAATGGATTTGTTTTAATTGCATAATGATAAAAAGTGAAAACCCTAATCAGAGGGCCCCTAGAAGAGTCCCTCTGATCTGGGTCTACATTGTTTGCAGAGGACAAGTGTACTCTTCACAGGTACACTGTAAATGATGTATATATGTGACACTATGTTTCAATGGGTGTGTTACAATTGATTTCAACATGACAAACAGGGAAGACCCCGAACAGAGAATCCCTATTATGAGCCCTCAGATCTGGGTCTACACTGTTTGCACAGGACATGTGTTCTCCTCACAGATATAAAGTTTATTAATGGTGTAAATATGTGGTACTAGGTTTCAATGAGTTTGTTGCATTTTATTGAAACATGGCAAACAGTAAACATCCTGATCTTAGAGTGCCCCTATTAGGAGCCTATGGTCTTGGTCTAAACTTAAAAACTGTTTGCATAGTTTCAAATTAAAGTAGAAAATGCTCATGTCGACACTATGTCTACCCTAAACCCTATGATGTGACTACCTATTAGAATGATCTTGAAGGGATGATTTCTAATGAGTTGTAATATCATGGGGTACGGTAGAGACATAAAGAATCAAACAACTTTGGTATACATTTGTACATGTAAATTGAGTGCTAATACATGTCTTTTCAACTTAAGCAACACAAAGTTTGATTTTCAAACAGTACTGATCCAGATCAGAGGTCAATTAACTTGGCATCTGCTCAAGATTCAAACTGTTTGCAATTGTCATCAAGATAGGCTCAGCTGGATTAGATAAAGGATATACTAGTAATTTAATTGCTCCTGAAAAAATTATGGACATTTCCATTTTCAAATTAAGCCTGGTCCATTTTGACTACAGTAAAACCTCTCTTTTGCAAGCACTAAATAGAAGGCTAATACTTTTATAAAAGACAGATGACAGCTTAAATAAATGTGAAAGTAAAACAGAAAGCTCACTGTGCTTTAAGCAACGACCTGCATTAAGTACCTATCAACACACTTAAGTGGTCGTAGATTTGTAATAGAGATGTTTTACTGTATTTGATTTTTACAATAAATTTCAAAATGACTAACAATGCATAATAAAGACCCCTCTGATCCGAGTCTACACTGTTTGCATTGAGGACATGCTTTCTTTTCACATGTATGCCTTTTTGCAAATGACAGTACAATCGTTGCTAGGGTTGAATGTGTTGCTTATTATATTTTTAAAAACTAGATTTAAAATGAAATCTCATTGAGCGAGTTGTGTCATCTGATGTTTAATGAAAATCTACACAATTGACTCTTACCATGCTAGCTGTAAACACTTGTAATATTTGCAAACAGTTTGGATCCTGGTGAGATGCTGCATGATACGACAACACACCATGATCCAAACTATTGGACACTCTGATCTTGTTTTGAAGAGACATTTAGAAAAGATCTATTTTTAGAAAGGTAGCAGACGACACTTGTTGCAGACGGAAAAAATACCCAGCATGCAAAGAATTAATAGGTTCTAGGTCTAAGGACGCTGAAATCCTTGTGTCTCCACCAAATCCAGTGTTGTTACTACTCAAACAGCTTTTGACAAGCTTTTCTCCTTTTTATACATAGTCAAACTTATAACAGTACAAACTCTTTACTCCATAGATACTCATTTTTTACACATTTATTCCTGCCTTGAAGAAAATAATTCCAATATATTGTCATGAATATGTATCATAAGAATTATTTTCTATATTCTATTAGATGGCAGCGTACAGAAAACAGAAAGTAAAGCAAAATGTGTGATTAATAATGCGCATTCTGCTTTACTTTCAACCTGCCTTAAGCCTGTCTTCAAAACTAGAATGTGGCTATAGAGTAAAGGGTTAAATGACTTTTTAGAACTTTTACATGGACAGTCTTTAAGATGTGGTGACAACATATTGCAAAGAAGCATTCTGCATTCCTTTTTTCTTGAATTACATTTATCCTGCAGTATAAGCCGACATCTTGACTTTAACCATTTTAGTTTCCCCAGAACAATACCATAGAAGGACTTCATGCACATGAGTTGTTACTGATATAATTTTAACCCATTACCCCATAGCCTGTTTCTAAATTTCGAAACATGTGACCACTTAAAGCAGATTGAAAGTAAAGCAGAGTGCGCCTAAAGGCTTAACTTTCAGCCTGCTTTAAGCTACCATCTCCTAGCATATCAAATAAATTTCTAATGGTGCATATCCATGACAGTATAAAGCTGAACTATAATCTTCAGTATCGTAACAAGGCATATTTTTGGGTCAATGGGTTAAATAAATATATTACTATTATTATTTAATTGTTCTTGGATTAACTGATGGTTTTGTCTATTAAAATAACATTTATATTTCAAATAATTTTTGAGTTCTTTCTTTCATTTATAAACTAGGTTCAGATAACATGTTGCTGTCCATTCTAGTAGTCCACAGATGGTGTCTTGTGGAGGGCACTGTGCATATCTAATTAATGACCCCAGTTAACTAGGTGATAATGACTGCATGCCAAGACTGAAGATTAGACCAGTTCAGAATTTTGTTCAATTTGTAAGACGTTTTCCACAGACTGTATAAACAGTTGTTTCCAAATAGTCTAAACCTTTTCATTTTTGGTCCAGTTATTACACTTTTCGAATTTGTGTGTAGGTTTGTATCGCATCCCGAGCCAACCATGTCAATTTGGTGCAAAAAATCGAGTTTTGAAAATGTGGGCTGATCAGCCCCCAGGCATACTTTGGGACTTTATTTCTACATGAAATGATGGCAGCACAAAAATGTATGGATGTTTCTTGCCTATGCCACTATATTCTTAGACACACACATTTAGTACATGACATCACATTGTCACAGCCATTTAAGAACAAACATAACATTTACAGCCTCTTAAAATACCCAGAGAGTCCCAAAATAGCATTCAGAAGATATTTGGGTATTTATTTTCATAACATTGCAATGTCACGGTAGCTTATTTATTACCCATTAGCCCCTATGCCAGGACATCTGCAGTGTCCCTACGGTAAATGGGGCTACGGGATGGGTGAGATAAGGTGAGTGAGGTGAGCCTGTAGGGGCCAGAGCGATCAGTGCTGACTAGACAGTTAAAATGCCATTCCAAGACTCTATTCCACGCCAAGACTCCATTCCACTAATTCAACCATGCCTGCACAGAGTGTTATTGTCTGCAATGCGGATTTTGCATTTGATGAGATTAGAGATAGCTCAAATAGGATGTTTAGTTCAAGAACAAATTAATGAATTAAGAATTATGATGACTACAAACTAAATGTAAAATCATGTAAATGATGCTTAACACATTTTCAATTCATGAAATATACTAAATGTTGCACTACACATTCTATTAAATTCACAATACAATTTGCTTATATTGAACAACTCTTATTAATACACACATATATCAATGGATAATTATGCCATTGCTTAGCTGTTATAACCACTTGATAAACACATATAATAATGGATTATTGTGCCATTGCTTATATGTTATAAACACATACACAACATTTCACTTTGGTTAAGTTTTAGATGTATGTAATCCATAGTGAATATTCTAATTTCTTGTGTTTTTATGACAATGGATTATTATGCCATTGCTTCACTTTTTCACTGATATAACCTTATAAGAAATCTGGGGGCCTGCGTCTTCTTGTTGATCTACGCAGCTGTGTTTCTGGATCTGCAATGTTTTCGTTCCCGTCGCTATCATAAACAGGTGGTGAATCTAACACATGTATGAACTTTTATGAGTTTCTTGTTATTTGTTTGTCCTGTCGTCTGGCGGTGATTAATGTTCCCTTTTTGTTTATTATTTCATAGGGCTTTCGATCAAACGGTGTTGTCCACTTGTTGTGTTTATCCTGTTTGACTAGAACTTTGTCACCAATTTTGAAGTTTGATGGCTTTGCGTTTCTGCGTTTATCAGCATAAATTTTCATTTTGTCTTTAGCCTGCCGGTCAGCACTTTTTGCTTGTTTGTGAACCTTTGTTTTCTTCCATTTGATTGGCAAATTAGGTAATTTAATATTGATTGGTCTTCCGAAAAACAGTTCAGATGGGGTTTGTTTGGTTGTTGAATGTGGCGTTGCACGATAATTTCTCAAGAATGCGTACATGTCCTGTTTCCAGCATGAGCCTTGTGTTTGAGCGGCGCGAATCGACTTGCCAACCGAACGCATAAATCTCTCACATTCACCGTTTGCTTGCGGCCATAAAGGAGTTATTTTTCTATGTTTAAATCCCAAATATTCCGCAAATTGTTCAAATCTATGAGAGTTCATTGGTGCGCCATTATCACTTTTTACAACTTTCGGAATTCCAAATTCAGAGAAGATTTTATCCAATACCGGAATAACTGAGTTAGCGTTTATTGAACTCATTACTTCAACTATTGGAAACCTTGAATAATCATCAATGATCACGAGTAGGTATTTTCCATCTGGAAATGGTCCACAAAAGTCCATACTGACTTCATCGAAGGCATGTTCGGGCATTTTACTCATTTGCAGCGGCTCGGGCGTTTGTTTGTTTACCGATGCTAGACAGGGTATACAGATTTTGCATGTCTCTTCCACTAATTTGTCAATGCCTGGAAAATAAGTTTTTTCCCTAAGCAGTTGTTTCGTACGCACTATACCTTGGTGTCCTTCATGAGCGATCGATATGCATTTCTTCTGTAGAGATTTCGGAATTACAAGCTTTGAATCATGAAGTAACAATTCACCTGTGTCCAATGTGACAACTGTTAAGTCATTTTTGCAGCGCGAAAGATTATCAAGTGTACTGTTTTGGTGGTACACTGTATCCCATGTGCCATTTTTAACGTTTGACATTGCCGTTTGTAAGTCGCTGTCCTTTTGTGTTTCGCTGATAATGTCTTCTAGTTTCATTGCTTTGGGTACATTATGATTTGCGATGAAAGACAGATATTCCTCAGCTATTTTTGAAGACGAACTTGTGTCCTTGCTGTTTAAGTCCGGATGTCTGCTTAAATAGTCTGAAATGTTTGACTCGCCAGGTTTGTAGATCACCTTCAAGTCATAGGCTTGAAGTCTGAGTCTCCAACGTTCGATACGGGCTGGCGGTTTAGATTTCGGATTGTTATAAATCGTTTCTAAGGCTTTTGCGTCACTTATCAGCACAAACCTATGTCCGAACAGGTATAAGTGCCAATGCTCGATTGCCCATACAATTGCCAGGCTTTCTTTCTCCGTTTGCGAGTAGCGTTTTTCTACATCCGTGAGCGATTTGCTTGCATAGCAGACTGCTTTTCCATTCTGTAGCATTATTGCCGCAAGTCCCACGGGACTGGCATCCGCAATAACTTGGGTTTCTTTCCTTGGGTCAAAGTAGGTCATCACTGTCTCACTACTTAAACTGGCTTTCAATTGCTCGAATGCAGTCTGCTGCTCTTTTTCCCATTGCCATTTTGCATTCTTCTTTATGAGTTTCCGTAACGGTTCAGTGATTGTTGAATAGTTCGGTATGAATCTTGAGACATAGTTGGTCATTGCTAAGAATGAGCGTATTTCCGAGACGTTTATCGGCGATGGAGTGTTCTTTATTGTTTCACACTTTTTCGGATCAGCAGACATGCCATTTTCACCAAATATGTATCCATAGAACTCAAGCTTTCGTTTGTTGAATCCACATTTGTTTTGGTTTAGTGTCAATTGTTTTTCCTGAAGTCGCATGAGTGTTGCTTCAAGTCTACTGTCATGCTCCTGTTGTGTAGATCCATACACAATTATGTCATCGCTGATATTGCGCACACCGTCTAGACCTTGCAGAGCATTGCGTAATGTGTTTTGAAATATTCAGCAGCACAATTAATCCCAAAACTTAGTCTTTTGTATCGACGTAATCCAACGTGTGTTGTGAATGTTGTAATATTACGTGATGATTCCGATATTTCTAGCTGATGGTAACCTTGATTAAGATCTAGTTTTGAAAAGAATTTTGCTCTATTTAAGTCCAAGATCATGTCATCAATTGTTGGAATTATGTGACGCGTGCGTTTAAGTGCCTGATTTGGTAGTCTCATATCTACGCATATGCGAATTTCGTTTGTTTTGCTTTTAGGTTTGGGTGCTGCAACGATTGGTGACACCCAGTCTGTCGGTCCGTCTACACACTCTATTATGTCAAGACCCTCAAGACGTTTTAATTCTGCTTCAACTTGCTTTCTTAGGTGAAATGGAATTCTTCTGTGTGGTTGTGATACTGGCTGTACATTCGGGTCAACGTGTAAGTCGATTTGTGTATCTTTCAACTTTCCTATTCCAGTAAACACCTGTTTGTATTTAGCACATAACTTACTGGTGCTATCGGGCTGCATTGATAAAATCTCAGGTACTATTTGGAGTTCAACTGAGGTCATGTAGCTCAATAAATTTCCACAGCTACCTCTTGTAACATAGAACAGTGCTGTTGTCATTTTGTCTCTTGTTTCGATTGTTGCTTGAAATTTACCAATTAAGTTGACTGTACTATTAGCTCCGTACGCGTAAACTTTTGTGTCTGTTTTGCTCAGTTTTGGCTTCTGTTTCATGTTGTTGTAAGAACTTTCATCAATGACATTGATTGAACTTCCTGTGTCGATCAATATGTTTATCGGATATCCATTGATTTGAAGTTTAAGTTTGGGTTTTGACGTTACTGTATTTACGTTTGCTGTTTCTTTCAAACCATAGCAATAGTGTCCTTCACTTTCACTGTTATCAGAACTTTCAATAGTATGCACAGTTTTTGGTTTGGAATGTCTCTGCTTTGCACGACACACTGTTTCAAAATGGTTGAATTTCTTGCAGAAGTTGCACTGCTTTCCTTTAGCGGGACAAATTGAATTGAAATGTGGATAGTCCTTACCACAATTTCTGCAATTTGTAAGTCCGCGTTTTGCAGGTTGCTTCTTGCTCGGTTGATATCTAGGTTGTACCGTGTTTTGTTGTTTTGTGACTCGGTTTGTTTCGCTATAGCTGTTTTCAATTTCGGAAGCTTGCTGTTCCGATATTTCGAGTCCTCGGGCTTCTTTGATCAGGTCATCTAGGGACATCTCTGTTCGTAAAGCTTTTCTTCTCAGTCTTGTAGATGAGCAGCTTTGTATTATTTGCGACTCTATTTCTTTATTTTTGTCGGCAAATTCACAATTTTCAGACAATCTTCTCAGTCTGGTTTGGTAACTGTCCATGCTTTCTGTTGGCTCTTGTTTGGCTTGGCGAAATGTGTAGACTTCGAATTCCGTAGATTTCTTTGGAACAAAGTATTCTGTTAGTTTCTGTTTAGCCGTTTCATAGTCGTGTCCAGTGTTTTGCAATGTATCGAAGATGTCATCTACATCCTCGCCTGCATAATGTAGAAGTAGTGCCCTTTTTCTTTTGGTGTCTTTTATGTTTAAACCAAGAAGTAGGTTATCCAGTCGATTGCACCATTTCTTCCATCTCTGGTCAACACCTGGTTCACTGACGCTGAAGCTAGAAAAAAGGTAGTCCTTGTGCCATTGTTTTTGTTTAATGTCACTTTACTTTCCAGTTAAGGTTATTGGCCTTATTTCCACTTGAGTGCGTCTTTTGTTTTAACTTAGTTAGCCTGAATTTGCATATTGCACTATATAATCCAATTTAGCACTTCCTTCTAAAATCTGTTTTGTCTGTTAAATCCATTTTAATCATTTTTTATAATTTTCATCACTTTATCCTCGTCGCCATTGTAAGATCTGTGCGTCAGTGGGTTGATGCATAAGAAAGGCTCTTTACAGTACTAACTATTTAATGTCTAAAGCTAACTACATTTCTATACAGTCGTAGGACAACGTCCATCCAGAGCACAAAATCTCTGAACTGGTCTTATCTTCAGTCTTGACATGCAGTCATTATCACCTAGTTAACTGGGGTCATTAATTAGATACGGACAGTGCCCTCCACAAGGCACCATCTGTTTGTTGGCTGTTAGAATGAGCAGCTACATGTTTACTTAAACCTAGTTTATAAATGAAAGAAAGAACTCAAAACTATTTGAAATATGAATATTATTTTAATAGACAAAACCATTGGTTAATCCAAGAACAATTAAATAATAATAATAATAAAATTATTTAATTAACCCATTAACCCATATTTAAATACGCCTTTTTACACCCTTAATTCATTCCTATACTGAAGAATATAGTTAAACTTTATACTGTCATGAATATGCACCAAAAGAAATATGTTTGATATCCTAGGAGATGGTAGCTTAAAGCAGGCTGAAAGGTAAGTAGAATGAGCATTCTGCATTACTTTTAACCTGCTTTAAATGGGCATACATCTCCAAAAATAGAAACAATCTATAGGGTAATGGGTTAAAAATTAAACCAATAACAACTCATGTGTATATAGTCCTACTTTGAAATTGAAATTGTTAATGTTAAGTTGTCGGCTTATAATGCAGGATAAATGTAATTCAAGAAATAAAATAATGCAGAAAGCTTCTTTGCATTATGTTACAATGTATCGATACATCTTAAAGACAGACTGTCCGTGCAAAAGTGCTAAATAGTCATTAAACCCTTTACTCTATATCCAGTTTCTAGTTTTGAAGACAGGCTTACAGCAGGCTGAAAGTAAAGCAGAATGCGCCTTACACATTTTGCTTTACTTTCGGTCTGCTTTAAGCTGCCATCTATAGAAAATGTTTCTTATGATATATATCCATGACTATATATTGGAATTATTTCCTAAAGTGCAGGAATAAAATTCAATGTGTAAAATGAGTATCTATGGAGTAAATAGTTATTATAAGTTTGACTATGTATAAAACAGAGAAAAGCTGGTCAAATGTTTAAGTACAACACTGGCTTTAATGGAGACAAAAGGATTTCAGTACTCTAGGACCTATTAACTCTTTGCATGCTTAGTATTTTTAATATCTGCAACAAGTGTTGTCTGCTACCTTTCTAAAAAGATTAGTTTTCTAAATATCTCTTCAAAACAGGATCAGAGTGTCAAATAGTTGGATCCTGATGAGTTGTCGCATTATGCAGCATCTCACCAGGATTCAAACTGTTTGCAAAGGTTAACACATTTTTACAGCTATCACGCTACAAGTTAATTCTGTAGATTTTCATTAAACATCAGATGACACAACTCGGTCAGTTAAATTTCATTTTAAATCTAGTTTTTAAAAATATTTTGATAAGTTTGATAAGTTTATTTCCATTTCTTCCAATAGGTCATCAGATACATGTGAGGAATGATCAAACATATATACAAATATGGCGACACATTATGTTTTTATATAATATTGACGTAATTCTATACATGTAAAATTGCATATACATGTACAAAATATCACCATTGGTATCTTCTCTAGATCTTTACTATTGCCTGAAATAGTTATGAAAACTTCAATTTGACTGCTTTTAATATAGATGCGAATGACATTGATGCCAAACATAGAGTATCAGCAGTTACATAATAAATGTATACGATTGAGTATAGTTACTCCAGGTACATTTAGATCTAGATATATATCAACACAATGACAAACATAAATGTATTATGTACTGAAGACATAACTGTAGATCTACCATTATATAATAAGCATGAAACACATACGAATGAGTACTGCGTGTACACTATACGGTTGTATAATATTAGAAACTAACATCTATTCTATTATATCAGTGAGATTTGAGAGGTAAACTAAAATATGTATGCAGAAAAAGTTCCATCTTTGCCTGACCTTGTTTGAAAATCGAAAGGTATGCAACAAGATAAGGCTATGGAAATGTTTATTGAATATGTATGATCGTCCCAACAATCTGAAAATGAAGAACAGTCCTATTACAAGTAGTCGTTGTTAAGAATTTATCCATTTAATATGTAACTATACAAACTTTTTTTCATTTTGGTGACGTTGAATGTTATAATAATCATTTACTGTTTTGTCAAGGACTGGTGTAACAGAAAATTAACAGCCCGTCCTGAAAATGCTTTCCCCAGCCTTTTTTAAACAACTACCTGTATACAGTACTGAAAAAAATTATGTAGTAAAGGGTTAATAGAGGCGATTTGCTCACATGGGTACTTGTGGTGTGTGGGTGTGTGTGTGTGGGGGGGGGGGGGGGGGGGGGCTTTAAAGGAGACTGAAATGTACAACTAGGAGATTTCTACTTTGATTTGAACTTAAAAAACAGTTTTGACCCAGACCATAGGCTCCTAATAGAGGCTCTCTGATAAATTTTGTTACTGTTTGCATTGTTTCAATAAAATGCCAACAAACTCATTGAACCTAGTATCTTATAACTACACCATTAATAAACTGTATATATGTGAAGAGTACACTTGTCCTGTGCAAACAGTGTAGACCAAGATCTGAGCGCTCCTAATACGGATTCTCTGATCAGGGTCTTCCCTGTTTGTCATGTTACAATCAATTGTAACACACCCATTGAAACATAGTGTCACATATATACACCATTTACAATGTTCCTGTGAAGAGTACACTTGTACTACATGTAAGAGGGATCCTTCTAGGGGCCGGGACCTCTCATTAGGGTTTTCACCTTTTTTCATGTTGCAATTAAAACATCCATTGAAACCTACCGTCACATTTTTAACTCATTAACAAACAGTGTATCTCTCAAGAGTAGGCTTCTCTTACGCGAACAGTGAAGACCAAGATCAAAGACTCCTAATAGGGCCCCTCTAATCAGCGTCTTTATTGAAACCTAGTGCCACATACATGATGTATTTACATCAATAACAAAAGTTTACCGTGGTGGAGTATACTTGTCATTTGCAAACAGTGTAGACCCAGAACAAAGGGCTCCTAATAAAAATGGGGAAAATCTTTACAAATTAATTTTGTGGGGGCGGGATAATATCATTGGCTTTTGCCCAGCTCCTTTCCATATGAAATGAGTTGGGGCCATTATCAATAAATGCATTTCTACAATAACCCTTAATGATGGTTATTATTGTTTAATTGTATTCAAATAATACATTTGTACAGCAGCTGATCTGGATCCAAACAGTTTGTCACTCATACTCAACTTCAATACTTGGTGTCAGTTTGAAAAACTAATTTTGATTTATTTTAGCAGGCAATATACATGTACATGTGAAGCAGACGACAATTAAGCATGATAAGGGTTAAATCAAAACTTATTGAAAATAAATTCTTTAGGTAATTTCAATCTTCTGTAGCCATCACAATTTAATAATCACCGGCACTTGAAACATACGCTAGTGACTACGGATGACATCAAAGTACATCAATTAAAACACGTTTTATACTTTTTGTATATAGACAAAGTTCTGTAGTGCTTGCTCACTGAAGATACAAAACTGAATAATCATGTTCAGAAATTTTAGCAGCATTTATTCAATCTGAGAAGTGCCTAAACACAAAAACATATTTCCTGCAGGAGTACTTGCATTTCATGCAGACGCATTGTGAAGGGAATAATGGGGCTTATCAGTCAGGTCACAGGTCAATTGCCAGTTTTATTACCCACCACATAATTAAGGCATGACTGCCTGTGGAGATTGTGTCCAGGAATACAAGATAAAACCATGATCAGATCTGATCGCATTTCCAAGACGTTGTCCTACGACTGTATACATATTATCAAACTCTGTGTATCGGAACTCTAATGGGAACTGACCCCTATTAATTATATGCTATTAGAGAGGCATCAGTCTGCTAGTAGGCGGGGCTACATATTTGATAGACAGTTACATAGTAACAACACTACAGGAGCCTTACTTTCAAAATGGCTAATGCCAACTTTGTGAGAAAATAGCAGACGACAGCAGTGATATCGTTGGTATTAATGCAAGCATTTGTTTGAGAAGGGGTTTGCTGTAGGGAGGGAGCACTGTATGTGAACATAATGTTAGTGTATATAATGGGAATGATACATGACAATCTTGTCCTACAGGGCACCAAGCCAGCCTTTAAAGTAAAGTATTGACCTAAGTATCGTCTATAGTCTAACACTTTGCATGCTGTGTAATGTTTTTGTCTGTAACAATCTCAAATTTTATTTTAAATTCAGGGTCAAGGCCCGTTTCATAAAATCTTTGAACCCTTACTTACCCATAACATGGAATGGTTGCAACTTCTATAAATAGAAAAGCTCAGTCAAGGTTCAGCGCACAAAATTCATCTATAACTTAACTTATATCAATATGCGTGTTACTCATTTCGGATCCTGAGCAGCCGACACAGCCGCGTTGTTGACTTCTGATCACAACCAAACTGAGTACATGTGAGTTAGCCTGGCAAAGAAATGATTAAAACAATAAAATGAAGCAAAAATATAGTTACCAGTTTGTACCCAGACAGCCCCTTATCGAAACGAAATAGGAGTTGGCTTGAAGGTACTGACATACACCTGATAAACCTGTTTAGAACCTCCTTGCAAATTTGATATATATACTAGTATAGATATGTTTATAATTTATGTACGTGTGTGTGGTAAATTAATAAAAAGATTACCAGTCAGTATTAACTTATTGCATCACGTTACGGTAAGCCATCTGACAGGCGCTTGTCATTGGACTGCGATTTCTTCCGATTAAAGTTCATTGACCGGCCACTGAAAAAGCGTGCACCGTCCGTTACTTAGGTAGTCCAAAGACACTCACCTGTCTCAAGATGAACGCGTGTTAAAACAATTTCCCTTTCATATTGGAATAATTGTTCAGGTATAGTCGGAATTTGACCCGTGAGCTGTGACCTTTAGGACGAGTCCACCCATAGAGGTAAAACGCGTCACAAACCATGAATTCGTTCAGGAGTTACATACCTTTCATGGTTTACTAAGGATATTGTGTCTTGTGTATTGAAACTAAATCAATAATCGAGTTAGTGTAATGGGTAGAGTGTAAGGATACTTGCAATAGGATAAAAGGCTATGGGCACGATTCCCAAAAGAAATTATTTGTTTTAAAACGTTTTCTTTTTTATGTTTTATTGCATTATATTTCAAACAATAACTTATTTGAATTGTTTAGCATATATGCTGAATGTGCCATGGGCGACCTAAAACGATAAACTTTGTGAAGTATTGAAAGTTTTAAATGTATTTAATTTGTTTTCTTTTATCACCGACATTTTAACGGGCAATTCCTGTTTCCAATTAAGTCAAGTTAATGTTTGACAATTGAAAAATGACAAACAGTGTTGCCCTGATCAGAGCTCCCTGATCTGGTATTCACTTTTTTTCAGGGGACAAGTGAAGTACACTCTTTCTAGATGACGAGTATACATGTACTTGTCGTTAAGGTTACACCGTATAAGTTTTATGGGATTTTAAATCGTTTTTGCTTCTCCTTCTTACAGGCACGTAGAAGCTTTTTACAAGCTTCCTTTCCATGGAATTGATGCGGTGATTTTGTATGTCGTACCATCTTTAGTTTGAACTATGTGGTTATACAGAAATGTAATAAAAATTGAATAATATAATTATATTATTTAAATATTGATCAATTACTATGTTCCTGGTGGTTAGCGTCATATTTATTATAAAATACCTTTCCAAACAAAAACATAAATAAAACACAGCATCCAATGGGTATCGAACCCATGACCTTAGTCAGTAATACGCTATTCCACGTGCAGCAAGTACTCTACTATCTCGACCACGATAACATATATATAGGTATCAAAATCTTATCTTAAATGTCAAGTTAAAGTTTGAACCCTAACTTACCCATAAAATGGAATGGTTGCAACTTCTATAAATAGAAAAGCTCAGTCACGGCTCAGCGCGCAAAATCTACCTATAACTATATTAATGCTTGAAAATAACAACATGAATAATATGTACACATCTATCTACATGTATATTTTAGGTACGTCAGCGAGATTCCTTATCGAGGCTCCTGTACTGTGTCACCTATATAAACCGGCATTTTCATCTGCTCGTTTTGCACTTGTTTTAAATGAAAGGTGCTAATATTTAGACTTGAACGAATAAAACAAACTTTTAATCATTTGATAAAATGAGTTTCAATTCCGTATGACCGCGCTGTGTGCGTTTTTTCGATCGTCGAATGCGATACCTGAGCGTTTCGGCAGCGCAAAATGGCGGGTCGGAAACGAGACATGGGAAAACCCCTCTTACGTTTTTCGCAAATATCTCGAGTTATTTTGTGTAATACGTCAACAGAATCTGTTCTTAAAGATGTCTGCCAACAAATCGATTACGCAGACTAAAACAAATGTGAAAAATGATTTTAAAGAGTAAAATATAGCCTATTTTTAAGATTCAATAATTTACAATATACTCTTTTGCAATTAAATGCAAAATATTGTCCATGTTTTATGAACATTTATGAATGTTTTGAGCTATTTACCTGTTTGATATCGTTTGCACCTTTTTGCCGCGGTGCATCCAAAGCAGGGGTGTAATTACGCCTGAGAGGTAATTGCCACGTGGTGGCGAATTGAACATAATTTCGGATAACCCTAGTTTTCGGACAATACACTATGATTTGTAAAGAAACCAAAGAACAACACGTGTCGTCAGAATCAAACTTTTTTTCAGGGTTTTGTTTATTTTACCACCATTCTTTATCTAAAGATCTGTCCGACCTTGGTCGACAGCGTTCAAACTACACAATTTCATCAATGGTATTAGATTATAATTCATGAAATCCCAGTTGGCAGCCTAAAGCGTGGCGAAAGCTAAACAGAAAGTTCCCGAAGGATCCCTCTGCTGTACCATCACCCCGCCTTAAGCAGCCACAGTTGGTGATCTAGACCAGAGGCTTCGACTAGTACCGCACTAACTAGGTCGATATATTTTCGACAGTGATAATAAGAAATAATGCAAAAAAGCACAATTGTCAGCTAAAGCAAGATGAAAGCTAAAAAGAAAGCTCGCAAAAATCTCTCCTAAAAAGAAAGCTTCTAAAGGAGCTATCCGTTTCACCTCGACCATGCTTCAAGCATAAATCCGTCCCAAAACCGAATCATTGATACAGTTAACAGAGCAGAACCTTGAAAGGGGTACACACTGGTCTAGATTGACAACGTATAAAGTACAACATTTGTAATAAAATATGTAATAGTTCACATAACTTGTAGATCCAAATCCTGCTCTCCGTTTAGACTATCCGTTCAAGTCAATTTTTACATTGTTCAGCAATATAGCACACAAACCCTGTGGACCCAGATAATGTGTCTCCATGGAGCCATCGATCCGAATCGACAGCGTCTGAAATGCAGCAGATTTAAGGATATGGTCTATAGTCCGGCAGCTTAAGTGACAAATACTTCACTTGGTGATACAAGCATCAAATTGTGCACATATATGCCCCATGACATGCTATCTTGGAAAAGCACGAGATCCAGGTGAAAAACAACATGGCCGTCATTTTTCAAGATTGCCGCCATTGGAAGTGCTTATACTGTGTTTGAACTAGATTTTGATTGAATAATTCTATTTTGAAGATCTTTCTTCAAAATATATGTTTTTGATGATGACAAATCAATTTTTGACTTAACAAAATCGAAATTATTCAAAATGATGATGATATATTATTAATTAAATGAAAAATTACTGTCTCATTGAAGTTTTAATGGACAGTGTCGCAGATATCTAAACCAGTAATAAATTTGGTAATACAGGCATCACATTTTGCACATGTATGCTTCATGACATGCTTTTTTTGGAAAAGTACGAGATCCAAGTGTACAAACAAAATGGCTGCCATTTTCAGCTTAGCATAAGTTCGACTCCGTTTCCGCGTCAATGCCAGGCCACCACAAGTATTATGACTGTCTCATGTATTTACATACATGTAAATGTAAACTGAGATTTCAAATAAGGCATCTTGTATTGTATTGTATTGTTTGACATGCTTTCTTGGAAAAGCATGAAATCCAAGTGAAAAAAACAAAATGGCCGCCATTGTTCAAGATGGCCGCCATTCGAAGTTCGTTTACTGTGTTTAAACTAGAATTTGATTGAATAATTATATTTTGAAGATCTGTACATCAAAATATATGTTTTTGAGGATGAGAAAACCATTTTTGAATTTAGAAAATAAAAACTATTGAAAGTTATGATGATATAATATGAATAAAATGAACTATTACTTTCTCTTCTAAGTTTTAATTGATAGTACCGCAGATGACTAAAAAATACTTAAGTTAGTGATACAAGCATCAACTTTTGCACTGGTATGGTTCATGACGTACTTTGTTGAAAAAAATACGAGATCCAGGTGAAAAAACAAAATGGCCGCCACTTTTCAAATATGGTCGCCATTCGAAATGCCTTAATTTTCACTGTTTGAAGTAGATTTTGATTGAATAATCCTATTTTGAAGATCTTTACATCAACAAATATGTTTTTGATGATGAGAAAACCAATATTGAATTTAGAAAACCGGACTTATTGAAAATTTTAATGATATAGCATGAGCAAAAAGAACCAAACTACTCTATCAGTGATGAATTAATATAATGCCCAGAAATGCGATTACCCAATCTAAAGATACGCATTAAGGACAGTAATGGATCTATTGTGCACATTGCAGTTTGAGATTTGTAGACGATGTAAAATCATTTACCGCAAAGTGGGCAGTTTGCATATACTGACAAATTCCAGCGTAGAAGGTTAAACTCCATACACAATACGGAGCAAATCACTTAGGCCTAAATGCAACTATTGGCCCAAGAAACAATTCTTTTCTCACATAGCTTCCCTTATATCCGAGTCAGAGCAACTAAACGGGTTAATGTATAGGTTAGACCATGGTTGAGCGCGAATAAACGATGTGGTTCGAGGGAGAACTATGTCGTTTATTCGCGCGCAACTATGGTCACACCTATTTAGCACTGGCTTAGGCTCGAGGAAAATAAGAAGACCCTTCGTTTCTGTGTTTTGTTTTAGATGAAAAGTCATTTTATTTGTAATATTTTACTAAAATTGAAAGGTTATTTCAATGTGAAGTTTGATACATGAAGCATGCTTCAACACCAGTATAAATAACGCTTATTGAAGCTTTATATGTAAGCACAATTCATTAGTAATTGTCTTTAAAATGTAGGTCTCACTGTACATAAAATAACGTCATCAAGCGTGTGCAGTTCACTTCTGACCTTAAAGGCAATCTAGACATGCATATCCCAGGTTTTACCTCTACAGCTGAAACAATACATATATCTAGGTCCAGAGGGACGGTATAGATCTAGATCTATTATTATTACTGTGAAATGTCCGTATTGCTTCAGTTTAAATCCTTTATCTAGTGTTTATTCCGATCATTCATCGCTAAGCCTACAGTGCAGGCAAAAGGTTTCCGCAGCGGCTCGCTAGGAGGATTGCTAGGATTGTGACGTGAAATTGCCTTGAGATAACGGAAGCGTGGACTAAATGAACGGTATGTTAGTTAGTTTATGGTTTTGTTGAAATAAAGGTCAAAAGTTTTTGAGGCATCTGATAGGCCGAGAGCTCCTAGCCATGTGCTAAATTCTTTTAGCTGTAACACCAGTAAGAACACTTTAGAACATATATGACGTCATACGAACGGTCATAGATCATACGTATACGTAATTCGGCCAAACTTGGGAAACCAGTGTAGATCTAATACAAGACTACAACCATGAATGCGAGGCTTCATATGATAGTTTCTTCCGTAAAACACGTTCAATGTTTTTACCTCATCAACATTTTCTAGTCATAGTGCTGTTCTTAGCATACCCAGTACTTAGTGATGACATGGTTTTGAGATCTACATGGTTTAGATCTATGCCTGGTGGGTATCTATGCTATTCCTGTTAGGCAGGCCTATTAAAGGAATACAAGTAGTTATCACTCAGACCACTGAAAACAGTATCTGAAGGCTACTATACATTTTGTTCCAATGAGTTCTTATACGAGCTCGGCAGCACTCAGGCACTTCACGTGCGATATTGGTTAGTCTAACGTTTACAGATTATTCCTGGAAGGGATTGCTAAGCTCCTTCGGGGTCCTTAAACCTCTGGACCTTGTCAGTAAATAACATCTGAGACTGCCTGGCCTAGTTACGATGTCTGACATCTTGGCTTATTCGATTTTCGATGCCAACGCGTACTTGTAGACTAACTGGTTTGTTCAGACGACATCAATCCCCTTATTCAGATTTATAATTCACAACAGCAGATATTAAGTGCTTGTGTGGCGGCTGTAAAAAGTCACCCCGTACTTCATTCTCAGTGTTGTTATACTGTCTGGTCCTTTGGAATCATTGAATTCAGCGCATTTACAGTTGAAAGTTGAATTCCGCTTAAGCTGGTGCTAGGGGGCGTGAGCACTGTTGCATATTTCAGTATTGCTCATGAACAGACTCAATTAAACCGAGTCTGCAATTTTTAGTATTTGCTTTGTTTTCTGTGCTTTCAAAGGATCTCCCCTTATTCAGATTGATATGCCTAAGGTAACCATTTAAATCAGGTCAGCTTCACTTGAGTTGTTCTGTAAAAGCTGCCGGGCAAAAGTCAATTCCACGAACTTTTAATTAATCTATAACACAATCTCTTTCGTGTTGTCATTGACGGAAAGCTCCAATGTAAAATATTCGAATCTGGAAGTTTTAAATCTGTACTGAGTGAAAACCTGGTTTTAGAATTTTTTAAACAAATCTATTGATAAGATTGGCATGTTTCTCATCGTTATTCATTGTTGTAAATTATAATTGTAAAACTGTACACGTTTTAGCGTACTAGAATTCGATTTATGAAAGCAGAGCATATATTCTTTATTCTTCTTTTCGTATATCGAATCGCTTATTTTGAGTCGTTTAATAGCTATCGTTTTGACATTCTGAGTTCTTCCAGTCAAACGTTATTCAGTTCGACATTATTAACGTATTTCTATTCATACATGTATATGTTCTATTCAAATGTGACGAAACGGTCATCTTGAAAAGAGGAGCCATCAGGCATCTTAAACTGTTTTAGATTTAGATCTTTGCCATCATTTGTACTAATTTTGGTGCTTGTATCATTAAATGAACGGTTCCTGTAGGGTTTAGAATGTTTACATAAATAATAAAATATATTTATACCAATAAACGCTAATTTTGAGTCATGTAAAGGCCACCATCTTCAAACTGTTAGTCTTATTTGATTTCAATTGACAGTATTAAGTTATCCTAGTGAAATTCATTCATGTTGATGTTTTGACTGTTAGAATAGCTCTATTTATTCGTTTTTATTGACATTATTCTCTGAAATCATGTATTTACATATTTACATGTTTCGAGGCAGCCATCTTGAAAAACGGCGGCCATCTTGTAATGTTCAGGTTTATAACCTATTTTTCTTAAAATATATATGCTGGATATCACTTGTGCCACTTTTGGTGTTTGCATCTACAAATGAATTGTACTTATAGGTATTGTAAGATTACATTATAAAGTATATATATACCAAAAACGCTTATTTTGAGTCATTTCATTTCCGCCATCTTTAAACTATGAGTCGTGTTGGATTTCAATGGACAATATTAAGTTATCCAAGTCCACTCCTATTCATTTCAATATTTGGATTATTGGAATACTTCTATTTACTCACATTCCACTCTGAAAACATATGTCTTCACATTTACATGTAATGAGGCGGCCATCTTGAAAAACGGCGGCTATCTTGGATTTTTCGGTAGGATAACCTATTTTTCTTAAAATGTAGGTGCTTAATATCATTTGTACCCAATTTTAGTGTTTGCATCTACAAATGAATGGTAATTATAGGCATTGTAAGATTACACAATAAAGTATATTTATACAAAAAACGCTAACTTTGAGCAATTTGATGGCCGCCATCTTGAAATTATCAGTCTTATTAGATTTTAATGGACAACGTTAAGTTATCCTAGTAAAAATCCATTCATTTCAATACTTGGAGAACATGTATTAGCGTACTTCTATTTATAGACATTCTATTCTGAAAACATGCGTTTTCACATTTACATGTAATGAGGCGACCATCTTGAAAAACGGCGGCTATCTTGAAATTTTCAGTATGATAACCTATTTGTCTAAAAATGTAGGTATTGGATAATTTTTGAGACAATTTTGGTGTTTGTATCTGCAAATAAATGGTAATTATAGGCATTGTAAGATTATATGATAAAGTATATTTATACAAAAAACGCTAATTTGGAGCAATTTTATGGCCGCCATCTTGATATTATCAGTCTTATTAGATTTTAATGGACACTATTAAGTTATCCAAGTTAAAATCCATTCATTTCGATATTTGGATCATACGCATACTTCTATTTATTGACATTCTACCCTGAAAACATGTGATTTCACATTTACATGTAACGAGGTGGCCATCTTGAAAAACGGCGGCCATCTTTGATTTTCAGTAGGATAACCTATTTTCCCTTAAATCTAGATCCTGGATATCATTTGTGCCAATTTCTGTGCTTGTATCTTCAAAACAACGGTTCTCATAGGCATTGTAAGATTAAATAATAAAGTATATTTATACCAAAAACGCTTATTTTTAGTCTATCTTGATATTAACCGTCCTATTGGACATCAATTTATTATATTGAGTTTTTTAAGTTATTTTCAATTCATATTGATGTTTGATTATTAGATTATTAACATACTTCTATTTATTGACTTTTTACACTGAAAGCATGGTTTGCACATTTGACGAGCGGCCATCTTGAACAATGGCGGCCATCTTGGATTTTTCAGGTGGATCTCGTGCTTTTTAAAAAAAATATACATTCTGGACATTATTTGTGCCAAATTTGGTGCTTGTATCACCAAGCGAAGTATTCTGTTCATAAAAGTGACTTAAGCTGCCGGACTACTACAAATTTCTCTATTTTCAACAATCTTATCATACAAAAACATTTATAGATCAAGATCATATATATCTATAGAAGTTTCTGATAACGGACAACAATCGCAGTATATTAATTTCGACATTCTTTTATAAAGCAGATAACAATTGTTGCAAAAAACTGGATCCAAATCAGACGCTTTTGTAACCCCTAGATCTGAATCCATTTTTAGCATGATGTTTAAGCACGTATGCCATCGCTGTTCTTTTTATAAAGCAGATCACAATTGTTGCAAAAAACTGGATCCAAATCAGAAGCTTGTGTAAGCCCCAGATCTGAATTCATTTTTAGCATGAAACAACGAAAGGTCTGTATATTGATGCAAAGATGTAGTTTTAAATGTACATGTTTGTATTCTCGTATGTATAACTATACAGTAGAACCACGCTACTACCGCCATCGAGATGAGTCTATTGATGGCCTTAAAGACAAGTAACAGCCCAAAGCCAATCGAGAGAAAAACAGAAAGCCCCTACTGGGCTTTCTGCTTCACCCTCATCCCGCCTTAGGCAGTTCCAAGTCCCAAATATAGAAGACCCTAATCACATGCGATGGCGGCTATTGACAGGTTCCACTGTAGTATTTCATGGCCGATAGGTATTAATCAATAGTCCTCGTTGCGTAACACACAAGCCCCAGATCTGAATTCATTTTTAGCATGAAACAACGAAAGGTCTGTATATTGATGCAAAGATGTAGTTTTAAATGTACATGTTTGTATTCTCGTATGTATAACTATACAGTAGAACCACGCTACTACCGCCATCGAGATGAGTCTATTGATGGCCTTAAAGACAAGTAACAGCCCAAAGCCAATCGAGAGAAAAACAGAAAGCCCCTACTGGGCTTTCTGCTTCACCCTCATCCCGCCTTAGGCAGTTCCAAGTCCCAAATATAGAAGACCCTAATCACATGCGATGGCGGCTATTGACAGGTTCCACTGTAGTATTTCATGGCCGATAGGTATTAATCAATAGTCCTCGTTGCGTAACACACGTTATGTACATGTAATGTTTAAGCACGTGTGTCATCGCCGTGACTCGTGAAATCTATACTGGTAAAAAAAAGCTATGTTGGCGTTTTCATTGATTGTTTGTCTCTTGTATTTCAATCGTACTTCAATTAAGGTTAACGTTCATGGTTTTCAATATTTCTGACATATCACATAAAATTATGTTTTTCACTTCTTGTTTTCTGTAAACACTTAGCGTGAGATTCACGCGGCTATGTAGTTCCACTGGTTATACGCGTATTAACCCTTTACTCCATTGTACGCCTTTTCGCGCATTTAATTAATTCCTCCAATAAGAAAATAGTTCCCGATTTACACATTGATAGACAGTAACCATCAGAAATATTTTCTATATTCTAGCAAATGGTGTCTTAAAGCAAACTGAAAGTAAAGCAGAATGCGCCTTAAGACGCACTCTGCTTCACTTTCACTCTGCTACAAGCGGTTATATTTTTTCAGAATAGAAACTGTCTATAGGGTAATGGGTTAATATCTTTTGTCCCGACTAGTTGGCCATGGTAGGCTTATCCAGTGATCGTACTGCTGGTATGTTACTGAATGAACGTGACCCATTTTATTTCTGAACTGTATTTTCCTGGATCTTGTCCAAGCAGTGTCTACCTCGTCAGGCAGTTTCTTCTTCAGACTTGAGAGGACAAGCTGGTTTAGCTTGGTCAGGTCTTCATTAAGATATACTGATGTTCCTCTGAATAGTTTTCTCTGCTTGATCACTTTGTCACGCGCCATTCTCGAAACAAATTTTACTATGACCTGCCTGACCCTCGTGTTATTTCGGTAATATGCGCCTTATCTATGGACAATGTCGATATCCTCTAGTTTCAGGTTGAGATCTGGTATCTGTTTGTTCAGGTTATCGATGACTTTCTGTGTTGTTTTAATCTCGCTTTCTCCTTCAGAATCTGTCAAGCCACTGATTCTTAGATTATTTCTTCGGCTATATTGCTCAAGATCGTTTAATTTCTCTTCTGCTTCCTGCTTTTGCTTTGACATTTCTCTCTTTAATGTTTTGTTTGCGTCACACTGATCACGTAGATCTTTAGATATGTTTGAAATCTTCTCTTTCAGGCTGTCATTCTCTTTTTCTTTTTCAAAGATCATTCCTTCTAATTTATCTATTCTGTCGTTAACAGATTTCATCAGATCCACTTTCATTGATTTAACTGCCTCTTGAATCATACTTTTTAAAGCAGGATCATTTTTCTGTAGCACATTAGACAGTTTCTCATTTAAGTGTTCAATGTGTTTTTCTGTTGAAGCTTAGCTGGTCGGCATTTTTCCGCTTTGTTCGTTTTCTTGGCTATTTTTCTTTCTATGCTTCTGCTTCTGATGTGGTTTAACTTTATCTCACTGATACTACTTAGTTCTCCTCGCTTTCTCTTCTGTGTTTCGAGATCAGTTGCTTCACTTTCTTTTTCGCTCATACCTTGCAGTTTTCTTTTTTGAGCAGTATACCTCAGAAAAACTCGAGCGTAACGTGTCACTAGTTGAGTCGCTTAATCACGTGACCCTTATCATAGCATATATAACATTCAATGGAATAATGCCTTATCTAACCTGTGCATTGCTTAGATATACTTCATTATCGATTTTGCTTTGAATACCCAATCTAAAGCGGTAGTCAAAATATCATCTTTTAAAGTCTTGAAAACGTATAGTTTGTAGATGAAATTTGTAAGAAAATCGTTTTACCGCACTTTCGATCCAATAGTATCCAAATTTAAACAAATTCCATATTCACCGTATAGCAACGACTCCGGAAATAGGTACCAGGCGAAGCGAGGAAAATCAACATAAACAAACATAGCAGGTATGAAATTCGCTGTTATTTTGAACTTCCATTTAGTTAGCCAGCACAAATGAACCACTAATGGATCCACATATATTTATTGATATAACTCATAGTTTCAACTGATGAATACGTTGTAAGATCGTCGTACTACAGCTATAAAATGCCTCCCTGGTACCGAGCAAAAGTCAACATTGCTTCATGTTAGGATCTTATTTAAGGGCAAACGCATATATACATTCACGGATTTCATGCCGAATCCAAGTGTATGAGTGTACCATTTCATGTACAAAAAATTGTAATTTTACATACATCGCGTGAGAAGTTATCCGCAGAATAATATTTATGGGTGTGTACGGCGAGTAGTTGTGTTTGTGTACGGAGTATAGCAGTTATGGTGGACTTTTATGTACGGAGAATAGCTGTTCCATAATTATTTTAAACCCCTTTTTAATATAGAGTTTTGCATCAAAACAACAGACCGTGGACCTATTCAGTAAATTTTATGAATAATTGAAATATTTAAGACAATAGCTTTAGTCTGTATTACTAGGTATCCAATAATGATACAAATTAAAAGTATGCGCGGATCCCGAGTTTTATCACAGGAGGCGGTCAAACTTGACAATGTTTTTTATGTCCCTAGTCGTAATTACATGTTTATTTTTTTATCATTTTAGACAGACATGTATTCCTGCTTCTACTGCAAGGAAGCCTTCACCCAATTCGGCGACACCATCACACATCTCTTAGAAAACCACGGAATTGAAGAGTTAAAAATCAGAAAATGCAAGGGGAGCTCAATTACAACCACCAGCTTCAAAATCATCCCAGATATGTGTCGCGAGCAAGGCCGGATTATTACCATCGACAATAAGACTCACAAAATCCATGTCTCAAAAGCAGACATACGGCCAAAATACTTCTATTGCAAGGAAGCCTAAAAGATAGATCTTAAAGGAGCTTTTATGCATTACTTTTGACAAAATTACAATATCAAATTACCTCCCTTTGAATAAGAACAAACTTTAAGTGTTTCATTTTCGTTGCATGTGTCATTTAACCTGACTGTTTTTACTGGAATGCATTGGTGATCATATGGGTATTTAAACCTTAAAACAAAACAGGAGTTGATAAAGTACTTTAAAAGATACGAAGGTTGAAAATTACTTAATGTAAAGTAAATGTAACAAGTGGGCAACTTCCGTTTTGGCTGCGTATAGTAGACTGGCCTGCGAATTTTCACGATTTAAATCCTATAGAACACATGTGGGACGAACTAGGACATCGTGTTTGAACAAATCACACAATCAACACGGTAAATGACTTAGCAGCAGCGTTACAAATTAAATGGAACAGTTTGCCTGCGCCGTTATTACAGCGTTAAGTTAACAGCATGCGCCTCCGATTCACGACATGCATTGGACACAATGGTGGAAACATGAGATAATGACTCCAAATTCAATACATACAGCCCAATTTGAAGAAATTTGTTAAAGAAAATTAGTTGTTCAATCCACCTGACACTGTTAAAAGACAGAAATTGATTAAAACTAAGTTTTAATGATGTTTTATTTAAACAAAAAAACAGTCCACAGAATCATTAGAACAGTCGCCGAATAATGCTATTATTGAGCTCTTATTCTGTCAAGTTAGACCCTGAAAACCTTCCGTAGTTACATTTATTTTTAGCAAAGTCAAAGATGAGTTGTTTATCCTTCGCGGAAACCCTTGACACTGTAGTATAACAACAGTCATCTACTTGTGAACAATATAATGATTACAGCTTATATTTCAAACACTTTTCACATTATAAGTAAATAGAAAGCTTACATAATTTCATGAAGTTATCCTATATTTTCCTAATGATTATATGTCTATAGAACACGACCTTGACGGTTATAACTAAGGCATGGTAGGCTATGGTGGAAAATGTGGGCCATAAAATTTAAAGGGAAATAATAAGTTAACATTTTCTTTTCACTAATGTCCAAATGTAATTCTTTTACACTTTTACTATGTTATACACATATATTAGTAGTTATTTGACAAAATCATCACTTCTGTTGTAATTATTTGAAGGTCAAATCACTGACTTTCACATAATCTTATCGGCACGTGCTTATAGTAGAAAATTTACATAAAGAAAAGTTTGATAATCTTCAGTGTCGTCTTTGTTAGCGCAGTTGATAAAGTGATTGACTAGCAAACCACAGGTTCCAGGTTCGATTCCCACTCGCTACAATCTTTTTTTAAATAAATTGTCCGATTTTTATTGACTAATCAATTCATAACGCATTGACCAAAGGACAGGCTATGTTTAGTCACGTAATAATGAATAATATCAGATGCAAGTATGGTCAAATGACAACTAAATTTTGTAAGGATTTATAGCCTGTATGACAAATGGCAGCTTAACACAGGACAAAAGTAATGCTAAAAGATAGATCTTAAAGGAGCTTTTATGCATTACTTTTGTTATGCACTAAGCAGTCACCTATCTTGAAAAATCTACAGGCTAACTTATTCAATGTTCCCTTATTACAGGTTTGACTTCTGGTATTATTTAGAGCTGACGGCATTCAAAAGGTGAACTCAAGGGAGGTAACTCGTTTTGTGTAACATTTTGTAAGAACTTCTGGAAATCATGTATAAAATGTAAATTCTACTGTAGATTTTCATTAAATAGTTGGGACTAGTACAATTAAGTTATATCTATCTAATAAGAGTAAAATAAGTGTATGTTAAAGAGCTAGATTTTTTGTTATTTGAGATTTAGTGACTTTTTCAGAATTTGACTTTTTTAAAAAATTGATATTTCTAGAAAATATGTCATGAAATATTTTTGTTTGCACAATATCTTATAGTCCCTTTACAGTTTACTTGAATATACAGACATTATTGAGTTACATCATTTTATAAAGAAAATATTCCTGTTCTTTAAAAATGGAGCTTTTCTCGACAAATGGTCCTGTGAGAAAAAAAAACCGGCACTGCAATTCTTTTTTATTTTAACGATTTTTCACTCTCCATATGGTATATTTCAATTTAATCAAGGTTTTCAAGAATTATAGCACGGAATAAGCTGACCCGCGAACCACCTTAAAGACAGGTGACAAATTGCACTTAAAGGCCAGGTGGTAGAGGTAACTCGAGAAAACTATATTCACAAGCATCGCGCATAGATATCAGATACTACAGTTTCACAGTTAGAACGGCAAACCTTTGAAATAGCCTACCAGAAGAAATCGTAAACGCTTAAACACTAAACACAGTCAAAATTAGGATAGATAGATACTGGCAAAACCAAGAAATAGTCTACAAATACACTGCCCAAATAGATATTAGAAATAAAGTATATATCAAAGAGAAAAAAAAGAGTCCAACATAGAGGATCCGATAGGGACTGCGTTGGAAAAGAACCTTAACTGCACCTTAAGTAAGTTAAATCACAGTAAACAAAAACTAGCAAAGGAGTGTTTTGCTTATCATTAATTTTGCTATAAGCAGACAAACAGAGAAGGAAAACGTTTATATAGTCTCATCCAAAGGACTTGGTCCATCGGGGTATTGAAGTTACGACTCCTGGTATCGAAATGGGGTGCTTAAATCCTTAACCAGGTCCGCCATTGATATATGTTTATAGGTCGGACATGGCAGCAGCGGAAGCCAGGCTTTGAGACTGAGCATACTCAGTTTGTCAAATTTCTGACTTACTTTTGAAGAGCTATTAGCCGTACATATCTCAAGCTATACTCAGTACAGTTATCGGCAAACATAAACCTATTACCCGTACAATGACAGCTGTTTTCTTTTATCAATATCAAAGCCATTTTCACTCTTACACTCGATCCATCACTTGCCTAGACATTCTATATGTTACATGATGGCAACACATCCTTAAAATTGTGTATTATATGATAAGGAAAGTGATTGCGAATACATTTTAGTGTTCCACACTACTTTTTTCGATGTACCAGCCCGAGAATTATGTGTTAAAAAAGCAGCAACTTGTATTTTTTGGAGAATCAGAGAGAACCGTATGGTTGGTTTATCATCCTATAGGTAAACTGAAAACATAACAATGCTGGATTTTCCCTATCCACCACAAAAATTGCATTTTACTTACCCGTAGTCGTATCTTTACAGGCCTTCTGTCGCTTCGCCTGGTACCTATTTCCGGAGTCGTTGCTATACGACGATATTGGTGTTATCCAGTTTTTTTTAATGTTTTCACATGCGGTTTTGTTTACGTGTTCACTCCTCAAGGGACACCACTCACAATTTTTGTTAACGACGGTAGGAGCTCGCTAAGGCATAACTTTAAGAGCCATGTAGGTATTGGGTCGAGTTCACAGGACTTACATGGGGATGCCTTGACAATCTCCCCGATTTCTGCTGCTGTAGCAGTGTCAAAACTTTCTAAAGAGCTCATTGAATGCAACGTTTCTGTGATGACTGGGGTGCATGCCGTTGATTCATAGGCAATGCCTGTTCGTATTTTGTCTACTTTTTCAATAAAAAAGTCGCTGAAATCATGCGCAAGTTGTTTTGAGGACACATTTTTCGGCAGTGCAATTTCACTGTTTGCACCCAGGAGATGCTTAGTGACTCTTCGAGTCCCGTTGACAGGATTCTACCTTTTCTGTGTAAAAATTAACCTTTGACTTTGCTAACAATTTGTTTACTTTAGCACACTGGTCTCGATACAGTTGATGATCAATTGCGAAATTGGATAATTTCCACTTACGTTCCAGCTTACGCTTTAAGTGTTTAGCATCGTGAAGTTCCTTGGTGTACCATGGACATGATGGCCTGAGAGTTATGGTCTTAGTGCACAATGGTGCATGTTTATTGGTCAGGGCTTTAAGTTCATGTATGTATACACTGACAATTTCGTCAATATCTGTCATTTTCAGAATTTCTTTAATTGAATCTGAGTTAAGGATATCTCTTTTAAATAAATCGACATTAATGTCCCTAAGCCTTCGAAATGAAACAGTTTTT
This sequence comes from Gari tellinella, assembly GCA_922989275.2. Lineage (NCBI taxonomy): Eukaryota > Metazoa > Mollusca > Bivalvia > Cardiida > Psammobiidae > Gari > Gari tellinella. Next base: position 58,794,849 of record OV277865.1, read on the forward strand.
CTGATGGGCGGAGGTTTTTCTGCCTTTGCTCTAAAAGACACAGAGAAATGGTCTCTTGAGATTTTGCCACTACTGTCAGATAGTCCAGGGTCAGTGACTTCGATATTTGACAAACAGTCTTCGTTATCTCTTGTGATAACAACGTCAAGAGTGTGTCCCCCGACATGAGTGGCTTCTTTGACATGCTGTTGAAAACCAAATGAATCCATTGCACTGACGAAATTGACAGTGTTCCTATCGTTTGAGATATCAAGATGAAGGTTTAAATCCCCTACAATGATGATTTGTTTATCAATGGTTGAAAATTTCGATAAGAAAAGTGGCCATTCATTGTCAAGAAAGTCTGAGATTTTTAGACCGTTTGCAGTGGATGGAGGGGGTCTGTAGATGACTGCTAGACGCACTGTGAAATATTTGATGCTTAAAAGTCAATGTGCCCAAAAGTTGAAAAATCATTATCTTTGGTAGAAGAAAGGATTTTGATATCAATCGATGCCTTATATATGAGTCCCACCCCACCACCCGACCTCCACTACAGCGAGGGACATGTTTGATCTTATAGCTGTTAGGAACCAGTTCACCTAAGCACGGTTTATCTGCAGCACTACCAAGCCAAGTCTCAGTGACGGCCATTACATCAATATCATTTGAGATTATATAGTCATGTATAGCCAAAGCTTTAATTTTTACTGGTCTTGGGTTTAAACTGCAGACGTTAATTTGCTTTTGAGGTTTGGTGGACATGGACTGTTCATACTTTACATGAATGCGATTTTGTGTATTTGCTTTAGGAGGTTCAACTGAGGTTTCAAGTTTACTATTTGTTTGACAAGTACTGGAAACAACTTCTATTGACTGTGGTAATTATCTAATAATTCTATGAAGTTTGAAGACAAAAGCTATTATACTTTGAGTGTTATGCGCTGGACAAGCCTTAATTGTTTAAAATATAACAAAGGGCAATAACTCCAAAAATACTGATGACAAAGTTATGATTCTAATGCATTGCACTCTTAGTCAATGATATCTATCTGTTTATGAATTTTGAAGTCAATAGCTGCTACACTTTGGTAGTTATGCTCCGTACAAGCATAAATTGGGAAATAATAACAACAAAGGGCCATAACTTCTTAAATACTGATGATAGAGTTATAGTACGCGTGCACTGCGCTCCTAGTCAATGAGATCTATCTGTATATAAAGTTTGAAATAAATATATGTTAAACTTTGGAAGAAATGCTCCGGAAATGCCTAAATATGAGAAAAAAAATACATCAAAGGGCAATAATTCCAAAAGTCCTTTTGACAGAGTATCTGTTCTTTCGCACTGCACTACTTGTCAATAAGATATATCTGTATATGAAGTTTGAAGTCAATAACTATTATACTTTTGAAGTTATGCTTCGGACAAGTATAAATCGAGTAAAATAATTACAACAATGGGCAATTACTAAAAATATGCTGATGATAGAGTTATAGCGTTTGTGCACTGCACTCTTCGTCAATGAGATCTATCTGTAATTTAATATTGAAGTCAATAGCTGTTATGCTTTGGAAGTTATGCTCCGGATAAGCTTAATTTGGGTAAAAAATAATAGCAACAAGGGGCAATAACTCCAAAAAATATTGATGATATGGTTATGGTTCTTGTGCACTGCACTCCTAGTCAATAAGATATATCTGTATATGAATTTAACGTCGATAGCTGTTATATTTTAGAAGTTATGCTCCTGACATAAATAAATTAAATTAAAATAACAACTAAGGGCAATAACTCCAAAATACTGATGACAGAGTAACAATTTTTGCAAACTGCCCATCTAGTCAATGAAATCTTTCTGTATTTGAAGATTCAAGTCAATTGCTGTTATACTTTGGAAGTTAGCTCAAGATAAGCCTAAATAAGGTAAAACATATTTAAAAAGGGCAATAACTCACTGATTACAGAGTTACGGTTCTTGCCGCACTGCACTCTAAATCAATGAGATCTATCTGTATATGAAGTTTGAAGTCAATAGCTGTTATACTTTGAAATTTATGCTCCGGACAAGCCTAAATTTGGTAGAAATATAACAACAAAGAGCGATAACTCCAAAAAATACTGAAGACAGAGTTATGGCTCTTGGGCACTGCACTCTTAGTCAATGAGATATATCTGTATATGAAGTTTGAAGTCAATTGCTCTTATATTTAGGAAGTTATGATCCTGACAAATATAAAGTTTATAAAAATAACAACAAAAGGCCATTTCTCCAAACATACTGATGACAGAGTAACGGTTCTTTTCATACTGCACTCCAAGTCAATGAGATCTATATGTATATGAAGTTTGAAGTCCATAGCTGTAATACTTTGGGAGTTATGCTCAGGACAAGCCTAAATTCGGTAAAAATATATCAACAATGGACATTAACTCCAAAAATACTGATGATAGAGTTATGGTTTGTGTGCACTGCACTCCGAGTCAATAAGATATATATTTGAATGAAGTTTGAAGTCAATAGCCTAAATTGGGTGAAAATATAATAAAAGAGAGCAATAACTGTAAAATACTGATGACAGAGTTATGGTCCGTATGCACTGCACTCATTGACAATGAGATCTATCTGTATATGAAGATAAAGTATATAGCTCTTCTATTTGGGAATTTATGCTCTTGACAAGAATAAATTTAATGAAAAAAACCACCCAAAGAACAATAACTCAAAAAATACTGATGACAGAGTAAAGGTTCTCGCGCACTGCACTCCTAGCCATTGAGATCTATCTGTTCATGAAGTTTGAAGCCAATAGATGTTATACTTTAAAAGTTATGCTCCGGACAAGCCTAAATTAGGTAAAATTTCTTCTGCCCTGCACTCCTAGTCAATGAGATATATATGTATAAGAAGATTGAAGTCAATAGCTGCTATACGTTGGTAATTATGCTACGGACAAGCCTAAATTGGGTAAAAATATAACAACAAGGGGCAATAATTCCAAAAAAACTGATGACAGAGTTACGGTTCTTGTGAAGTGTACTCCTATTTAATATTATCTATCTGTATATATGGTTTAAGTCAATAGCTCTTATATTTTAGAAGTTATGCTCCTGACAAGAATATATTTTCAAAAATATCAACAAAGGACAATAACTCTACTAACAGAGTAAAGGTTCTTTCAAACTGCACTTCTAGTCAATGAGATCTATCTGTTTATGAAGTTTGAAGTCAATAGCTATTATATTTTGGAAGTGATGCTCCAGACAAGCCTTACTTTGGTAACAAATATAACAACAATGGACAATAACTCCAAACATACTGATGACAGAGTAACGGTTCTTGCGCACTGCACTCCTAGTCAATGTGATCTATCTGTATATGATGTTTGAAGACAATAGATGTTATACTTTGAAAGTTATGCTCCGGACAAGCCTAAATTGGGTAAAAATATATCAACAAAGGGCAATTACTAAAAATACTGACGGTAGAGTAATGGTTCCTGGCACTGCACTCCTAGTCAATGAGATCTATCTGTATATGAAGATTGAAGTAGTTATACTTTGGGAGTTATGCTCCGGACAAGCCTAAATTGGATGAAAATATAACAACAAATGGCAAGAACTTCAAAATTACTGATTACAGAGTAACGGTTCCTTCACAATGCACTCCTGGTCAATGAGATCCATCTTAACATGATGATTGAAGTCAATAGCTGTAATACTTTGGAAGTTATGCTCCGGACAAGCCTTAATTGGTTAAAAATATAACAATAATGGATATTAACTCAAATAATACTGATGAGAGAGTTACGGTTTTTGCGCACTGCACTCCTAGTCAATGAGATATATCTGTATATGAAATTTGAAGTCAATAACTCTTATACTTTGGAAGTGATGCGCTGGAGGCTAAATTGGATAGAATAAAACAACAAAGGGCACTAACTCCAAACATACTGATGACAGATTAACGGTTCCTTCGCATTGCATTCCTAGTCAATGAGATCTATCTGTTAATGAAGTTAAAAGTCAATGGCTCATATATTTTTAGAAGCAATGCTCAAGACAAAAAAAATTGATTAAAAAGGGCAATGACTCCAAAACAACATGACAGAGTAATGGTTATTCGGCACTGCACTCTTAGTCAAGAAGATTTATCTGTTTATGAAGTTTGAAGTCAATAGATGTTATACTCTGGGAGTTATGCTCAGGACAAGCCTAAAGTGGATGAAAATATAACAACAAATGGCAATAACTCCAAAAATACTGACAGAGTAACGGTTCATTCGCACTGTACTCTAAGCCAATAAGAGCAATCTGTATATATAAATTGAAGTTAATAGCTCTAACACTTTGGAAGTTTTACTCTGGACAAGACAAAATTGGGTAAAAATATAACAACAATAACTAAAAGAATACTGATGACAGAGTAACGGTTCGTGCAAACTGCATTCCCAGTAAATGAGATCTATCTGTATATGAAGTTTGAAGTCAATATATACTCAACAAAAAGAGTTAAGGAATTTCCAGAAAATCATCGCAAAAAAGTACAACGAAACTAATTATTATCATTTTTTATTTATTTGAATATATCCATTTATTCGCTTGACAGAAATATTTTTTTAGTTTGATATCACTTATATCCTCGCTGTAGCATTGTTTCAAGTAACCTAAGGGTCAAGGTCATTTTTCACAAAATAAGTGTTTACATTAAAGTTATTTAAAACGCACGAATAAGCTTTAAAGATCAGTGAAAAGTACATAGAAATAAGGTCAAAGGTCAAAGTTGCTCACTGGACATGTCTTCCATTTAACATGGATAGGATATTCTAAGACATAGGGTTCAATTGTTCATCTACAATCTTCATTTTTGGTATGCATGTTCATCGGGATATGGCCTATCCAGGCATATCAAAACATTGAACCAAATGATATTGACCTTGACCTTACACCTAATCTAACTGCAAATTTTCACTGATCTTCAAAACAACAGACGAGCGATAAAACGTGCATGCATGCTCTTGTTTGAATATTCTCATCTTCCATGCGCGACAATTGATGCTATTGGGAGAATAGACATACGTTAATGTCATTACACATTTAAAAGAACTGAATTTCACTTTATAAAAACTCACGACTCATTCATGTGTTTTGCATAACAAGAGGAATTACTCTGTAGACACTAATTTTGTGAAAAATGACTTTGACCCTTAGGTTACTTGAAACAGTGCTACAGCAAGGATATAAGTGATATCAAACTAAAAGAAACATATTTTTCAAGCAATGAAATGTATCTAATCAAATAATTAAAAAAATGATAATGGTTAGTTTCGGTGTACTTTTGTACGATGATTTTCTGAGTATAGGAATAAACAACACATTTTTGCCGTTCATGACGGTATGAATACATAAGCTTCGCAAAGGGTAAGTTTCGTAAACGCCCTTCGGGCGTTTACGATTATTTAACCCCCGAAGCTAATGTGTTCATACCGTCGTGAGCGGCAAAAGGATGTTGTTTATTCCTTATATTTATATTTTCATTTTCTGTCTTGTCCATTTAATGTGTAGTTTAACTAGATTTGTTTTCATGTATATGAATATATATCATATACCGGCCACATAGGTTTGATAGATGTAATATCGATGTAATAGCCATTCCAGTTTCTAAATATGGTGTGGAAAGTAGTCCTAACTACATGTACTGTAATTGAATTATAAATTCAAGATTTTACCCAGTAAACTTTCTCGCTGCAATTTAAAACTAAAATTAAAATAGAATTAATCTAAATATCCATTACCAGAGCATCTAGGTGACGCTTGATTGTATACATACACATAGCAACGCGAATAGCAACGCTGAAATGCGACTACACAGTGTGTACACAGCTTTTGAGGCATATGATATATAGTGTGTATAACACTTTCAGTCGATACACATAGGATAGTTTGAACATGTCAGAACGGAACGTATCGTTCCCAATCTAGAAAGTGAGAATGCATTATTTTGCTTTATCGTTAGCGACTTTCTCTGTAATTCTGATGAACAATTTCAAACCGTAGCTTGTCAATAACTTGTCTTATCTAAAAATAGTACGTCACTCCCCGGATTTACAAGGGAGAGAAAGCGTACAGCTTTAATGACGGGGCGTGATATAATAATCTCCCTTAAAAACAGCATTATCGCAATTTGATTTAAATTGAACTTTGTCCGACTTTAAATAGGGGTTTCGAAATACCCAAACGGAAAAATTAACGGATAATCTAAAAGTAGATCCTAACTTGGTCTGTATCTCTCCGCCGTATGGAAGATTTTTAAAACTAGTTCGAACCAGATCTGAAGTGAGGGTTCACTGACAATTGAACCTCACTTTTACCATAGAGTTTTACCGAGCGAATGTAAATATTAGCTGTTATTCCTTGGAAGTTATGCTCCAGACAAGCCTAAATCGGGTAAAAATATAACAACAAAGGGCGAGAACTCCAAAAATACTGAGGACAGAGTAACGGATATTGCGCTCTGCACTCCTAGTCAATGATTCATATATACTGTATATATGATTATTTTTTATTTTCCAAAGTACTGGTCGGATCTACTTAAATCTTCATATGTAGGTAGCGTTTGAACAATGTTTAAAATATTTTAAGAATCATAGCTGAAATTTTCATTTTATTAAAAATTTCAAATTTTCACCAGGACATTTAAAGGATATATGCCAAACAGTTGAATTGAATGCATAAAATAGCAGTCAGATTTTTGACTTTAGACGCTATACCGCCCCTCAATCAATGTATATTACGATAAGGAAATTGAAGTTTGAACACTTTTAACAGATGCTACGGGCACACAGAAGCACACATGATGTTACTTTCAAAGAAACAGTGTCCTGGTGGAAATTGTTATGATATTGGTCAATTCCTGTACAGAGATCCTATAGAGCCTATCGCGAGTGTCCCAAGGCTCGAACCACTCGCCGGGTTGCAGCCATGGTGTAGACCTTGGGCGTCCCTGCAGAAATGAAGGTTTCTCATTTTTAGGGACACAGACTTTGCATGAAATGTTGAATTTAATTTTTTTTTAAAACAACATAACCTATAATAAGAGGAAATTTTGATTTTAAAGTGCTAGATGCAATGTTGATGTGAATGAGCAGTGGGGACAGACCACCAAATTGTCTTTTTGTACTCTCAGCACTAACAGATCATGAGATTAATTGAGAGGTCAGTTAAAATGCTATTTTCTTACTTTTTGGGGAGAGGGGCAGGGGGATGAGACTTGGCACTATGCTTTTGTTTTGTTTGAAAATCATTAGGGTGATGGAAAGGAGAAAATACTGTCCAACACAGTCTTTTGTCAGCAGTCAATGATACAATAAACTGGTAGCTTGTCTGTCATAATTCTCAGTATCAATTCAATAGGCATGTGAAACAGCCAGCCCAATGTTTTAGGTTGAAAGCTCATATGTTGCATCATAGCAGCAATCTAACAGTATATGTTTGGAGCCGTTTTAATGAGATTTAAACATTTGGATCCTAATGAGCTCAAGTAAATGATTCGGTTCCCAACAGATTCGCCAAATGTCTTATAGCCTGTCCTCTAGTAACGCAGACCCTCGGTTTGTTGAAACACATTGTCAGTAATAACTTTTGATGCTGGTCATTAGTTGGCCCTGAATCAAATGTCATTTGATGTGCAAACTTGACTTTTCTGTCTGTGATGGTGGAAACTGACTTAAATTCGTGAATATCTCAGCTTGATAAGGGAGGCAACTGTGTCGGGCCCAACATTGTTACAATTAAGTTTGACAAGTGCTATCTCCCTTGTGTCACCAAAACTTTGAACAGTAGGTTCTCTTTAATGCTTGTGTTTTGGTCATGTTGTAAATATATAGGATATTCCATGAGTCTTAATAATTTATTTGATTTTAGAAAACGATAAAAACGAGGCTTTGTCTTGTTTTTAATCGTTTTATAAAACGACGAGTTTGATAAATCAAATAAATTATTAACACAAATGTTGTATTCTTTTTATAACGTAACCTAGAAAATGTGTTTCTTTGTTTTTCCGGCACTTATTTATCGAGGCCTTTGAAGTCAAGTGAAACTAAGCGCGAAATAAGTAGATCTATACAGGAAAAAAGTTGTTCACTAGCGTATTTTTTATGTTATTATATGTCTTAATAAACATTTTCATGGTGATCTTATTGGTTCCCTAAAGTAAAAAAAATAAATTGAATCTACCTGATATGAAGGAATGAAGACGTTGGATATTGAACGCATTGAACGCATTTAATGACGTCATAAGTAAACGACGTCGTGGCGTACCTCATTTGCATAGTTATTCAACTAGTTATATATGAAAAATAAACAACGGGTGTTATTCAACGCTCACGCCGTCTGTTATGTTATAAAATGTATGTCTTTTTCTTTTCAGTCTTTCACTGAATAAATGAATAGCTCACGTGCTACGCACTCCTTGTCTCTACATGCAAGTACAGTCACCATTGTAGTTGAAATGCCCCTTTAAATATTTTAAAATGTCTTTTGTATGCCAAATCTGGTGTCTTTAGAACTTAGAATGGAAGTGTATACAATGTCTTTTAATGCATCTTCTGTCATTGTAGCGGTTGGTATTAGACTCTTGCAGTGCCTCAGACTGCTTCCAACAGGGTTAAGTTGTTTGCAATGGGTTGGTAATTGAATTCCGGACCATTCGATTTCGATTCCGTCAATACCGTCAAATCCGGACTGATAATCGAACACGCCCTATGCTTGGTTACAGTATATCACTTTTTAACCTTTATATTTGATAAAGTAGTCGGGTTGAGTTTGTGATTAAATGGTGAGATATTTGTTTAAGCTGCCCAGTGCCAGTGGTTCAGTCGTTAGAAAACTTGCCCTGTAAGCAAGCGGTCTCGGGTTCGAGCCCCGGTCTGGCTGCATAATTTTCTCATCATGTTACATTTAGAAATTGTGTATATTGCAATTTTACAAAATTAGACAACGAGGCTATGATAAAACAAGAAAACATGACAGCAAAAACATATAAACTGAGTATACAATACCATTTTGGATTACATACATACATAGTTACATAGTTGATTCTGGTAGAAGGTCAGTCATGTAACACCAGCTCTGGTTCTTCTTGGTTTATACTGATACCCTTAATTACTGTTTCCCTATAGTCATATTTAATGTCTTGATCACTCAAAAATGTGTCAAGCCTACTTTCAAACGATCTTACTGTTTGAGCGTTCACTACTGTTGGGGGTAAACTTTTCCAGATATCCACACATCTATAGTTGTTGGTGTTGCTGCTAAGGTATTTAGTCCCGCATAAGCTTTATCAGATGCGTCATCCCATTGTCTCAGGATTGAGACAATCGTCAGCATCATGCCTATTGTTGAATGGACTTAACACATCTATAGCTGAATGAATGTTTTCTTATATTTAGTCGTGCTCTTTTTTTATAGAGCATATAGTCATGACCTCTGATGGTACCTTTTGTCACATCATTTCTCCTAGTGAATAGGTTGTTTTGATCGTAGTCGTTTTTATTTGTTAGTACATTGTATCTTATAGCACATTATCATGTCACAACGGATTCTACGATAGGCTAGACTGGGTAATTTTATCAGTTTTAATCTCTCTTCATATGTTTTTTTAGAAAATCCAGGAGTTAGTCTCGTGGCCCTCCTTTGTACATTTCAATCACGGCAAGGTGTTTTTCTTTTATGGTGCCCACACTTGATTAGCGTATTCAATGTGCGGTCTTATTAGAATTTCATATAGCATTACCATAGTGTCCTTGTTCAAATATTCAAATGATCTACGAATCAGTCCTAGTATTGAGTTTGCCTTGTTTATTTTCTCCGAGATATGCTCCTCAAAGTCCAATTTACAATCAATTATTACTCTTATATCTTTTTCTGCTTTTGATCTTTCCATGGGTGTCATGTTGCTTTTTAAACTGTATTGGTAAGTAGTTTCCTCAGATTTATTGTTAAATAATGCTCATTGTTTTACACTTGTCAGGATTGAACTTTCATTGCCATTTCACAGACCAGTCATGCATACAATGAATATCTTCTTGAAGCTTTTCACAGTCCTCCTTTTTTCTTATTTCCCTGAATATGTTTGTATCATCTGCGTAAAGATACATATCACTGTTATTGTGAAGGCTGTCCGGGAGGTCATTTATGAATATAACAAATAGTAGAGGTCCTAATACGGATCCTTGAGGATTTCCACTTGTAACGTTTTTGATGATCTTACAATTTGTTTTCTGTTTTTCAAGGAAGGTTTCTATCCATTTAATATACTGTTCTCCAAAACATCAGCAGTCTATGCCTGACTTTATCAAAATGTTACAGGTCGGAAAGAGATCTATAAGTTAAGTTAACCTCATGAAGTACCATGAATTAACGTATATATACATGTATGCGTTCCTGGAACTACCAAGATGTCATCTGCATTTGTTGTCTGATTTTATTTCTCAACGTTTATTTTGTGTGTTCACTTCAGAAAAAAGTTTGGATCCTAGTAGAAACCGCATAACGTGTCTGATAAGGATCTAAACTGTTGGCAAATAACCAGCGTACCTGGAGGAAGACAATGAAGTGATAACTGATTAACTGTCACAACAATATGTCAAACATCAAAGATTAGCACCTTTAATGCAAATAAACAATGAATGTAGTCACTTGTCAATTACTACTTTGGCGACACACTGTGCACTTGCTCGCATGGCTGATTGTAGGGTATGTATTATTTGATATTAGTGCCTTTATAAAATCTTATTGGTCTGCAGTAAAAGCAACTTACAAAACATTTAAAACAAAACGTAGCGTCTAATCAGGATCCAAACTTTTTTTGTTGCTTTGCGATGATAATTTCAAATATATCTGGCTAGTTCTACTGCATTTCATATTTGATCAGGATCCATACATTTTGATACTGTTATCAATATTTTCCTTGTCCAAACTTTAAAAACTGATCCAATAAATCAAATTGTGTTAATGACAAGTCCGCTATATCTATAAAATCGGACCGATTTGACCCGCTATTATTGGACCGATTTGACCAGGCATATTTTTGGGCCAATTTGGTTTTGGTCCAATTTAACCCAGATTCCAAACCGATGACCACTTAGTAATGATAAGTATAGGCTTATTAATGGGAATTACTTTCATGATCAATGAACCCCCTGTGATCGATCCTGCGACGGCATGCTAGTTTTGTGACAGGTGCCGCCTCGTTTTCTAAAGATAGCATACTTATAAATTACTTCTCTCCATCAATACTGATGATTATGAGAAGGGGCACATTTAGGTGCACCATTGGGGCTGTACCCTGCCGTTACTTTATCCTGACACCCCAAAACTAGTCGTAATGCTAACCCTAAATCTTGAGCGCCAACGGGGGAAGCCACTTCTACCATTTTTCAAGTTTTTGGTTTGAACCGGTCGGGGAATGAACCCGCACTGCAAGTGGACGCTCTACCACTGAGCCATGCAGCCGGTTATTTTTTTTGTTTTTGGTGGTGGTGGTGGTGGTGGTGGTGGTGGTGGTGAAGGGGGTGGGGGGGGGGGGGTTAAAACTAATTTGTATTGTTGGGGTCGTTAAGACCCCCGTTTGGTCCAAAGGGGGGAGTGTGTTCTATTATGACTCATGACGTGTATCACTTTATACTTTTGTGTTCGTGTATGTTAATAAGCCTAATTATTATATATCACAGTTTGTAGGTATATCATCACTTGTACAGCCTTGATGTACAAGCAAACATTTATGGTGATGTGGTAGAGTACATAGCATAACTGTGAACCTGGCGCCACCCGCGTTTGATCGTGGGTCTGTTTCTTTATAAGAACATCCGGTTACATTTGGCACACAACAAGTGACGGTATGACAGATTGACGGACATGAGCCCCCCCCCCCCCCCCCCCCCCCCGACACGAGCCCCCGGCCGATTTTGCGCGGGCGGACAGGAGCCCCCCGCCTGTTTAGCGCGGGTGGACATAAGCCCCCCTGCTCGGACAGATAATTAACTAGCGGTTTGTTAATATTTTTTGCAAACAATAAAGTTTTTCTTCGGCTATAAATATTGCCTTGCTTGTTAGTAATAATTCGCCAATTATTGATTGTTTCAGTTTAATCATGATACCGCGTAGAAAAAATTATAATGATGATAGATCTAATCATTTATATTGTCAACTTGATTACACAATAGTGACAAATAAAAATAATCGTTGCCTATTAGCGAATCAAACTGTCGGTAACAATTTGATGGTACATGGAATAATTGTTTAATTGACTCTTGTTTGCTGAAAAATACCGCCAATTAAACGTTTAAGTTTGATAGATTAATTGAATCCATTGTCCTTATAATCGTAAGTTAAAGGTGTTGTTTGTGTCTCATAATTATCAAACATATCAAAGTTCTCAAACATTTGGGGATAAAATCATAATATATAAAGTGCAATAATGACAAAACAATGCTTAAAAACACATTTTGAAGTTTTAAATCTACATTTTGACACAATAAAACATGTATCGTATCACAGGGTGGGTCGGGGGGGCTCATGTCCGCACGCGCAAAACAGTCGGGGGCTCATGTCCGCCCGCGCAAAATCGGCCGGGGGCTCGTGTCCGGGGGGGGGGGGGTCAATTACCATTTGTTCTCATAACTTGCTGGGGGAATACGTATGTCACAGTGTGTACGTTTATCATCATATATTCAGCCTTTGCTTTACAAGCACACTTTTATGGCAATGTGGTAGAGTGAACTGCATCATGACTGCGAATCTGGGCTTGTTCCCAGTAGTGCTGCAACCAAGACCCAATATCATGCCTAATTCTGGCACCAACCGGTTTCCCTCTGTAAACAAAGGTTTCTATATACCAAATTGTTCGTACAAGTGTGTAGATTATGAAACTGCTTGTTGCAGTTGTGATATCTGTGGACCCACATCGCTATTCAAGATGGCGTCCAAGATGGCCGCCACAAACATAAAATATCACGAACATACTACATATTGCAATTCTTTTCTGATTATACAACTAAAAGTGATTCAAATGCAATTTGAACATTATAAAGAAGTCATAGTATTCATACGATGTGAAAAATGACCGTTTAATCTTTCTACAGTGAAAAAAAAGAGTTCAAAATGGTGCCCAAGATGGCCGCCATAAGAAAAGAAATATCACGCACACACTAATTTTTACAATTACTTCATTATGGTTTTACTACAAGTGATTACACGGCACAGGACGTTAAAATAGAGTCATACTGTTCACTAAATGTAAATAAAGTCTATTTAAATCTTATACTACGAACACAATGTTCAAATATGGCGTCCAAGATGGCAGCTACAAATGTATAATTATCACGAAAATACTATCTTTAATTATAAGTGGTTTCTTTATTGTCGACTAATAGATGGCAATGCACTTTGGACAGAACAAAAGGTATATCTTATAAATTTAAAGCATATAAAGACAGTTTTACTTCCATTCAGTGAACAAAATGTCCAAAATGGCGACCAAGATGGCCGCCACAAATAGAAATACAAGAACTTACTATTACATATTTGTCTTATGTAGTTTGGCTATCAGTAAAGACAATGAACTTTCGCCCTTACTAAAATAGACATGTTATTCACTTAATGTGGATAAAGACCGTTTAACCCTTGTGCTCAGATATAAATAATCAAGATAGCGTACGAAATGGCTGCCGCAAATATGAAATGTATGAAAAGATACTTACTATTACAAATATTTTCTTACAGTTTTAATAAAACTGGAAGGAGAGGCAAGTACAGTAGTACACTCACAACCGATGCAATATGGTGTTGACTGGTTTTTTTATTCACATTCAACGTTTCGACCTTCAACGGGTCTTCATCAGGAATACATATAAGTCAAACATCTTACTGAGGTACTATGAAAAGCGGTACTTAAATCACGTGATCAGATTCTAAAAATAGAAAGTACCCTCCGTTGTTACTACGGGTGGTATTTGCTGTTCTTAGGTAAGGATATATTTTATAATTTTGGAGAGAATGTTTTAATAGTAAATGTACACAAAGGTTGGGTAATGTAATTCAGTAAGTAAAGATGGATGAGATAAAAAAAATATGAATCAATAAATAGGAGGTGAATATGTACTGTTTGAAGTTTAAAATTCTAGTTTAGAGTTCGTAGTTCGGTCAAGAGACCGTAAACTGAATAAATGAAAATGTCAATGTTATTGATTTCTGTTCTTTCGTCTTGGCAAATGGTTGCGTCTGAACTTGAGGCTGCTGGTCGATCATCTGGTAGTGGGCTGATCATTTTCGGTAGCTTCGTCATCTCTTTGAAAATGGCCCTTATGTCCTCGTCCCGCCTGTCTTCTGGTATAATGTCTGGTATAATATTGTAAACCGTGGTACCGCCTCGAAAGGTGGTATCCACGGTTTAGGTGGTTCTATTTCCGGAATTTTTACGGTGATCCGTCGGCATTTTGATAATTCAGTGTTGTGCTTCTTCTTGGAATGTACTTGTACGTTGTCCTTTCTGGCAAAGAGTTTTAAACAATACGGGCACTGAAATTTACGCTTCATTTTGTCATGAGTTTCTAGATGCCTTTTGAAATGATGTAGATTTCCCTTAATAATGCTATTGCAAGTTACGCACTGGTTCAGGTTGTCTCCAATCCTCCGGTACGAATAGTCGGGTGGTGGTCTCGGCTTTTTTGTTTTCTTTACTTTCGGTTTGTTCATTTTATTGAATTATGTTGAATCCGTGCGGAGTATTTTTCTTCATAAAAGCAATCAGGGCTTCCTCGGTACGAAGGCGAATGTTGTTGTCTCTCGGGGCTACCGTTAGGATTGTTACGTCAATGTCCGTCACGCGTGAAGTGTCGTGATACGAGTTTGCCGTCGTTTTTGTTTCTGACGTCGTTGCTATGGCCATAAAGACGGTCTCTGATGGCGTTCTTGGTTTGTCCTATGTATTGGATTCCACATTTTCGGAATGCTATCATGTATACTATGCTAACTGTTTCACATGTATAAGAACCATTGATATGAAACTGTAGTTGGTTGCTGTGTCTCTGGATTTTGTTTTTTCCTTTAATGTAACGGCACGCGAAGCAATTTTTTCCACATGGATGACTGCCTTTGGTCGTTGTCTTTGTTGTTAGGTCTGATTTTACTAGTTGTTGTCTGAGATTTGGAGGTATTTTGAATACTGTGGCTAGTTTGATGTTCTGAAATACGTGGCTTTCTGTCCCATGGTATAGGAGATGTCGGTTCTTGTTGATTATGCTGTTGAGGTCCTGGTTTAAGGGATTGTAGGTGGTGATGAACGGTATAATAGTATTTTGTGGCGTTGATACCTTGTTTTTGAGTAGTTCCTCTCTGTCCAGTTGTTTTGCCTTTTTTTACTGCGGTTTTTATCAGTCTTCCCGGGTATCCTCTGGCTAGTAGGTTTTGGTGGAGTTTGTTTGTGCATTGATCATATGACTCTAAATAGCTGCAGATTCTTCTTATACTGACTGCTTGGCCATAGGGGATGCTGTTTTTTTGTGTTGATGGTGGTAAGATTCGTAGTGCAGGTACATATTTGCGTATGTGGGTTTGGAGTATAGAGTGGTGGATAGTTCTCCTGTTTCTGGGTTTTTGTGGACCGTTGTGTCTAGAAAGTTGGCCGATGTCTGGCTGATTTCGACGGTGAATCGTATGGACTCGTGAAAGGAGTTTAAGGTCATAATGAAGGCATCAAGATCCTCTCGACTGTGTGGCAAACTGAGAATATGTCGTCTATCAACCGTCACTAGTTTTAATAAAAGTTAAGACAATCGCCCTCAAACATTATAATAGGGGCTTATTATTCATTGTATGTGTATAAATATTTTAAATCGTCATACCGCTTTGACCCATACAAAAACAGAGACACGTTATTGACTAAATGTTGATTAAGACCTTTTTAAAACATTTCTACTCCAAACAAAATATTCAACATGGCGTCCAAGATGCCATAATTATAAAACGTTAGGAGCATACTGACTCTTACACATGATTTATTATGGTTTGATTAAAGTGGTGGCAATTGACTTCAAACAAAATGGACGTATTATTTACTTTATGTGATTGAAATATGTTTAATTCTCCTGAAACAAATATTTAAGATGGCGTCCAAGACCGCCGCCATGCCACAAACCATCACTAACATACAAACTTATACAATTTTCGATGTTTTGACTGTACGTATTGACAATTGACCTTGCAAATACGAGAGAGAGAAAGGTATATTATTATTTATGTGTGTCAAGACATTAATCCTTCTGCTGAAATTAATATATTCAAGATGTCCGCCATAAATCTACAGTATCATACTACTACACTTGTTTTATTACAGCTTCACCAACAGTGATGACAATGGACATTAATTATCACAAAAGAGACATAGTATTCACTTTATGTGCATTAACACCAGTTTAATCCTTTTACTGGAGGCATATTATTACAGATGACATCTCATTTTTTCTCATGGTTTGACGAAGAATTATGACAATAAACTTTGAATATGACAAAGAGACTTGTATACCGATGTATAATGTAGCTTAATGTGTATAAAAACTACATGCATTTAAACTCTCTACTGCGAACAGAATATTCAATATGACCCCCAACATGGCCTCCACAAACCTAAAATATCACCGTTTTACTATTACAATTGTATACTTACGGTTTGATTCAAACTGATGCAAATTGACTTTTAACATGACAAAAGAAGCATGTTAACGTACAGTATAGAAAGACCGTTTTATTCATATACTGCCAACTAAATTATTGTCTGATAATTTCAGTCTTTGCTTCAAAATAGTTGTAATGTTGACTGTGAGTAACATGGTTGAGATCCTCATGACATGCTTAGTTACTAAACGTCTCATCGACATCCAAGTTGTTTGCATATATATATTGTAAGAAACAAGTATAAGGGTTCATACAATTTTTGTGCACCAACAAACATTGCCGAGAAAAAGGTCAGTGACAACATATACAGTCCAATTCAGACAGCCCAAGACATGATGGTATAATGCTTATATGTGACTTCAACGCGCGAGTTCGAAGGAACACCAGTAACATAGCGAGATTGATGGATCGAAATGGGAAAGTCAACTTCATAGGTAACTGTAAAATGCTTATTAGACAAGGTAAAGACGATGAGTTCATGGAAGGCCTTCTTTTCACACAAATTATCCAAAAGTTAAAATGGGTATCGCCTGACAGGAACGGCAAAAGTCAGATAGACCACATTATCGTTATCAACAACACCAGGGTATCTTTTTAGGATAATCAAGGGATGTGGCATGCAGACGTATATTGACCATGATAACGTAGTAGCTGGCCGTCCAGTTGAGACCGAAATATACCAGTGATGGCATTTTGATGTCTCCAAATTGATATACCCGACTGTTAAGGACAGCTACGATGTCGGGCTGAAAATCAGATTTAGAAGTTTTCATAAGGACACAGTTACCACTATTGGCAACTTCAGAAAAACCATATTTGAGACAGCTGCTACACCATGGCACACAAAAAGTACAAATGTTTATTGGGTATCTGCAGACACCTGTAAGGCAATAGTCGAGAAAAGAACGAAAACAATTATATAATCAATTTCTAGATGCCAAGTCATAAATATTACAAGAGGGACATGTTGCAATTGACACGTTAAACAATTTAGCAGGAAAGTCTTGAAATTTAGATAGGAAAGCGAAACTTTTAATTGACATACAGTACCGGTATATGCAGAGATCACTGCTGAAATTCAAAACCTAATGACAATCTACCAAACTACCGAGAAACTTTGATTGTACACAGGCATACTCCAAGACCTGTCAGTAAATGACTTTCTTGCTACAGATGAGGCAACAAAACTCTAACGATGGGGAGAACAGTTCCAATGTATCCTTTACAGGCCAAAATCACACATACCTGCAGAAATAACTAAGATGGATAAGGATCTTGACATTATAGTGGAACATTACATCACATTACATATACCTATGAATAAGAAGTCCCCTGGAATAATGGCGTGTTTGTTGGCTTGCTGACAGTTGAGTATCTAAAAAACCCGGCTATTGCTACTTCTTGGGACAAGGTGGATATACCAGATGACTGAAAGAAAGGAGTCATAATGAAACTGTCCAAGAAATGTGAATCGGGAAACTGCAACAACTGGAAAAACATTACACTTCTTTCTCTCACCAGCAATCTCTTCAATCATATAATTTTTAAATGCGTAACTTTGGCGGTTGGCAACACATTGCATCGAAAACAGGCAGGTTGTAGGGAAAAGGTATCATACATTGACTGAATTTCTTGCACACATCTCAGAACAGTAATTCAAAAATAGTTGGTTGATATATTATGTAGAACGACGTCAGAATACTATTCAGCAGATACCAGGACCCTCAACAAGACATAGATAAAGGTTCTAAGTATGACCGCCAATATTATAGGTCTGAACGTCAACTCAGAATAGACACACCGTCCTGACGATTAATACCACCACCCAAAGTTCCATCGAATAATAACTGCTACCTGTCATGCTCAAACCATAGGTGTCCGGCTGAATTTTTTTTTTACCAAATATTGTACTGTAACTTCTATTTTCAGCGAGTACGAGAGTCCAATTTCTGAAGAAACACCCGTTTTTTCCGAGGTTGGAATACCTATGGCCCGGGTCTCAACTCCACTTCGACAATCAAATCTTATCTGCGAGCTGTATCTGCCCGGTTTTCTGCTCGTTGCTTTAAGAAATTATATATATGGTCCAATTCTGATGTTTCTTTCAAAATACAACCAACGACAGAGCCTCAAATCTCATTTCTACAGAAAATGTCCTTGGGATTTATAAGTAGCGTCAATTTGCACCCGATCAAGCCTCTATTGAATTGACGAGATTTGCTGTTTGATCCCTGCGCTGATTGGTTTAGAGGATGAACCCGGCAAATCAACGTTCATGTCAAGCATCTAGACGATTGTTTTCGATCGACATCGTTGGATACTAATTTACATATTGAAAGCGTACATTTTAATTTTGAGGCTGAGGTCAAGATTTGATGATGTTGCCTGTGGTAAGAGATAGCCCATTTAGATACTGATGAGAAGACCACAGGCAACATCATCAAATCTTGACCTCAATGTACTGTACTACAATACTCCTCTTGAGCAGCTCTCAAAATATACCTAGCATACCCCTGAGATATTGTATGGACAACTCCTGTTACTCATAAAGTCTTGTCCATTTTTTCTATTTACTAGTATTTAGGGTTTTTTTTTTTGCTTTAACCCAAACTCCTACGTGCCTCCTCTTCACTCCTCCTTACCTCCTCTTTACTCCTCCTTATCTCCTCTTCACTCCTCTTCACTCCTCCTTACCTTCTCTTCACTCCTCCCTTCCTCCTCTTTACTCTCTTTACGCGTTGCAGACAGACGTAGTTAACTCGAGAAGGTCCCTATAGTAGGCCCTTTAAAACGGGAAATCAGGGAGATATATTCAGACGACGTTACATTTCCAAGAGCCTTCACGTTTAGTCCTTTTAGTCAACGGTATCTCTTCGACATTGATATCCTCCTGCAGTTCAACGCCCTCTAATTCCTTTGGATGTACAGTAACAGACATAATAATAAAAATTTACAGAGTGTTTCCAATCCATAAACTATAGGAATAAACAACATATTTTTGACGCTCATGACGGTATGACTACATTAGCTTCGCAGGGGGTAAATTCCGTAAACGCCCGAAGGGCGTTTTCGTTAAATTTACGCCCGAAGCTAATGTAGTCATACCGTCATGAGCGGCAAAGAGATGTTGTTTATTCCTTATATTTATATTTATATTTTCTGTCTTGTCAATTTAATGTGTTTATTGGCCAGATTTGTTTTTCTGTATAAGAATTTATCATATACCGGTCAAAGAGGTTTGATAGATGTAATGTCGATGTAATAGCCATTCCAGTTTCTAAATACGGTGAGAAAGTAGTCCCCACTACATGTACTGTAACTGTATTAAAAATTCAGGATTTTTTCCAGTCAACTTTCTCTCTGTGAATGGAAAAGACTTACAAGGCAAACAAATAACAGTGCAACTTGAATATCTATTGCCAAAGCACATTCTAAAAATACAGGTCGCGGTTGTTTTCTTAACCCATTTACACACATAGCAACGCGATGGCAACGACCTATGGGTCTGTATCTCTCCGCTAGTGTCATATGACCGTCGACCAATGGGAGCTTAGTGTTAAGTGCCCGATTTAGTCTATTTGAAGAAGTCCACGAATAGCACGGGGTAATCCGAACTGGCTTAAACCAGTTCGGAAGTGTAGGTTCATCGGCAGATGTACAGCATATTTTTAATAGGATTACATAAAGACTTTACAGGGTGAATGTAAATATTATGTGGATGAACTTACAATAGTCCACGAGGGCACTTTTACATTCTATTTGGATATGTATCATGTGAATAAAATGTAATAAACCCTATAAAGTGAATTTTCGTGACACCGCTAGTCTCTCCCTCACCCCCTTCATGTCACCTCTTTTACTCCTACATGCCTCCTCTTCACTCCTTATTAAGAGTGGACTTTACATGAGTTAAACGTTATACGAAAATATTGATGCAATTGGCATGTTTCCCCATTAAATGCAGCTTATGGTGTTTAACTAAGTCATATAACTGCTACGGGAGCATTAACACTCTTTAAGTGATGGTTATTTCCCTTACAATAGTCATCTCATAAATTTATAAACTAAGGGAATGATAATGTTCAACACAATAAAAGGCAAAATAAATCAGAGCTAATATATTATAATTACTCCATGGTACAATGACACATTACTTTTTTTTAGTCATCTCTTAAATCAGAAATGCAGATTTATACAGAGCATAAAAACACATATTATTGTAAGCGAATACCATTTTTAAACCTATTTTGGATGTACACGCTGGTAACGCATCAGCGAAAAATACACTCTGTCGCTTAGTAACGAATATACATGTGGCCAATTTGACAAGTTTACATTACTAGGTTAACAGCAGTAGTCGGGAATATAAAGCCATGTATCACTCCTCAGTGCCTCCTCTTCCATCCTGAATTGTCAGTTACGGTGTCTACCCTGTCCAACATTACTATGGCGGTAGTTTGTTTTTGACTAGGATTAGATTTTCTTTCTAAGCCGATCAATGTCTAGGCATTTCATAAAAATACTATTGAGGTCGCCACGCTCCGTTCCTTTAGCCCAGGTGATCGCTGATCAAAAAATGCGTATATGAGTTTTAAGTTTTCTTCATAAATTGTCGTCGGCTTAGAAAGAAATTCTGAATGGCTTGGTATAAAACGTCTGCGAGGTAAAACCTAACCTATCCCCCACCCCATTCTCTGACGGTTCTGTGACAGACCTTTCCGGTCCAGTGGTCGCTGGGCTGTGCTATCCCGATTATACGGGGTTTTGAGCACAGCGCATAGCGCACAGCAATCACGGCAGCTGGCGTCCTCACTATACTACTTTTACTTCAAACGACATCTCCTCTGATCCCGAGACATGTAGGGAGATGTGAACCTGCTTATGATGTTCATTGGATGATTCTGTACAGAAATTGTCAAAAACTACCAGGCCTTCAGCTTTGATATTTGATCAATAGTATCTCCTGGCGGATCCCTCTCAAGTTTGTTCAAATCAAGGCCCCGGGTCAAAATCGACCCCACCGCATATATTTTCCCAGTACCGTTTTATACATCTCACGATCCGTTTTATGCAGAACCCAGTGTTCTTTCCAAAGGCCCTTATAATACTTAGCTTAAAATAGCCAATATTTGCAAACAGTTTGGATCCAGATCAGACGAAACATAATGCAGTATCTAATCTGGATTCAAACTATTTTCCGCTCATTTATGTACTTTTTTAATTGATTTTTTATACATTTTTCACACACAGTAGGTTTTAAGCAGACATCATTTCTGTATAATAAGGGTAAGCTAGCAGCTACTAGATGCATCCCCAGCTATTGCATAATATTTGACCTCAGTGACTGACCAACGGAACATGTGGTGTCTGCTGAACATGTTGTCTTCTAAAGTTTAGGTATAGGTAAGAGCATGTTTATTTCATACAACGGAATATAGTCCACGAGGCGCGGAACGCGCCGAGTGGACTATATTCTGTAGTATGTAATAAACATGCTCTGAGCTATTTAGCACATGGCTTGGGCTCGAGAAAAATAAGAATACCCTTCGTTTCTGCTTTTTTTGTTTTAGACGAAAAAGTCATTTTATTTGTAATATTTTACAAAATTTGAAAGATTATTTCAATGTGAAGTTTGAGACCTTAAGCATGGTTATTCGCGCGCAACCATGGTCTAACCTATTTAGCGCTGGCTTAGACTTGAGGAAAATAAGAAATGACAAGTCAGTTTATTTGTAATGTTTTACAAAATTTGAAAGGTTATTTCAATGGGAAGTTTATTGAAGGACTATATGTAGGCACATTTCATTAGCAATTGTCATTAAAGTCTATGTCTCCCTGTTCATTTTAAAAATAAAATATGACGTCTTCAAGCGTCATATCTCAACAGTTTTTTAAAGACAATCGAGGCATTTAGATCCCGTTTTTTACATCTACAGCTAAAACAATGCATATATCTAGGTCTAGCGGGACGGTGTAGGCTTAGATATATTATTGTTACTGTGAAATCCCTGTATTTCTTCAGCTTAAATCCTTGATATGTTGTTTATTTCAATCAACTTTCGATTATTTATCGTTACGCCTACAAAGCAGGCAAAAGGTTTTTGCGGTCGCTCGCTCGGAGGATTGTTAGGATGTTGCCGTCAAAATTGCCTTCAGATGACGGAAACGTGAACTAAATGAACAGTTTGTTTGATAGTCCATGTTTTTTCAGCGGATCTGAGTGGTTTCTATTTAGATCTATCATTTGCAAATTCTCAACCAATGATTACTGGTCAGAAACATGCTTGAAACTGAATTGTCTGATTGGATAGTAGCCAGGGCTCCAGACAAGGGGAATATTTCAAAACTTAAAATCTTAATTTCTGCATTAAACCCAATGGTGTCCAACTCATTTGAATTGTCTCTTCGAGACGAACAAAATGCGTGGTAACACCATAGGGTTTTGTGCTGAAATGAGTGAGAAAATTTTAGATTTGTTCAGTTTACTCCCTCTTATCTGGAGCCCTGAAACTGCAGCCAGACTGGTCTATGCAGAATTACAGTTGTACCAGATGTGAACTGTGAGTGTAAATATGAGAGACACGGGCTGTTGCAGATTGAACTGATGACATAATTTGCTTCTATTTTAAGATGTATGACAACTGATGTCTATTTATAGATAGACAGTGGTTTATAGCTTAGTATTTTGCTATGGTTTACTACCAATTCTTCTTAATTGTTTACTATTTGTCAAATTTAGAATACATTGATAGCAATATAATGAAATGACCTCAAGTGAGTCAGACACAATTGAGTTGTACAAGAATGAGGTGTTAGAGAAACTACAGCAGACAGCTATTACACTGCTGTACATATGAGCATGCACATTAGTTACTTTATTTATAGTTTGTTTCAAGAAACTCTATAAATAATGTTTGATATATATAGAACAGTACATAAAAAGGAGCTAGCTAGGATCTTCTACCAGTAGATAGGATATAGGTTGAATTATTAGTTTTGCATTTCTGTACATGAAAGGTTTTAGTCTGCGTTATGCTATATCCTAAGTAAAAGTCGCTGTTTCCATGTACGTGTATATTCTGCTTTTTAATAAAAGATATTACAATTCTTTAAAACAAACTCAATTTAATACACATCTATAGTTTTACTTCCACCCCTCATTCCGCTGGATATCTTTTTAAAGATATTTCTTGTTTTTAAAAACGTGTTAAACTACGCGATATAGTCAACAGTTTTGAGGCACCTGATTGGTCGATAGCTCCAAGCCATGTGCTAAAAATGGTCCAGTGTGCTTCATACTTACAAAAAACAGCATCAGGAAGTGGTCCTCTGACAGTTATGTAATTATGTCTTATCTCATATTTATACATATATTTAATATTGGTATTGTCAGAGTTATCTGTATGTCTTGTCATTATTTCTTTTCAGGAGATAGTTCCAATTCTGCTGAGGTAAGTTAACCAAGTCCCCCATAAATACTGATGTTTGTTAACCCATCACCCCATAAATATGCATTTTACCCTTTAAATTTATTCCTCCACTGAAGAAAATAATTTCACGATATACAGTCATAAAAATGTAATATAAGAAATAAGGTTCCATATCCAAGTAGATAGTAGCTTACAGCAGTTTGAAAATGAAGCAGAGTGTGCCTAAAGGCGCATTCTGCTTTACTTTCAACCTGCTTTAAGTAGCCACCTATTTTCAAACTAGAAACAGGCTATTGGGCAACGGGTAAAATGAAATTGCATATTTTGAAAGAGCCTAATTACAAGGGCCATAACTCTGACATCATTATTTTTGGAGTTATTACCCTTTGTGATATTTTCTTGTCCGGAAGATAACTCCAGTTCTACTGATGCTTTAGTAATGAAATTTCATATATTGAAAGAAATTGATGAGAGAAAATGCCATGTTTTTCCCCTTTGTAATATATTTTGGTAAAGAAAAATAAATATCATATACATGTACCGGTAATGGAAATAGCTTGATAAGAGGATGTGTCATCGATAAGGGCCATAAGCTTGGCAACAAAATTCCCTTTTATCATGTTTTCTTGTCCGGAAGATAACTCTATTTATAGTAATATTGTAATGTTGTCTTGCCCAGTCAACTTACGTAAAATGTCATCAGGTGAGCGAATTTAGGGCCATGGCCCTCTTGTTTATATAACAATAATGTGTAAACCTCAGCTGATCTTATTTTGGTATTTTGTATTGTGTATACATGTTGCTCTCATTTAAAGGGGTATGAATATGTATATTTAGACACGTGTGGTCAAAGGTCAAGGTCTAATACTTCAAATGGCAATATTCTGCTTTACTTTCAATCAGCTGCTTTTAGTAGACACCTGTCTTTTAAACTAGAAACAGTCTAGATATTGGGTAATGGGTTAAATAAAGGTTGATGAAAAGACCCCTCCCAACAAGATACCAAATTGTAATCAGAGTTCAAGATAAAGGGGGGGGGGTATTTCAAAAACTTAAATATTTAATCTGTATTAACCCTTCACCCCATAAATACGCATCTATTACGCCTTTAATGTAATTCTCCACTGAGGTACATAGTTCTACATCATCTGGTGAAGCTTCGTGCTGTAGTTCTGTCTGACAAAGTCATTTTCATTATTTTTCATATTTTTGAACCATCAAAGTTGTGCCTTGTCCGCCATTCATGGAAATCTTGATTGAGTTCAGGGATCAGTCATTTTTCAGACTGCCATCCAGCGTTAGAATTGAACTACTGGTTCCCGTCTTCAAACATTCTTAACTTTCTAATTCTTATTGTTTACTTGTAGTTGTACATTTGCAACATTGAACTTAACATGGATTAATTTCTCTTCTTATAATTGTTAACAAATTTATCAATTAGAATAATGAAATAGTAATGATTAATTCTTAAATGAATAATATCAAAATACAGTTATAACATAGATATTTAAATAATATTTTTAGAACAATGAAATATTAGATTAAATATAAATTAAAATTTCGAAAAAGTGTATCAAATGTTGCAATAAGAATTAACAAAAAATTAATGAGAAAAGCAAGCTTGAAATAATAATAAATATTAGAAAATCAAAATAGAAAGTGCATAATAATAATTAGAATTAGAAAATCAAAAAAGAAAGTTTAAGAATAATAAGAATTAGAAAATGAAAATAGCAAGGTTGAAAATAAAAGGCGGTAAAACCCTTCGATAGCAAAGTAAACACCCTCTTCAAAGACGGTTTACGTGTGAAAGACTTCAGTTGTGTGTCGGCTGAACGCAAACGAGCGTATAACGATTCCAAACCTGGTGTCGTTATCGCAAGTTTCAGTTGCCATGACGACAAGCGTAAAATTATGCAGAGTAAAAATACCTGAAAAACAGCCGCCAGTACAATACTGTTTTTATGGACCATAATCTCTCTATGCTAAATAGAATTATGAGAAACAATTTCCTTACTATTTTAATTCCATTACGTGACCAGAATCTCGCCCTCCGAGGTACACGCATTGTGCATGTTGACCGTGGGAACGACAGTGCTCATAATCGTGACAATCCTCGCAGCGATCACCGAGAAAACAATCGCGACAGACAGCGAAGTGATGGGTTGCAGACAGTGCAGACCAACGATCGAAGATCTTACGGAAATCGTCGTGGTAGCTATAACAATTCCCACCGCAGCCATACACAACACTGTCGTCGGTAACTGACGGCCGTGTTTCGGAATGCCCGGGAATGGTGTACTGATGTAAACTCTGATAATTACAATTTACGTGCCTCTTGTGTTACTCATACTGATTGTGATATTATTGGGGTCGTTGAAACTCATTTATTGAATGGTTCTACTTTATATTTAGAAAATTATATTTTTTATGGCCTGAATCGTACTAATATTCACGTCAATGATAGGAATGGTTTAGGTGGAGTTTGCTTTTTTGTTTAAAGCAGTTTACTTAAAGATTTCGATGTCTCTATTTTAGAAAGTTCTTTTGAAGCCATTTTATGGCTAAAATGCAACACAAAACTGAACAGTTGGTATAATTTCCCTGTGTTTGTTATTTGCCACCTGAGAACTCTTCTAGGCACATTGATGTGAATGTTTTCTTTGATAATTGATTAACTGTTATATACAAATGGCAGATTGATGGCATGGTCTACATATATGGTAATTTTACAGCCGATGTGGTGATGCAGACGACTTTATTTCTGGTATTGATATTGTACCTGAAAGATTGATTATAGATTTAAAATAAATCAAACTTGTATGGTGATCTATTTTTAGATTTTTTGATTAATGCAAATATGTGTATGTTAAACGGTCGTAATTGTGTTAATAACGGCTTTACTTCAGTGTCGACAAAGAGTTTATCTGTTGTTGACTATTGCATTGTTTACCATGCAGACCTGTTATGTACTAATATATTTTCCGTCGTAAGAACTGCAGAACTCATCAAACAGACTGGAAACCGAGACCTTCTATCTGCAACAAATAGTCCGGATCACTCATTTCTTATATGGTCGATTGATATAAGCAGCCATTTGAGAAATGATATTTCTTTTCGGCGTTCAAGCGAAATGAACGACAGAAAATTATCGGCAAATACCATGAATCGGGCTAGCGATTCATGGTAAATATGCCGACATGTTTCTATCGTTCATTTCGCTTGAACGCCGAAAAAATCAGTTCATTTCTTATATTTACAATGTTTTTGCTGTCATTTCTATTACTAGATTAACAATTTGTTTGTACTCATGTATGTTTAATTCATTCTAGAGGTTGGTAACACGAATGATGTGTACCCTATAAGGAACAGCTATGACAGAATTGCTGAAGTTGTGCGCATTTAAGAAATGAACTGATTCTTTTCGGCGTTCAAGCTGAATGAACGACAGAAAAATATCGGCAAATACCATGAAATTGCCGATAATTTTCTGCCGTTCATTTCGTTTGAACGCTGAAAAAATCTGTTCATTTCTTATATTTGCTGTAATATCTAGTATAAGATTAACTTTTTGTAAGTATGCATGTATAAATAATCCATATTAGAGATTGATAACACGAATAATGCGTACCCTATCAAGAACAGCCATGACCGACTAACTGTAGCTGCTTACATTCGAAAGCAAAAAAATAAATTCCATTGTTTACATTCTAAGATCAACAACTTTGACAGTTTGGCGCGAAACTGACGATTTGACGTCATTGGAAGTGACGTCATTATTAAAGTAGGATAAATATATCGGGGATTTTTATCATAAAGAAACGCAGAAAAGTATGTCATTTTTTTTGCAATTTAGCTCATTAATAAAGAACATTTTTAGTCGGGAATCATGGTTTTCACCTATAGGAACGCATATATCGGTTAAGGTCATAGATGGGTAATGCCTGACTGCGTTTCCGTGTTATTTCGACGTCATTCGTTCTTTATCGGTATTCTGATTCGACACGTTTCGGGCTTGTCCGATTTTTTACGAAAACTAGGTATTTCCCGACCTCTGACGTCAAAGAGTCGGACCCGTCCTTTGTTCATTTAAATTGACTGCCATCCCTACGAGTTGATGTTACCGACACAGTTTGACCTGAATTTTTGGACCTTAGCTCATTCACCCCTGATACTTTAAATGAACTGTTACAAATTCCAATTAAGTTTAGTCCACTTCTTTATATTGAGGATTTATTTTAACAAAACAGTGCAAAATGGCGAGCAGTGTAGACCCTGATCGGAGGGCTGTCAGTAGCCTCCCGATAAGGGTATACACTCTTTGCATAGACCAAGTGTACACTTAATAGGTACACTGTTTGTAAATGACGAATATACTCGCCGCAATGGTTGTATGTGTTAGCTTTTATGCTGTCCCCAAAATAAAAATTAAAAATAAAAATCCTTTGTAATCAAGGTGATTACTAATATGAAGATTATATGATATAAATACCGTATATTTGTTGCAAATTTGACTTTCCCTAATAGCTAAGTAACTTTTTTTCTTTTTTTCGTTGTTTTGGTTTCTGCACCTTTCGCTCAACCCCCCCCCCCCCCCATTTACTTTACTTGTTGGTATTGCTGTATCTAATTAGGAGCTAACGCTCCAGATATCAAAACCACATTACCCCTGTCTTTAAAAAATGTCAAACTTTTATATGAAATTATTGATCTGTATTTGTTACAAATTAAATATTTGTAAACTGTGAGAAATAAAAGAATGTTCTGTTCTGTTCTGTTATTTACCAAATGGCGGCGAGAAATCGAGCCAAGAGTGGAAAGTTTTGCAAATCGACGAGTGGCTGGAGGAAACAAAAGAAAAGCAATGTTTTAGTGGATCATAACTATTGTGCGGACGGTAAAATTGTTGAGTCATGATGATGATTTCAGGAAAATGATTTCGGCTAATCGCATTTGTTCCAAAGCAGCCTGTTTGGATTAAAACACCAATCCGCCTTTCTTTTAGCTCTTAGCAGTGGGGATCATCTCGGTCTAATAAACAGAAAACATTTCATTCATAGGGCTATGACAAATAGTCCCCAGAACCACAACAAAGGTAGAGAAACAAACTGCATATTAAATACAGGTCTGACTGTAAATCAAACCTGTGGTACATGCCAAAAATGTTTTCCTACATCAACCCTTTACTCTATAGATACTCGTGTTAATACTTTTAATTTATTCCTTCACTCAAGTAAATAGTTTAACTTTATACAATCAGGAATATGCACAATAAAATCCTTTATCTAAGCAGACTGTACATAGTTTAAGCAGACTGGAAGTAAAGCAGAATGAATCCTGCTTTAATTTCAGCCTGCTTTAAGCAACCATCTGTCTTCAACACTTAAAATAAGCTATGGAGTAAAGGGTTAAATATCTATTGCAGTTATTGGGTTGCAACATACCAGCCATTCATTATGAAACTTTGTAATCATTGTTGACTTTTACAGTCAATCTTGTATTAAGCGATCACTCTATTGAAGACCCTTATTTTGTCTTGTATGAAGCTGTCTGTTTAATGCAGGATAAAACTAATGCAGAATGCTTCAGTAGGAGTTTTCTTCACTATTTCTACCTTGAGTTAATTAGTCTAGTGTCATAATGAAGAGGTATGCACACGTATTCGTAAGGTGGTTGCTTTATACAAGATTGACTGTATTTTTCACATTTTTTGCTTGAGAATATTGTTTTTCTTGCTAAACAGAATTTGTAAAACAGACAATAGCTATTAAATTAACAATTCTTTGTGGATTCCACAAATATTTGCAAATGACAGTGCATGTTTTACCAAAAAACTTCAATGTTCCTTGATTTTACTTTCCCACAAATGTTGACCCCTCTCAAACACAATTTTATTTTTCTCAAGTCGCGTCTCTGACGTTTGTAGACTGCACTGTAATAAAAGTGTTTCTCATGTAGCTTCTCAAACATATCTAAATCGTATTAAATTCTTGGGAAAAACTACGAAGAGAAATATCGTAAATAGGGAAAAGGGAACCAGCTAGGACAACATTTAAACATTCCGTTGTCTCAAAAAGAATTTAGTTTTTTCACTGGATTAAAAGGATTTGTGATTTAAATTTTGGATATGAGGATAATGGAACACTGGTAAATACATTTCTATCTACAAACAATTTTGCAATTGCTGCATTGCTGCATTTTCGAGAAGTTTGACTATGAAAACTATGTAACCCGCAAACGTATGCATGAACTTGAGATATTATACAGTATAATGAACTAACTATACTAGCTGTACAGTACAGATAGGCTGTTATAACACGCAACTTTCAATAACATACAGTGTATAAAAGCGTGACGCTCGACCGTTTGGAAAGTATACTGTTCAAAAAAGAATGCTCGATACTGAAGACGACATTCAGAAGAAACGCAAACGAAGCGGAAAATCAAGCGTAAGCGATTTAGACTCTAGCAGAGATAGTCCAAATATAAAAAAAGAAAAGAAGAGACAAAAGAAGAAATATAAGACGCCACATACAAAGCCTGACAGTATAGAAGAAAACACAGAAGAACAAACCATGGAAAGTATCAACAAAGAGTTAAGAAGTATGAATGATAAAATGGCAAATATGCTTACAAAAGACGACCCAAACTTCAAAGCCTTGATCAAAGAAACATTTAAAGAAATGAAAGAAGACTTTCTTAAGTCAATCTCACACAGGATAGATATGTTAGAGCACAAACTTCTTGAGAAGGAACAAGAAAATGATGTGTTGAGAAACACTATAAAGAAATTAGAGAAAAAGGTAGAGCAAGAAGAAAGTAAACATAGACAGATTATGAAAGAAATTGACAAAAACGAGGTTAAAATGCAAGGAAAGTTCAATGAGCAAGAGCAGTACAGCCGACGAAACAATGTCAGGATAACCGGCTTAGAAGAATCTGAAAACGAAAACAGCGATGAATCATCCAGCAAAGTGGTCGAATTTATAAATAGACATATGAAAGACATACGCCTTAAGAAATGCGACATATATATCGCCCATAGACTCGGCAAAAACAAGATGGAAAAAGACAGATTATTGTGAGATTTGTATCACGTTCGCTTAAAGAATCCATCATGAGAAATAGAAAGCTGTTGAAAGGAACAGGGATCTATGTCAACGAGGACCTGACGAAGGCGAATCAGCTAGCATTATCTTGCGTCAAAAAGAAGCTTCCTGACGAAATAGAGAGTGCATGGACACGAGACGGTCGTGTCAAGTATAAGAACAAAGCAGGGAATCTCCATACGTTGAACTTTGACGAGTACCAGGCCTGGTTTGATCTACCTTGGCCTACAAGACGCTAAGATGTGACACCTTAACTTTCATGGACAGTATAGCTATACAGTGTGAATAGATATATACAGTGAACATTATTTATTACGACCACTTAGTTATTTATACTTATATAGTTCATGTTTAATACAGATGGCCGCTTGAAGAGGGGTTGAAGTAAAACTGAGGGCTCCTTTCGGAGCTTTCTGTCTTGCTTTCGGTCTGCTTTTGAGATGTCATCTGTCTTTCATACAAAAAGTTAACTTTCCTTTTTGTGGTAGTAATAATAGACAAGTTTTACGGCACAAAAACCGGTTTCAGTACATGTCGGTAAATGGACTGTACACATCACATGACACTGGACACAACTGAAAATATCGCACGTGCAAAATGGACGTAAACAAATGACAACTCTTCAATACACCGTGTTTGATCTTTTGAACAATTAATACGAGATTACAGAAACCTGTTCGTGTGGACATTATTTACCTCAACCACATATCGTTTACCTTTGACTTGCTATGTAATAGTTATTTGAAACCTTGTGGTATATCTATACGGATTTGTTATATACATTTAGCTAAGAATCTCCCTGCCGAATTAATATCATATTGGATCCTGAATTTCTCGGCGTCTGACCACTTGAAACGAGTCGAGATTGAAGCAGAATTTGCATCGAGGCGCATTCTTCTTTACTTCCGACGTGCTTTCAAGCAACCGCCTGCTTTAACGTTACTATCTGCTAGAATAAAGCAAATACGTCTTATGATGTATATTCATGACTGTACGAATTGGAACTACTTTGTTTAGCCCTTTCATTATCAAATTATTCGGGATTTTACCCCTTCACCGCTTAATTGTCGTCTGCTGCATTATTGTTGTCTGCAAGACACGTTTCAAAGTAAGATTTCAGGTTGTTTGTCTGAATAAATATCGAATAAAGTGTCAAACAGTTTTTGGCCCTGTTCAGACGCCGAGTTACGCGACGTCAGATCAGGACCAAAACTGTTTGCAAACGCGCTTTAAGGCGTCATCGAGAGTGAAAGGTTTGAGGAAGAAAAAATACTAAATGGTTTATAATGAGTATCTATGGAGTAAAGGGTTAAAGAAAAGCACTGGTATGTTGTATAGCAAATGAGCTTCAGATACAGATAAAGCAGAAAGCTCATCTTAGAGCTTTATGTTATATCCTTATCCGACACAGACCCTTTTCAACTAGCTTATGTCAGCCGTTTTTACTTATTTCTTTTATTATAAAGCAGAATACTTTGCAATTTTGGTCAATAGAAGTATTGACGATCCTTTGCGTTGACGTGTCATAATATTTATATTATATAAATGAGTTATGCATATCTGTGATAGGTTAACCCATGGATCCCTGATGACGAGCAGGGGCGTCAATTGCAAACATTTTAATTCTGGTGAGTAGCCTATGCAGACAGTGTAGACCAAGATCAAGGAGCATCTAAACGAGTCCTTTGATCAGGACCTGCAAGGCTTGTAATGTTTAAAGATATGGTTAAACAACCCAAAACGTTAAATACGAACTTAAGTAAATATTCGGATTGTTCACCCGATGATCTACAAATTCAATGAGTTAAGTTGACGCAGAGAGCTCGTCTGCGAGCTGTCTCTGTTAACTGTATTCGGTTTTTGGTCTCAGATATATTGAAGCTTAATCTATAATGAAGTAAATACATGTGAATTGAAAAAACTTAACATTTCATTGGAACGAGATGCGTATATCATAATTGGTTTTGACCCTTTCACTGCCATTATTACGAAAGGATTAGTCCAGTGTGTCCACTGCCATCGCACACACATTGCTTTCGACTGCTTTTATTTATATTCTTTTTCAAAATTATATGCTTTTATTTCGGCTTAGGACACACTGGTACAAAGGACAAACTGGATGTATCATGGCTAGAGACGCATTGCACATTGACAGTGAAACGGTTGAAACTAACCACATAT
Organism: Gari tellinella; assembly: GCA_922989275.2. NCBI lineage: Eukaryota > Metazoa > Mollusca > Bivalvia > Cardiida > Psammobiidae > Gari > Gari tellinella. The sequence continues at coordinate 58,828,280 of OV277865.1, forward strand.
TAGAGTCTGAAAGCTGTTTGGTGTATTGTCGTCTGCTTGACGCGGAATGCAAATGACTCTGAGCGTTTCTGCTTGGAGCTTTCTCTCCTCTTCTTGCTGTATTGATTCGGCATTGAACAGGAACGAGACTGGGCTTGTGTCAGATTAATTCATTTTGAAACATAATGAGTACTTATTGACGTATTACAGCAAATGAGATGACATCGGTTTTCTACTATAAACTAAAGTGTCGGTTTTGTACTGAGCGAACATAAGACGACAAGCTAAAGGTTTCTTGAGATATGGATGGTCGTTTAATGTGAAATATAGATAATGTAGAGGACTCGCAACAGAGCTCTTTGCGTTACCTATTTCTGGCTTTTAGTATGGATAATACCTGGCGTTATAAGCTTAACATCTTATAAATCATTGCTAGATATAAACCAGTACGAAGAGCTCTTTTATGAGCTCGCACCGTATTTGGTTTCTATGTGTTTTACCTTGAACTGACACAGGCCTAGTCGTATATTGGCTTAGTCTATTATAGTAAATGCCAACTGATATGTCAGAGCAAATGAGTTGTCATCAATAGGAAATATATAATGCTGCTTGAGTTAAGACGCCTGTTCGAATGCGAGATATATAGATAACGCGGAGAGCTCGTTTAGGAGCTCTACGCTTTACCTGTATTCAACGCGGAGCAGAGTTCCAGTGGAGGCTATCTGTGATGTTTCCAGTCGGCCTATGGCGATTATAATTCAACTTCAAATAAACAGGGCTGCCATATGTCCGAAATTTTCCGAAATCTTCGGATTTTCTATCCCAGCAGATGCTATCTTAAATCGGACTGAAAGTAAAGCAGGATGCGCTTTAAGGCGCATCCTGCTTTACTTCAACCTGCTTGAAGTAATAGCGTTTTTTTTCTTTTCTCTGGAAATTTTAAGATCTCTCACGATCAACTTATGGCAGCCCTGTATAAACTCTTACACTTAAATGAAAAAATTATGTTCCTATAGATTTTGTTAAACGGAAATTAAGCTACTTTCTGTTTTCCTTCTAATTTGGTAGTCAAACTTGTTCTAATGATGATGTATTAATGATGGATGACACTTAAATATGTTGAATGTTAAGAACTTAAGATGAAATAATGAGTTTGACGGTGTTTGCAAGTGCCACTGTTATGAAGTATATGATAATGGAAATGGTCATTCCCTGATACATTGGACCCTAATGACGAGTGTATTCATCATTTGCAACCAGTGTACCCATGAAGAATACATTTGTCGTATGCATGCAGTATAGACCAAAATCAGATACGCCGTACGACAAAACGATCGTAGGTCGAAACTTTGAAATGCATCTATACAATTCTGATTATCAAGCTGATCCTGTCTCGTGGCATCTCTTTGGAATCGTCTTTTCAAGAGGATACCGGGGAGATGTAGCGGGACAGGATAGGATAGAGAACTATATAAAAATGGAGCATTTCAGAATCCGACTTGCGATAGTTTTTGTCGTACGAGGTTGCTTGAGATGAGCCCTGATTACTACGACTTGTGTCATAAAAAAACTTGCTAAATTGTCTCAGTATAATATGAGTACTCTGTTTGTTCATTTATCCAAATATTAGGAAGTGTGCATGATCTATTTTAGACATACTTACTGATGTTGTTGTTGTTGATGATGATGATGCTGATTATTATAAATGTACTTAATGATTGGGGTGATGTTGGTAGGAGATGTCGGTGATAATTATTCTTGTAAATACATGTATGTTGAATGTGGCGACGCCGATGAGAATGGTAAATGAGAACGACAACAGTAGTGAAGATGATTGACTATAATGGTGTTAAAGATGGCTGACGTCATGTATATTATATGTGCCGTATCTGAACCTGAAGTTAGCTATACTGCCTTACTATAATGGTGTTAAAGATGGCTGACGTCATGTATATTATATGTGCCGTATCTGAACCTGAAGTTAGCTATACTGCCTTACTATAATGGTGTTAAAGATGGCTGACGTCATGTATATTATATGTGCCGTATCTGAACCTGAAGTTAGCTATACTGCCTCACTATAATGGTGTTAAAGATGGCTGACGTCATGTATATTATATGTGCCGTATCTGAACCTAAAGTTAGCTATACTGCCTTACTATAATGGTGTTAAAGATGGCTGACGTCATGTATATTATATGTGCCGTATCTGAACCTGAAGTTAGCTATACTGCCTTACTATAATGGTGTTAAAGATGGCTGACGTCATGTATATTATATGTGCCGTATCTGAACCTGAAGTTAACTATACTGCCTTACTATAATGGTGTTAAAGATGGCTGACGTCATGTTAATTATATGTGCCGTATCTGAACCTGAAGTTAACTATACTGCCTTACTATAATGGTGTTAAAGATGGCTGACGTCATGTATATTATATGTGCCGTATCTGAACCTGAAGTTAGCTATACTGCCTTACTATAATGGTGTTAAAGATGGCTGACGTCATTTATATTATATGTGCCGTATCTGAACCTAAAGTTAGCTATACTGCCTTACTATAATGGTGTTAAAGATGGCTGACGTCATGTATATTATATGTGCCGTATCTGAACCTAAAGTTAGCTATACTGCCTTACTATAATGGTGTTAAAGATGGCTGACGTCATGTATATTATATGTGCCGTATCTGAACCTGAAGTTAGCTATACTGCCTTACTTACTTTACATATGTAACATAAAATATGTTTTCATTTTCATCATCAGATCAAGCTTGGTTTATAGACGTCAATCAGAATCATACTGTTGTGTGTTTTGAATACATATGTACATATATTTATAGCCTGTCCAGTATAAAAAGCGTTAAGCATTTCAATCGTTTTAACAGATGTTAGCAAATACGCCAGTAGTGACTAAATTTGACTTTAAAGGCGGTTTTGGACCTATACCAGACACTGCGTTACGCGGACTCTGATACCGATCCAAACGGTATGGCACTCATATCTATTTTTTTAAAACGCGTGACGTAATAATATGCACTATAACAATATTTATGATGAAATGGTAAGTGCTGGTATTTTTAACACGGGACAGGTTATTGTTGATATTGTCTACGTAACACTATCTTTTTGATTTTATAACCTAATACAAAAACACAAAAGGCGTCGTTTTGCTGGTTCGTACAGTCTTGTGCTGCGAACTCACTGTTGAAAATAGTAATAACCCAGCGGGCACGCGGCGTTGTTTCAACGTTGATTCAAACATTGCAACGTTGTTTCGGCATTGGTACAACGCTGTGCGCCCGAAGGAAACAGCTCTGTACTTTGTCTTGCACGGATGCTGTATATGACCCAAGTTTGTGCATACGTGGATTGGTTTGCTTGCCTTTTGGCAATCTCGAAATGTTGTTTTGTGTAATATATATTTTGTTCTTTTCCCTTCTCTCCTTCTCCTCTGTCTTAACAGCTTTTGTTCTTTATAACGTCGTTTTGCTATCTTATGTTCTACTGTTAGCAGCTCTATGTCATCACTTAGATAACACTACATTATTCAAATATGCCAAATAATTTTACAACTTTAAATGTTCGAGGACTTGGTAAAAAAGAAAAACGAACTAAAGTTTTTTCCTGGCTAAAACAACAGAATCAAAGTTTTTATTTCTTACAGGAGACACATCTAAAATCTACTCAAAAGGAACTCTGGGAAAAAGAATGGGGACAGTCATGTTATTTTAGCGGTACAAGTTCTAACAGTGAAGGGCTTGCGATTTTAATTAACCCAAATTTACAGAATTATAATATTATAGAATACACAGATATACTACCAGGAAGATTACAAGCAGTTGAAATTATATTAGAAAATGTACCTCTTGTGCTCATAAATATATATGGGCCAAACAATGACAGTACCTTTATTTTCGAAATGTTAAAAACTTTTCTTTTAAAAAATGTTGAAAAATCATTTATAATAGCGGGTGATTTTAACACAACTCTAGATATTAATGCTGATAAAAAAGGAGGTATCAAAAATACTCACCCTAAGATTAGAAAATATTTACTTAATACAATTGAAGAATTCGATCTAGTAGACATATGGCGTATCCATCATGAAGACAAAAAACAGTATACTTGGCATTCAAGTAAAACGCCACACATATCATCAAGACTGGATTATTTTCTTATTTCAAGTAACCTTTCTAATCGTGCAAACAACAGTTGTATTAAACCGGGTTATCGAAGTGATCATTCTGTCGTACTGCTATCTATGAATTTCAATGTAATAAAAAGAGGACCAGGCGTTTTTAAATTAAATAATAGCTTACTACTTGAGCCAGATTATCAAACCACAATAAGAAATAATATAAAAGAAATTGCAATCTTAAATAAACAGGCCGACCCAAAAACTTTGTGGGAAGTTATAAAAGGATCTATTCGTAATGAAACGATTAAATACGCATCACACAAAAAGAAAGTCGAAAAACAAACTGAAAATAAACTTATTTCAGAAATAGAAGCCATAGAAAATCTTATAGCACACAATCCACTGACAAGCCTAGACGATATTAAGCAAGAATTAACTAACAAAAAGACAGAATTAAACAAAATATTAAATAAAAAACTAGATGGAATTATACTTAGGGCGAGAGCAGACTTCATTGAATACAACGAGAAAAACAATAAATACTTTGCGGCCTTAGAAAAAAAGAACGCAGAACGCAAAACTATGTATAAATTAAATGTAAATGATAAAACATTAACAAATCAAACTGAAATTTTAAAAGCTATAAAAACATTCTACAGCAACTTATATCAGCAGAAAGCCTGTAAAGGAACAAAATACAATTTCTTTGATCAAAATATAAAAAAATTAAACGAGACTGAGAAAAATAAATGTGATGGACTATTAACAGAGCATGAATGTGCCGAAGCCTTAAAAGAAATGAAAAACAACAAAAGCCCTGGTTCAGATGGTATAACAACTGAGTTTTACAAGATATTTTGGAATGACATAAAAAAATTCATGATTAATTCTTTAAACAGCTCATATAATAACGGTAGTTTAAGTGAAATTCAATCACAAAGTTTGATTACACTTCTTCCAAAAGGAGATAAAGATGTTACCTTTTTAAAACATTGGAGACCTATTAGCCTTCTAAACATTGATTATAAAATTGCAACAAAAGCAATCGCAAATAGGATGAAGGCTGTAATTCCATCTATAATAAGCGACGCTCAAACAGGTTTCATGAAAGGTCGATACATTGGCGAAAATGTCCGTATAATAGAAGAAATTTTAGATAATGTCGAATACAATAATACCGAATGTTTGATGTTTTTCTCTGACTTTGAAAAAGCTTTTGATAGTGTAGATCACAAATATTTATTCAATGTTTTAAATCATTTCAACTTTGGAGAATCTCTGATAAAATGGGTTAATGTTTTCTATTCAAATGCAACAAGCTGTGTTTTAAATAATGGTTTTATGACCGATTTCTTTAATATTGAGCGAGGCGTTAGACAAGGTTGTCCTCTTTCCCCATATCTATTTATTTTTTCAATTGAGCTTTTATCGTCTTGTATTTCAAACCACCCAAATATAAAAGGAATTGACATAGATAATATAGAAACCAAGAATACTTTATATGCTGATGACGCAACCTTTATAACAGATGGATCAAAAGAGTCTTTCGAAAATCTTATTGAAGTACTTGATGATTTTGAACAAATATCAGGATTAAAGCTGAACAACTCAAAATGTACTGTACTAAAGGCTGGATCAACAAAAAAGAAAAAAGAAGTATTCCTCGAACATAAACATTTTCAATGGTCATCAGATAAAGCTAGCGCTCTTGATATCATCTTTACTACTAAAAGAAACCTTACCCTTAAACTTAACTTAGATCCCAAGATAGAAGAATTTAAGACATGTCTGAAGCAATGGCAACACCGGAAACTTACACTTTTAGGCAAAGTAACTGTAATAAAAACATTTGCTTTACCAAAACTTGTCTACCCATTAACTGTTCTTAAAACTCCCCCGCTACAATTAATACGGCAAATAGATGATACTATGTATGAATTTCTATGGGATAAAAAAACAGCAAAAATAAAAAGAAATGTACTGATACAAAACTACGAAAACGGTGGGATAAAAATGATTGACATTAATAAGTTTATCAATGCTTTGAAGGTCAGTTGGGTTAAACGTATATTCAATTCTAACAATAATAGTACACTTAAAAATATATATGCTGGTAAGCTAGATAAATTTGGTGGGAAAATATTATTTGAATGTAAACTGAAAAAAGGCGACTTAAAGCATTATTTCAAAAATACTGTGTTTTTAAATGATATCCTTAATGCATGGACAGATATATTTCCAAACCAAAATAAAGAAGTCAATGCAAAGTCTATAATTTGGAATAACTCTGTGATAAAAGCCGGAGGCAAACCACTGTTTTATCAAAGCTGGCTTCAAAAAGGTATAAAAAATCTTGAAGATATTTTCGATAAGAGAACAAATTCGTTTTACACTTTCGACTTTATGAAATATCTGTACCATCTACCTGACACTGATTACCTAAAATACCTATCCTTAATCAACAGTATTCCAGTAGATATAAAACAAAGGCTAGCAAATGAAAATGCTGAAATTGCACCATCACCATTGAACGATATCTTAACTTGCCAAAAGCCATCAAAATTTATATATGCATACCAAATTAGTCAAACAATACCTGAAATAAAACAAAAACAAAAATGGGAAGAAAGTCTTGGAAAAAATAATATCGCATGGAACAGAACATATAAATTAGCCATTGATATAACAATAGACAACACACTCATAAACTTCAATTATAAATATTTGATGAGAATAGTTAAAACAAATAAAGAACTTTTTAAATACAACATAGTAAATTCTACTTTGTGTGATTTCTGTTGCCAAAACACAGAGAACATTTACCATCTTTTCTGGGAATGTAGATACGCACAAGAGATCTGGTCAAACATACTGAATATGTTCAAAGCAAATAATCTATCTATAAATTTAAATTTTGAAACAATTTCATTAGGGCTACCAGAACAAAAAGTATACAAAACACCTGTAAATTATTCCATCTTACTGGCAAAATATTACATTTTTCGATGCAAATGTTTAAAAGAAAGACCAAACTTCAAACTCTTTAAAAAATACATGCAGGACAAAGTTCATACAGAGAGACATATTGCCCAACGAAAAGACAAACTTGCCCTGCATCGTGCAAAATGGGATGGATTTTTTACTGTAGCTTAAAAAACAATAGCTGTTTTCTCACCTCTCCATATATTTTTCTTTCTCTTTTACTGCTTTTCTTTTTTTCGTCTTCCTCCTTTCTTCTCTTTCTTTGTTATCTACTTTTTTTTCTTCAACTATTCCAAGACTTATGTTATATTGAATAGCACATTTACTTAAGCTTAGATGTTTATGGTCTATTATTTATGTAAGAATACTACACAAAGTATGTGTTTGTGCTGTACGATGCAATATGAGAAATAAAATGATAAAAAAAAAAAAAAAAAAAAAGTCACATGAGGTCAACCCTCCTAAAAAATTATTATTCTGTTCTAGAGACATAGTAGATAATTTTAAGTGTGGTCACTATGAATGCCCCTGCCTAGTTTTTGTACAAATCTCAGTTTTGCTAAAATGTAAAAAATGATTTTTGAGAAACAATTGACTCATAAATTATTTTTTCCGAATTCATAAGATATTTTTTTAATGTTATATGCAAAATATTTAATTGTTCTGCTTGTATTTGTATACAACAATGTCTTAGGTATAAATGCATGAATAAATTTACATGTTTTTATTAATATTTGTAATTTTTTATCCTCGGAAAGAAAAAAGAGGGGTAGTCAATTCAGGACGTTTTTTGAAAAGTAGGGTAACAAGACAAAAATATCCATAATTTCAGTTATAGGTTGTGAAAAGTCTTTTAACCCTGGAAAATGATGTAGAAATGAGATGGTGTATAGTTTTTGCGGATTCGTTTCGATAGGTGTTACCCATCGAAAACCTTAATATTTTAACAATATTTTATTATTGAATGCGGCCCTAAATCACTCACCTGGTATCCATGATTACGGTCATGTAAATGGACCAGTAATGATAAAGTTTTCACTTATTCACCTCCACCCACTGGTGGCCATGTTGTTTGAGCTAGGAAGATTATTTTAAGAAAACTGGCAAAGGGTCACCCATGAATCATTATTTGTGTAAAATCATTCTTAAATCAGACCAATAGTTTCCGACAGTTTTATTTGAAAGTTTTTCTATACAGTAATATAAGGAAAACTCGCCCCACCCACTGGCGGCCATGTTTTTTAAGATAACAAAATGATTTTAAGATATCTGGTAGAGGGTCATCAATTGACCATTTGTGTAAAATTATTTTGAATTTGAGCCAGTAGTTTCAAAGAAGAAGATTTTTAAAGTTTTTACTATACAGTAACATGCCCCACCCATTGGCGGCCATGTTTTTTAAGGTAACAAAATGATTTTAAAATATCTGGTGGAGAATCATCAATTGACCATTTGTGTAAAATTATTAATTTGGACCAGTAGTTTCAGAGAAGAAGATTTTTAAAGTTTTTACTATACAGTCACATAAGGAAAACTTGCCCCACCCACTGGCGGCCATGTTTTTTAGATAGCAAAATAATTTTAAGAAATTTGGTAGAGGGTCACCCATGGATCATTTGTATTTATTATTATTATACCAGATTATACAGCGCTCTTTTCACACAGGGGTAGTGCGTTCAAAAGCGCTTCACATGAAGTTACACAAATGTACCTACAAACAAGAAAAGACAAAATAACTACAATATGATCTAAAATAAACATGAATAAACATATAAAAGACAGTCCCCAAATGGCGATCACATTACTCCCATCAATCAGCAATGAAGCAACCGGCTTCTGATTGTCGACCGATAGAAACAATAGTAGAGCGCCCAAATGCAGGCCGCCAGGAAAAGACAAATAACTACAATTAGATATAAAATAAACATAATAAACGTACAAAAGACAGCCCCCAAAATGGCGATCACGTTACCCCATCAATCAAGAGCAACGAAGCAAATGGCTTCTTTATGCGGACTGATAGAAATAACAGTAGAGCGCCCAATGAAGGCCACTAAACATACAGAAGACATCCCCCAAAACGGCGATTGCACTACCTCAACAATCGAGAGCAACGCAGCAAATGGCTTCTTTATGCCGACTGATAGAAATAATAGCAGAACGCCCAATGCAGGCCGCCCAATGTAACATAACTACGAAAAATAGCATGCGACAATAACTAAAATTTCTATAAGAGACCGAAAACCAGATAATACTCCAGAAACTCCCATTTGGACCCACAACATCTACAGCAAGAACATATCGCATAGGTAGCAGTGTTCTAATAACAAATATTAAAGTAATGTGTTTTCAGATGCTTTTTGAAAACTGCAACTGAGCTTGCATCTCTAATGTCTGATGGTAGACTGTTCCAAAGCTTTGGGGCTGCATGCATGAAACTTCTATCTCAAAACCTCACCAAACGACTCCTCGGTACAACCAGCGATACTGATTTAGTTGCAGACCGCAGCTCTCTTCGAGGTTTATACACGTCAAGCATATTGACAATGTACCTTGGAGAATCATTGCACATGGCTTTGTATGTGAGTGTCAGAATTTTGAATTCAATTCTGTGTTGAACTGGAAGCCAGTGAAGATCCTTCAAGACTGGAGTGATGTGATTGTACCGAGGGGTCCTGGTAATGATGCGGGCTGCTGTATTTTGCACACGCTGTAGTTTGCATAATGAGTTTTGGGGAATCCCATACAGCAGTGAGTTGCAGTAGTCAATTTTTGAAGTGACCAGAGAATTGATCAAGGTCGTTGTAGCTTCTGGAGAAAGGTACTGTCTAATATGACCTATCTGCCGCAGCTGTGAGTACCGTAGCCAGACCTGCACACAGCGTTAATGTGCTGTTTCATATCCATTTGGGAATCTAATCTAGCACCAAGATTCTTCACACATACTGATGGTTTGATTTTAGAGTTTCCCACTTGTACGTGAAAATCTCCAGGAACGTTAAACTTTTTGGAATGAAACAGTATGACCTCAGTTTTGTCAGTGTTCAGCTTCAACATGTTCTGGTGCATCCATGATACTATGTCTTTTAGACACCCTTCGACTTTTGAAAGGGCTTCTTGTATAAAATTACTTTCAAATTGGACCAGTAGTTTTTGACAAGAAGATTTTTTAAGTTTTCACTATAAAGCCATATAAGGAAAATCTTCCCCACCCACTAGCGGCCATGTTTTTTTAGATAGGAAAATTATTTTAAGAAATCTGATAGAGGGTCACCAATGGCACATTTGAGTAAAATTATTTTTAATTCGGACCAGTAGTTTTTGACAAGAAGATTTTTTTTTTAAATTCAATTGGTTGCCATGGCAACCACAATTTCAATTGGATGACCTATATTTGAAGAAATCTGAGAGAGTACCCTACAATGAACAATCCTATGAACTTTTAATGAAATTGGCCCAGTTGTTTCCAAGAAGAAGATCTTTGAACAAAAGGTTTGACGACGGACGGACGACGACGGACACAGGGCGATCACAATAGCTCACCTTGGCACTTCGTGCCAGGTGAGCTAAAAAGAAGAACCCAACTTTTATATAAGTAATGCCTATTTGTCTTATTCTTTATAGATTAACGTCTTACATATCACATGTGCTTGTTGCTAGTCAGTTCCTCTTTGATCTGATCAAAGATGATAACGGCTTCTTTACACCGTTTCTTAAAAATACGCAGTAGTGTACGTTTTGATTTTCAGATTTCTCAACTTTTTTCATAAAGCAGATTTTAATACAGCGATAAGCATCATGCGCATGGTCTTACTTAGGTATATAAATTGTATTAGTAATTAATGAATTGAATCAATTATATGATATTTGGTCTGTGATAGTCTCCTATAATTCTTAGAAAGAATGGTTGTGTACGCCATAGTTTCTGAACATATATAATGTTTGTTAAAATGTATGTATGTACACAGATGAGACTTAAATAAAAAAGTTATAACTGAAGCATGGCCTGATGGTGTCGTACCGTCGGAAAGACGATATAGGTATTCTTTCCCAATAAACGCGTTTATGTATAACAAGAATAACCTTTATAAACAGTTTGGAGCCAGATCAGACACCGGGTAACCCGGCGTCTGATCTGGCTCCAAACTGTTTGCAACCCAGGTTAAACAAAAATGAAAGAATTTCCAAAACACTAACTTTATCTGCATCTTATAGCATTATGTTTGACATTATCTGCATCTTATAGCATTATGTTTAACATTATCTGCATCTTATAACATTATGTTTGACATTATCTGCATCTTATAGCATTATGTTTGCGTATCGTTTCATTTAAGACGGGAAGTAATAAAGTATTTCTACTTGATACATTTGTGAACATGATGTAAGTACATTTTAACATATTATATCAACATAATGCAGGTATTAATTAAAATGTATCCCTGGCATAAAATAGTAACATAATAACATTTCAGAAATAACATAGTTTCGGAGAATGAAAAAGTTATGGCACGGATCCAGTCTATTTATTGGCAAGTTACTTGAAATGTTTAATTGTTTAGTTTGTACATGATAAACTCTGACTGGTATCTAGGGTTACTGGCAAATATTGCTTATCGTTAAACATATATCTCAAAATACCGTCTGCTGCACAGATGTGAAGACGTCATTCTTTCCAAATAAACGCGTTTGTGCTAAAATCCACAGGGCCCCGACACGATTGCTTTTTGAGAGAAAAACAATCGTCAGAAGGTTTATATTGAGTCTCTATATATACCTTCTGAACATTTTTCCCCTCAAAAATCAATCGTGTCGGATCCCTGTGCTAAACATATTCTGTCCATTGCAAACAGTTTAGAGCCAAATCAGACGCCGGTTTACCCGTTGTCTAATCTTGCTTCGAGCTGTTTGCCGCCCAGTTGAAATTATATCGTCAGAATCTTCGAAAACCGTCGTGTTCGTTTACATGTAGTTTTGTTTTATCGTCAAGACAAATACGTCTCCACCCTTGTACTTAACGAATCTTCTAACTGTGCACTTATATATGATATCATATCTCCGGCGCTAATGACCTGATCGTATTAAAACTTTCCAGAAATCAAGAAAACATATTTCTGATGGTAATATGTTCACTGAATTTAGTACAAAACAAAAAATATATAGATTTGAACGAAACATATGAGTAAGTAAAAAAGATGGTTTCGCAAAAGAGAGAGGGGCGTATACAGAAAACTCAGGTGCGATTCCCTACTCTAATTCGCTGGTTATTTCAGATACCTAGTGTAAAGCAGCGATCAATACAATGAGTTTCGGTCTTTATAAAGTCTTATCCGAAAGAATTGGTTAGCCAGGGGATCGATCTCACGACCCCTGGTATCGTAGTCGAGCGCGTTACTCCTCGACCACGTCCGACGGTGAGTGTAACAAGAAGTCATTAAAAGAGTATTTATTGTCAATTTAGACAAACAACCGTGTTAATTCAGTAACACCATTGTCCAACATTGTTTATAACAGTCTGACGTCGACGTCATATCGACGCGACGTATAATTGAACGGCTATTCAACGTCGCTCGATCAAGATATTCGTCCAACAACATGTTTTTTGAATGTGCGGCTTGATAGCGAATGCACGAGAAAAGTATCGAACAATTTTTCCGACAGTTCACGATTTTCTCGTGCAAATTGAGTAGTTTGTCGTTTCATGGTTCACTGGCTCTTCAAACACATTTTTTTACATTTGATAACGATATGACATTTCAATGTCCGTCAATAGCCAACACGCAAAAATTTGTGCAGAAATTTTTATAAATAAAAGCACAGAATTATAATTCCGTGATAAAAGATATATAGCGAAAAAAAGAGTGCACAGTTAGAAGATTCGTTAAGTGTACAGTGGAGAATACTTTATTCTGTCCAAATAAACGCGTTTTACTAAAAAACTATTATTGGCATTGCAAACGGTTTGGAGCCAGATCAGACGCCGGGTAACCCGGCGTCTGATCAGGCTCCAAATTGTTTGCCAATCGCTGTAAAACAACTTGTGATAAATGTCAATAATTGTCCATTTCTACATTTAGAGGTAATGTGTTTGCATTTCGTTTGAGATTAAACGGGAACGAATAACGTCTTCTCCACTGTATATCTGCTGTTGCTGTTCTGTAGCGGACAAACTCATGTCCTTTCTCGACAAAAGTACAAAAGTGCGTGTACTAAAACATTGGTGCTCAATATGAAATTGTTTGGAACCACATCAGACGCCGAGTAACTGAAACTAAAAACTGTTTGCACTACAGATGAAAATTATTTGTTAACCAACACTCTAAATCTACTTGGTATTGTCTTGCCTTGCGTTTTGGTTATTGTTTATTTTATTATGAACGTTTCCCAATATCGTATATATTGGTAGTTGAATCCGGGAGATGGCACAAACCTATGAAAATTCCATTTAATGAAAGGAAATGTCAGTTATGCAACACAGTGGAGGATGAATTTCACTTTTTACTTGAATGCCCATTGTATTGTGAATTAAGAAAAGTTTTTATCAATAAGTATTACTGGAAACGTCCAAATATGATAAAATTCATAAATTTGCTTAAATCAGAAAATGAAAGCATACTGAAAAATTTAGCTATGTTCATTTATAAAGGTTTTGACAAGAGAAACAATTTATATTATCTTAACTAGTATAAAAGCTCATCTCTCATACAAGTATAAGTATATGAAAACAGAGATAGAGCAATATTTTGTATAAATGTATAAACTCTTCTCTCATATGTTCCTAACTATATATACATGTACTATGGAATACTTACTGTATTTAACCTGTTTCTAGTTTTGAAATTAGGTTACCACTTAAAGCAGATTGAAAGTAAAAGAGAATGAGCCGTAAAGTGCATTCTGTTTTACTTTTAGTCAACTTTATATTCTGATCTATATATACTATGGAATACTTACTTTATTTAACCTGTTTCTAGTTTGAAAATAGGTTACCACTTAATGCAGATTGAAAGTAAAAGAGAATGAGCTCTAAGGTGCATTCTGTTTTACTTTTAGTCAGCTTTAAGCCAAAAGCATCAATGCATAGTGATATTTAGGATTTATTATCTATGGATAGTTATAGTTACAGTTTTTTAAGTGTAACCACTTTAGACTGGTTGAAAGTAAAGCAGAATACATCTTCATAGATTTTCTGCTTTACTTTAACTCAGCCTGCTTTATGCTTAAAGCTTTAAGCTTTAAAGTATAATTTTCAATTTTTGTATTTCTTTTGATTTGTATAAATATGGAATAGTTATTGTATTGTTGCCTGTTTTTAGTTTGAAAACAGGTTACAGCTAAAGGGAGGTAACTCACACAGATGATTGTATTTTAGAAAATCGGGTTATTTCCCTTAAATTTATTGAAAGCGCAAAATCGGAGCATTTTGAATAAGATGTTTGAAATATTTACTTACCCATTTGTGCCTTTATCTTCTGTATACATGTATGTTGTTGGAACAGATAGTCGTAAGATTAACATATAGATGTGTCAGTTTGTAAGATTGTAAGAAATGAAGCTGCAAAGTATGTAAAAAACGACAAACGGAGCAGACCCTAATTAGAAGTCTGACGTGGGTCTGTACTGTTTGCAAATGTGCAAAAGTCCACATAGGAAGATCCTAGGCACGTGTGGGTAATTGGGTATATCTGAAAGTGTGAATCAGAGTATTGGCCATACCAAGGGAAGTAATCAAACCGTAATGGTTTCTTGGTTCTGACATAGTTACCTTCCCTTTTGAATGCCATTGAGTATGATAAAAAGTGTGTATATATATATATTCACCACTGAACGGTCGTGAAAAACAATTTACAATGTTAATGTTAGTTTACTGTGGTGACGGTGGGCAAATATTGCCTAGATTTCCTGAATAAAATCTATCTATCTATATATGGTACATGGTATATGCGTATTCAGGGATTTCATGAAATCACTAGGACAATTAGGGATTACACGTATTTCCTTGCAAATTTAGGGATTTCATGAAATCGCTATTTGTTTTAGGGATTTTATGAAGTCACTCGAAAAACTGGCAAGTTTACACATATTCCCCTTCACCAAATTCAGTATGATTTAAAAAGAAAATAACATGTGTAACTTATGATATATTCAAACATCACTTTATCCGTTCACCTACCTACTTTATTTTTGGAATAAGTAACCAGAAAAACACAATATCGATAAGAAAAAAATGTTTTAATGGTAAAAATAGAGATAATAATTTACCGTTCCACTAAATACAAGATAATCATGTTCATCTGGGTCTACTCTGTTTGCAGAGGCACTAAATGTACTTATGTGGAGTAAAGGGTTTACGCAACAAACATGCAGGCAGTACTGAATTACTTATCATTGCTGGGAATTTGAATTGACATTGCTTTTGTTTTGCTATATGCTGTCGCCTTGCAACATAATTTTGCTTTAAATAATAAAATAAGCCTCCGTGATACAATATGTACGTAGAACCTCTCATTTGCAGTCACTCCTTAACAAATATTTTAGAGGCAGGTGGTTGCTTAATGCAGGTTAAAATAATACAGAAAGCACTTTGGGAGTTTTCCCTATTACTTTCAATATGCATTAAGCTGTCACCTCTCTGAAAGACCCCACTCGAGTCATCGTTTTAGTGACTGCTACATACAAGTTCAACCGTACTTCTTAACCCTTTCCGTCATAGAAGCGCCTTTTAGCACATTTGATCTATTCCTCCACTGAAGAAAATAGTTCCAATTTATACAGTCTTGAAACCGTACCATAAGAAAGAAGTCTAAATCCTAGCAGATGAAAGCTTAAAGCAGGCTGATAGTAAAGCAGAATGTGCCTTAATTAAGGCATATTCTGCTTTACTTTCAACCTGCTTTAAGTGGCCACATGTCTTCAAAACTAGAAACAGGCTATGACGTAATGGGTTAACACGGTGAGTACTTACTGGATAAAGTAATCATCCCAAGACTTCTTTGTTGTTTTGTCATTTTCTTACAAAAATGTTAGATAAGCAATGAGGTATTGCGGGAGCAATTCTTTTTCTATTCACTTATTGGACAGTACACAGTTAGCTAATATTTGCTAGTGTTGGAATATGGGAATATGACTCAAATATTTCAAAAGATCATCGTCTCATGTCTCCCGATAATTTTTTTTATTGATTTTGTTTTTAAAAAATATTCTGCTTCATGCTTATTTCCCAAATTTGCCAACTGTGTTTTACGGGTTTTTTTTATTATTGTATTTAAGCCTCAATCAATGTCTGATCTGAATAATGACTCTAATTATCTATGAATTGTAGCGGCATGATTTGAAAAAAATTCTAATTTGAAAAAATTTATCAAATCATGTCAATTTTATCAAATCATGTTTTCACAGTCGACATGATTTGAAGAAAAAAAACATAATTTGAAAACATTTTACAAATCATGTCGAAAACCGGCATCTGTAAATTTGATTCAACATGATTTGAAAAAAAAAAAGTTTTTTAAAAAAAAAGTTTTTACATAGGCTGGTATTTAATAGAATGCATATATTAAGTATTTATATAAGTGTTTCCGGCAATGCAACACAGTGAATACAGTTGAGTTATTTGAATGTGAAATAAGACAGTCAGTAGAAATAATAGCTTCATATATAGCATGCATGTGTATCTCATGGGGCTGCTCATTTTGAATGGAGGCATGTCAAGGTCAAGGTCATCCTTGAAGGTCAAATATATAGGTGAATGTCATAACTTCTAAGCCAGTATATATAATTACTTAATAATTGGCATGCGTTTGCGTCTCATGGATCTGCACAGTTTGGATGGAGACATGTCAAGGTCAAGGTCACCCTTCAATGTCAAAGGCGGAAAGCCGGACATAGCGTTGTTTCACTAAAGCATCTTGTTTCTTCTTTGTTTAAGGATGTCTTTTTTTCGAAATTCTACGCACCTCCCTCTAACCGAAAACCCTGGATCTACACCTAGATGTGCAGGCAACATGGCAGTTATGGTGTTGTTTGTAAGGTTTGGAGGACAGCGTAAGGTCATGTTGGATGGCGGGAGGTAATACTGACATGTGGTTGGACTGGCAGGCGGATGGGCGGGTTGGATTTATCAGTTCTCTGATGACGATTTTGAAATCTATTTGTTTTCATGCCAGCTGATTATGCATATTTCGTTGAATATCCTCATGGGCGTATGAATTGCTTAAATAAACTGCTATGATGCTTTTCTTAAGTTAATGGTGCGATGATTGACAGTCCAATAAAAATTGAGGATACAGAATGTTTATTAAGATGTTAGTATACAGTGTAAGGGTTTGGTCCATACTCCTTGAACTGGTACTATGTGCCCTCATTAAAACATATAAACAAACAGGTAAATCTCTTTTACTAAGTTGTCCGATTTTTAATTTGCTTTTGTTTATTTCCGATAGGGTCGGTACTTGTTTCCGTATATCGATAGAATTTGAAATATCGTATCGTACAACGTTACATTGCGAAATAATATGAGACCTATGAACCACGAATCATTTATAACTGCCAGGTCAATGTAACAGAGCTTAATTTTCAACTGGACTAGGCAAAGAGTTATTCAATTTAGGTCTAAGCACCACCGGTGTAGCTAAATGATTTGAGAAAAAAAATATTTTGTTTTTCAAATCATATCAACAATATTTTAAATCATGTCTTCACATTTGACATGATTTGAAAAAGACCACATCAAACTAGATATTTTTCAAATCCTTATGCTACACACCGGCTCGAAAGGAGTTGGTCTTCATTTGTAAAAAAACAAAGGCATTTTGTTAACGATGACATTGTCATATCAAACACAGTTTTAAACAGACGTTAAAGACATATATATATATATTGTGTACGTTTGGAATGAGAACGACCGGCACATGATGAGATACCGGTACCGGACACAGTATTTCCCTAATAACTTTATGTACGACAATATCATTGCATATCAAAGATAAGCGTACACCTGAAATGGCATTTAAACGTTTCGGTTTATTACAAGATTTAGTCATGTTATTTACGTTTATAATTATTTTGAGAAAAGCAAATTGCAACAGTAGATCAAACATATCAGGTATACAAGGTGTCCCAATATACCTGACGCTACTTTCAAAATTTATAAATCGCATTTTCTTAGTCAGAATATCAAATACCAAATACCATTGTAGCAATGGGAATTTGCCAAAGGAGTTCCCGATATTTTGAGACACCCTGTATGTTACAATACTATAAATTATTGAATTGACATGCGGAATGGAACAGAGTGGATCGCATCAAATTTTTGTATCCCTTTTTAATACTTTGCAAATAGGCCCGAATCTGGTGAGACGCCAAGCAACTCGACGTGTCACTAGGCTCCAGACTATTTGCCATGTCCATTTTGATGTATATGCCGTAACGGCTATATAGATATTATGGAACAGGGAAAATCTAAAATTAATAAATTGCAGTGAAGTCTCGAATCGAGAAACTGTTCCGCATAATTGGCAAAATCCCGCATACAAGGGGCTGACCAATCACCACATTGTAGGACGACTGGCCTTCTAGATAAAATTATAAAATTAAGCAAACTTCGGGGGATTGGGGTCAAACGGCTAATGATGTATAAACATAGGCAACATGTAACCATGAATTGTTTGTCTTTAGATATGAGAATTCACCATCGATGCGGTTCTGCAGCATACTAACATGTCAACGCAGCTGTACATGTACATGCTCATTCATTATGACCATTGCGTATTTTAAGGTTTATACACTTATAAACTAGGTTAACCCTTTCATTTGCGAGAGCTGTTTCAGTGCATTTGCAGAAAGAGTAGCCACTGGTGAAACAGCTTCAAAAGGAGCTGCTTTATCCGTGTTTAATCCTTTATACTTTTGCGATGTTAGGGGTATACGGAAAACTGTGCAGCTCCATGAGATGCAAACGCATGCCAATTATGAAGTAATTCTTTCTACTGGCTCAAAAGTAATGACATTCACCTACATGTAAATATTTGACCTTCAAGGACGACCTTGACCTTGACATGCCTCCATTCAAAATGTGCAGCCCAATGAGATACAAATACATGACATTTATGAAGCTTTTATTTCTACTGACTGTCTTATTTCACATTCAAATAACTCATCTATATTCACTGTGTTGCGTTGACGGAAACACTTATATAAATTCTTAATATATGCATGCTATTAAATACCAGCCTATGTAAAAACTTTTTTTTATTTTTATTTTTTTTTCAAATCATGTTCAATCAAATTTACAGATGCCGGTTTTCGACATGATTTGTAAAAAAAATTCAAATTATGTTTTTTTTCAAATCATGTCGACTGTGAAAACATGATTTGAAAAAATTTACATGATTTGATAAAAAATTTCAAATTAGAAATTGTTTCAAATCATGCCGCTACAATGCATTATTAATTATTGAACTGCTTTGTTCTTTAATTGTGAATGAATTACAGTATCATTTATTTAGGTACGGAGTATATTTCAGACCGTTACCGTAAGGTAATAATGTTTAAAACGTTGACGATAACACATCTGTCGTTGATCATCACGTCGGCACCTTCCTTCGCGACGTAATCGCCGAGTATCACAACTAGTCGGCACATCACTATAATATCCTTCAACACTGCTGTTAATTCTCACTGTATAATGAAAAAGCTTAGTTAGGATCTATGCCTACAAATCAGTCCTCTGTGTGAAACCTGTAACTAAAATCTACAAATTCCCGGCTTGGGAATATGTGTAAAACTGAAGGGTAAAAACAGTGATTACGTGTAATCAGTATAGTGCATTTTATGTGATATCATGTAATCCCTGGTTTGTTCAGGATTTGCACGAGATCACTAATCTTTAGGGATGTCATGAAATCCCTGATTACACATATTCCCTGTAACATATACACCTATGAAGGCAAGGGCAGATGGCATTATTATCCATACATGTAGCTGTGAAGAAGACGCAATCCTTTCTAAGAAAACAGCGTTTTTGTTAAAACCCCTAAGTACATTAGTAGTAGTAGTAGTAGTAGTAGTAGATCTTTAATACCTCCAATGATGAGGAGCTACATAATAAAACAAACAGTGAAAACATTACATAGAAAGACAGAATCTATCAATGGTGACAGAATTATTATGTACAGTTTAAATAGCGGTAGACATCTAATTTATAATTATGTATTGAGGTGACATGCACAGATACTTCTATATAGCGGTAAAAGCTATCATAGAGTAAGAGTGCATGGTTTAAATTAAACAAAATCATACATTGAGAGATAGTGGAGTTATGACATACAGTCAGACCTGCACTGGACTCAAAATCAGACGAAGGCCCTCTACCGGAAAGAAGACAAAGCAGAAGGCTCAAACAAGAGCCTTTCGCCCAACATCAGTCCTGTAGTAAGCAGCCATCTGCCCAAGAGACACCTATATATCATCCCTAATACTAGACATCCATATAATATTATATACATGAAACATTCACATTGTCGTGGATACGTGAATATATAAATCGAAACACCCCAACCCCAACACACATACACACATGCCATAACAAGTGAGAAGTGACAAAACTTGCCGAAATGAAACACAAGGAACATCGTTATTACTTGGAATGAATAGTATGAATGAAAAATCAGTGACAGTGCGCATGATAGGTATTGTCAAAACAAAGGCAATACGAACCAAGCCACTAGAAAACTGACCGGGGAGTTTATATTACGGTGAATACGGTTATGGCCATTGTATAACATACATTACCAATAAAGTGAAAACAATTATTGTGCAATAAAGGTTATACAATCGCAATAGCTATGAATTCATGATAAAATAAATCTCATTTATGAATAATAACATATCCACATATGTATGCCAAAATTACCAAAAATGTTCTTAACTTTATTACATTACATTGCACTTGTATGTATTGAGTTTCGTTTAAACGGGGAAAACAAGGTACTCGATAGTGTAACAATCCGTGAACTAAATAACAGAAACACTTCAAGAAATACCGCCGACACATGTACCACATTCACCTCAGGTAAGACGGGTGAAACAATACTTAACACTCTCGCTCAGAAATGTTAATCACATTCAAACCTTAAGACAGCTGATCGCGACTTGAAGCGTCTGATCAAGATCAAAACCTTTGGTACGCGTGTTGATATTTTCTTCAGTCAAAATTGAAAAAAGCTGACTTTATTGCATAACAGCCAGTCGACAGCTTAGAAACGGGCAATATTGCAGCAGTGAACTGATTTGTGGTAATCGTTGCCAACAGTTTCCTTTAACCTTTCGTGAGGTGTTTACTCCTTCACCGCCATATTGTAGTCTGCTTCAATATTGTTGTCTGCAACATCGCTTCAAAGTTATATTTAAGGCAGTATCACTGACGCAATTTCGAAACAAGGGGAAAACTGTTTTGATGCTGATCAGACTCTGCGTTACGCGGCATCTGATCTGGATGAAACGGTTTGCAAATGCGCTTTATGACGTCATTGAGAGTGAAGGGGTTAACATGAGACGCTGAGTACTTCTATAGATATCTCAACGGGATTCGACCCGTTAGCCAATCTGGTTGCTTTACCTTAAACTTTTACCCTATATAGCCTGTTTCTATTTTCTAGACATATTAGCACTTTAAGCTTTAAGGCGCATTCTGCTTTACTTCTAGTCTGTTTTAAGCTACACGTACAACCTGTCAAGATATAGACAATATTTAATTTGACACATGTTTATGGCTGTATATAGTGGAATTATTTTCTTCAGTGGAGTAATACATGTAACTTAAATGAGTTAAAAGGCGCTTCTATGGCGGAAATGGTTAAAGAAATAGCAGAAACGTCTATTGTGTGAATTTAACAGACGGAACATATAGTGTAGTATTCTGATCTGCTAAACATGGTCGCCTGCAAGGAGTCTAAGCCCATTTATGCCAAGTGGATTATTCAATGTTTATATATCAGATGAGTCAATTTTTAGCTCGACTTTTTCAAAATAGCAAGCTATTGTCGTCACCCAGTCGTCTGCGTCGGTTAGTTTTTTTGCTTAAGGTTTTTGTAAGAGTTGATTTCTCAAAAACTATCAAAGATATCAATTTGAAACTTGGAAAAGTTGTTCAGTATCAAAAGGGAAACTCATAACAATAAGGCAGGTAACCCTGGGAATTGTCATTTTAGAGTTATTGCCCTTGTTTTATTTACTTAAAAATTGTAAATTAACATATGTAAATAACTATGAAATATATTAACTTGAAACCTGGAATACTTGTTCAGTATCAAAAGGGAAACTCATTACAATAAAGCAGGTAACCCTGGGATTTGTCATTTCAGAGTTATTGCCCTTGTTTTATTTACTTTAAAATTGTAAATTAACATATCTAAATAACTATGAAAGATATTAACTTGAAACTTGGAATAGTTATTTAGTATCAAAAGGGCAACTAATTACAACAAGGCAGGTAACCCTGGAATTTGTCATTTCAGAGTTATTGCCCTTTTTATTATTTACTTCAAAATTGTAAATTAACATATCTAAATAACTATGAAAGATATTAACTTGAAACTTTGAGTAGTTATTCAGTATCAAAAGGTCAACTCATTACAACAAGACAGGTGACCCTGAGATTGTGTATCCAGAGTTATTGCCCTTGTTTTATTTACTTAAAAGTTATAAATTAACATATCTAAATTACTATGAAAGATATTAACTTGAAACTTTGAAAACTTGTGAAGTTTTAAAAGGACAGCTCATTACAACAAGGTAGGTTACTCTGTGATTGTAATTCCAGAGTAATTGCCCTTGATTTATTAACTTAAAACTTGTAAATTGTTATTGCCCTTGTTTGACTCAGAATTTGTATATGAAATTATTCAGTAACTGTAGAAAATTATTAATTTCAAACTTCCAATATATTTGAATACTTGTTTAGTTTCAAAATGGGCAACTCATTACAACAAGGCATGTAAAGCAGGCAAAGATATTGTCTTTCTTTTGACGTATAGTTTACTTTAAATGGAACGTAGACTGTCCAAGTATGTTTAAGTTGTTGTTGCTTACAAACTTCTTTGATCAATAGGGCATTAAACACCCATACACATTCTTTAAGTTTGAAAAATGTAGCCGTCTGAAGTATATGAAAGTCGAGCGTCCAGCACCCGTTTGTGGTGCTCTCGATAATGTAAGGGGTGCCTGGTCTGAATTGTCATTTTCGTCTTGCTATACATAGAATTTCTCATCAGCAAACAGTGTAAACTATGATCAGACGCCGCATTATTCGGCGTCTAGTCTGAGTCTACATTGGTTGCTTTTGTCTTTTTATTGGCTGCTTGACTCTAATGAGTTTGATTTATTTTTGTTTTTGTGTGCATGTTTTCTCTTTTGGGGGAGAGATGACGGAAGGTTAAATCGTGTGTGAAGCTGTTGGGATTCTGTTCAGACACCGTTGACTTAACGTTTGATCTGGATGCAAACTGTTCTACAGATATCAGGCGAGTTAATATGTTAATGTTTGGCAAGCTTGTATGGTAACAAAAAGTATTATTAAAACAAATAAACACTGAAAGCCCGTATGGTTTTATTACATTTCTTTTCCATGAAAATCGATTACATGTGTGAACAATGGATCTCCTGTAACAAACAGTACACACAATCGGATAGCCAGGATGTTACATTGTAGAAAACAGTAGTCTTTCCCGATAGACGCGTTTACGCTAAAACTTTTTTTAAAACTATTATTTCTATTGCTAAGTGTCTGAAGCCATACCAGTCATTGGGTTACCCGACGTCTGATTAAGCTCCAGAATGTCTGGCATTGAGATAAGAAACACCCTCAGATTTTTCAACAGGTTGAACTTTTCTACAATTTATTGCAATGCGTTTGCGTATGATCGTTTACGTTTGAACGGAAAAGAATAACGTCTTTCCAGTTGTATAACACACTGTTAACCCTTTCACCACGACAGGCGGCTATGTCGATTTTACAAACATTTGTTTGATCCTGATCAGACGCCGCGTAATGCGGAGTCTGATCAGGACCCAAACTGATAGACAATGTCAATACAGTGTGCATGTATCTTCTGGGTCAAACTGCTGTAAAAGATGTTTAGGCAACATTTAAAAAGGAGACGATATATTGGCGACAAAATGGTAGTGATAGGGTAAACACAAATTCATGTACTCCAAATGTACAATAATCCCAATATTTTGAGCGATAGGAAGTGTCACATAGCGGTGAGATAAAGTACATGTAGTCCTACTTCAATTTATATTAATATATATATATATATCTTTATTTCCTCCATAATATGAAGATTACAGTAGCATGACGACATACAGTGGAGAATCTGTTATTCTTTCCCGTTTAAACGCAAACGTACGCAAACGCAAAGCACTTAAACGTAGAAAAGAACAACTTTTGGACAATTCTGATTATTCTTGTTTATCTTGGTGGCAAACAGTTTGGAGCCTGATCAGACGCCGGGTTACCCGGCGTCTGATCTGGCTCCAAACTGTTTGCACTGCAAATAATAGTTTTAGCGTAAACGCGTTTATTGGGAAAGAATAACAGATTCTCCACTGTATAAGAAGAAAGAAACGTGACCCAATTTGACAAACACATATAAACAAATAGACAAACAGCATAACATGAAATGCACATGGCTATATATGCAGTGGATATACACAGAACACCGCGTACTACAAACCACATATCATATAATTATGCAAAAGAAAACGACAAATATACAAATTTTACATATGCTAACTCCCATCATGCTGAATTGAAATCTGTTTAAATCCAAAAACAAATAGTTTTCATGACTTCAGAAAATGTTGAATACCATTGACAAACAGTATGGATGCAAATCGTAAGCCGCGTTACTCGCTCACTCACTCACTCACTCACTCACTCATGTCGAGCCGTCTGCTTCCGCCGACGTCCTCGGGTAGACATGGACCTCCAATCTTCTTTGTCTAGCATACATTTTGCAACTTCCTTGGTGTTACTCATGCTGGTGTCCTCCAAAAGACCGTCTACGTAGGTCTTTCTTTGCCCACCCCTACTACGTGTTCCCTGTCTTGGCTGCCATAATACAAGGTGGCTAGTTGGTAGTTCTGGATGCCTGTAGCAGTGTCCAGCAAACTTCAATCTTCTTTGCCTTATTTTCTCTGAGAGTTTTGGGAGGTTTCCATATAGCTCCTTGTTTGTTAGATGGTCTCTCCAGCTGATCTGATGGACCACGCGCAGCATCTTGGTATAAGTGCCGTCAATGCTTTTAGTCAGTTTAGCAGTCATGGTCCATGCCTCACAGCCGTAGATGAGAACTGACTCAACTGTAGCCAGGAATAACTTCACTTTTAGTTTGCGGTCTAGATTTGAGGTCCATACTGCCCTCATCTGGTTGAACACTCTCCAAGCTATTGCCTTACGAATCTTGAATCCTGTCAGAGGATTTGACCCAGGAACCTAGGTATTTGAAGTCTTCCGTTTCTTTCAGAGCTTCGCCGTTGATGGTTGTTAATGGATGATTAGATTCCATATTGAATGTCAGGTATTCAGTTTTCTTTGGG
This sequence comes from Gari tellinella, assembly GCA_922989275.2. Taxonomy (NCBI): domain Eukaryota; kingdom Metazoa; phylum Mollusca; class Bivalvia; order Cardiida; family Psammobiidae; genus Gari; species Gari tellinella. Next base: position 58,853,981 of record OV277865.1, read on the forward strand.
TTGAGGCGTAGTCCTACTCTCTCACATGCTACTTCAACTCTACCTAAGCCGCGTTACACGGCGTCTGATCTGAGTCCAGATTGTTTGCCAATATCAAGCAAGTCGCGTTACATGTAAGCATGATAAGGGTTAAGGGAAATGTTCCCACCTATCGTCCAAAATTGTGATTATGTGTCTAGGGGTCATCATACAGGGCTGCCATTTCTCCGGATTTTTCCGAAATCTTCGGATTTTTATTCCAACAGATCTGATGGAAGCTTAAAACAGTCTGAAAGTAAAGCAGAATGCGCATTAAGGCGGAATCTGCTTTACTTTCAACCTGCTTTAAGCATTACGTGTCTTAAAAACTAGAAACATACTATGGGTTAAAGATATAATCAGGAAAATCGGGCTTGAAAATTTTGAAATCTTAGGATTTTTTTTTATCAACTTATGGCAGGCCTGACCATACTTCTAATTGAGCTAACTTAGCTGCTGAGTGTCCGACATTTCGGACAGTACAATGTTCCGATCATAGATTTTTAACCATTTTAAGCAAAGTTCTCTATCGAAACGAAATTATAGAGATCAATTAAATGGTTAAAAAAAACACCGTAAATCTATGTACTCTGTAGACCAACCTCTACCAAACGAAAAGTAGAGACTGGATAAGAGTTAATAGAGCAATTAAGCACTCACATATCAATGGTGACTTATACTAATTAGAGACTTATTAAACATGTTGTTTATGTGAAAGACGGATTGGGGCAAGATGAGATTTGAACTAAACGTTTGTTGAAAACGTGAAAGACCAACGCCTGCTCAACGTACCAGTCATCTACCCCAGAACCTGACAATGAATCTATGTCTAAATTATCATGCAATTAAATGTAGAAAATGCATTGGGTTTATTGTTGAAAATCTGACTCCTTTCTTAACCCTTACCTCCCTGAAACCTCAAATGGACAATTCTAATTTTCAATTAAGTCTAGTCCATTTCTGATTTTTGAGGGTTGATATTTACAATATATGTCAAAATGACAAACAGTGTAGACAATTCATTTTGATCTGAGCGGCACACAGTTTGGAGCCTAATACCCCCATTCCACGAGTCGGCGCTCGATGACGATCTCTTCGCTCCGACAGAGCGCCATAGGTCGCCTCAGGTTGAGGCAATATAACGGCATTTACGATCCGATTGCGTTCAGATTACGCTCCGATGGCGATCCGTTAGCGATCTGTAAGATCCGATAGCGACTTCATGGTCATTGGTCGCCACCCAATTTATAAAAATGTTGCGCTCTTGTATGATCAGATTGCGCTCCGTTGGCGCTCAAAGGCGACTAAGATGCGCTCCATTAGCGCTCCGATTGCGACCACTGCGACCTATGGCGTTTTAAAGAGATCCGATAGCGATGTCGGCCACAGATGGAGATCCATTACCGCTCTGTTAGCGCTCTACTTGATCTGATTCGGGAGATATTCTATGAAGACCTGTGGCGCTCTGCCGCGCTCATTCGTTTTAAATTCGCTAGCAGATATTTAGGCAAATAGCCATACATATAGCTGCTTTCTTTTCGACTTGTGTCCACTCAATGCAATAACATAGTAATGCAGACTATTCCTATAAGAACTTTCTGCATTACTTTCGTACTGCCACAAGTCACTAGAAATCTGTGTTTTTTCATTTAATAGTGACTACAAATGTTCTACCGCACATCAAAATCAATGTAAAACGCCATTATATTAACACACTTTTCGGTATCATCTTTGTATGGGTGTATAACAGTTTGGATCCGGATGAGACGTCGAGTAACATCATGCAATTTGGATATACTGTTAGAAAATACTATCGGGTATTTTAAAATGCAGAGACTCACTATCAGATCGCCATGGAGCGCGAAGTATCTACTGATTTGCTTGTTGGATGATGGTTGCGCTCTAAGGTGATCCAATAGCGTTGTAGTTACGATCTTGGCGATCAAGTAGTGCTCCGATGGCGACTTAGGCGATCAATTTTATTTGTGCAGGGGAGTAAACCGACGGCGACCTTGGCGATCATGGAGATCAGATAGCGACCCATTTGCGCTCAGGTAGCGCTCCTTGCGACCTCGGCGCTCTGCATGGCGACCTGCGGCGTTCTGACAGAGCGCCATAGATCGCCGTCTCGTGGAATGGGGGTATAAGCAAGCGCCGGGCTTACTCGGCGTCATATCGGGTCCCAAGGTGTTTGTAAAAGACATAACTGTTTAGCATAAACGCGTTTATTGGGAAAGAATGACGTCTTCTGCACTATAATTGCTAATATCCATTGGAATAATTCACACATTAATGAAAACGACTTTTTCACGAAAGTTAACTTAAATTCTATTATTCAGACAAATTTATTAAGGCTATTTAAAATAGTGGAACGTCACTGTTGCGACAAACAAAATGCAAATAGACACAGAAAACTGATAAAGAAGTTTTCTGCTTTACTTTTACTGTCATCCTGTTTTAAAGCGACTCGCAACCGGATGGTGTACTTGTCAAAATAAAATAAGATACTCAAATAAAAGCAAATTTGTGGCATTATTTGGCTTCTGACATTAAAAAAATATGATCAGTCCAAAAAAAGTCTCAAGAATCGTCACCGAATCTTAGTTTTGTTTAGATATATTCCATCGTTTTTCAATAGCGTCAACTGACGGTTTTGCTGTTGTTGTTGCTTCTCTACACGGGCTCTGACATAAACCGGAGCCGAATAATGTAGTATTAGGCGCTACCAGTGAAGTACGTTAATTCGCTACCATATATATAGAGAGCGTCCGTGGTCGAGGCGGTAAAGGCGTGTCCTCATTGTTCTTGTTTGTCTCCGCAATGGAGGGTCACGGGTTAGAATCCCACCAGAGCTTCTTCTTTTTTTTTTTGGAAATGCATTTTTTAACAGAATTTATTATCCTAAACTAAATCTTACCCATGTATATAATCATTTGACATATATTTACAAATTACCATTTTTAATGCTATTTCCGGTTGCGAGCCTCTTTAAGTTGCAACCTGTCTTTAACACAACCAAATACTTTTATTTTTCAGTAGTTATTGCAGAGGATGGGGCGTTATTCTTTACCTATATAAAGGCATTTGGACTGACACTATTTATTTCAATCGCAAACAGTTTGGAGCAAGATCTGGCTCAAAAACTGTTTACCACTGTTAAAAAGCGTTATAACTCTATTTTCTACATTGTCTTGCACTACGTTTCCGTCTAGTTTCGTTTAACGGGAAAGAATGGTGTCTTCATTGTATATGCATGTGGTATTTCACAATGAAAGTGTTTGTCCAGAAACCGTTATTTCCGTCGCAAACAGTTGGGAGCTAGATCAGACACCGCCTGACCCGGCGTCTATACATGCTTCAAATGTTTTGCCTCTCAGATTCACGTAAACAGGTCAGAATTTTATCAACAGCTGTCTTTTCTTCATTTTATTGCAATGCATTTGCGTTTTGTTCCGTTTAAACGGGAAAGAATAATATCTTCTCCACTGTATATGTAGAGTTTGGCAGCATTAGCCTGATAGTAGCCTGATAGCATCGACACTCATATCTGATCTATTGTGTAACATTATCGCCGTGTGTTGGGGTACTACAATATAGTAAAGCCTCTTCAGCATGCTCCCATTGTAATATGCAAGATGTATCCTCTGCATATATTCAAACGGTTGATTTAGCTCCAACTTTCAGGGAAATGTGAACTAGTTTGGATCAAGATGAAGCGCCCGGTTACTCGGCACCTCGTCTCGATCCATACTATTTACAACTATTAATCACAAGTGCGTCCCTGCCGTGCTAAAGGTTAAATAAGCCCATTTGTGCATTTTTTTGCATGGGGCATAGGCAAACAGTGTACACTCATATCAGATGCCGCATGATGCGGCGTCTTATCTGATTATGGACGAGTTGCTACATGTAATGGGAACTTCTATAAAAACAAAATGAAATGAAAAATAGACCAGACATCCCATTAATGAAAATTTGATTGATCCAATGTATATGGAATATAACTTGGCATAAATAGGTTAACCATTTCCTTTACACATATTTATGGTGTTGTAAACTGGAGCAGAATTAAAGTAAAACGGAAATCTCCAGATAGTTTTCTGCCTAACTTTCATTTTCCTTTAATCAGCTACCTGTTTTGAAAACAAATAAAACAATCATAATGCGTTATCAAGATGCAAGATACAAGAAACTTTATTTAAAGTCGGGTGTTTACAAATATTGGTTTAACATTAGCTAGAAGCTATTTTCCGACTAAAACAAATGTTTCTTAACAAAATACATTTAACCAACAAAAAACCTGTAAGAAAAATAACATATAAAATACATTATAGATTTTTAAAGCAGCAATTAAATGGTTAAAAGCATCACAGATTGGAACAATAACTATTTCGTAGATCGTATAGTGGGAAGGCGTTATTTCCCAATACGTGCGTTTTTGCTGAAACAATTATTTCTAATGCAAACAGTTTGGAGCCATATTATATGCCGGGTAACCCGGCCTCTGATCAGGCTCCAAAATGTTTGCTACTCAAACATGTTTAAAATTAAATCATCATAATTTCCAAACGCTTTAGCCATTTTTATATCTTGTTGCACTGCGTGTCGTTTCGTTTCGTTTAAACAAGAATGAATGACGTAGTCTCCATTGTAACATTGTGAAGACGTTATTCTTTCCCAATATGGGCTTTTACGCAAAACCAATCACCTTTAAATAAATCATGAGAAATGTCAAAACGCTGTCGTTATCTACGTTTAAGGTATTCCAACACTAAAGGTAGGGTAATTGTAATGTTAAAATTATATTATGAATGGAAACTACATGTAATTTCCGTGCCTTGTGTGAAATATGAAGGATTTTCGCCATCTCTTCTCGAAAATATTTGAAATATTGTATATAGCCTTACAGGTATAGTAGGAAAATATGCGAGAGAATTAAAAGACAAATATTCCTGAATGGTGATTTTTGGCTCGGACAGCCTATATCGAAACCTCAAGAATAAAATGGGTGCGAGTCTAGCTCCCCCTACAAACAAATCCTGTCATACGGGGTTTGCATATGCTATCTAACGGAGCTTCAGTTGCTGGGTACGTCACTATCAGATAAACCGTGTGTAGCAGCACTGAGTTAAACTCAGGATCCCGAGTCTGTACCTGTGGTGATTTAAACACCGTATTTACTCCCTTGTAATAAACATTCACCTAGTAGTCATAGCAGACGATGCATTATAAGACATGAACATTACAAAAATATTTAGGGCCTTTAAGCGATGCAGGTTTCTGCTTAATGCATGGCAATGGTAATGCAGAAACTTCATAATTAGCTTTTCTGCATTAGATCTACTTTGTTCTACATTAAGCTGAAAGTACGAGCCTGCAGTACTACAGTCCTTTGATTACCTATTCTTACCTAAATACTGATATTATTTTTTATTTCATGTCTATGCCAGAAGACGTGAACATCACAAAATAAAAGTTATTGTCCCAATATTTGCATCATATGAAGTGAAAAATTAAAAAGTCTGAAACGTCCTCTTAAAAATATGCAATATTTTCCATACGATTTTACATTATATGACTTAAAAGGTTGTATGTTTGTACAAAAATGAAAACTTGGGCAAAGCAAACCACTTGCTTTTTTTTTCATACAATACTGACGCAATCTAAAGCCAAAATTTGAAGACTTTTGGCCACACGTAACTGGAAAAAATTACTAGTGTTGGAGACCTTGAATACTTTATAAAGACTCAACAATAAATTTGGCTTATAATTAAATAGTTTTGCAAGTTAATGTCAGGCGCATTTATAAACATCTAATCATTGATTTAGGAAAAGGTTTTGTTTAAAAAAGATAGAAATATATATTTCAAAGAAAAATATATTGAGCTCGGTCGGGATTCGAACCCGTGCGGGGAAGGCCATGCAAATTTACAAGACGAATTTTGCAACATTTCGGACTACGTTCGGATAATTTCTAACATTATCGTCCATGTTTTATATTGGAGTGTTCGGTATATTCCGTTAAACACGGAAAATGCCGAGATAACACGGAAAAGGGCGACCTTCAGTCTTGGAATTCCTTAAGTGCACTGCGTTTGAGTTTCGTTTGCATTTACACGTGAAAGAATAACGTCCTCTCCACAGTACACTTCACTGAACTCGTACTGTATAATTATGTTACACCAGGTAGACATAATGAACGTTGTTAGCGGTTTGCGCTAGTATAGCTATGGGGAAATGTAAACCAAGTGTATATCTGAAAATAACTTATTTGTTTTCCATTGCCGCAAAATTATGTGAAGAGGTAGAAGGGCACTGACTTTCCGGAAATGCCTCCGCGGTATAGTGAAAAAGAGTCTCCTGAGAAAAAGTCCCAAAAATGTTTACCTAAAAAAGCATTTTATCATGGAAAGTCCAATGTGGTGTACTTTTGATGTAATAAATACATGGGTACCAGAGAAAAAATGTATTTCGCGAGCTCCGGAATTGCTGATGACTTTCAAATGATCGTTTCGGCACGTGCTTATAGTAAAAAATTTACATAAAGAAAAGTTTGATAAGCTTCAGTGTCTTTTTTGTAAGCGCAGTTGGTAAAGTGATTGACTAGTGTAGCACCGATAAATACGAAATTTCTCATTTGCTGTGTTGCTCACTTTTTGTTTAAAGTCATTAGTCTGGTCATCAGTTGCTCGCAAAGCAAAGTTTGTTATCATTACTGTGACAGCATGTTTAATCAAAGCAATCATGAGTTGACATGTGCATTACGTTTCTTATCATTAGTTATAAGTAAATCACAGTTGGGTGTAGTTACTGTCTCAATATGTATCGCCCAGTCAAGCAGGGATTAAACATATGGCATTATCTACCCAAGCTGTCACCATTGTCTATCTCACTACATGAGATCAGAGTCCACACTGCTAGAGTCACGTGTGCTCACGGGGCGTAGCTTAACCGGTGCATACTCTATTGTGAAAACCTGTCTTGATCACATGACATTGAGAGGCGTGGCTGAAACTCCCCTTTGGGTCTAATTGATCAAGAATTAGGGAAGCTCAGTCTTAGTTTTGCTTTAGATTTTAGAAGTCAGATTTCTGACATACTAGAGGAATTCCTGATCTAAATTACAAAAATCAGTTCAAAAATTATTTATTATTATTGTGGAATACCACCTCGTTATACTTGGATATCCAGTACGTTATTAAATATCAGAACCAGACCATCATTGTTCTCTATTCAACCTGTAAGGAACTCCTACAGTAAAAGCTAAAGACAGTTACACGAAGTGTTGTTACACTAGCAATCCAACGGTTATATGTTCGATTTCCACATGCTTCAAATTTTTTTTTTTAAATAAATTGTCCGATTTTATTGACTAGTCAATCAATAACGCAGTGATCAAAGGACATGTTATGTTCAGTCACAAATGTAATAATGAAAAATATCAGATGCATGTATAGTCAAGTGACAACTAAACTGTGTGAGAATTTATAGCCTATATGACAGATAGCAGCTTAACACAGGACAAGAGTAATGCTAAAAGAAAGATCCTAAAGGAGCTTTAATGCATTACTTTTGTCATGCATTTAAGCAGTCCCCTGTCTTTAAAGATCTACACAGGCTGTCGTATTTAATGGTCCATTATGACAGGGTTGACTTCTGGTATTATCTAAAGCTGACGGCATTTTACAGATGAACTCAAGGGAGGTTACTCGTTTTTGTGTTAACATTTTGTCAGAATTTCTGGAAATCATGTATAAAATGTAAATTCTACTGTAGATTTTCATGAAATTTTTGTGACTAGTAGAATTAAGTAACATTTATCTAATAAGAGTAAATTAGTGTTTGTTAAACAGCTAAATTTAGTGACATTTTTAGAATTTGACTTTTTTATATATTGATATTTCCTGAAAATATGTCCTGAAATATTATTTTTTTTGCACACTATCTTATAGTCTCTGTACTGTTTAGTTGATGTGCAGACATTATTTCGTAAAGAAAATATTCCTGTTTATAAAAAAGGAACTTTTCTCGACAAAAGGTCCTGTCAGAAAAAAAAACCGATGCTGTATTTTTTTTTATGTTAACGATTTTTCACTCTCCATATGCTAAATTTCAATTTAATCAAGGTTTAAGGAAGTCTGATCACCTTAATGGGTGTATGGAGAAATTATATGAGCGGAAGCCACATGTCATTGTTTTAGTGAGTGCCTCTACCAAAAGGTAACAGAACAACAGTCACGTCACTAAAGCCATTATTTGTTTTACATAACAATCGACGCCTTGTTGTGCATGAATGTTTGGAAACATCCTGAGAGGCACGTGTGTTGGGTACTGATGCTTAGACTGACATTTTTTAGTTTCTAGATGACACAATTTGTATGAGTAGGAGAGTATCTTGTGTGCCTAATGTCCTAAACTGTATACTGTACTTGTCCTAAATAATGAACAAAAACTACCGAGTCATCTTAATGGCACTGGTCTCTTAACTGTTTTACCACAAACACATAGAGATAGAACTCATTGCACTTCATGTTTTAGTAACATTACATTTCCTCGTACTTAACTGTCATGTCTTATGTCTTTGTCCCACAGCTTGTCTCTAGTTTCGAAAACAGTTGGCCACTTAAAATAGGTTGGTAGTAAAGCAGAACCGCAAACAGTTTGGAGCCAGATCATTTGCTATTTATTGCACTGCGTTTGCATTTAGTGTCGTTCAAATGGGAAAGGATAACATTTTCTCCAGGGTACATAATGAATCAATATTTTTACACAAAAACTAAACAACTTGTGTTATCGTCCAGATATAATACCAACAGTGTTGTTGTGAGTATCATTGACAGTTATGAGACTTGGTGACTGACAGTCCCAACCATCTATACTATAACCTTATAGTTACATGTGTAGTACAGTAGAGAAAACATTATTCTTCCCCGTTTAACACATTAAATCCTAGTGTATATTAAAGGGTACATTCAATTTAGCAAACATGGCATCTCATCAGGATCGGCACTGTTTGCTATTGTATATGTAATATTCTGCTGTATTGAAAAACACTACAGTGTCCATATATCCCCATTGTACATAAATAATATAATGAGAGCTTCCAGCAAGCACACAGAGAGGGTTCATTGCAATATCCAGGCATAAATGGGTTCAACGAAACGACACGCAAACACACTACGCTGATTTATGTAAAATGACAGTTTCCTGTGGCGCTTATGCCGAGGAAAGAGATATAAATAAAACAATAATAATTATATTAACTAATTACCCCATAATTACGACTTTAATTTATTCCGTCACTGTAGAAAATAGTTCCAATTTATACGGTTATGGACGAATGTCCATAGCATGTTTTCCATTTTCTAGCGGATGGCAGCTTAAAGCAGGCTAATTCTGCTTTCAACCTGCTTTAAGTGGATATCTGTCTTCAAAACTAGAAACAGGCTATATTTATAACTTTATTTCCTCCAATTTCTGGAGTTTAACATAACAAAAAAGTAGTAAATGGCTACATCTTACATACAACTTACTGCATTACGGGTACCATGTAATAAGCGGTCACCAAAATGTCTTCAATTCAGTGGTCGCTGATTACACGTGTACATTTTTTTAACTATAATCTAGTATAATATATAGACGTTATTCTCTCCCGTTTACACGAAAGGCTTCACGCAAATACAAAGCAGTAACATGTAGGATAAAACAGCTGTTGAAAGATGATGACAATTTATTTTTATCTGAGCGGCAAACAGTGTGCAGCCTTGCCAGACGTCGGGTTACCCGACGTCTGATCTGGCTTGAAACTGTTTGCAATTGATACCATTGTTTCAGCACAAACTCGTTTATTAGTAAAGAATAAAGACTTTTCCAACTGGAATAGAAATCAGTTTGTAATGTGATTGACTTATTGCATAATACATGTATTGACAATACATCCACTAATCACAGCAAAACAACCGCCTTTGCTAACCCTGTCACTCTCAATGATGTCATAAAGCGTGTTTTCGAACAGTTTAGATCCTGATCAAACGCCGCGTCACGTGGCGTCTGATCAAGATCCTAAACTGTTTGATTCTCGTATCGATATGTTTTAAATCATGCTACATTGGATCTTACTTTGAAACTATCTTGCAAAGTTCATTCAGCGACTTTCTGTTCTACATTAATCTTACTTTAAGCCAGCCCCGGCCAATGTCACTACCAGTGATGTTTTCAGTTGGACGTTTCTAGCGGTAGCTGTGTGTTTGCTCTATGCACTGGAGAAGACATTAGTATTTCCCATTTAAAAGTATTTACATGTAAATTCTGTAAAATCACGGTAGAGGAAGGTTGGTGGTTCTACCCAGTTGCCGATTTGTGCCTGAAACAGAGCATAAACTTATAAAGGATTTCTGGGGTCTTCCTCCCACCTGTAATTAGCTGGACGTCGCGATATGACTGAAATACTGTTGAAATCGACGTAAAATAAAAATAAATCACGGTAGAAAATGAAACGTTCGTGAAAACATTGACATTCTGCTTTACTCTGAGAGGCAAACAATTTAAGGCCTGATCAGACTCGGGTTACCCGGCATCTGATATGTCCCAAACCTGTCAGCACTGGACATAAATGTTAGTAGATAAATGCGTTTATTGGAAAAGAATAATGTCTTCTCGTCTACAACCATGTGTCTAAGCCATCATCCGTTATTGTGCAGTGGGCTGGTCCTTCGGGGGCTCACTTCCGGCTTTGAAATTAATATATTTCATTTGAATTTCATCGAATTGTGGAATCTTGTAAAGCTTAATTGCAACGTCATCATCTTGTCTCTGGTACAACATTTCTCCTGGGAAGTCTAGTAGTCCGTGACGCCGGGCTCGGACCAGTATACCCACCAGTTTGTCGTTAATCCGCTCATAGGTTTTAAACAGCACTCCAAACTTCACTTCGTAGGTCCCGTCCGACATCTCTTTTCCACACATTTTAATAGTCTCACAACATTGTATTATATTATTAGCGATAAAGTCACGTGCCTTGTTTCCCCTATACTCAGTTAACGTCCCCTCTACCGGTCGTCCATACTTGTCATCGACCATCGTCAATTTCGTCCGCTTGTCAGCGCCTTTCCAGACCGCTTTGGCGTTTTCTAACTTGTCCAAATAGTCCCCCTTGTCAGCTCCCCAAAACTCACTGAACGGGTTGATTAAACGGTCTACCGCATGGTTCTCAATCCTTTTTTCGAAAATATCACGGCACTTCGCCGTCAAAGAATTCCCACCTATGTATCCTGTTTTGATCATGGCGGAGTCAGAGTGAACCTTTCGTAGTTTCGGAGGATCTGCTGGTAGATATTGTGGTCTATCTTGTGTGACTGTATTTGATGCACCTGTCGCTGTTACTTCACCTTCAGGACTTGGGTCCTTTTTTGCGCTCATTGTCACTTGTTTTTGACTTCAGCAAACCTGTGTGAACATACAGTAGAGAAGACGTTATTCGCCAGTTAACCCATTACTCTATAGAAACGTATTTTACTGCATTTTGATGTATTACTCCAATGAAATCTTTTTTTCCTGTTTATATAGGAATAAACATATATCATTTGAAATGTTTTCTTTATACTAGCAGATGACGACTTAACGTTTACTGAAAATAAAGCAGAATATACCTAAAGGCCAGTTCTGCTTTACTTTCAACTCGCTTTAAATGGTCATATATCTTCAATAATAGAAACAGGATATGAGGTAGAGATCTAAACGACACATAATGCAAGTTAATGCAATAAAATGTAGAAAAGGACATCCTTTTGGAAATAATTTTGAAGTAGTTAATATAATAGTTTGAGGCCTGATCAGACACCGAACAACCCATCCGGCTCCAAAAGCACAGTTAAAAATCGACATGAGGTTTTCAGCATAAACGCGTATAGTGGGAAAGAATAGCGTTTTCTCAACTGTACCAAAATAAAGACAGTTAATCCTCGTCCTATAACATGTTTTGGATTTCAAAGGTGCCGTCTGCATCAATGCCAGAATTTGTGTGTAAATCGAGTAAATCAAAACAGTTTGGATTATGATCCTGTGTTGTATACAGTGGAGAAGACGTTATTATTTCCAAATTACCGCGTTTACGCAAATACTATTAGTTTCATTGCAAACAATTTGGAGCCAGCTCAGACGACAGGTAACTCGGAGTCTGGTCAAACTCAAAACTATTTGCCCCTTAGATAAACCTTTATAATTAAATTAAAAGTAAACATGTTCTACATTGTTTTGCAATACGTTAAGTTTGAGTTTAGATGCGAACGAATAACATATTCTCCACTGTAAGCGTTAACTCTCGCCAATAGGATTGCATCCAGTGATGAGTTAAGTAAAGAAATCGATGGCCGTCGATTGCCATCGATTGCGAGTTGGCTACCGATTAAATAATGTTCTGCCTTCAAACTGTTTGTCAAGGACATATCTATGTGTTTGGTCACAAACGCGTTTCTTGGGAAAGAATAACGTATTGTCCTCTGTAATAGCTTACGTCTAAAATCTGTAATAGCTTACGTCTAAAATTAGTTTTCTTCTAACAAAATTTAGTTTATGTCTCAGTTAAGTTAGGTATAGTATACATGTACAATTTAGTAAAGTTAGCCATACAACCTTTCCGCGCCCATAGCGTATGAAAACGTTTTACGTTTGTGGCACATTTTGGCTTCCTTCGAATGAAAAGTTATTCGCACATCGCGTTGGAAGACTTTTCTGAAAGGCCAGGTCCGGCACTTCCTATTTCTAGAATATAAATGGTCTCCTGCAAAAGGTGACACTTTCAGGCAGCATCGAAAATAGATCCAGACACAAATTAATGCGAATGCCAGAGGGGCCGAAACGGTCCATCTTTCTACTTTCGGTTTGAAATATACGCGACCTTTTTGTCAAAACCAGTTATAATAGCACTCATGCTGGAATTCAGTAACACTGACATTGTCAACACAAAGCTCATCAAGCTCAATCTGAGCTCAAACTCAGTTCAGTTTGGGGGGGGGGGGGGTTGGTGTTGTTTTTTGCATTGCATGAACGTGATGTCAATATAGCGCGTCAGTGTATATTTGAGATGTCAGAGTGTAGCGTTTATTCAGAATATGAGCTACAAATTAGTCAAGTAGTGTCTGTGTTATGTTTACAAAATGTGTCAGGCTTGGGCAGGATGTAAAACTTCTGTAAGCTTTCTCCATCTCTAAGGAGTAGTTTTGTAATAGCATACGATAAATTGCATTGGTATTTCAAAAGACTACTATGGAAGGCCGGTGCGCCATGCTTAATGCTAAATGCGAATTGCTAAATGCGAAATGCTAAATGCGAGTTGTGAAATGCTATTTAAGTACAAATCTCTATTAGGGGGTGTTTAATGCTAAATGCTATTTTTAAAATGCCAAATGCTAAATACTATTTGCGAAATGCGTTTTGCGAATTGCAAAAATGCTATTCGCAAATTCCTTAATGCCAAATGCGAATTGCTGTACTAAGGCCAAACAAAAATACCTCTGTTTCCCTAGTTTTTTCCCCCGACCCTAAACTTTATTTTTTCACTTTTCGAAAAACGTATCGGCACATGTCGGTCATTTTTGCGGCGCATGTGACAGTCGTTTTTGAGGAACGTGTAATAGACGCTATTCTTGAGTTAATTGTTTTGAAAGGTGCTTTTTAGTCGTTTAAGTGTTATAAAAATTGATAATTAGATTAGCAAATATCTAAGAGAAATTTGATCTAAATCTGTCATAAAGTACTTTCCTTGCAGATATAATCTGCTAGTTAATTAACGATTGACATATTTAACTTGCAAACAACACATTTTATTGACATGTTTGACAAGCGTGCAACACATTTCAAACTATTATTAATTCCACCATATATAAGTAACTACTTGACACCGGTTTGGTATACCAATATTTGTTAAAAATCTAAATAAGGGGAGATCCTTTGAAAGCACAGAAAACAAAGCAAATACTGAAAATCGCAGACTCGGTTTGATTGAGTCTGTTCATGAGCAATACTGAAATATGCAACAGTGCTCACGCCCCCTAGCACCGGCTTAAGCGGAATTCAACTTTCAACTGTAAATGCGCTGAAATCAATGATTCCAAAGGACCAGAAAGTATAACAACACTGAGAATGAAGTACGGGGCGACTTTTTACACACTCATACCAGTGTCAAGTTTAAGGTAATTTTGCTAATGGGACGTATCAATTAACAATTTGAAATGTTGTTTTTAAGGTATTTTATGTATGGCCCAGGGATTTGTAAAATGAAATACATTTGTATGTTTTCATATATGAATATGATTATATAATATACTCCATCAGAAAAGTTAAATAGACTAAATCATTATATGATTGTGTTAGAAAAAAAAATTTCCGACCGTCCGTCCCTAAATGTTTTTGGCATGTAATAGGAAACACGGGTAATTTTTATTTGGCCTAAATGCCATTTGCTAAATGCTAAAAGCGATTTGCTGAATGTCAAATGATTAAGAAAACCCGCCATTTGAAGAAACCGCCAACGCATTTGGCTTTCGGCGCAAATAGCATTAAGCATTTGGCAAATAGCTTTTAATATTTCACAGATAGCATTTCGCATTTAGCATTTGACATTTTAAAACTAGCGCATCGGCCTTCCATAGACTACAGTTGAATTCCTACATCAGTAAAGTAAACGTTCTGCATTAATCTTTTCGGCGCAAAATTAATTCTGAGGTTTTTACCACATTCACCGCATCACTGTCGTCTGATACACTATTCTTGTTTGCGATATCGTTTCAAAGTAAGATTCAATGTAGTATGACTTAAGGACTTAAGAAATGTCGACACGAGTATCTCACTGTAAAGCCTGTCTCACACAGAACACACGGCTTATACGGTTGGCCACCCGTGTAAACTGTACATACAACAGAACCAACCGTGGCCTTATCCGAGTTACACTCGGGCCATTCGAGTGTATCCGTGAAAGCCGTGTATGATTTTTAAAACTTTTAAAAAACTGACAAGGGTGCCATGTCCGTGTATGATCGTATTAGCGATCGTACAAGAGCGTGAGAGACCGTGTGAGACCGCACGAGACCGTATATACAACCGTACATGAAGTCCACTCCCACGAGTGAGCTCAACCGTGTCAATATCGTATGTAAATCGTATGGAGCATAACTCGAACAAAAGTCGGTGGGACCGTATGTAAACCCTGTAAATGTCCAGTTAATCCAGTAAAAGTCGTGTTTAATCGTACTAGGCCGTAACAGACCGTACTAGACCGTACTTGGAACCGTACAACAATCGTATGAAAATCGTTTTGCAAATCGTGTTCAAACCGTGACAAACCTTGCTTGACCGAGTATATCCGTGCTTTGTTCGTACATACTCGTGCTACATTCGTACCAGTTAACCCGTGTATAACCGAGTATACCGTATTGGAACCGTGTGCCCAACCGTGTTCTGTGTGAGACAGGTTTAAGTTTAGATCCTGATTAAACCTTGCGTAACACGGCGTATGCTCAGGATCCAAACTGTTTGCAAAGTCGACTTTATGCGACTTCGGCACCTAAAGGGTTAATGCTGTTTGCATTGAGTCAGTTTTCTGAAATACTAAAACAGTGTCATTATACATAACTAAAGTTAGATGTCTGTGCTACTGGTCGTTTTATCGCTATATGATAAACTGCATGGGTACTCTTTCGAGCTCAACGAATGTTTGACTGCACACAATACCGATACTCTTGTAAACTATATTCATGTGATTTCGTACCTCCTATGAAACATAAATACATCGTTAACTTTTCACATTCTCTAGGTTATTTGAAGGTCGATAATACCATGTAGGATAAGTAGTAAATATTGTTTTCCCTTTCATATACATGTTATATAACATATCGGTTACACTGTTATTTTGATATTTTTATGACATATACTTACCCTGAAATCTTTGATAATAATCCTATCAGTTCTCAGTGGCAGTAACTTCTGGAACCAATCTCATATATAACACACCTTAACGATAAATGAACCGGTGCTATACACATACGCCTCCGTGTTACCTTTAGCTACCGTATATACTCACCCTAATACATTCACCTGAAGCCAGTCTGGCGTATCAGCTACTGCTTGGAATACGGTAACATTGCCCTCCATCGTGGATCACACAAAGGAACGGTTGTTCGGCAGATACCTGTTTTAAGCAGGATGAATCTAAAGCAGAAAGCTCTAAAATGAGTTTTCTGCTTAAGATTCATCTTGCTTTAAATGGCACATGTGTTAAACGCGATCAATGAGTCTCATGACGAGTGACTGTACTAACGAGCTTTCACTGTTTATGTATTACTGGAAGATCTTACACAGAATGTGGGAACGGTTGTTAGAGAGAATAAATGGCACAATCTTTAATCAACTGTTCGTGAAATTCTTTTCTGTAAAATAAAATTTAGACCGAAGTATGTGTCTATAATTGAATTTGAGGCCATCGTCAGATCAAGAATATTTATATCCGTACACTTGTTGCTTGAACAGAAAATGGTCTAGAATCTATTTTTGTTTTTCAGAGTTGTAGCAGCTGATATGTTTAGCAGCAGACGAAAGTTCCCGCCATTTAAAGGAGATGATAATAATAACACGTTGATGATGTAGATCTGTAGACAGGTAGGGACTGGGGAGAACCGCTTTGTTTGCCATCAACAGTCATATCTGAGGCATGCTCGAAGTTCGTGAAGTTTTCTGCATGTTCGAGACTAGTTACGCGTGTCTCACTACGTCATAAACGGTATAAACCATCACGTTCTGATGCTGCACCAAAACTTATCAGAATTTCGATCAGTAAACATAAGCGTAATGCTTAGTTTTAAACTTTTAAATTGTACACACAAAGAAAATTTGAAAGCTAACCTGAAAGCTTTCGCCCGTGTACTACAGGCTTTCCCAAACAAAAAAAAACAGGGTAACAAATAACTATAACAATTAACTAATTATGTACAGTTCTTTATTAATATAGAATTGGTTATAAAATCACATGCAAATGAGGTTAACAATGTACTAGTAACAAAAAACTAATAAAGAACTTCCAACTATGAACTAATAAAGAACTAACAATGAACCAATTGTGTACTACTAAGAAAGTACTAATACTGAAATGTTAACAATGAACCAATTCTACACTATCAATGTCACAACCATGAACTGTTAACAATGTACTAATTATGTACTTATAACAATGTACTAATCATGTACTCATAACAATGTACTAATGCTGAACTGTTAACAATGTACTAATTCTGCACCAATTCTGAGCTACATAGGCAGATTTCATTGACCCCTTTGTCAATTTAAAACAAACAATTTTCCTTCAATGAAACTTTTGATTTGTAAAAAGAAATGCTTATGTAAAAATAGTCAACAAACAACACGTAATTGCAACTTATTTCATCTTTATAAAAAAAAATCGACGTTTCGGCTTACGCCTTCATCAGGATAAAATATCTAACAAGAGGGCCTGAAGGCCCTGATATCGCTCACCATTTGTAATGAAGCCTGATAGCTTTACCTTTGAATTTCACCCGGTTTATTCTTGATCCATTCTAATTTGTAGTATAGCATGTAAACAACATTGCAATACCACCTATTCAAGTATAGTAGAGTACATCAAGGGCAGATAACTAGAGCCTAAATAATTCTGAAATGAAGCCTTTTCTAGCATTTCGAAGTATATTATGTGCAGATAACTCTTGCCAAAATGGTCAAATTTCAACAATAATAACTTATAGCTACATGTATATACATTGTGTGCAAGTATAATTCAAATCCATTGAAAACTGTAGTTGCAAGAGTGTAAACACTGTTAGATATGACATTTTCAGCAATTCAAGGGCAGATAACTCTTGACCTATTTCTCGGATTTCAACCATAATCTAACCCATCTGAACTCTTATAGTCATATACAATCTGAGCAAGTTTGAGAAAGATTGGATAAAAATTGTTGCTTCTAGACTGTAAACACCGTTAAAATGGCATTTTCCGCAATTCAAAGGTAATTAAACTCTTGACCTATCAGTCTCATTTCAACCATAATCAATCTCATCCAAACTCTTAAGGTAATATACAATCTAAGCAAGTTTAAGAAAGATTTGATAAAAGTTGTGGCCTCTAGAGTGTAAACATCGTTAAATATGGCATTTTATGCAATTCAAGGGTAGATAACTCTTGATGTATTTGTTCGATTTCGACCAGAATTAAACTCGTCTGAACTCTTATAGTCATATACAATCTGAGCAAGATTGAGAGAGATTGGATAAAAATTGTTGCCCCTAGAGTGTAAACACTGTTAAATATGGCATTTTCAGCAATTCAAAGGTAGATAACTCTTGACCTATTAGTCCGATTTCAACCATAATCGATCTCATCTATGTTAGAATAATCAACTGTTCCCATTTCCAGAGATCTTGGTATGATAATCCAAGGGTAGACCCCGGCCATTGATTTCAGAGTAATATAATGTACAGTAGAGCCTCTGCAAAACAGACTATAATAAAGATGAATGCTATGATGACAGGTGGCTCCTTAATGCCTACTTTAGTACTAGCCTCTACAGTAAATCCGTGTCTTCTATTGAAGCTTTCGTAATACTATCGTGCATGTGCCTGTTTCATGCAGTACATATGTATTGTAGAAAGCTACATCTTTCTGCAATACTATAATACAAATGACTGGTTAATGTACTACCGTGGCACTGTAAAATCTCCTAGAACAAACCTGAAATCATTCCCCAACAGCACTATTTCTTTAACCCATTCAACCATAATGCCTTTTTACACCTTTAATTTATTGCTCTGCTGAAGAAAATAGTTTATACAGACATGAATGTGCTTCATAAGAAATATTTTCTTTATCCTAGCAGATAGTAGCCTGAAATCAAAACAGAATGCACCTTACAGTGCATTCTGCTTTACTTTCAACCTGCTTTAACCTATAACCCAATAAATACACATTTAAGTTTAACTTACATAATGTATGACTAGATGGATGAAATCGATTTCCGTTTTTCCTATATCCTAGCAGATGGTAGCTTAAAGCAGGTTGAAAGTAAAGCAGAATATGTCTTAACCCTTTACCTCATAGCCTGTTTCTAGTTTTGAAGACAGGTGACCACTTAAAGCAGATTGAAAGTAAAGCAGAATGTGCCTTAACCCTTTACCTTATAGCCTGTTTATAGATTTGAAGACAGGTGTCCACTTAAAGCAGGTTGAAAGTAAAGCAGAATGTGCCTTAAGGCACATTCTGCTTTACTTTCAGCCTGTTTTAAGCTCAAATCTGCTAGGCTATCTAAAATATTTGTAATGGTTATTGTTCATGAGGGTATAAACTGGAACTATTTTCTTCAGCGGAGGAATAAATAAAATACGCTAAAAGTCGCTTCTATGGGGGAAAGGGTTAAGTTGTATTCTACTTTACTTTCAACCTGCTGTAAGTGTTACTTGTCTTCAAAACATTCATAGTTTGAACTTGGACAGGGAATTTCTTATCCAACTTAAAAGAGCAGGATAACACCTGCAAAATTCGATAAACAAACAGATCAAACATACGCAGATCAGGAACAATCAAATCTGTGTCTTCTCAGTTTGTTAATGCTGTCTTTGAACTAATGTACAATTGTATAATCAAATATGTATACACTTATTATTTACAGAGATATTCATATCAATTCGTTGTCTTTGAAATCTATTTTCTTATTAAAAACCTCATATAAATTTGATGGGTTACAGATTATGAAACAGAAAAGGCTATCTTACATAAACACTTTAGCTCGTTTAAAGGAAAACGGACAGCTGATGACAATATGATCTTAGATCCTAGATTTTATCCTAAAAGCAACATTCATGAAGGTCCTGCAATTATTACTCATCGATAAGGTACGAAAAAGATCGATTTACTGCATACAGGTAAGCTATCGCTAATTGGAACGGGCAGCCGCCATATTGGCAAAGCTATCATTCGGAACCCTCGATTTTTATCCATTTTGTGACGTCACAAAGGCCTAAACGCTGATTGGCTCTTTCACTCAACCACTGTAACTTGGACGGACAGTTCACACTTCGTCAGTAAAGGTAACGGCAAGCTTAATTCAAGGTCGCATACAGTTAAAAAAAAGATAATAGATAGATGGTATATTCATATTGATTATGATGAACTTGAAAGGTCGTGTAGATCCAGATACGATCAGAAGCTACTATCGTTAATCGGCACAGAGAAATGTCCGTTCCAATTCCCAGCTATAGAATATGGGAAAACAATCCTGCGAAATGGCTAACAGTAGAGTATGGCGACATCCATATTACCTTGATTGATGATTATAATTATTAGATCTAGATCTACAATAAAAAAAATCTGATAATCAGTGCGATATTGTGCTGATCTAGACCTAAATGTTGAACTGGCTTAGATCTACCAACTCGTTTACAAATCAGCATTTTCTAGCTGGTTCGTCTCGGTTTAGGAATTCAACGCTACAGAAATTATTAATGAAAAAAGTCTCATTACTAGATCTAAATATTGTACGGGTAGATCTAGATCGGTTTTTTCTTTCTTAATTTAATCATCGCGATTCTCTAGATCCCGATCTGATAGAGCGATCTTACTTGAGTCCAAAACCGATTTTGATTGGATCTAGTTTTATCGTTCTTATTTTATGGGTGTAGTTTTACACTCGTCATTTCTGTAGAAAAAAATTCAAACAACTTTTAGATAGGCCTAAATGAATTTTAATTTAAATTCGAGTTTTATGGTAGACTCTAACCTTTTTAAAAAAGCAGCATACACATCTAGATCTATACAAAACCACAAGAGCTAGAAGTGTCCAATCTTCTTTTTTTCTTCTTTTTTTTTTAAAGATCTTGGCTTTTTTGTTTTGATGTAACCCTTTCCCTCATAAATACGCCCTTTAACGCCTTTAATTAATTCCTTCATATACTGAAGAAAATAGTTTCAATATCATACTGTCACAAATAAAAATCATAAGAAATATTTTCTATATTTTAGCAGATAAAAGCTTAAAGCAGGCTGAAAGTATTTTCAACCTGTTTTAAGTGGTCACATATTTTCAGAAGTAGAAACAGGCTATGGGGTAAAGGGTAAAAGGCTCGTGGCGTGTAATCGCAAGTAGCCAAGTAGCTAGCCTGTGTTTAAAATCACAACCCTGTTTGACAAGTGCGGCTAATTAGATTACGTAATATGGATCTTTATGCCCTGCAGGCCTAAAGCTTCTTACTTCTTCACAGAGGGGGTCTTAGGCAGAAAGGGAATGTGTATAAACATTTCCGGTCCATATCGTTCAATTTGCAAGGCAGCTTAATTGATTAGTGGTTGATGATGAATGCCAGCATAAAATGCGATCTAGATCAAAGCCGCCTGCTGAAATATGTCCTGAATCTGTTTCGATTATGATGTTCATAGATCTTTATATAAGCTCAAGATATATAACGATAAGTAACAAGAAATATCTTTAAAAAAGATATTCCGTCGCAGGTTAAAGGTTTTTTGTGGGGTACAGTATTCACTTAACCAGAGACAAGTGTATACACTGATTCTGACTTAACATCGTAAACATGCTAAATATAAAGCTTATCCACGCTAAATTTAGAAATGATGACATAGTAACACAGCAATAATTTAGACTGCATCTCATTGTTTTGCCAGGTTTAAACTCGCAAGATGGATGTGAAAAAATAACAGAACGCCAGTCTAGACCATTGGCCGATAAGAGTACTGCATTTCAAGCACGTGGTCATTGACCAGGATTTCTGATCATTCCTGATTGGTTAAATTGTTTCATAGAGTTGCGGTCAAAATACAAAACAGACCCGTCTGCGACGGGAAAAAAACGACATTAATACAATAAATGAGCACTCGGGTCACGTTATCTAGAGCGTTCAGTTTTGACCCAGATCAGAATATCAAATACTTTGTTCAGCAGACAATTAATCAATTTGGATCTTAATCAGACATTGCCAGTCTCAATTGCTAGATGATAAATTGATATTCCACATTTGTCATGTCAATGACTGTGCAAAAAGTTCAGCAACAGTTTGGATCCAACTGAGATATTGAGAAACTCTGTGATTGAAAATCCAAACTAGGGTTTGAATGTATTGAAAAGCTCATTGAAGAAACGTTGATCCGTACGAGAGACTGACAAACAGTTAGGACCCAGATCGGAATCAAAACTGACTGTACTTAAAGGTCAGCAACAGTTTGGATCCAAATGAGATATTGAGAAACTCTGTGATTGAGACCTGGAGATGTACGAAAGTTCCAGGATGTTGCGATACCGAGAATAAATGGTCTATTTTCTAAAAATGTATGTCCGATTAAGGAGCAGAACCGATGTTAAACGTCACGGAAAATTCATAACAGACCAGAAAAATAATTTGATCCCCCTTATTTTATTAAATAAAAACCATGGAGAAAGGTCCTTTCTCCATGATAAAAACGTAATATCTCATCCGTTTTGTACTGGGTGCAGAGACAGTGTATAGCCATATGGCTATACACGGTCTCTGACTGGATGTTATAAAAATCGGCACATGTATTATCGTCTTTATCTGCTCGTGTTTTAGTCGTAGCCCCGTAAAAAACGAAAATATCCTGGAGCCGATGTTTATGATTAATATTTACGGAAATATTAACAGATAAGACTAAATATAGCAGAGAAACTTTTTTCGAAAGTCACAGGGCTTATTCACAACCAGTATGCAAATATTATCAAGAGTATCCGTGCCCGATTCCGGTGTCCTATGAGATTTGCCTGATATACGCTACCTCAAGTATGGCTGGATTAAGCACTAATAGCTCGACATTTTGATGGTTCTGCTATGCACTCATTGTCACCAAGACACCCAATCGTCATTTCATTTGTTCTGCAGCAAGTATTAACCTCCTTTGTAGGCATTTAAACACAAGTATTGCAGTCGCAAATTCGTCCGGCGAATGCGCTTTCTCTTCGCCCGACCCGTCGTAGTCTCTGTCTTCTAATATTACATTCTCTGATAATTTAGGATCGAAATCGTAACACTGAAGTTCTAACGTGTGTTTACCTTCCTCCACATGTCCAATTTTTCTCAGTATTTCAGTTTATTAATGTTATCGATGTAAATTCCGCGCACTCTACGGCATTCCCGGTTAGATTCGCTATAACCGGAAGGTCGCGGAAGGCCTTAGTTACGTCACACAGGTAAACAAAATGGCGGCCCCATTGTCGCTTGCACAGTCATATATCACAAAGTTTAAACGGCTCTAACTACTTCATTTTTTATTATTTTTCAAAATTTCAAAGGCAGAAGGCGATTTTTTTTCAATATCTTTCATTTAAAAGATATTTATCACCAGCTGTCCATTTCCCTTTAACTCTTTCAACACTAAGTAACTCTATTATGTGTTATTTGGTTCTCTTGTAGATCAGTTTAGTTACCAAAATATGAACTACTGTCTACTTGGAATTCTGGGTAGTTTATAAATACTGCTCTACACAAGCAAACAGTGTAGACCCTGATCATAATAGCCCTCTGATATGGGTCTACACTGTTTGTAAAATATGTAACTACACATGTAGTATATTTTAAACAGGTCAGTTGTGTTGATAGAGTTTACCCGTTTGAAAATAGGTGACTATACTTAAAGCAGGCTGAAAGTAAAGCAGAATATGCCTTAAGATACATTCTGCTTTACCGTCAGCATGCTTTAAGCTACAATCTGCTAGAATAAAGAGAATATTTGTTATGACACATATTCACAACTCTATAAATTGGAACTAGTGGAGGAATAAATTATTTGCGTTAAAATGTTTACCGGTAACAATGGAGTAAGGGGTTATCATTATAAAAACAAACTAGTGCAGGGAGTATCTCGATCAAAGATCAGAGAAATAGTGTAAGCTTTCATTGACATTGCATGTAGATCTACTTTTTGTAAATAAAAAAGTTACATGTTTTGGCTATTCCGTGTTCATTTGGTATTTAAATTTTATCAAATATTAAATAAAGCTGCATATCTATTCCTCTGTAAATCTGTTGACGAGAACATTGCCAATGGGTGCTTATTTATCCCTTTCGATCATGAAAAACTGTCCCTTTTGATCATGAAAAACTAGTTCACATTTGAATCAAATTGTCAAAACAAAGGCAATCTTCAGATCATATGTCATATCGTTATTCTGTCCTGTATGTGATCGATACTCCACTAAAATAAAATATAATCAAATGTAGAAACTTTTCCAATGAATGGGAATGTCTGCTCTGTGATGGCAACAATTAATTTGCTGTCTGTTATGGGCTCCTTTAATTCGCTGTCTGCTGTGGGCTTCATCCCTCTCAACCTGGCATATCCAATAACATCTGCAATTAATAAAAAAAAATCCCATAATCATGTGCCATCCATGGTGTTGATTTTAAAACTTTTCTTTAAAGAAAACTAAGTTCGAGTGAGTATAATGTAACGGTATAGCAGAATAAGTAACTAAAGTTTCCTGAAATGAAAGAGCCCGTCTCATTGTAAATGTAGATAAGTGACCATTATATTGCCTTCACGGTAGTCTGGAGTTGAGAACTCAACAAATTCCATTGACAAATTTATATTTTAAGGACATAATGGGGTTTCAATGCCTAGACCCTACTTAATGGTGTGGCTATAGGTATAATAGGTTAACCTACAAACTACAGTGTATAGTCTGTGAACCATTTATCAATGGTCTTACGGAAACCGATCTCAAAATCATTTAAAAACTATTTTAAATTTGATAACCTGGTTACTTTACAAAGTTTATCATATCATTTACATAATTCAAACATTAAAATATGAGATGAATGGGGATCTATTTGGTCTAATTCTAATATTAAAGTCCCATTGTGTTTTCAGACCTTTTCATAATGTCTGAAATACAATAACGGTTAATAATAATGTTTGAACATTCTAATGGGCCAAACTGATCTATGAAATGATGAAGACGGACCTAAATCACCAAAAAGGGCGATTTAAAATCATAACAAACCGAAAATAGAGCGTCTGCCATAAACCTTACCACACGGCTTAGTATCACGTGATACAGCCGGAGTCAACATCACCGTGTGCAACCGCAATTACCTTCGACGGTCGATCCATCAGTCAGTTAGACTATCACACTTTTTTGTCCGCTCTCTAACTCGAATATCTTTTATCCGATCTTCCACAAACTTGCTGAAAATGTTCATTGATATAAGATCAAGGTTTAGTTTGATTACTACTAAAATCGCATAAGGTGTTTTTGAGTTGTTGCCTATTAATTTATAAAAAATGACTGTTTCAGTTATTTTTGCACTCTAAAACAAACAGTTTTTATCGGATATTCACCAAACATGCTGAAAATATTTATTCATATAAAATTCAGGTCTAGTTTGATTATTACTAAAATCGCATGTGGCATACCTAAGTTTTTGCCCTTTATGTATTAAAAAATGACTGTTTTCAGCAAGGTTTGCTCTCTAACACAAATACGTTTTATTGGATCTTCACCAAATTTGCTGAAAATATTTATTGATATAATATCAAGGTTTAGTATGATTACTACTAAAAGCGCATAAGGTATATCTAAGTTATTGCCTGTTTATTAATGAAAAATGACGGTTTCAGTCACTTTTTGCACTCTAACACATACAGTTTTTATCGGATATTCATTAAACTTGCTGAAAATGTTTAAGTATATAAAATTTAGGTTTAGTTTGATTATTACAAAAATCGCATGTGGCATATCTGAGTTTTTGCCCTTTATGTATTAAAAAATGACTGTTTCAGCATTTTTCAGCAATAACTCAGACATGCCTTATGCGATTTTGCTAGTTATTGAACCTGACCTAGATTCTATACTAATAAACATTTGTAGCAAGTTTGGTGAAGATCCAAAAAGAAATGTTTGAGTTAGAGAGCAGACAAGGCTGAAACAGTCATTTTCAGCAAGCTCAAGGTATACATTCTCTATAGTTTATTTGACCGTTTACCCACAGTGAAAGATATGTACACGTTGTTATTGAATCTCATAGTGTTTAACCCTGTGCCTACTTTACGGAGTTTACAAACTATTTGAATATAAAAAGACGCCGCGTAACGTGGCGTCTCATCTGGATCCAAACTATTTGACACTCGTCTCAAGGTTTGTTTAATTAAAACAATGCATAAATCTAAACTGAACACATTTTGCAGACGACAATGTCGAAGCAGACGTCTGTGCAACAGAATAAGGGTTATCCAGATGTTCCAGCTAAACATGTAAGCGAGAGTAATCTGAACCAATCTAACATTTTCTCACTCATTTCAGCACCGAATGCTATGGTGTTACTACTGATTAAACCGTCTATTCAAGACACTTTTAATGAGTATGACACCATTGGATTTAAAAGCAGAAATAAAGATTTAAGTTTTCGAAATACTTCCGTTATCTGGAGCCCTGTATTTACAGAGTTGTCCTTCTTTCCATTCACAAGGGAGGCTTTTTAATTGGTGCTAGCACAAAAATATTATAAATAAAATTTAAAAAGCGAATTGCTTAGATAAAACCGGTTTTTGTGAAAGAATCACGTCCCACGTAGTTCAAATGGGACCCCAAACAACCGTTTTATGCAGGTTTCTCAAAAGCACAATGCGGCTTTAACAGATGAAAGCATAACATAATTTGTTTATTTTTTTACCAGTGTATATATTTAACAAACTTAAATTTCCCCTAGAAGCATTATAGGGACAGAAACTTCATCACATTTAGTAAGAAATATACAGTATGTGAACTCAAGGACTTGAATAATATTACTGTATCTAGACCATGTCATTAACAAATATGAGAAAAAGTGTTGGGCTTAAAACAAAACCCTGAGGAACACCAGATAACAATCACTCAAACAAGGTAATCTTTCTGACAAAAGGACAGCACAAAATTGTATACACTTTCAAATGTAGAAATATTATGACCGAATATCTTTACCTTTCATTAAAATCTTTACGGAAATGTTTGCAATTGTTAAAGTGGTTGCAAAAATATGATTTGAAGTTTAAAACAAATAAATACAGAAAGGGCTTTGAAAGGTGTTACTAATCATTGTCATATTTTATCCCATTTGAATGGTAGGAATAATGTTTTAAAAAACATGTATCAAGTGTGTGCTCCGTAAACTTTTAAGTTGTTTGTTTTTGTTTTAATGACCAACTGAGTGCCAGCATTATTTGTGGAACCAGACTAAAATAGGAAAACTGTGCCATGACATGCACCCCAATTTATTTGGAAGTTAAATTTCACCAAAAGAAACATTCATAGTGACTTGAGCTGGGTTATGGTCAGAGCATACCATATTAGTCAAAGGGTACCATCCATCAGCATTTATAAGTGTACCATTTATGGTCGAAGCGTACCTCATATAGGATATATAAGGGAAACTTTCAATACAGTACAAGTGATTATTGGTGGCAATTCATCTGCCTGTACAAATAATGTACCAACGTTTTAAGTTAGATTTACTGAGTCGTACCTTAGAGATTACAGTAATACATTTATTTCACACATTTATTTCACTGTAAAAACATGATCAACCTATAAACATATTTTATTAAGCAGCTAGAACTTTTAATACAGTAACTTGTAAGGCAGTGTCAGGTCAGGGTCCACAATGGTTGACCGTTT
Source organism: Gari tellinella (assembly GCA_922989275.2). NCBI lineage: Eukaryota > Metazoa > Mollusca > Bivalvia > Cardiida > Psammobiidae > Gari > Gari tellinella. Next base: position 58,881,687 of record OV277865.1, read on the forward strand.
ACACTTATTTTAAAAATAGTCTGAGAAAAGTTGACAATTGTTTACTGAATTATTTAGATTAATTTTCAAACAGTTTTGATCAATTCATGACCATGAGCCGCGTAATGACTACCTTTTCACAGGTGCAAGATTTATTTTCAAGCAGTTTGGATTCTGATCAGAAGCTGCCGTAACGTGGCGTCTGGTCAGGATGGACAATGGACTGGTTGACACTAATTTCAATATTTCTTAACTTTTAGAACAGACGGCACTTTTTTATGGCAAATTAATCAAACTTTTTCCTTAAATTACTAAATGTTTATGCAAGATAAAGTGGTGTCTGGGTGAAGCTATCCAGGAGTATGTAAAAAACACTTATTTCAAAATTTACAGGTATATAATGTGTGAAAAACAATCAATTTATATCACCTAATACCCAATTGAATATTTTTCCGATATATATCTATATGTGGTACCTTTCGACCAAAAATGGTACGCTTTGACTGTAACCCCTGGAGTTCTCATCCTTGAATAAATATCTACTGTCCTTTTCACTCAGCTCTGTCACTCGATTTTTATCGATTTTATTTTTATTTAGAACAATTTCAGCTTTGTACCTACATGAGCCGATCAGATCGTTTTTTACGAACTCACATGCAAAGTTTGAGTAATATCGGGACCGTGAGTAGGGAGATATCCTAAATAAATAGTTTTTTCCTATAGTAAACTTGGGATCAGCTGTGTTTGCAAATGGCCGCAGTGTGTTTTAATATTCTTTTTAACATCACCTTCAAAATAGAGATGTAAAAATCTATTTTTATCTTAATTTCACGTTTAGATTACCATTCAAGGATTGACAATATCATTTTTATGTTTTATTTTAATAGGTCTTCTCCACCTCTGTAAAAATAGACTGTCCCACAACGTCACACACTATTCACAAAGTCAACCATTTTGTAAACAACTGAGGCCTATTTCACTATGGGGAAAATACATTTTTCACGATCATTTTTCATTCACAGCCTGGATGAATCTGAAACTTTACATGTGAGTTCGTAAAAAACAATCTGATTGTCTCGTGCAGGTACAAAGCTGATATTGTTTGAAACAAAAAATATCTCGATAAAAATTGAGTGACAGAGCTGAGTGAAAAGGACAGTATATATATATCCTTACCATTTGATGATTTGTTCACATATTGCTGGATGACTGGATGTAGAACATGACTGTGTTGTACCAAACAAGGCAACCATCCAACATAAAAGTTCATCAACATCATGGTTTTTGTTCTTCAATTTTGTCCTGACTCCATCATTTACATAGTTTCTGAAAAATAAAATTTATTTAAATTAGTGATGAATTAAGTAACCACTAACCAGAATACTTACGGTCCATGGAATTTTATAATTAAGCATCAAGTTAGAACTTTGAGATGTCCTTGAAGTGAAAATGAACTTGTGAGTTTATGTAACTCAAACAACTCTTTGACAATCGGGTCCTTTGTAAATCTAATAAGTATTTTACCCCTTTACCCCATAGAAGCGACTTTTAGCGCATCTTATTTATTCCTCTGCTGAAGAAAATAGTTCCAGTTAGAACCCTCATGAACAATTACAATAACAAATATTTTTATGTAGCCTAGCAGATGGTTGTTTAAAGCAGGCTGAAAGTAAAGCAGAATGTGCCTTAATGTACATTCTGCTTTACTTTCAACCTGCTTTAAGTGTTCACCTGTATTTAATGTTATATACGGGTTATTGGGTAAAAAGTTAATGGGTACTCTCACTCTTAGGGAAAGGTGGGGTGTGGGGATACATTTGAATTAATATCCTCTTCGTCCGTTCATCAGAAACCCTTAGCGAAAAGGGATTATAAAGATAACCAATTTAAAGAGTAACTGGGAGATACATTGAATGGATATGGAGAAAAAATAGTGTTCTAACTGAAAATAACACTTGAAGTAATCAAACAACTTCATTGTTTAAACAAATACCAGTTATTCAAACTAACCTTCGGCTGTAAATGCAGCGCCGCGAATTCCTATCATGACGGAAGTGTGACGTCATCATCCGGGTAACAATGGCGCTTGTACACAATCGGATCAAATTTATACTGCATGTGAAAGGTCAAATTCCAGACACTCGCTACACGCAATACACATTTAGAGTTATATTGGAAAATGTGTTGTTCGAAATCATTTTACAAAGGGACATTAAAAAAAATAAGGTACGTGGTTAATGTTGGTACTCATTTTTCGAAAATATAATTTTCTTCAAAGTTTCACTAAAATTCCAAGTTTTTTTTCAGCATTTTTCTCGGCTATTATGCTGCACACATCTATTACCTAACCGGAACCGCTTTTGCGATGACGTAAGCAACCCGCACGCACTTTATCAAGCGTTTTTGTGAGGCTTCCGGATTGGTAGGAAGGGTCCGGTTATGGAGAATGGAGGATATATATCATAGATTAAGTATTGCCAAAACAATGTGGAATTCTAGTGAATTAGTGTTCACAAAACTCGCTAAAATATTATTGAGGTCAGTGGTGATTAAATTCATTATAAAGAATCAATGTTTCAAATAAATTATTGTGACTTTGAAATGATCGGTACGAAATAGACATGTGTCGAAACTGACATGGTCCGAAACATCAAACACGGAAATCTTCTACTTCAAATCGACATCAATAGGCTTATAATAACTACGAACGTTTCTCGCACGTTGTCGACATTATATTTATAACAATATCTTCTGAGGAGACTCGGTTATCAACTTAATCTTTCGACGTTTCACGTCTTTATCACAAAAAAGCTGATCGATTCACACGCCTTTGTCCGCGGTCTGGGCGAACAGTGACTCAATGAGTAGAGATATTTCCTTTGTTTGTAAAAAATATTGATATTTCAAATACATAAACGTTATTTTCGGGTTCTTACCAAAGTAAATTATCACGATATGTCGTAGATTCGGGAATATGTGCAGGTTTTATTGGCGAAATCTTTCTTCGACAGTTGGATTTTCCATAAATTTGAATTGAACGTCCGCGTATCCGGGCACCTGCGGCTTTTGTTGTTGTTGTTTGTGTTGCACATTTGGAATACTCTTAGAGCACCGTGATAGAAAAATAGTCCAAAACAGAGCGAATAGATGTCAACTGAAACTCAGAAAACAAGTATTTTCTTTAAAAAAGATACTCCGTCGTCGACCGACTTTGTTCTAGATAGCTTTTAAATCAATAATTAATAAATAAAAGACAATAGCTTATTAATACAGAAGATCATCTTACTTATTCAGTATCAATTCAAATGTTATTCATATACTCTATGTTATGTAGAATTCCAGAAATAAAAGTTCTGTTTATGTCAACATAAAGCCTTGTTTTAAAATATAACAGTATTAGTGCAAGTAAACTGGTACCAGAAAAGACAGCTCCTGCAAGGTCTTTCAAAACATCATGCAAAATCAATACCCCCCCCCCCCCCCCCACACACACACACACACACACACACACACACTTATATGGGAAGATAACTCCAATTGCTAATGTATGCTAGTGAAATGACAATTATAATATGGAAATATCTTGATGAGAGGAAGTATCATTTACAAGGGCTATAACTCTTCGTCATTTTTTTCAGTTATTCCCCCTTTGTAATAATTGTTTGTCTGAAAGAGAATTCCAGTTCTACTGAAGTTAATGAAATTAAATTTCATATGTATGGAAAGAGCCTGAGTGTGCCCGTTTAACTCTGGCTTCAGATTTTTTTTAAGTTAATTATTCCCCTTTGTCATATTTTCTTGCTCAACAGATTACTCCAGTTCTACTGATGCTAGTGAAATGATATTGCATACAATTGTAAAGAACTTGATGAGAGAGAGTGCTATTTACATTAGGGCCATTATTTGAACTCTGTCATCAATATTTTTGGAGCTTTTCCCTTTGCCATATTTTCTTGTCTTTAAGATATTTACTCCAGTTTAACTGATGCTAGTGAAATGAAATTTCATATATTGAAATAGCTAGCTTGGAGAGATTAAGTGCATTTTACAGGGTCCATAATTCTGACATTAATATTTTTTGAGTTATTCCCCTTTGTTATATTTTGTCCAAAAGACCTTCCTCATTTGTACATATATGACTTCTTTGTTTTATGGCGATAATTTTGAATCCATGAACACCCCGATTTTATTAAATAACGAAAAAGATACAATTTTTTAAAACTTTTTTCATGTTTTGGACTTAAACATTTTTTCAAAATTAACAGTCCAAAATTCAGCCTTGTTGCAATAGTCTAAGTATGAAATTCCGCCTCATTCAGGCAGAATTTTAACTAAGTACGAAACTCCGCCTTATTAAAATGGTCTAAGTAAAAAATTCGGCCTCAATTTCCAATGTTTTCTCATTTTCTGCCTTGAGATGATAGACTAAGTGAGAAATTCCGCCTTTGAAAAATGTCAAAGTACAAAATTCCGCCTGGATTTTAAATTCCGCCCGGAATCTGCTCAAATTTCCGCCTGTAAAACTGACTGACTTGAGGCGGAATTCAGGTTTCCGCCACAAGTCCGCCCGGAATCGGCCATTTCCGCCCCAATTCCGCCTCATTCCCGGGCGGATTCAAAAGACAAAAAATCGGTGGATCCGCCGCTGAATAAAGAGTGCCCCCCCCCCCCCCAATGATGAGTGCCAATGGTGCCAATGAAGAGTGTCAAATCCCAATTTGCTTCCTACGTGCCTCGTTACCGCGATCCAGAGTCAAGGTGAGCTAGATGATCTAGCTAATATGGGTGTGACTGGGTTAAATTCCTAAGTCTGGTGTAATTTAGATGTTTTAAGTAATATATAACAAGTGTAATAAACAACGTTTTCAACATTGTTCAATGATGAACTATTTATGTACTATCCAGATTGTTTAAGTTTAATTATGAACCAATGCTGAACAGTTATAGAAGAACTATGTTCAATGATGACCTATTAATGTACTATCCAGATTTTTTAAGTTTAATAAAGAACCAATGCTATACAGTAGAAGAAAGTTAATGTTCAATGCTGAATTAATACTGAACTGTCTGCTTAATGCTGAACTATCAAAGTACTCTGATGAATCTGAAATATAGTACATTGTTAGGGGTCTAATCATGTACTTTTCAATCCGGTACTATTACTGAACCACAACTGTGTATTAAACAGTACAGTATTGGTTCATTATTGGTTCATAATTAGTTATTTGATTCATTTTATTTTTGTTTGGGTTGTCAACCAACTGATGTTTCACTGGGACTTGGCATCGCTTAAGGCTGTAGTGAGCGATGTTAATATATTGTCCCAGATGTGTGGCAAGTAGTAGCGGCCCCCGTCCTTGTTTAGCGCCGGCTTATGTGCTCTGGGCCCGTATTCTGAAACACTCTTAGATAACTTTTACTCTAAGTAAATCAATATTCTCTTAGTTTTCGGCAATTTAGTCTAAGTATTTGATAATATACTCTTAGAAAGTGAAAAAAACTAAGATAATTCTAAACTCGACAGATTTCACTAAGTATAACGATATACTCTTAGAAAATCAATATAGTCTTAGTTTTCGGCCATTTCAACTAAGTATTTGGGGATTCCCTCTTAGAAAGATGAAAAAAAACTAAGAAAATTCTCAACTCGCCAAATTTACTATAGAATTTTCTCAAAACTTTAGAAAACTGTGACCCTCTCTTAACTTTTTAGAATTTTCTAGGATTAGAACACGAACGTTTATTAAGCAGTAATAACAGGTCGAATAGATAATTCATTGAATAAAAAACGTTTATAGACCTATAGATACGTTTAGCGGATGTTTTTGAGCCGACGTTTGTGTTTGAGTGGCTTCGTGAAATTGGGTCAAAGTCTGGGTGGGGTAACGTCATTACAAAGGACTGGGATTACTGTTTAAGACATTATTACATACGGTCTTAATCGCGAAAACGTGGAAAATATCGATATCTATTCAAAGTCTATATTTTTAGTAATAAATGACCACTGTATGTACCAAAACTAGCGTAAATACATAATTAGGTTCACAATTATAATTAACTAACAAGTCAAATTTCAACGAAGTCGCCGTGGCTCAATCGATAGCGAGTCTTACTTGTATGTCGGGGGTCGCCGGTTCGAGCCACACAGGGTACGATCTGTTTTTTCTTAACAACCCCTTTCTTTTTTTTTTTTCTTCTTTTTTTTTTAAAAATCATCATTATTTCTATAGATTCGTTTCTTTAGATACAAATAACTGCTTAATTCTTTCAATGCCAAACTTTCGTAATAGTTTACTTCTTCATCGTTTCATTGTCGTCTGCTTCAATTTTGTTGTCTGCAATATCGTTTCAAAGTAAATTTGTAAGGCAGTATGACTGAAAAGAATTCAATACGAGTGCCAAATAGTTTGGATCCTCATCAGACGCCGCGTTACGCGGCGTCTGATCAAGGTCCAAACTGATTGCAAACGTGCTTTTAGGCGTCATTGAGAGTGAAAGGGTTAAAGCATGCTAAAATTGAAGTAAAAGTCTCCGAAAAGAAATTTTCCTTCTTATTGTCAGCCTGCTAGTTCTAGAAATGTTTCTACTATTTCTTGATATTTGAAAAGCATTAAGAAAAGTGTCCTGCAGATTGATGTTTAACCATTGTCATGCAGAATTGTCATCTGCTGCAAACACATCATCTGCAGAAAACAACATAATCAATTTGATACTTTCAAAACTTAAAAACAGTAAAATATGACTGGCAAACAAGTTTGGATCATATCAGACGCCGCATAACGCCGTGTCTGATCTGGATCTTTACTGTATAGAAACTGTTAACAAATTTTATCCAAGTCGCGCTTAGCATAATAAGAGGGTTTCTTTTAAAGCAGGCTGCCAATAAGAAGGAAACCTCTAATTGGAGACTTTTATATCAATTCTAGCATGCTTTAACCCTTTCACTCTGGCGCCTAAATGCGCGTTTGCAAACAGATTGGATCTATTATCAGGATCCAAACTATTTGGCACTCGTATTGAATTCTTTTCAGTCATACAATTAACTTTAAAAAGATACTGCAGACAACAGAATTGAAGCAGACGACAATGAAACTGTGAGAATTAGACTCACTCTCGCCTAAAGGAACGTTTGCAAACATTTTGCACCTTGATCAGACGCCGCGTTTCGCGAAACGCGGCGTCTGATCAGGATCCAAACTGTTTGACACTCGTATTGAATTCTTTTCAGTTATACTTCCTTACATTTAAGGATTTGAAACGATATTGCAGGCAACAAAATCAAAGCAGACGACAAGAACATTTAAAGGAGTAAACTATCACAAAAGTTTGGCAGTGGAAGGATAAAGCAGTTATTTGTATTTAAAGAAATGAATCTATGGAACTATTGATGATAATTAAAAAAAAAAAAGAAGGGGGTTGTTTAGAGAAAAAAAGATCGTACCCTGTGTGGCTCGAATCGGCTACCCCCGTCATGCCAGGCAGAGTCGCTATCGATTGAGCTACGGCGACTTCGTTGAAATTTGGCATTATAATTGTGAACCTAATTATGTATTTACGCTTATGTATAAACACTTTTTATTCAATTAATTATCTATTCTACTTATTCTGGGACAATGCTTGCTGCTTTATAAACGGGAGAAGAAAACAAACCCGAAAACTACACCGCAAATAAACAGTCACACATGTTAGTATGCGAGAAAAGTGACGTCATTTTAGTCGGGAAAGTCCCTGACAACGGCCATAATTTACTCTTAGTTTTTTTTCGCTAAGAAAATAATTTAGTATTTTCTTAGAGTAAAAGTTAGCAAAAAATAATCTTAGTTGAAAATGTTAGAGTTTAGAAATTTCTAATTAAAATACATAGAATGTTTCAGAATACGTCCCCTGATATAAATCGCTTCCTTGACCCCCCGTTCAAACCAGGCGGGCTCACGGTCTAATATATGCACTGATTCGGTGGATACTATATGTCCCGGATTGTCTTGATTAATGCGGCGTGATACCTCACTAGTACTTGAGCTGGGTCTTCTGTGTTCCATATATTGTGCCTTGAGATTTCTCTCCGTCTCCCCAATGTAATCCTTGTCGCATTTGTGTTTGTCCTTTCCTTCACACTTTATGTGATAAATTGGTCCACAGACATTCAATTTATCAGCCTTGTCTTTTGGATGGACAAATAACTGTCTCAGAGTTTTGTAGGGTCTGAAGCACACATTGACCTTATGCTTATTATACACTCTGTTCAAGGTCTCACCTTTTCCTTTTACGTAGGGTAATATAATGCTGCCCTTGGTTTCCCTCTTTCCTGTTGACTGTTTCTTAGTCTTATCCTTTTGGGCTTTCAACTTCTTGGTAACCTTGTTGATCGCCCATCTAGGATACATACACGTACTCAAAGCCTTGTTCACATGTCTTATCCTTCTGATCTGTGATAACTGTCTCTGCCCTCTGGTGTAAAGTTCGAATAACACCTAGCTTGTGCTCTAACGGGTGTGCCGAGTCAAAATCCAGGTATTGGTCTGTGTGAGTTGCTTTGCGGTATACTGTGGTTTTAATTATACCGTCTTGTTGCCTAATAGTATTGGTGTCTAAGAATGCCAAAGAATTCTTGTCTTCTTTCTCGATAGTGAACTTGATGTCAGGGTCAATTTAATTGACGTGTTCGGTGAATTCATCCACATACTCCCTTTTTTGTTTGGTGTGTGTGTCTTCAACATACCGGAACCACCAGCCTGGTGGGTGCGGTGCTGTGGTCAATGCAAGTGATTCAAAATGGTCCATGTACAAGTTACACACAATCGGGGACACTACTACTTGCCACACATCTGGGACAATACATTAACATCGCTCACTACAGCCTTGAGCGATGCCAAGTCCCAGTGAAAAAAGCCTGTAGTACACGGGCGAAAGCTTCCAGGTTAGCTTTCAAATTTTCTTTGTGTGTGAAATTTAAAAGTTTAAAACTAAGCATTATGAACAATATCAAACAGTTGAATTTCCACAAGAATGTACAAAAGCGCATTATTCAACATTTAAAGGGTCATATTTAGTCAAATGAAGAAAATGCAATTTCAAATTATCACGTTCGACACAATTTAAACATATAAGTAGTAGTAGCAGTTGAAGTAAACGTAGTAGTACTTTTAACAGCAGCAGACGTAGCAGTAATAATAATAGTAGTAGAAGTTGCTATAGTAGTATTACACGTTATATAGTAAATGTAGATCTCGTAGTAGACTAAGTAACAATATCATTATAAAATTTATTATTATTATTATAAGAAGTAGTAGTAGTAGTAGTAGTAGTAGTAGTACTAGTAGTAGTACTAGTAGTAGTACTAGTACTAATAGTAGATGTAGTAGACTTAGTACCACTATCATTATTATTATTAGTTGTAGTAGTACTAGTAGTGGATGTAGTAGACTTAGTAACACAAGTATTAGTTGTAGTAGTAGTAGTAGAACTAGTAGTATATAGTTAGTTTAAACAATATTTTATTTTCAAATTGTTTTACAGGAAAAGGGGTTGGGCCACAAGTTCTACCAACATAGAATCGGCCCTTCCCCTACAGTTTTACAAAAAATACAAACACTATTGGAGAGGGAGAGAGAGAGAGAGGAGAGGGAAAGAGAAAGATAGAAAGAGATAGAGAAAGAGATAGGTTGCTTGTTTACAGGTGTCACCACATAATCGTGATAAGAACAATCTATTTAGATAGATGAAAACACAAAGCTAAATAATCCATCAGTGCATGTTAAACTGTCTCTCAAAAGAATCCCAGAAATGGTCTATTAGTTAATGATTACAATCATATCAATGCAGGGTATAAGTAATGCAGACAGCTTCTAGTAGTAGTAGTACTAGTAGTATTAGTATTAGTAGTAGATGTAGTAGATGTAGTAGACATAGTAACACTATCATTACTATAAGTAGTAATAGTACTAGTAGTTGATGCAGTAGACTTAGTAACACTATCATTACTATAAGTAGTAGTAGTACTAGTAGTAGATGTAGTAGACTTAGTATAACTATCATTTTTATTAGAAGTAGTAGTAGTACTAGGAGTAGATGTAAAATACTTAGTAACACTAAAATAAGCAGTAGTAGTAGTAGTACTAGTAGTAGACTTAGTAACACTATCATTAGTAGTAGTAGTAGTATTAGTACTAGTAGTTGATGCAGTAGACTTAGTAACACTATTATTATTAGTAGTAGTAGTAGTACTAGGAGTAGATGTAGAAGACTTAGTAACACTATTATTATTAGTAGTAGTACTAGGAGTAGCTGTAGTAGACTTAGTAACACTATTATTATTATTAGTAGTAGTAGTAGTACTAGGAGTTGCTGTAGTAGACTTAGTAACACTATCATTATTATTAGTAGTAATAGTACAAGATGTAGTAGACTTAGTATAACTATCATTATTATTATTATATATATACATATATACTCTTTTATTCCACTTTTCAGTGATTTTCAACATGTATGATAATATAAGTACATGACAGACAGTATGTAGAAAATAAATAAACTGTAAATTAATAGAAGAGGAAATGTTAACTATCAGTACATTTAGTACTCTGTACAATCGTGTAAGACAGAGTCTGTTGTATATTACAGTGACGCGTTTTTATCTGTGTCACTGCAATATGTCACAGACACCGTGCAGATATTCTGAACAATATGTTCATTGAGCAATAAATTGATCTGTTAGCAACTGTGGTAAGGTATCAATTGAAATTTACCTGTAGTAATTAGAAATGATCAGATTTTAAAATAATATTGTTGCAGTTGTATACAAACTCATGTACATAGCAATTTTTCTACACTACTGTAATTGACAACAACAAAAATTTTGACAGTCTAATCAGTCTTAATGAGTCTCGGGGTTGTAGTTTCTTTTCACTAGAACGAAATCGAAATAAATGTGAAAAAAGACAAACAGGACTCAAAGTGACTGAATAAGTATGCGTCTGCTAACAGTTTGTGTACTGTATGCTCTATAATCAGGTATAGTATTTGAGTGATTACAATGCAGCACACACTTTAGTACTACCTGGTACATTGTATTGAGTATTGAATACTTCTAACCCATTCACCCCTAAGATTTGTAATGGAAAGGTCTAATTTCGAATCAAGCCCGGTTGATTTTATACCACTTTGACTCGATTTTAATACTATATTTCGCAGAGTGACAAGCAGTGTAAACCCTGATCAGCGAGCTCCTCTGATCAGTGTCCTCGCCGTTTGCATAGGACAAGTGTACTCGTCACATTCACACTGTTAATGAACGACAAGTATACTCGTCGATTGGTTAAAATGTGTAGAAGTAGGGTCGCTTTATTCTGGAGCGATAAAACATATTCTTCTTGATAAGGTATCTCACTTTTCGAAACTGAAACAAAAGTGTTTACATTGAAGAAATGTCTATCGCAGACGGTACTGGCTGTTTACTTGGTATATATAGCTAAAAGTAATGTCTAAGAAGCTTTTTTGTAGATTTGAGGAGACACCTATTGCTTCTAATAGGCGTGTATCATAGAGACTCCTCAAGAAAGTTTCACTGTCTGCCCTTACGAAGAAATGTGCAAGCTCAACATTTAAGGAATTGCAAAGCGTTTGAATAAGTCTGTTTTTCTCACCTCTTGAGCTGATGCATTCTGAAAGAACATGTTTAGCAATATCTTCCGTGTTCATGTTACACTTTAAGCATTCATAGTCGGTATTGAATTGTCTTAAAAGCAATAACCGAACGGCCGTTATTGCTCGAACGATATCTTGCCTTGTTTGTGCAGATGACCAAAAAGGTGACGGTTCGATTTGGCAGTGTATAGCTTTAAACCTTGAAAACTCTGCGTCGTCGTTTGTTCTCAGTTGCCAAAGGCGCGTGTGTTCCTGTGTAATGGACTGGGATACAATTCTTTTCCATTCTGCTTTTCCCGGGAATTTGGAGGTTTGTATATAGCTGATGATGTATCGGAAAAGATTATATTTTCTCAGTGATCGGCATATATCTGGAATGTACCCAAGCTGGTTTTTAAAACCTTTAAGAGCAAATAAGTTCAGTCTGTAAATGAAAAGTTTCGCTGGTAGTAACTGCGTTGGCATTGAACATAGCTTTTGCAGGAAGGCGAGTTTCTTTTTGTCTATTTCAGCCTCCATGGGTATCCAGCCAAGCATGGAGAGTGCCATATCAGTTCTTGTCGGTTGTGGCAAGTGTTGTATTGCTTTAGCCGATAGTCGTAAGAGTCTCTCTGACTGCAGAACGTCTGTGGTCGACATGTTGTGCCAGAGCTCGGATCCGTACAGCGCCACAGGCAGGGTTACCTTTTTAACTAGAGAAGCTAGAGTTAAATGATTGATATCTCCAGCTGTCTGTTCTAGTCCAAGTAAAGAGAAGAGGGATGACCGACCTTTACTTATACGTTCGTCTATGGTGTCTGAGCATTTGAAAGACCTATGCAGTGTAATGCCCACATGTGTTACCGAATCGGAGGATCTTATGATCGTGTTTTGTCCAAATCTTTCTGTAAACTGGTCACTACATGTAGAGCCAAATTTCACAACTTTACATTTATCAGTATCAAACTCATAACCCCATTTGTTTCCATACAGTTTGACGATATCAAGTTGATGTTCTAAAGAAGATTTGTTACTGCATAGAACTGTCAAATCGTCAGCAAGGGTGGGGTTGCCACATTTACCCCCCCCCCCCCCTACCATGAGACAATGTTTGCTTTGTTCTAGTTTCTTTAACCAATCGTCAATGCATAGCAGATAGTACTAGTAGTAGTACTAGGAGTAGATGTAGTAGACTTAGTAACACTATCATTATTATTAGTAGTAATAGTACTAGATGTAGTAGACTTAGTATAACTATCATTATTATTATTATTAGTAGTAGTAGTAGTACTAGGAATAGATGTAGTAGACTTAGTAACACTATTATTATTAGTAGTAGTAGAAGTAGTACTAGGAGTAGCTGTAGTAGACTTAGAAACACTATTATTATTAATAGTAGTAGTAGTAGTAGTAGGAGTAGCTGTAGTAGACTTAGAATTACTATTATTATAAGTAGTAGTAGTAGTCATACTAGTAGTACTAGTAGTAGATGTAGTTGACTTAGTAACACTATCAGTAGTAGTAGTAGTAGTCGTAGTAGTAGTAGTAGTAGTAGTAGTGGATGTAGCAGACTTATTAACACAAGTAGAAGTAGTATTAGTAGTAGTAGTAGATGTAGTTGACTTAGTGGCACTTTTATTATTTGTAGTTGTAGTAGTACTGGTAGTAGATGTAGTAGACTTAGTAACACTATTATTATTATCTGTAATAGTAGTAGTAGTACTATTAGTGGATGTAGTAGACTAAATAACACTATTATTATTATAAGCTGAAACATTTATACTTACCTAGATATCTAGGTCTCTGTTGTTAGTAGTAGTAGTAGTAGTACTAGTATTAGATGTTGCAGACATCATCAACAGTAGTAATAGTAGCAGTAAATTTGTAGTTAATATAGTAGTTGTACAAGTAGTACATGTAGTAGTAACAGCAGCAACAGTAGTAGGACTTCATGTCGAAGAATTAATAGAAGTTATAGTTGTAGCTGTTCCGTTGGTAGTAGTAGAAGAATAAGAAGATGCAGTATACTAAGTAACAACAACAACAATAGATGTAGTAGTAAATGTAGTAGAAGTACAAGTAGAAGTAGTAATAGCAGCAGCAGCGGAAGTAGGACATCATATAGTAGAACTAATAGATGTCATAGTAGTAGTAGTAGTACCGGTAGTAGAGGTAGTAGTAGTATCCATAGTAACAGCAACAACAGCAGTAGTAGTAGTAGTGGTGGTAGTATGAACATTTAGTAGTAGTAGTGCATGTAGTAGTAGTAACAGCAGCAGCAGCAGCAGTCGTAGGACTTCATTTTGTATGAATAAAAGAAGATATGGTAGTAGCAGTAGTAGTAGTAGAGGTAGTGGTAGCAGCAGTAGTGGTAGTAGTACATGTAACAGAAGAAGTACTGTATTAGTAGCTGATCTGTTGGTCGAAGGCATTCTAATACAAACAAAGGTCTTGACACTAATTTAAATGAAAGCGATAATTTTCTTGTACTGGAAAGATCCACATGTGGTCCACTAACGATCAAAAAGCCTGTATATTCTTCAATTACATTGGATTTACGATCCGTAAAAGAAGATCCTGATTATACTAAGATAATTCTTCCCAAGCCACAGTATCTTTTCTGGATCAAGATTGTTGGCAAATAAGTTTTTCCAGTGTATGATGGATATCTAATTGGAATGCACCATGCTCTCAGACTTCCCAGAGACCCCGCTGTGTGACCGCTCGAACAATCTGACCACTTATCACAAACATTGGCAACTTCTTGAAACATCAATAGTTACACATCGATTTTCTTTGCACATTTCTGTCTCCCAAGTTAGGTTTTCTAATGTCTGATCATTGTCACCTTCCTGATAGAAATACAGTTGCATGTTATAACAAAAGAAACATGTACCAATTGAAATAAATGGTACTCAAAAAACAGTATATAAGGGTAAAAAGGGCAGAACAATTGAGTATTACACGGAATTCGAACCACTGACTGTACAGGGAAATGTATGTCGTTTTCTTTACCCGGCAGTATGACCATTAACTTAAATACTTGTCGGTATAGTTATGTGGAACCTGGCAATGCTATACTTCCTCTGTATCTCGTTGAAATAATAATGAATAATCCAAAGCCATGTTTAGAAATACAACAAAGTGTGAAATTATGCTTATAAATGTAACCAACGTCAGGTGAATTTGTCCGGATTATAAATACATAAAAAACCCTCTTAAACAAGACTCACTACTGGATAGAACAGGACAAAATATACCGAAAAAAGTCGATCTTTTGTAGCTCGAACTCGGTTACATTGAACATAATTATAGCTTAATGGCATGCGTCAATGTTGCTTTCGTCAAACATGATTATCTGTGTTTCAAAGTTAAAACCTGACATAGCCATGTTTTGACTTGGAAATACGGGTATGTGGAATTAAGCGAGTTTGAGATATCGAAGTTAATAGAGGTGAGAGAGAGAGGGGGGGAGAGAGAGAGAAAAACTTTGACTGGCGAGGTGAGAGTTATTGCTAACAAATTAAAAATTCGGCGGTGGTATGTGTTTGGGTTGAGGGGATCCTGGCACCTTCTATTCAAATGCAAATCTAGGATTTGTGGCGATACGGAGTGCAAAACGACCGATGTACGTTTTATATTCTACATTGTTATAACATAAAAACTTTTATTGGGAAAGAATAACCTCGTCTCCACTGTACCTCAGTCATTGACAATGTCTCACACAAATACGCCGAAAAAGAACATTCGAAAGTTAAAATCAGTCAAAATGTTTGAAGTAGTAGACAGCCCTGCAGCAAAATATGAAATTCTTACCAAAATCAGTGAATCGGCAAATACTCTCTCACATTCTTACAAAAATATTAATGAAGTTATTCCCCCTGTCTTTCGGTAAAGTGCAATATGTTTGCCATGCTCTTTTTGAATTCATTTATTGTAACCATCAACATATGTATGTGTAACGCGGCGTCTGATGAGGATAAAACTGTTTCCATACGTTATTCTTTCCCGTTTCAACGATACTAAACGTAAATGCAAGAAATGCAGATAATGACAACCTAATGAAAATCTATTTAAATTACTTTTATCTGAATGGGAAACAGTTTGGAGCCCGAGAAGACGCCGAGTTACTCGGTGTCTGATGTGGCTCCATACTGTTTACTACGTGTTTACAAGAGCTTAAGGTTGTGTTGTTTTTTGTAATAAACGCGTTGATTGGGAAAATTGACGTCTTCTCCTCTCTTATCACTTAGAGTGCCCTGCCAACAGCTGCAAACAATTTGGATCCAGATCAGACGTTGCGTAACTCCCGTTTCATCATGACGTCTATTTTGGACAATTGGTTGCAATTGGCCTACCTGATTTTGTACGTTCGCTTTTGAGAGTGAATCGTATAGTCCGCTGTGCGTAACTATGTTGTTACTTTGTTACTATAAGTTATATACATATTACATGTACATTACAGTCGAATACCGTTACGTCGATATTCGATACGTCGATACTCCGCTTACGTCGATATTTTTCACCGGTCCCGGCAAATTCCTTCTTTATCTATGTAGTAAATCCCTCATTTGCTCGATATTGTTTCCTCGATATTATCGGTTACGTCGATGTAATTTTTCAGAACCAGAGAAATTTTCTCACCCTAACGTCGATATCTGCTTCACAGTGACCGCATATCGCACATTCGGCAAACATTGGATGGAGGTGCGAAAATGGCTCTCGGCCACCGTGACTGATTGTAGCACCAAATGTGTGAACATGTCCGAAATTGCACCAATCTGCACGAAAGATAATCCCATCTTAATTGCACTGGATCAATATTATTAATGAATTCCCGAATAACTTTGGTTACGAAGTTTGCGTAAATATTTTCGATGACGATTCTGTCAAACCTGGGTCAATTATGGCCGCGCTGTTTAAATCAGACTACAGAATTCTTTGTTGTGCATACTGAAGGTGCCGTACGGCGAATAAGTGTAGTGAGATCAAACAAAAGTTACATTTCATTTCTGATTTATTTTTTATCTAAGTCAGTTCAAACACGCCGCTTCTGTTTGAAACGCCGAAATAATTTGCCGGCGTTTCGAAGTCGGACACACCCTTTTGAAAATTAAACATGTAAACAACGTACGCTTCCAGAGCATCACCGGAAGTGTAAATAGTTCACTGTGTTGGTTTGATGAAATGTGTAAACCTAATTTTATGTTATAAAAATTGTGTTAGCACCCATGCGCTGGATGTTTATGCTGATGAAAACAGGTAGATCTACCAAATATATTAAAATACGAAAATTGTTTACTCGCTCCCGAATATCATATCTAATAGACGCGTAGATTCTCTACTTTTAAAAATACTGACCACCTTCATCAATTTGAAAATTATGAGTTGAAGATTTTGTCAGATTCTACTTTCCTACGCATTTATTTTCAATTACCAATCAACTGTCAATAAACACTAGGATCGAGTATAACGTTAAAACTTCGATATGACGATACAGATCTCAAATGAGAAACTCCCATTAGCTCGAACTTCGGCTACGTCGATATTTTTTCACGGTCCGTTCAACTTCGAGGTAACGGTATTCGACTGTATATATATTGCAAAATGTGCCATCGCTTTAACCTTTTCCCCGGTTGTGAGCTTTCGGTGTTTAAAACAGATGGATACCTGAGCAGAGGTGGGCTGGGCCGTGAATTCTGTTAGGAGTTTTCTGCTTTGCTTCGCTCTGTTCTAGACGTCCACTAATTACAAATTTTCAATAACGTGGTTCACTTGAAAACAGGTGTTCATTCTCCTCATATTTCATCCGAGGAATATTTGTATCCTTTTTCTTTCTATGATTGATCTCAATCATATGATCTTTTTTGTTTGGATTTATACATAAGAAAATAGTTTTGTCACGTGATATGATTTGACCTGTTTAAACAATTTGATTATATATGCTGATGTAACGAGATACAATGTGTATAAGTTACCAAATAAACTATGTCTATGTCTATGTCATGATCAAAACTATTTCACATTCATATAATGACTAAAGGGTTAAGAGATGTTCAACTGTATTATATTAACATTATAATTATCGTTATTGCTTTATAGCAAATAACGCACATTATTTTAGCGAGCATGCACAAGAGTGTTTGGAATGGTTGGTCTCCTATACTAGGCATAGTTTAACACAATTACCTCCCTCACCATGAACGCATTTTAGTCAGGAGACAAAACATTTGTGACATCAATGGTGACGTCATGTTCCTTTTCGCTCGAGCTAACAAGCAAGGCAGCAGCCAAGAAAAATCGTCAAGAATATTAAAGTTAAGTCTGATATAACCGGCAAGGATATGGGAAAAGGAGTTAAACGAAGGATGACAAAATCTCCCCTTATTCAGATTTATATAATTCACAACAGCAGATGCTTGTGTGGCGCCTGTAAAACGTCGCCCCGTACTTCATTCTCAGTGTTGTTATACTTTCTTGTCCTTTGGAATCATTGATTACAGCGCAATTACAGTTGAGAGTTGAATTCCGCTTAAGCTGGTGCTAGGGGGCGTGAACTCATTATTGCTCATGAACAGACTCAATTGAACCGAGTCTGCAATTTTCAGTATTTGTTTTGTTTTCTTTGCTTTCAAAGGATCTCCCATTATTCAGATTTTTATAAACAAGACCATGGAGGGTAAAATGTTGATCCAACAAAGAAAGCGTATGCGAGGATGACGAATTAAACCCCGTCGACGAACACAGCCACCAAACAAGCGATCAAGAAATCGCAGGCAGGGCCCGGGTGCATGACACATAGCGTCTAACTGGGCCCGGGTGCATGACACATAGTTAGAGCTTATCTGTATACTAAATCCGTCGCCGAGAGATAAATATCGATTTTTAACTACAAGATAAACTAACTGTGTTGCATGACACATCGCTAAATTCTAGTAAACATACTAAAGTTTTAGTTGATAGTTAAATATTGATTTTAGTAGACAGGTAAGATAACTAGTGTTGCACGAGCGCCAAATTGACTAACTACAAGTTAAGTTTTACCGCTAAATTTAGAGGTACTCAGTGCAGCGATAAATCCTCTGGTAGCCAGTTAAATCAGCTTACATAGCCGCGTTAAAGAAACATTTGGGATCCAGATCAGAAACAGAGCACCTCGGTGTCTTATCAAGGTCAATATTGTTTGATTATTTTTGTTATTTTATTTCATTTTTCATTTTCTATGTTTGAGATTTACATTTTACTAAACGCAAACACAATACAATAAGATAGTTTAATTGACAACGGAAAATGTCGATGATAATGATTTATATTTATCTGAGAGGCAAACCGTTTGGATTTTGATCAGACGCCAGATTACCTTTTATCTGATATGGCTCCAACATTGTAAGCAAAGAACATAAAACAGTTTAGCTTAAGCGGTTGTATCTGGCAAACGTATTATTCAACTGTATGGATGTGATACGCCATAGTATGTTGGTTGCATTGAAATATGTCAACCAATTCCACGCTTGAAACCTGTATTTTGGAAAAGCGGTTCCTGATCAGGGTCCAAGCTGTTTTTACTGTAACATAAAGAAGTACGAACCAATTTCAGAATTGACTACTGCAACTCACTGCTATATGGGATTCCCAAAAACTCACTACGAAAACTACAGCGTGTGCAAAATACCCTAGGGCTGTGTTCATTCTGTATATGTTATGGGTCTAAATTTTAGTTCTGGGGTTGTACCGTTGACCAATGCCTGTCTGGTGGATCTTTGATGGTAGGGATATGGCTCTGATCTCTTTTGAAACCAGCTGGCGGGGTCTGTGGTATGATTCTTTGACAGCTTTCACCATTTTTAATCATGTCATTGATCTTCTATAGAGTTTTTAGTTATGGTCGCATGCTATTTTTCCTAGTTATGTTACATTAGATGGCCTGCATTGGGCGCTCTGCTATTATTTCTATTGGTCGGCAATCTTTGCTGATTGATGGGGGTAGTGTGATCGCCGTTTTGGGGGCTGTCTTTTGTATGTTTATTCTAGTTTATTTTAGATCTAATTATAGTTATTTGTGTTTTGTCGATGGCCTGCATTGGGCGCTCTACCATTATTTATATCAGTCGGCAATACTTAGCCGGTCGGTTCATTGCTGATTGATGGGGGTAATGTGATCGCCGTTTTGGGGGACTGTCTTTTATATGTTTATTCATGTTTTATTTCAGATCTAATTGTAGTTATTTTGTCTTTTCTCGATTTATAGGTACATATGTGTTATTTCATGTAAAGCGCTTTTGAACGCACAATCCCTGTGTGAAAAGAGCGCTATATAAATCTGGTATAATAATAATAATAATACAAGTATGAATTTACAATACATAATAATAATCGGTACATTATCGCAGACGCTCTGTTTCTTTACTTTGTGTTACTACGAAACAATTTATTGTGTGTTGCCATAATGTTTATCTTTTAGCCCTTTCGGCGCCAATTAATCGTGAGTTTTTACCCCTACACCGTTTTATTGTCGTCTGCTTTAATATTCTTATTTGTAATATCGTGTCAAAGAAAGATCCAATGTAGTATGACTTAAGAAATGTCGATACGAGTGTAAAACAGTTTGGATCCAGATCAGACGTCGCGTGACGCGGCGTCTGATCTGGATCAAACTGTTTGCAAAACCGACTTTATGCAACTCCGGTGGTGAAAGAGATGCTAAAGCATGTCAGTGAAACAAGATTTCCCATAAAGCACATCTTTAAAGAAGAATGCAATAATAACAATACAATAATAACTCGGTAATGGAATAACCTTCAGAATTGAATATCGGTACGATCATATGGATCTTGATCAACTACGGGTCAGAACAAGAATATCTAAAATGTACCAACTTTTTACGTTAGGTGTAATGTGTTGTAACAGCTTAGGAACCGTCTGTCCGCATGTGTGTCTGTCACTGGCTATCCTCTCATTTTCTCTCTCTCTCTCTCTCTCTCTCTCTATCTCCCCCTCTCTCACTCTCCCTCTCTCTTGTCTGCGCTACTTCTGTATGTGTGTATGTATTATGTATGCCTGTATTTTAAAAACCTCTAACACTCCTTCTCTCGCTCCTTCTCTCTGTCTCTCTCTTTTTTTCTCTCTCTCTCGCTCGCTCGTTTACCTCTCACTGTATCTCAGTCTCTGTCTATCCGTATGTACATGTATATTTACCCCCTCTCTCTCACTCTCTCTCTCTCTCTCAAATCTCCCAGCATCTCTTGCCTCCTCTCTCATTCCTTTCTCTTTATGTATTTGTTTCCTTGCCTGTCGTCTTTCTGTCCCTGTATGCCTGTCCTTCCTTTTTTCTGTTTTTTTTTTTAAATCTGAATAGAATCTACTTTCATATCATAGTTTTTTCTACTAAACTTTTCAACCCATAATGTCGTCTGATTTTTAATTCATTGTTTAGATTTAACGCAACATGAGTGCCAAATAGTTTTGATCCTGATCAGTTGCCTAGTCTAGCTGTCATATCATGATCCAAACTGTTTGAATTGTAATACCTAAATTCAGCAATTAAAGTTTATGATTTGCTTGATGCGTCACAGATCCTATATGTTGGCATTATAGTGAATCAGAAAACGGGTTCGGATCACAAGTTTTTACAACATTAGATTCGCCCCCCCCCACCCCCATTTTGGTGAACAAACGCCCCGCCCCCACCCCATTTCAGTGTACACATATATAAACACAATGGAAAACACAGTATGAAGTGCATTTTTAGCCAAAAACGCTTATGTTCACTCATGTTCAATGCATTACTGTAACTGTGTTGCATGACACACCGCTAAATTCTGTAAGATAACTAGTGTTGCACGAGCGCAAAATTGACTAACTACAAGTTAAGTTTCACCGCTAAATTTAGAGGTACTCAGTTCAGCGATAAATCCACTAGTAGTCAGTTAAGTCAGCTTACATAGCCGCGTTAAAGAAACATTTGGGATCCAGATCAGAAACTTAGCACCTCGGTTTCTTATCAAGGTCAAAATTGTTTTATTATTTTTGTTATTTTATTTCATTTTTCATTTTTTCTGTTTGAGATTTACATATTACTAAACGCCAACACAATGCATTAAAATATTTTAATTGACAACGGAATATGATTTATATTTATCTGAGAGGCAAACAGTTTGGAGTTTGATCAGACGCCGGGTCACCCGTTATCTAATATGGCTCAAACATTGTAAGCAAAGAAAACAAAACAATTTAGCTTAAGCGGAATGGAAAGACACATGTATTGTCCACTGTATGGATGTAATACGCCATAAATATGTCAACCAATTCCACGCTTGAAACCTGTATTTTGGAAAAGCGGGTCCTGATCAGGGTCCAAACTGTTTTTACCGAGATCCTGTTTTCTGTAACATAAAGAAGTACGAACCAATTTCAGAATACAAATATGAATCTACAATACATAATAATAATTGGTACATTATCGCAGAAAGATCTGTTACATGTAGTAACAACGAAGCACTTTAGTGTGTGTTGCCATAATGTTTTCTTTTAGCCCTTTCGGCGCCAATTAATCGTGAGCGTTTATCCCTACACCGTTTTATTGTCGTCTGCTTTAATATTCTTATTTGTAATATCGTTTCAAAGAAAGCTCCAATGTAGAATGACTTAGAAAATGTCGATACGAGTGTAAAACAGTTTGGACCCTAATCAGACGTCGCGTTACTCGGCGTCTGATCTGGATCCAAACTGTTTGCGAAGCCGACTTTATGCGACTCCGGCGGTGAAAGAGTTTTTAAAACATTTCTATCAAACAAGATTTTCCCATAAAGCTCATCTTTAAAGAAGAATACAATAATAACAATATACTAATAACTCTATAACGGATTAACCTTCAGAACTGAATATCGATACGATCATTTAGGATCTTGATCAACTACGGGTGAGGAATAGAATATTTAAAATGTACCAACCTTTTAGCGTCAAGTGTAATGCGTAGTAACAGCTTAGGAACCGTCTGTCCGCACGTCTGTCTTTCTGTCTGTCACTGTCTACCATCCCATTTTCTCTCCTCCCTCTCTCTCTCTCTCTCTCGCCCGTTTACCTCTCACTGTATCTCAGTCTCTGCCTGTCCGTATGTACATGTAGGCTATATATACCTCTCTCTCTCGCTCGCCTTCCGCTCTCTCGCCCGTTTACCTCTCACTGTATCTCAGTCTTTGCCTGTCCGTATGTACATGTATGTATATATACCCCTCTCTCTCTCTCTCTCTCTCTCTCTCTCTCGCCCGTTTACCTCTCACTGTATCTCAGTCTCTGCCTGTCCGTACGTACATGTATATCTACCTCTCTATCTCGTTCTCTCTCTCTCTCTCTCTCTCTCTCTCACTCTCTCTCTCTCTCTCATTATCCCAACCTCTCAAGTTTGATTCCTCTCTCTTTCCTTTCTCTTTACGTCAAAATTCCCTGCCTGTCGTCTTTCTGTACCTCTGTTTACTGGTTTGTTGTTTTTTTTAATCTGAATGGAATCTACGTTCATATGATAGTTTTGTTTCTACTCACCTTTTCAACCCATAATTTCGTCTGATTTTTACTGCATGGTTTAGATCTAACGAAACATGAGTGCCAAATAGTTTTGATCATGATCCGCTGCCATGTCTTGCTGTCATATCATGATCCAAAATGATGAAATTGTTAAAACTAAACTCAGCAATTAAGGTTTATGATTTGCTTGATGCGTCACAAATTCCTAAATGTTGGAATTAAAGTGAACAAGAAAACGGGTTCGGATCACAAGTACTTTCAACATTAGATTCCACCCCCCCCCCCCCCCTTTTGGTTAACCCCCCCCCCCATTTTCAATTTACAAATGTATAAACACAATGGAGAACAAAGTATGAAGTGCATTTTAGCCAAAAAAGCTTATGTTCACTCATGTTCAATGCATTCACCAAATTTAACCCGACTTTAGCTTCCTACTAAGTGTACTAGCTACATGTACAAGGTAACTACCTACAAGGTAAAATGGACATGTGCACGCCAGTTAGTGGGTCCTTCTAGTTGACAGGGCCCGGGTGCATGACACATAGTTAGAGCTTACCTGTATACTAAATCCCTCGCTGAGAGATAAATATCGATTTTTAACTACAAGATAAACTAACTGTGTTGCATGACACACCGCTAAATTCTAGTAACATACTAAAGTTTTAGTTGATAGTTAAATATTGATTTTAGTAGACAGGTAAGATAACTAGTGTTGCACGAGCGCCACATTGACTAACTACAAGTTAAGTTTTACCGCTTAATTTAGAGGTACTCAGTGCAGCGATAAATCCTCTAGTAGCCAGTTAAATCA
Source organism: Gari tellinella (assembly GCA_922989275.2). NCBI lineage: Eukaryota > Metazoa > Mollusca > Bivalvia > Cardiida > Psammobiidae > Gari > Gari tellinella. The sequence continues at coordinate 58,905,619 of OV277865.1, forward strand.
GCTTACATAGCCGCGTTAAAGAAACATTTGGGATCCAGATCAGAAACAGAACACCTCGGCGTCTTATCAAGGTCAATATTGCTTGATTATTTTTGTTATTTTATTTCATTTTTCATTTTCTATGTTTGAGATTTACATTTTACTAAACGCAAACACAATACAATAAAATAGTTTAATTGACAAGGGAATATGTCGATGACAATAATTTATATATATCTGAGAGGCAAACAGTTTGGAGTTTGATCAGACGCCGGGTTACCCGTTATCTGATATGGCTGCAACATTGTAAGCAAAGAAGCTTAAGCGGAATAGAAAGACAAACGTATTATTCACTGTATGGATGTGATACAAATGTACGCCATAGGATGTTGGTGGAATTGAAATGTGTCAACCAATTCCACGCTTGAAACCTGTACTTTGGAAAAGCGGGTCCTGATCAGGATCCAAACTGTTTTTACTGAGATCCTGTTTCTGTAACATAAAGAAGAACGAAGCAATTTCAGAATACAAGTATGAATTTACAGTACATAATAATAATTGATACATTATCGCAGGAAGCTCTGTTACATTTGTAGTAACAACGAAACACTTTAGTGTGTGTTGCCATAATGTTTTCTTTTAGCCCTTTCGGCGCCAATTAATCGTCAGTTTTTACCCCTACACCGTTTTATTGTCGTCTGCTTTAATATTCTTATTTGTAAATATCGTTTCAAAGAAAGATCCAATGTAGAATGACTTAAGGAATGTCGATACGAGTGTAAAACAGTTTGGATCCTAATCAGACGTCGCGTGACGCGGCGTCTGACCTGGATCCAAACTGTTTGCAAAGCCGACTTTATGCTACTCCGGTGGTGAAAGAGTTGCTAAAGCATGTCTATGAAACAAGAGTTTCCCATAAAGCACACCTTTAAAGTAGAATGCAATAATAATAACTCACTAATAACTCTATAATGAAATAACCTTTAGAATTGAATATCGGTACATGTACGAGGTTCAATCATTTACGGTTCAGGACAAGAATATCTAAAATGTATCAACATTTCGTGTTAGGTGTAATGCGTAGTAACTTAACAGCTGAGGAACCTTCTGTCCGCACGTCTGTCTGTCTGTCACTGTCTACCCTATCATTTTCTCTCCCTCCCTCTCTCTCTCTCTTTCTCTCTCTCTTTATTGTCTGCGCTACATCTGTATGTGTGTATGTATTGTGTATGCCTGCCTTTTGAAAAACCCTCTCTCTTTCTCTCTCTCTCTCTCTCTCTCTCTCTCTCTCGTTTACCTCTCACTGTATCTCAGTCTCTGCCTGTCCGTATGTACATGTATATATACCTATACCCCTCTCTCTCTCTCTCTCTCTCTTTCTTTCTCTCCCTCTCGCTCTCTCTCGCTTTCTCCTCTCTCTCTCTCTCTAAAATCTCACAACCTCTCTTTCCTTTCTCTTTATGTCTTTGTTTCCCTGTCTGTCGTCTTTCTGTCCCTGTATGTCTCTTTCCCTTTTCTGGGTTTGTAGTTTTTTAAATCTGAATAGAATCTACTATCATAATTATGATATATACTGTTTCTACTAACCTTTTCAACCCATAATGTCGACTGAGTTTTACTGCATTGTTTAGATTTAACGCAACATGAGTGCCAAACAGTTTTGATCCTGATCAGCTGCAAAGTCTAACTGTCATATCAGGATAAACTCAGCAATTAAAGTTTATGATTTGCTTGATGCGTCACAGACCCTATATGTTGGCATTATAGTGAACAAGAAAACGGGTTCGGATCACAGGTTATTGAAACATTAGCCCCCCCCCCCATTTTGGTGCCCCCCCCCCCCCCCCCCCCATTTTGGTGCCCCCCCCCCCCCCCCCCAATTTCAGTGTACACATGTATAAACAGAATGGAAAACAAAGTATGAAGTGTATTTTTAGCCAAAAACGCTTATGTTCACTCATGTTCAATGCATTCACCAAATTTAACCCGACTTTAGCTGGCTACTAAGTGTACTAGCTCCAAGGTAACTACCTACAAGGTAAATTCGACATGTGCACGCCAGTTAGTGGGTCGCTCTAGCTGACAGGTAACTAACGGACAGGTAGAATTTATCGGATAGTTTAGCGAGGAGATTTAGCGGTGTGTCATGCACCCGGGCCCAGGTAACTAACGGACAGGTAGAATTTATCGGATAATTTAGCGCGGAGATTTAGCGGTGTGTCATGCACCCGGGCCCTGTCAACTAGAGCGAGCCGCTAACTGGCGTGCACATGTCGAATTTACCTTGTAGGTAGTTACTTTGCAGCTAGTGCACTTAGCAGCAAGCTAAAATCGGGTTAAATTTGGCGAATGCATTGAACACGAGTGAACATAAGCGTTTTGGCTAAAACTACATTTCATACTTTGTTTTCCATTGTGTATATACATTTTTATACTAAAATGAGGAAAGGGGGGGGGGGTATTGGAGGGAGGGGTCGATTCTAATGGAATACTTGTAACCCGAACCCGTTTTCTTGTTCACAGATTAACAAGTAAAATAACATTATAATTATAATTTATAAAAGCAACAACAACAACAGACAAACAAACAACAAATTAAAAAACAATAATTGATAACCAATAATCAACATAAAATTTAATAATAAAATAAGATAATACAAATTATAATTATATATATATATGTTTCCCTTTTTCTCACCCTCTCTCTCTCATGCTCTCTCTATCTATTTATTTCGGCCCTACCGATATACAGAGTTATTCCAATGGAGGGTTACGACCCTTGCACCTTCGATAGTGATTAGCTACTTTGGTACCCACTTTGGTAGACTGACAAGACAGTGTCATATATACTTGTGAGGTGATTTGTTCTCTTGCTCACGCTCCCTCTCATTCTCCTCTTGTGTCTCTCTTTTTCTCCCCCCACCTCTCTCTTTCTCTCTCTCTCTCTCTCGCTCTGGGTTTGTGTTTGTGTGTCTCTCTCTTTCTATCTGTCTATGTGTGTGAAATCTATTTGATCTAGTTGAATTCAACGTGGCAATAAGCATTACATAAAACATTTGAGCATGTCATGTATTGTCACACAGTAACAAAATACATGTATTGGTTCTGAGTTATGTCAATATAATGAGTATTTGCTATTGGTGTAGTGTTTTCAAGGACAATTTAAAGCATTGTGATACGTGTACATGTAAATAACCATAAATGCTTCCTCCCTGAAGCTTCTAATGGACAAGCCAAGTTTCCATTTCAGTCTATTTCATTTCAGACTGTTTAAATTGTTGTGTCGATGTATTGCAAAATGATACAAATGTATACAGTTTTCACTGTTTGCAAAGAGGTATTCAATCTTCTCCAACCTGTTTCCTATGAACATAAAAGTTTTAGCGTAAACGTGTTTATTTGGACAGAATAATGTCTTTCCCACTGTAAAATGTTTTGATCCAGATCAAATTTCATTGATAATTGTAGCACGTGTAAAGAAATGTGCAAACATTGTTAAACCAGACTTGACGTCGCAAAACGGTTCACCCGGCATCAGGATCTGCACTTGCCTGTTAGATACGTACCTTTCAAATACAAATGAGACATTGTCTACACAAACCAATGACATTGCAAATAAACACAGTAACTCAGTATTATACGTGCGGTATGTTGTATAGTATGGTACAAGAACAACTTTGTATAGCGAAGAAGTCGTTTTTCGTTCCCAATAAACGCGCGTGGGAAAAGCTAAAAAGCGATTTCAAGTATTGCAAACATTTTGGAACCAGATCAGACGCCGGGTGACCCGGTGTCTGCTCAGGCTCCATACTGTTTGTCGCTCAGATTAAAATAAACAGTCAGAATGTTTAAAAGCTGTCATTTTCTACGTTTTATTGCACTTTGTTTGCGTTTAGTTATACGGAATAACGTCTTCTCCACTGTAGGCCTATACATATATAGTTAAGCCCTGTCAAACGATAGGATCTAGAACCTTTGTTGTAAACTTTTTTCAACTGTAAATAGCCAGTGGATACTTGACATTATCAACTAGATGTATTGGATCATCTTGATAACACAACTCTTTGGTTTCTTTTAAAACAGTATTATGTCACTTAAACAATTTAATATGCTTGCTGACAATGCATGTATAACCAAACGTATACAGAGAAGGCGTTATTTTCCCATGTAGATGGAACTTAACGCAAACACAATGCAAAAAAATATATAAAAATGATGTGTCTTTTGAAAACATTGACTCTCTTGTTTCTGATCTTACCTGTCATCTGATCTGGCTCCAGAACGTTTGCAATTGAACATAATGTATTTAGCATTAACGCGTTTGTTGGGAATGATGACATGTTCTCCACTGTATCACGTTTGCTGCTGATTGGGTAGAATCTGATCAGGCTCCAAACTGTTTGCCGACCGGAACAGAGTGCACATATATACCCCTGTCTGTTTCATTGCTAATATTACTTAACGTATGGCGGAGATAAACAAATGACTTGTTCAGGAACTGAATGTTTTACTTACGGTATACCTTGCGACTTGCGTTAGTTATCTGCTTTTAAACACTGACAATAAACATTGATTTAAGGGTGTATCAATGTCATAAGCCAATTTTTCAAAGTATTTAACTTTTTTTCTAACATTGTTTTTTTGGAAGAGCTGTTTATGATGAATGAAAAAATATATGGTGGTGTCCTCGTTTTTGAGCTACAGCGATTTGAAAAAGGTATGTCAAATTTGGACTTTTTTTTTTCAAATTTTACCCTTTCAGGGTACAAGCTTCAGTAAAATTTATTTCGAAACAAAACAAACATGATAATTTGGGTTTCCATTATTTATTTCTTGTCGTTGGTGGTATTTTCACATATAGAAACCAAATTTAGACAAAGCAGGCACCAGGTTTGAACAATATCGATCCTTGAATATCAAAAATATGCTTTGTATAGGGCATGATTTTATTAGATTTTTTATTTTATGAAAAAAAGTAAAAAAGTTTGAAAATGAAATAGTTCTAGTATTTAACTTTTTCTTATATTCTACCAGATGAAAGCCCATACTAAGGCAGTTCAAAATATGAAAAGAAATTGAAAGGTCAGTGTTGAAAATTTTGAGTTATTAAAGTAAAAAGAGTTATCTCCCCTTACAAAATTTACAAAAAAGTACCATATCGATGATATTTAGAGCTTTATAAATTTCACATTTGGTGCCTTTTTTTTCTTAAATTAGTTTTTGTATGAAGAAATACTACCATAGATAGGAAATAAATAACACAAACCCAAATTATCATATTTGTTTTCATTTAAAATGGATTTTATTGAAGCGGGCTGTTTGAAAAGGACAAAATAAGAGGAAGTGGGTGGGGTAAATTTTACATGGCCGTAGAGCCAACTGTTGTTCACCAAAATGTACACTTTTTCTATTTTTTCATTCATCTTAAATAGCTCTTCAATACAAAACCATCATAGAGTGTTTTCATATACTTTGAAAATTTCCCAAAGTCATGACATTGATGCACCCTTAAGTTCAAGTTTAAGACTTGAAAGTTACCCGGCGTCTTATCTGGCTTCAAAATGTTTGCCATGTTCATTTTGGGAAAATATTTTAGCCTAAACGTGTATAATGGGAAACTTACTCGGTAACGTCTACACTATTGAATGGTATACACTAAACACCGTGTGTAATTCTGTACAGGTGATCTACTTTTGAGTTTATGACTCTATCTGATGAAAGATAAACATCTAAATCTGGCCCGTTACAAATTAACTCCGGGTAAACAATCGAGATTAAGATAGAGTCATACTCACAAGGCTCCTTACCTCTCTTACAGTAAAACCTCTCTATTACAACCACACAATCGAGTCACATGCAATTATTAGGCGTATACATGTACGACACGTATCTACTTAAATCAAGATGACAGTAAAACAGAAAGCCCATTTAGGAGCATTTTAATTTACTGTCACCTTGCTGTAGGCTATCACCTGTATTTTATATAGTTCATCAGCCTTGCTTTTAGTAGTCGTAATAGAAAAGTTTTACTGTACAACTGTGTCCTACTGAACTATTAAAGTTTCAAGTTTTGTTCAGTTAATTCTATAACAGCCTTAACATTTAAGTTACTGAACAAAACCTGACATAGATTGACAATCATTTTAGATCCAGATCAGACTCCGAGTTACCCGGCCTCTGATCAGAATCACAATTGTTTGAAATTCATACGGTTATTTTCTTCAGTATAACGATCAACTTTGAAATTTGAAGAATATACTTATAAGCAGACAAAAAACGTTAAACAACAGGGGGCAAAAAAAACAACATATCAAGACAACCATCCAACAACAGCAATAACTTTTATTTCTTAGATCATGATCATAACATATGAAAAAGAGAAATACGTGACAATAATAATATATAGAGGATATTGTATGAGTGTGTTGTCAGTCGTGAATTTATTGAACTCGTTGGATAAAATAATATGTTGCGAACAACATATTATTTTATCAAACGAGTTCAATAAATTCACGACTGAAAACACACACATTTGATATCCTATTTATCACATAAACACCAAATGACACGAAAATCCGAACGGTCTTACTTTCACTTTTGCCCTCGGCTCTTAGGAAACGATCCGGCATAGGTGTTATTCGGGTTTATTCATCCGTAGATAAAATACCTATCAATATCAAATAAAGAAAATCAACATCAATGTGTTGTGAAAAGACTTCTCTGATACCATACTCACATTTAAAATTAATATTTAATTTAAAACTGTTCTAATTGACTTCCCCGGAGACCTTCCTGCCTTGTCGTGGCTCTGGGGCTTAATTGTTATAGGGGCTCTTTTCTGTTTATAAGACCAAGATCATCCCCTCTGCCAAGAACTTAAAGGAAGGCAGGTCGGTGGTTTTGATCTCATTCGCTGCAACGGGTGAGATTAGCCGAAATCATCTTCCTGAAATCATAATCATTTCATCTAATCATCCCTCATTATTCATCGGCGCTACATGACCTATTTTGTGTCGCAGTGCCGTAAAACCCAACTCATCATCAACATCTAATTGACTTAAAGCCGCATTGTGCTTTTGGGAAACCTGCATAAAACGGTTGCTTGGGATCCCATTAGAACTACATGGGACGTGATTCTTTCACAAAAAGCGGCTTTACCTAAGAAATTCGCTTTTTATTTATGTTTTTAATTTATGGGTGTTAACATCCATTAATTTGACCTTGTGAACGGAAAGAAGGACAACTCTGTAAATACAGGGCTCCAGATAAGGGGAGTATTTCGAAAACTAAAACCTTTATTTCTGCTTTAAAACCAATGGTGTCACTACTCATCAGAATCGTCTCCAAGAGACAATTCTAATGAGTAGTAACACCATATCATTCGGTGCTGAAATGAGTGATAAACTGTTGGATTTGTTCAGTTTACTTCGGATTAGCTGGAGCACAGGAATGAAGTGGTTAACCCTTATTCTGCTGCACAGACGTCTGCTTTGAAATTGTCATGTGCAAAATTTGTTTAGTTTAGATTTATTCATAGTTTTAATTAAAAGAACCTTAAGACGATTGTCAAACAGTTTGGATCCAGATAAGACGCCGAGTTACGCGGCGTCTGTTCGAGATTCAAACAGTCAAACAACTAGGTCTGACGTGTCAAAGGTCAGCCGAGTCCATTTTTTAGGTAACACAGCATTCCGCATGTTCTCGGACCATATTTTAAACAGCCGAGTTTCGTATATGAAGTGAAATAATGAAGGCGGAATTATTGTGAGCAGTTTAGCGCAGTAGGCAAAGGTTAGGTATGCAAAGGCAAATAGCAGTATTTTTAGTAGGCGTGGGTTCGAATCCCACGTCGACCTTACACTTTTTTTATATATAAATCTTGCATGAATAGTAAAGCATTATATTCTATCCATACTGTATAATATAAGCTGACCATTTATGAACATATTCTTAACAGGTATACTGTACTGATAGCCCCTATGATATGGGTCAATATTATTTGAACAGGCCAAACATACTCTTTACAGTTGCACTGTACTGACAGACCCCATATTAAAGGTTTACTGTACTGATAGCCCCTATGATCTGGGTCTATACTATTTAAATAGGCCAAACATACTCTTTACAGTTGCACTGTACTGACAGTCCCCATATTTACTGTACTGATAGCCCCTATGATCTGGGTCTATACTATTTAAATAGGCCAAACATACTCTTTACAGTTGCACTGTACTGACAGTCCCCATATTTACTGTACTGATAGCCCCTATGATCTGGGTCTATACTATTTAAACAGGCCAAACATACTCCTTACAGTTGCACTGTACTGACAGACCCAATATTAAAGGTTTACTGTACTGATAGCCCCTATGATCTGGGTCAATACTATTTAAACAGGCCAAACATACTCTTTACAGTTGCACTGTACTGATAGTCCCCATATTTAATATACACTGTACTGATAGCCCCTATGTCTGGGTCAATACTATTTGAACAGACCAAACATACTCTTTACAGTTGCACTGTACTGACAGTCCCCATATTTAATGATTACTGTACTGATAGCCCCTATGATCTGGGTCAATACTATTTGAACAGACCAAACATACTCCTTACAGTTGCACTGTACTGACAGACCCCATATTAAAGGTTTACTGTACTGATAGCCTCTATGATCTGGGTCTATACTATTTGAACAGGCCAAACATACTCTTTACAGTTGCACTGTACTGACAGTCCCCATATTTAATTTGTCGTGGAATGACAAGCTGTGCAGACTCTGAGCGGAGGGCTTCAGGAGCCTCCCCAGGCTAGGTCTGTACTGTTTGAATAGGATAAACATACTCTTAACAGATACACTATACTGATAGCCCCTAAGATATTGGTCAACATTATTTGAATAGGCCGAACATACTCTTTACAGTTGCACTGTACTGACAGTCCCCATATTTAATGTACACTGTATGGAAAGCCCTTATGATCTGGGTCAACACTATTTGAACAGGCCAAACATACTCTTAACAGATACACTGTACTGACAGTTCCACATCTTTAATGTACACTGTACTGATAGCCCCTATGATCTGGGTCTATACTATTTAAATAGGCCAAACATACTCCTTACAGTTGCACTGTACTGACAGACCCCATATTAAAGGTTTACTGTACTGATAGCCCCTATGATCTGGGTCTATACTATTTAAATAGGCCAAACATACTCTTTACAGTTGCACTGTTCTGACAGTCCCCATATTTACTGTACTGATAGCCCCTATGATCTGGGTCTATACTATTTAAACAGGCCAAACATACTCTTAACAGATACACTGAACTGACAGTTCCACATCTTTAATGTACACTGTACTGATAGCCCCTTTGATCTGGGTAAACACTATTTGAACAGGCCAAACATACTCTTTACAGTTGCACTGTACTGACAGACCCCATATTAAAGGTTTACTGTACTGATAGCCCCTATGATCTGGGTCAATACTATTTGAACAGGCCAAACATACTCTTTACAGTTGCACTGTACTAATAGTCCCCATATTTAATTTGTCTTGGAAGGACAAGCTGTGCAGACTCAGAGCGGAGGGCTCCTTTAGGAGCCTTCCTGAGCTGGGTCTGCACTACTTGAATAGATTAAACATATGATCTGGGTCAACACTAGTAGAACAGGCCAAACATACTCTGAACAGTTACACTGTACTGACAGTTCCACATCTTTAATGTACACTGTACTGATAGCCCCTATGATCTGGGTCAACACTATTTGAACAGGCCAAACATACTCTTTACAGTTGCACTGTACTTATAGTCCCCATATTTAAAATGTCTTGGAAGGACAAGCTTTGCAGACTCAGAGCAGAGGGCTCCTTTAGGAGCCTTCCTGAGCTGGGTCTGCACTACTTGAATAGATTAAACATATTCTTAACATGTACACTGTACTGATAGCCCTTATGATCTGGGTCAACATTATTTGAACAGGCCAAACATACTCTTTACAGTTGCACTGTACTGACAGTCCCCATATTTAATAATGTCTTGGAATGACAAGCTGTGCAGACTCTGAGCGGAGGGCTCCTTCAGGAGCCTTTCCGAGCTGGGTCTGCACTGCTTGAATAGGATAAACATATTCTTAACAGGTACACTTTACTGATAGCCTCTATGATATGGGTCAACATTTTTTGAACAGACCAAACATACTCTTTGCAGTTGCACTGTGTTGACGGTTCCACATCTTTAATTTGTGCTATGGAGTGTCAAACAGTGCAGTCTTGTTGGAGGGCTACTATTGGGTGGAAAAAGGGTGTGAACTCTGAACTGGAGGGGGCATCTTTGAGATCCCTCTTATCTGGGTCCGCACTTTTTCTAACAAGATAACATACTCTTTACAGGTATACTGTACTAGTAGATCCCCATATGTAATGGTGATACAGCGGGTAAACTGGTGTAATTACACTGATAGGAGGGCTCCTCCTTGGAGCTCTTCGATCTAGGTCTGCATTGTTTGAACAGTACAATCATTCTTTAAAGGATCTTTTTACTGATAGTTCCCTGGAATACATAATTGTGCTACAGCTTAGCAAGCGGTGCAGACTCTGACCAGGGGGCTGCTTTGGGAGTCCTCGGTCTGGGTCTCTACTTTTTGACTGAAGACAAATATACTCTTTACAGGCATGCTGTAATGACAGCCCCACTCAGGGACATTTGCATAATCAGTATGCTGGAACTTTGCAATGGCCCAGATCTTGTTTATGATACATCCATGTACAAACAAGTCCATACCTTTACTTATTCCTTTTCAGGTAAGCCAACAAGTACATGTATATTTTAGCAAACTAGGTAAAACCAATGTGTGTGAACCCTACACTTGTATTGAAAAGTATAGTTACAATGAAGATCTTAGTAAAAAAGCTTAATCTACCAATCATACCCATACTATACACTGGATCTAGCTATTCATATACTGCCCCTCAAACCATGTTAAAGATTAGAAGCAAGAGAGGGAAGCTTATGCAGCAGTAATGGTTTGAATGCTCTCAGCTTAAAATGCTGCTGTGTACTGTACCCCTTAAGCTTCTGTTTTAAAAAAGACAACACAACATGTGACAGTGAATAGATGTAGTAACAGTATATCAAAAACCCTATTTAAACTATCCTATTAAACTAAATACACTGGATCTAGGTATCGGTGTAACTCTTCACTTAGCTTAAAAAACAATCATGTCAATTAAAAACAAGTGTAGGTATAACATATGCAACAGTTCTAATTCTAAGCTTTCGGCTTTATTTGTTGTTTATTAGCTCGCTGTAGTTTGCTGCTGCTTTATGTGTTGTTATTGCTTCAATGTGAATCATGTTCATTTGTTTTGGCTCTCTGCATCACCAATCTCACATGCTTATACTGTCCAGCTTATTAAAATTTATTTGCTTGAATTTTACTTGACCTTTGAAGCAGGGTCCTCAGGGCACAATTTGGATGTGTGCAGAAAAATCATGTTTTTTGCCATCTACATATACACAGACCAATTTAGATAGAAGTCAACTGTTTCAGTGTTGAAGAGAGATGGTTGCTTGGTGCTGGCTGGGAGAGGAGCAGAGTGTACTTTTAGGAGCTTTCTACATTGCTCTCAGCCTGCTCCAGGCTGCTGTCTACACAATAAACACAAAATGTGCACAATCATGCAGTCAGAGCATAATGCTCTATATAACAGTGGCAAGCACACTTTATGAGCTGCTAAGGCGAGGGAAACATATGCAGCAGTGTTGGTGGTAGGTTTTCATCTTTAACCAAGTACCACATATCCTATTTCCAATCTTAAAATCAAATGACCACTTAAGGTGGGGTGGAAGAGGTGGGGAAGGCGCCTTTTAAGGTGCTTTCTGCTTTACTTTCATCATGCTTTGAGCTACAATCTGCTTGGATAAGGATTTTTCCCCACATGATGCACATTCATGACTGTGTAAATTGGAAATACTTCTAGCAGCAAGTGGTTGAATAATAATCTTTTTTTTTTTAAAATAAATAAATAAAAAATAAATGTATAATTGTGACATGGAATAAAGGTAAAATACTGATGAACAGTTTAGCTCTCAGCTTTAACCCACCACACCATAGCCTATCTATAAAGATATAGTTTAAAAGAAAGATGACCATGGGAAGAGAATACTGGAGTAGAGAGGAATGTACCAGAAGGTGCTTTCTGCTTTGCACTCAACTCTACTTTGAGATGCAGTCTGCTTGGAAAAAGAAATTTCTCTCAGGGTGCCCATCCATAACTGTATAAACTGAAACTACCTCTTTCAGTGGGTGAACAAATAAAAGGTGTAAAATGTGCATCTATGGAGTGGTGGGTTAAATACTACATATACATCAATATAGGTCTTTTTTAATTTGTTGTTAACTAACATATGTGATGTCTATTTGCCCATACTTTCTGCGTCTCAAATCTAACAGGCATATATGGTACCATTTGTTTGACCTGACAAGTTTCTGTGCCTGGAGCTGGTCCCAGCTAAGTTGGGGGCAGTATAAAATGATATTAATTGCCACCCAAAAGTTGATTGATCTATACACTGTTAGAGTCATGAAAGTTAAGTAGTCGCTAAGGAGGTTATCTTTAGTATTGAGGAGAGATGGTTGCTTGGAGCGGGCGGGGGGAATGTGGAAAGCTCCTTTAAGAGCTTTGTGCATGCCTCTGTGCCTGGTTCGAGCTGCCATCTAAACAGTAAACGCAGAGCTATCTTTAAGAGCTCTGTGCCTGGCTTTGTGCCTGGTTGAGCTGCCATTTAAACAATAAACACATATTTACATGAGGGCTGCCATAAGTTGACATGAAAAATCCTAAGATGTTCAAAGTTGCATTTTTTAAGTAAGATTTTACGAATCGTACCTTCACCCCAGAGCCTGTTTCTAGCTTTGTTGACATGTGACTACTTAAAGCGCGCTGGAAGTGAAGCAGAATGCGCCTTAAGGAGAATTCTGCATTACTTTCAGCATGCATTAAGCTACCATGTACCAGAAAAAATCTTAAGATTTAGGAAAAAACCAGAGAAATGGCAGCCCTGTATCTATATATGCAGTTGGAGTGTGAGGCTGCATGCTTATTATTTTAAGTTTCTATTGCTTCATGTGATGTATCCTAGGCTCTTTGTGTCACCAGGTGTGACTTATTTTCTGTGTTTTGTTATATTATATGTTTGTTTGTTCCTGTGTTTTTGGATGGTTTGAACGTGCCTAGTATTATAGTATGCAAGCAATTTCAGGAAATTAAGAAGTAAAACACTAACAGGGTAGACTCCAGGTGGAAGGCCAATATGCTGATAAGTCTCTGATCTTGGGTCTACAAGGTTTGAAAAATAATTACTAATCTTAAATGTAATCCTAAAGAATATCACCCCCTCTCCCACCAAAAAATAAATAAAAAATAAATAAATAAAAATTCCAGGCCCCGGAAAAGAGTTGAAATGGACTAAATGCTGCAGGGTAAAGATCTGACTTTTTACTATGGCACTGATCATCTATATATATGTATTATCTCCTTTTATCACATATTATATCGTCTAACTCTGTATCCTATGGATCCAGCGGCTTTCATCCAAATGAATGTTCGTAGCATGTGCTATGGTTGAAACCCTAAAAGGGCACCATGCATATAAGCTACTTATATAATTGTATGTATGCTAATATACTGTACCGGTTCGGAGTGTTGTGATGAATGGTGTACTTTATAAGATGAACTTGAAGCATCCTTTTTTTGGGGATGTGGATGGTTCATTCTTGTTGGTACATTTCATTGTTACAGCTAGGCGCGCTGCCGTATCTGACCGAGTATGTGTATGTCTGACTGTGTAGTCTGTTCACTTTATCTATCTCTCTCTATGTGTACATATATATATATATAAGTTTTGGCATAGCTCCAAGCTGGAGTTACTTCTGTTACTTTTTTCTCTGTTACAGTGGTCTCTTGATTAACCCTTTAACCCATAGCCTGTCTGTCTAGTTTTGAAAAAAGGTGAATGCTTGGAGCAGATTGGGGTGAAGCAGGATATGCCTTGCGCTTTCTGCTTTGCTTTAGGCATGCTTATAGGCTACCACCTGCTGGAATAAAGAAAATATTCCTCAACTGGTACATGACTGTATAAATTGGAAACCTTTTCTTCAGTGGAGGAATAAACTGAATTGGTTAGAAAGCACTTCTGCGGGAGGAAGGGTTAAAGGCAAAATATATTTTTTGTTACATGTTACCCATGTACAGTTTTTGTTGCTTAGCACAATTTATAAGTGCCCATCTGTTGCTTATTATTGCATGTACATTGCTTGCATCAGGGCTGTTTAAAGTCACTGTTTGAGCATTTATAGTTAATTTCCAATTTCTTAACAGTTATGTGCCATTGCTGACATTACTGGAAACTAGCATAGACACGGCAAACAGTATAGACACCGCCTACAGGGCTGTAATGAGCCCCCTGATCTGTGTCTGTATTGTTTGCGACTCTAGTAGATCTATTTTTCTCATAAATATCTTCAACACACCTGCAAAATGAGTGTGGATCTAGATTTATATCACCTGGTCCCATGCTCGTTGGGCTTTTGAGTTTGGTCCGGTATCTCTCTCAGGCTTGGTGACACAGATTTGAAAACGATGCTTACACCTGATCAGCCGAGGGCTTAGGAGAGATATGGGACCAAGCCCGGGGGCTCTATATCGGGCGGGGACACTGACCACTCAAAAAGTTTCGACATATTGTGCACAGCGAATTCTAGAGTTCTTGTGGGCGAGGTGCTACATGTATGTATATAGACCTAATTTAATTAAAAAAGTGATGACATACGGGAGCGATCAAGATGTATGACATATGGCTGAAAACCGGTTGATATAATTACAAAATCTAGAGAGCAGTACCTTTGACGGTGTATGAATCACAAGTAATCTTGCCTCAACACCTCAATGTTTACAAGCTCCAGGAAAACCCAGATTAACTAAATATAGATATGCAAATGACGTCATTCACCTTTTAATGCCCTACTTACGAAAGTCAACCCACGCTATAAATAAACGCTATACCCATCTGAAATAAAAGGGCACTTACCGGTATACAGCAGGATAGACATCTACATCCTTTCCACAGAATAAGAATGTTCAACACTATTGTCATTCTCCCCTATTCGTGGCACTTTAATAATAACACAAATGAATAATCCACTAGGACAGCACATGTGTCGAAAAATGTCTCTTCCCTAAACGAGGCTTATGACCTCTCTTGTAAACAAATCGGGTATGACATGACCCTGATCCCGAGATGCAGAGATGTACGCTATTGGTGCGAGTGTAGACACCAAACATGACAGCCATAACGGTCATTACAGCATTGTATATAAATGTATACGGACAAATGCGAAATAACACGTACACAATCATATTTAACCCATTGCCCTATTCTAGTTTTGGTGAAGGCGGGTCGAAAGTAAATCAGGATGCACCTTAAGGGGCATTATGATATACTTTCAGCTCGCTTTAGCTATTACCTGCTAGAATATAGAAAAATTTTCTTATGATTTTTTATTTGTGTATAAATGTGAACCTTTTTTCCTCCAAAAGAGAAATGAATTAAAGGCGTAAAAGGGATATTTATGGAGGTAATGGGTAAAACCATATCAAACACAAATAACTACACTTTAGTAATAAAGTAGTAATAACACAACCCAATTCACTTTTATTTATTTTATTTTGTTTTGTTGACCCTTATCAGGAAATTAATCTTACGTCAATTAACTTGCAATTATGAACTGTCTGTATGAGTGAGATGCGGGTTATGGGCGAACCGTGCAGATGGGGAGATATGCCTTACCGCATTGCAAGCAGTGTAGTCCAGGGCCAACCGCCGCGGCAAGTACTCAAGGCGGTCTGGGCTGATATGCACTGTTTGACACCCACATGCATCTATAAACTATAGATGCATGCGGGTGTCAAACAGTTGTTTAAAAGCTTTTGTGTAGCTGTACTATACACGGTACTAGGCAAGGTAGGTCAGTGCCTGAGGTGACCGGTGCTTGGTCTGTAAAATGTTGCGGTGCGGTGGGGCTGGTTTCTGTCATGGCATGGCGCTTGTATATGTATCAATCTCTGTCTTTTTGACTATCAGTAAAAGTACACATCGAGTTCGGTGTCTGCACTCATACCCTGGGTGTGTAGTTCGTGTCTCGGTATTTTGTCATACCTTTGTAAATACATCAAGCTTCCAACTTTGATATTCGACCAAACTGGTAGCGCCAGTCGTCCGTTATTAAAACATGTTTGTAGTTGTTTGTAGTTTATGTACCGATTTCTTTGTACTTGTAACTGTTGTGTGTTTTTTGTTATCCGTATACTTGTCATGTCATATATGTTTTTACCACCAAAAATATTGTTACTGCTTTTATGCCAAATTCATTCCGGTAAGGAGGAAAACGTTATATACAAATGTCTGAAAACATAACTATTTGCTCTTTTAACTGTCAGGGTCTAGGGGGGGAAGAAAAAGGAAAAGATGTTCTAAATGTTTTAAAACAAAAGAAATATAGCATTTATTGCTTTACAGAAAAAGAAGAAAAATTCATTAGAACACAGTAGGGATATGAAATAATACTAAACTGTTATAGTAGCCAGTCTAGAGGTACAGCAATATTTTTTAATAATAACTTCGAATACAAATTAAACGGAACAAAAAAAGATACACAAGGAAACAAACTAATAATAAATATAAATTTGTATGGTAGAAACATTTCACTGGTTAACATTTACGGTCCAAATAGTTACTCACCTGAATTTTATGAAAATATTAAACAAGACCTAAACACTTTTGAAAATGATTATATTATTTGGACTGGAGATTTTAATTTAGTAATGGATCCAAAAATAGACACAAAGAATTATATAAATGTAAACAACCCCAGAGCTAGAGAGAAATTATTAGACATCAGTGCAGAATTCAATTTAATTGACATTTGGAGGGAATTAAATATAGAGTCAGAAAGATACACCTGGAGAACAAACAATGGAAATAAACATGGTAGACTTGATTTCTTCCTCATATCTGAAAACCTTTTTAATAACATTAAAGACGCTAATATAGAATATGGATACAAGAGTGACCATTCAATGGTAAATATTACACTAAAAGGTCAAGAAATAGAAAAAGATAAGCCATTTTGGAAATTCAATAATTCTCTTTTAAAAGACCCCAAATATTGCGAATCAATAACAAATGTCATACAAGAAACTAAAACTCAATACGCAGAACCTAACCAAAATCTAGACAATAATAATAATAATGATATAACTCTCAGTATCAATGACCAACTTTTTATGGAAGTATTGTTAATGAATATTCGAGGTAAATCGATTTCATATTCAAGTTTTAAAAGAAAACAAACTGATAAAAAAGAAAAACAACTGATAGAAGATATCAATAAATTAGAAAAAAATGAGTCGTCAAATAAATTAATCATACAGGAGAAAAAAATAGCACTTTCAGAAATAAGAGAAAAGAAATTACAAGGAATAATGATCAGATCAAGGGCGCAATGGTTAGACAAAGGCGAAAAGATTACTAAGTACTTCTGCACCCTAGAAAGCAGAAACTATATAAGCAAATGTATGCCAAACCTAATAAAAAACAATGGCGCTAAAACGGAATCGCAAACAGAAATAGTTGAGGAAACAAAAAGATTTTATTCCCATTTGTATACAGAAAGAGAAACCTCAAACATTAATCTAGAAGAAACCATTAATTTCGATAATATACCCAAACTAGATGAAAATAAAAAAAATGCACTGGAAGGAAAAATTAAAAAAGAAGAAGCTCTTACAGCATTAAAACATATGAAAAATAATAAAAAGCCCGGGTTCAGACGGTTTTACTGCGGAATTTTATAAATTTTTCTGGATAGACATAGGGGACTTTTTAATTAGATCAATAAATTTTAGCGTTGAATCGGGTGAACTATCTGTTACTCAAAAAGAAGGTCTTATTACATGCTTACCAAAAGGTGATAAAGATAAACAACTTTTAAAGAATTGGAGACCAATCTCACTTTTAAATGTGTCATATAAAATAGCATCAGCTTGTATCGCAAACAGAATAAAAACAGTTTTACCATTTTTAATTGATGAAGATCAAACAGGTTTTATTCAGGGTAGATTTATTGGGGAAAATACTCGAAAGCTTTATGACCTTTTTCAATACACCGAAGAAAATAATATACCAGGTCTACTAATATGTATTTAGGCTTCGCCTATGGACGAAAAAAAAGCAAAATTGTACTAGATCTAATAAGTAAAACTTAATGCTTCTTGATTTTGACAATATTGTGGTACTTTTACCTAGAATATTAATAAATTATCATCTAAGATATGACATTGTGACCTGCTTTTGACCCCATACGACCCATATTCAAAGTGGAGCTATAACTCTTCAAGATTAATATCCTGAGCAAATATGATCTTGATAGGGGTAAATCTATGGCCGCTAGACTAAGAGTGTACCAAACCAAATGTTGATGGACAACAGACATCTACTGATCACTATAGTTCACTTGAAAAGTATCGGGTGAACTAATAAAAATAGGATGACGAACAAGAATGGTGTCACAGAAAGTGACAAATGCCCCCGACGGCCGAGGTTTTTGTCACTGCAATGTATTCATTTGGCTTTCAAATAAAATCATACAGCAGGCTAAATTGTACTCCTTCTTGTTGTTGTGTTGCAATATATAACAGTCCTACCCTTTACTGTATGTAAGAGCATGAGATTCAAACTCCGCTGTCAAAGCCTAACACTAGTGGAAATTTGGCAAACTTACATTAAGTGTAGGACTGATAAAGAAAAACGCTTGTTCTAGCTTATTCAAATGCATCATCACCATAGTATCATGACGTCATCTGATGTCATGATGACGTCGTCGTCATAACAAGGTTTGTCAAATATCATAATGAGAACTTATTTCTAAATTAAGAAATGATCAAATGAACAAAGAGTTATGGCCAGTTAGGATGAGTTACCTCCCTTCCTATTCACTTGAAATAATATAGGATGAGTTATCTCCCTTTTCACCGGATTTTACCTCAAATGATCTTGACCTTTACAGGACATGACCAAAGTTGTACTGACCTCAAGAGCTTCTTGGGATGAGTACACATACAAAATATAAAGTCTCTATCCCATGTTATTCAAAAGTTATGGCCAAGATTAAAGATGACAGACAAACAGACCAAAAACAATTATACTCCCAACTAAATCGTGCGGGGCATAAAAATGATGCAAAATACAGCAGTGCTGTGTGGTCAAAACTTGCATTCTTTTGCAATATAACAGAGACCATATCATTCACCCTTTCCTCCACAGAAGTGCCTCCAGCACCTCTACCTACACCTCAGTATAAGGATATCAAATGAGTACTTGCTACCAAGTGACTGTTTTGAACACATGAGGTAGTTCAAAGCAAGATAAAAGTAAAGCAAAAAGCTCTGACAGGAGCTCCCTGCAAAAAGTTACTTTCATCTTACTTTAAGCAGTCAGTGTTTTTGACATAGTTTGATAACCCGTGACAAAAAAGAAGAAAACCCGTGACAGAACCGTCACGGGTTTTAGTAGGTCTGGTTTGATATAGGAGATTTGCACTCTTTGCTATGGAGGAAAGGGGTAAATCAAGGTGAAAGTAATCAGAAAGCACCTAAAGGACTTTGTGCTTTATTTTTATCTAAATATTCTTGCATAATGCAGTCACTTGACAAGTTGTTTTGCACACTAACAATTGGACCTCATGTAGTAGTTGTATTAGATGTTTTACTGTAAATGAGACAATTGTTGGCATGAGATTCAAAATAAGTCTGTCAGAGATTGAAATATCACAATGACAAAAAGAAAAACATGATCTTGTTAAAATTAAGGTTCTCTAGGGCTTCAATTCTGATTTTTTGTTACTGGCACTTTAGGAATTATTTATAAACACAACAGGAATTTTTTTTTCTTTTTTCATCAGTTCTGATAATACACAGCAGTAAAAAACACAATAACACTAAAGTTACGTTTCAATTTCATATATACATAATTACAGCTTTT
Organism: Gari tellinella; assembly: GCA_922989275.2. Classification (NCBI taxonomy): domain Eukaryota; kingdom Metazoa; phylum Mollusca; class Bivalvia; order Cardiida; family Psammobiidae; genus Gari; species Gari tellinella. The sequence continues at coordinate 58,925,704 of OV277865.1, forward strand.
ATAGACTACATTAAACTCATTTGTCACAAATTACAACAGCATAGTTTTTCTTTTAAATAATTAACATGGATACAGGGCTCCACATAAGGGGAGTACTTCAAGAACTTAAATCTTTATATCTGCATTAAACCATATGGTGTGACTACTCATTAGAATTGGTTTAAAGATACAATTTTAATGATTAGTTAAAATACACCATAGGATTTGGTGCTGACATGGAATTTGATCCATTTTAACTTATCCACCGCTCTGATCAGTTCATATATTTATTACTCCAATTCAGCACATAATTATGTTGTTCTCTTTTGAAAAAAAAAATCAGTTTTAATTTGCATCACATTCTCTGACTATCTGTATGAAAGTCCATCTTGGATAGGAAACTGCTGAATGTCATGGTTGATGCTTGTCCTACATTGTTGACCACCATAAAGGCTATGCTGATTCTGCAATAGATAGTAAATAAATAATTTATTGTTATGTATAAGGCACTCTAGTCTACAGACCTCAAACATCTCAGGACTTTTGTGTTGTTTACTTTTATAATTTTTGTACGACTTAACATATTGACCAAATAGCAGGTTTTATTCCGCACAGTGACACTAGTGGTCTCTAACAATTTCCTGCTTTAGCATTTAGTTACTTGTGCAAAAGCAGGAGGTTAGGTTGAAGGTTCTTTAACTATTCTTTATAAAGCATAAGCTGAAATTTGGAGGTAATGTTAAGTATTATTTGGCTTTATGGAAACATGTGAATAAGGCATGGTTTTGGCTAATTTGTACTTTCCCATGAATTTTTCAGCATGTCTGGTAAATGTATTCAATAAATGGAGCTAAAGCCAAATCAGAATGATAATAAATTAATGTTGACATAGTTCTACTCATACAGGGCTACAGATAACTGAAAATAAATTTTTTATGTCTACATTAAACCCAGTGGTGTGACTACTTATTAGAATCCTGTTCTAATGAATGGTAACACCATAGGCGTTGGTGCTGACATGAAGAAAAGCTGCATTTGGTCTGATTACTTATGTTGATATCTGACTCGTAATTATATATCAGATTTCATGGACTGAAATGAAAATTATTATACTGTTTGTGTCAGGACTGTACACATAACTGCCTTGTTTTTCAATCTAAAGACCCACACACATTGCCTTTAACTTGTCTTTCAAATGTTTTCTTTCAATTATTTACTATATACTGTACTTTGTAGGCTCTCTAAATTATAACATAATATACGAAAATATTTTGCATTTTAAGTAAAACTTCTTGTCTTGTAAGGAGACTCAGCTTTTAAAGGCCAAATAGGCAGAATTTAACATTGGCCATAAGTCCATAACTTTGTGACTACATGTGATAGAGACTTCATTTTGGCATGTGCACTAAAGAATCTCTTGAGAACAGTACAACTTTGGTTAAGTCAGACACATATCAAGGCCACGTAGATGTCATCTAAAGGTCAAATAGGATGAATTTGACACAGGCCTCGACTTTGCAACTTCATTTGATAGATACTTCATATTTTGCATGTGGGTCTACACTGTTTGCAAAGGTAGTTTGTATCTGGTTCAAGTACTTGAAGGTACAACCCTTTACATGTCTTATATATTAATTTACACATAGTCTACACAAAATAGCTACATGCTCAGTATTGTATGATAAACAAGTACAGTCGCCACGCCTGACATATGCCCCCAAAGTGTTTCACACCCAAATGCATTTTGGCGATTTTTTTTTACAGACAATGTAATGGAGCTGTAACATAAAATTTTGATACTGTTAAAAATGACCCAGGAGTCAATTCTTTTCATTAAAAACAGAACAGTTTGCGACACTCCTCAATAGAGATATGCTCCGGACAAGCTTTTCGTAAAATTGAGGTCAGAGGTCACGGTCTGAGTGACCTAAAAATGCTATGCGACACTCTGCCATCCCAAGATGAACTCACAAACCAAGTTTCGTATCCGTAGTTGGTAAGGTTAAGGAATTATACTCTGGACAAGCTATTGGTTAAATCATGGTCAAATGTCTACGTCAAAGTGACCTGAAAGTGGTATGCGACACGCCGCCATCCCAAGATGTACTCACACACCAAATTTGGAATCCCTAGCTGGCAAGGTATATGAGATATGCTCCTGACAAGCTTTTTGTAAAATTGTGGTCAAGGTCACAGTGACCTAGATGTGGTACACGACACTCCGCCATCCCAAGATGTACTCACACACCAAATATGGAATCCCTAGCTGTTAAGGTCTAGGAGATATGCTCCAGACAAGCTTTTTGTTAAATCAAGGTCAAAAGTCAAGGTCACAGTGACCTGAAAGTGGTACGCGACACTCCACCATCCCAAGATGTACTCACACACCAAATTTGGAATCCCTAGCTGGTAAGGTATAAGAGATATGCTCCAGACAAGCGTTTCGTTAAATTGAGGTCAAAGGTCAAGGTCACAATGACCTGAAAGTGGTACGCGGCACTCTTCCATCCCAAGATGTACTCACACAAAAAATTTGGAATCCCTAGCTAGTAAGGTATAGGAGATATGCTCTGGACAAACTTTTTGTTAAATCGAGGTCAAAGGTCAAGGTGACCTGAGAGTTATAGGCGACACTCCACCATCGCAAGATGTACTCAAACACCCCATTTGGAGTCCCTAGCTGGTAAGGTATAGGAGATTTTGCTCTGGACAATCATTTGGTTAAAGGTCAAGGTCAAAGTAACCTGAAAGTGGTATGCGACACTCCACCATCATAAGATATACTCACACTCCAAATTTGGAATCCCTAGCTGGTAAGGTATAGGAGATATGCTCCAGACTCCAAGCTTTTGTACACACACCCACCCACTGACACACACACACACAAACCCACACAAGGTGCGTTTACTATATGTTCCCAAAGCTTAGCTTTGGGGGCATAATTAAAATTCTATTTTACCTAACAGAATAAGAATCTGAATGTCAAACAGAGAAGATCCAGATCAGGCCCCACATAAGTGGTGCCTTATCTGTATCAAAACAGTTTGCAAGTCTCAGATGAGTAACAGGTTTTTTTTCACTATGTTGTAATTTCAATAAAGGTTAACCTCAGCTGACTGGTGTATAAGTTTTAACTTTTTCTAAATGTATGTATTTTTTTAATGAAAGAAGCAATAATTTACCTATTGTATGTCCCATTGTATGGCTGTTGAATTCCCCTTGAAAGGTCTGGTATCATGTTAGTGTGACGTTACCATGCCCTTCATCGAAATCAATGAGATTAGATGAAATCAGCTGTCCTGAAATCATCTTCATCTCTTCATCCCGCATCATCCATCGGTGCTATGTGACCCAGTTTGTGCTGTGGTGCCATCCAATCTGACTCATCCATTGGATCCATCCATACCATGTTACCACTGCTCCTGTTGAAATAATTTAGAAATATGTGTAAGTTTTCACAATAAACAACCAACATAAATCAAAGAGTGAAGGTCTTGAGAGTTGCCAAGGATGAGGTTTTGCAATCCAGTAAACCACTCTGTGGCCACAACTGAAGCTACAGTAATCATTTATTGTATGAGGCAGGTGGTCACTTAAAGAAAGATAAAAGTAAAGCAGATAGCATTTAAAGATGATTTCTGCTTTTAATTGTTTCACTGTGCTGTAAGTTGTCAGCTATTTTTATTCCATCAATAAGTATTGTTTAGTCCTGGTTACAGGGGGGTATATCCTTGCTTCTTGTCATTTCGCCACTTTCTTGTCATCGATTCGCCACCTAAGCAAAATTTAGAATCCCGTCACGAGCAGGCTACAGAGAATGTCCGAAAACTACAGACGATCCCCGAATACTAAGGACTGTTTCACTCAGGTAGATTTCAAGTGAAAGAAACAGATAAAATAACAATAATTCACAAAAAGTTTCCAATCAAAAGACCTGTTGGTAATTTTAATTCTAGTTGTTATGAGTTACTTTTAAAAATATTAAATAATTCAAAATCATTAAAAAATATTCAAGTTTCATGAAACGAACTATAACATACTGACAGAGCCTACATTGACCTAATTATCGAACGACCAATCAGAGGTGGCGAATTGACAAGAAAGCATCCCGGTGATCCAGAGCAATGACCTCATTCGAAAACGGTACAGTTATTTACACTTTGTATTTATTTGACAAGTTTTATTTGTACTTATACATGTACGTGTAATTGAAGGTTCAGTTAAGAATTAGATCTGTGAACAAGTAAGAAATGTTACATCAGATAGGCGCATGCGCGAAAAATATAGCTAAGGGTGGCGAAAACACAGGTAACCAGGCTACATCAAATGATTAAGCAGAAGGTACATTTTGCACCGAGATGGATCTACTGCTTGATTCACAGGGGTAAAGAATTTTAAATATAGACAGTGTCAAATTCCATCTTTGAAAGGCAGTTGAAATGCATTTACTTCTTTCATGAATGATGAGAATATTTTAAGATAAATCTAATATTTTTTATTTTGTAATTTGTTGATTACATGTACCTGCATGTGTACTCAACTGAAAAAGCTTGTGAGCTTGAGTACAAAATGGGTAATGTCAGACAAAGGTCATGGTTATTTAGAGACTTCTCACTTAAGGGGGTATAGTGTTTCTCTTGTTTTCATTCAATTTACTATACTTAAAGAGGCTCGCAACCGGATTTAGCATTAAAAATGGTAATTTGTAAATATATGTCAAATGATTATATAAATGGGTAAGATTTAGTTTAGGATAATAAATTCTGTTAAAAAATGCATTTCAAAAAAAAAAAGAAGAAGCTCTGGTGGGATTTGAACCCGTGACCCTCCATTGCGGAGACAAACAAGAAAAATGAGGACATGCCTTTACCGCCTAGACCACGGATGCTCTCTATATATATGGTAGCGAATTAACGTACTTCACTGGTAGCGATTAATACTACATTATTCGGCTCCGGTTTATGTCAGAGCCCGTGTAGAGAAGCAACAACAACAACAAAATCGTCAGCTGATGCTATTGAAAAACGATGGAATATATGTAAAAAACTAAGATTCGGTGACGATTCTTGAGACTTTTTTTGGACTGATCATATTTTTTTAATGTCAGAAGCCAAATAATGCGTCAAATTTGCTTTGATTTGAGTATTTTATTTTGACAAGTACACCATCCGGTTGCGAGTCCCTTGAACAAAAATAGAGCGAGCTACTGCGTGGGGGTCGACGGGCGTCTTCCGCAGGCCACGGGGCACCGAGCGATGCACGCCATACCAGCCTGGCGAGCTACTGCAGGAGTCGAAGGCCGTCAAACGCAGATAGCACTGGCCCCGGGGAACGGAGTTCTGATGCTTGCCGTACCATCCCGGAGAGCTACTGTGGGCGGGGGTCGACGGCCGTCTTCCACAGATAGAATACTGTTGTCTCCTATTCTCGTGTGGCTAAGCCTTAGAATATGTATAAAACCCATACATTGCTTTTAAGAATTCTCCTTTTTGGCTTAAAAAACAGTGGAAACTCCTAATAAAGTATAACATCCATAATTATAATACTAAAAAAATAATATCTAGGTCATTTCTATGTTTGAATATACCTCCCTGCATGATCCGAATCAGTCAAATGTTTCTCGTATTCTCGTGCCTTTTGATTGGTTGTCAACGTTTGTTGCTATGGAGGGGGTTAACTCTTCAGTTCAGCTAAGTGTTTTAGAGTCACTCTAAATCTATCATATGGACAATTTCTGTGTCTGTGGCATCAATTTTTGTGTGTTTATTTATTTTTAACAATGAACTAGTATTAATGAATTACAGTATCCAACACGTTTTACATGTGAAATTTCCGAAAAAAGATAATTCAAACCCAATTGATGTTTTATTGGTCCAAATACAACATTTTTCAAAATAAATTAATCCGGGGACAAGAATTGATATATTTCTGGATGTCAGGAGTGTCCATTTAATCTGTTTTTGTAAGACACGAGATTATGATTGAGAAACCACGAGAATACGAGAATTGACGAAACATGTTCAGGATAAAGTTGGCGACAGGTGCAGAACAAATACCCGATTGACACAACCAACAACCTCAGAAATGCTCGATTACGAAAATGGCATTCCCACATTATTATTCCTTTCAAACGCAATGCAATGAAAATGACAACTTTTTGACAACTCCAACTACGGTACCAGTTTTAGTTTGAGTGGCAAACAGTTTGAGTATAGTGACCGGGCCCAGGAATCGAACCCGGGACCTCCCGCTTGCAAGGTGAGCGTTATAACCATTGAGCCAAAAGTCCGGACGTTAGGCTCGAGGGCCTAACACTCCCTATATTCAGTACAGGAGGATGATCAGACGCCGGGTTACCCGGCGTCTGATCTGATTCAAAACTGTTTGCAATGAAAATAAAAGTGCAACCGGGATTATTTGGAAAGAAAATGCTTTTACTACTGAAGTGTACTTTGCACAAACTGCTTAGACCTAAACAGCAATCAGTGGTAATTTATCACGCTTCAATCACTCTCCGCAATTTGGGATCAAACAATTCTATTTCTTTCACAGAAGCCTGTGGCGCTTAAACACACCTTTAACGACTGGTGGTCTCTAGCTCTTCATTCTTTCAGACATTTCTTATTGATGTCGAGTTTACATATCAAAACATAGATCATACAATCCAAAGAGTTCGTCGTTTCGGGGCTACCGCGTTGTTCAACTTGTTGTCAGCCATCTTGGGTGCAGTATAATTCGCCAGTCCCACAAAGTTTTATCGCTAATAATCGGGGGTTTATTCGGTTCCAATGTAACGTGACTTTTTCAAGAGTAACTTTAAGTAAATTGACTCACCCACTCTGTGGCAATGAACTCACCCAAAATGGCGCAATGGGCCAGTTTATTACCTTCCCTGACCCGCGCATGTACATAAAGTAGTACCGGTACTTCCGCGAAGTAGTTCCTAGAGGTCACTCACAACAACGTAAATAACGTCTTTCTTCATCAATTATTGCTTCATTAAACATCATAAGTTGAATTAAACAAAACGAAAATTTGAATCAAGAGCTTAAAACTGGCGGCTATTTGCATTTGTTGGATTCCCAAGGCCTAACTACTTCCAAGATGTCAGCCCCCATGTCGCATCGTTGCTTAGTTTTAAGGAAGTTATGCACGCGCAAATCAAACACTTTTCAAAGTCTATCAGTGATTGAAATGAATTGGAATACCTTTGTTTTTTCCATGCATTACCTAAGAACGGAAAAAAGCAAGCTTTTTTTCCGTATTACTTATCGATTTCGAGAAAGCATTTGATTCTGTTGACTGGTCCTTTATATCAAAAACTTTAAACTTTTTTAACTTTGGAGAATCACTCATGAAATGGATAAACATTTTTTATAAGAATATAAACTCATGTGTAATAGTAAACGGAAAGATCTCAGACTGGTTTAACATCTCTAGGGGATGTAGGCAGGGGGATCCTCTCTCTCCATACATCTTTATCCTATGTGCAGAAATCTTAGCCCACATGATTAGAAATAATAAAAATATAAAAGGTATTAATGTAGGAAATCACGAACACCTCGTATCTCAATATGCAGATGACACCACTTTAACACTTGACGCTACAAAAAAGTCGTTAGAAAATGCCTTAGGAACATTACAGTTCTATGCAGAAGCCTCCGGCCTTCATATAAATATCGAAAAAACAAAAGTTATATGGTTTGGTAGCCAAAAAGGAAGTGACGAAAAATTTCTCGAAGAAAAACAATTATGTTGGGAAAAGGGTACTTTCAAAAATTTAGGTATTAATTTTCAACAAACCTGGACGAAATGATAGACATTAATTACACAGACAAAATTAGAGAAATTAAGTCACTTCTCCTTTCATGGTCAAAACGTGTCCTAACACCCTTTGGAAAAATAACTGTCATAAAAAGCCTTGCTATATCAAAAATAAATCACTTACTGATATCACTCCCAACTCCACAAGAACATATTATTAAGGAGCTAGAATCAATTTTTTTTAAATTCCTATGGAATAATTCCCCTGATAGAATAAAAAGAGACGTGACTATAAAAGACTACGAAAATGGAGGTCTGAAAATGATTAAAGTAGGTCAATTTATGCAGGCCATGAAGATATCATGGATTAGAAGATTGTTAAAATCAAATAACAAATGTTCAAGTATCTTAGAAACAAGGTTCCCAGGTGTTAATCTTTTTACTAATTTTGGCACTGATTTTATACAAAATAGATTAAAAAAATTTGAAAACGAATTTTGGAAAGATGTATTTATGGCCTGGAATAGTTTTTGTAAAGTGGTGGAAGTTAGCTCCTGGGAAGAATTTTTAATCCAACCTATATGGCTAAACCCAAACGTGAAGGTCGGAGGCAATTCTGTTCTATATAAGAACTACACAGAAAAAAACATATTTGTAGTTGCAGATTTAATAGATGGAGAAGGCGGATTTAAGAAAATCGAGGAAATAAGCAACCATCTTAATATAAACACGAATTTTATTCAATATAATGGTCTATAGCTGGGCACATTATTACAAAAATCATGCACTTGGTGATACAAGCATCAAATTTGGTATGTATACTGGTATGCCCCTACTTTCAACAAAAAGCCCGTTAGCCACGTCAAAATTCAAAATGGCGGCCATTTTTCAAGATGGCCGCCATTTCCGGTTCTATTATACAGTTTTATCTCTAAAATCGGATATATTTGACCGATTTTCAAACTTTTGGTGTCTAAGTATATGTTTTCAAGCATATAGAAGCTATTTATGTGATCCATTGACTTGTCAGAAGTTTATTTAATCGTATTATAAGCAAAACTATACAAAAACGAAGTGTGTGTCAAGGTAAAAACCAAATTCACAGGGTTTTTTATAGATTATACACTCACTTTACCTCCTGTCATGTTATTTAATGATATTGTTTTCAATTGCTTTTGTCTGAAGATGCTATTTTGCACATTACAACTACATAAATCTGTACACATCAGTGCCAAAACAAAATCACGAACTTGGTGATACAAACATCAAAGTTGGTTTGTATACTGGTAAAACTCTACTTTAAACAAAAGCCGTTAGCCACGTAAAATTTCAAAGTGGCCTCCATTTTTTCAAGATGGCTGCCATTTTTGGTTCTCGTTAAGATAACATAATTATGATAAGGTTTATTTTTGAGTCGGCAATACATATACAAGTAACATAAGCTCTGAAGAGCTTTTATAATCGACTATGATCGTTGACCAATTCTTTTCTAACATTTGACATTTTTGACCAAATTTCACCAAAAAATTGATTTTAAGCATAAGGAAGCCAATTCAGTCAACCTCAAGCTGAACTTAAGTTTACTTTAATGCAAAATGGCAAAGCTACATCGTTTGTTTTTAAAATGGCCACCATTTTATATTGGTATAAGCAAAATCATTTCTTAAATTTGATCAACATTTATGTTTTTGGTGTCAACATAGATGTCATAAAGTATAAAGAAGCTAATTCAGACAACTTCTTTCTGAATTGAAACTAATTTTATTGCACAATTACCAATCTAGACAAAATAAGTGTTTTTTGCTCACATATGATCGTTACTTTTTACAATAGTGATTAATATCCTTTCTGATCTTTTCTATATACTTCTGGCCACTTGTCATACTTTTGGTGTCAAAGCATTATGATAAGAGCACAGAAAGCTAATATTGTGATCATTTACTTTATTAAGAATCTTGTTCTTTTGGGTAATGACTTATTTAAATGGCATATATGTGGTTTATGACTATTTTAGCAGTAATTGCTTAGTGTACATGCTGGAGTTGGTGTATAATCGCTTATACTTATGTAGGTGTTCATTTTCACATTTCCAAATATTAGTCTGAACAAGGAAGGCCACATCGTAAATACATGTACTTGCATTTGTCCCTGCAAACAGTTTACTTTAGTATCTATGTTTAATCGGGTATTTGCAATCATATCACTAGGTAACAGGGTTGTCCAATGTATCAGCAGTGTTTCATTCATTCCAACTCTATGAGATATTTCCATCATGACACAAGCTACATGTATTTGGTATACAGAACATTTGGCATGTTCAAACAGAGGGACTTGGCCTTTAGGAACTGCACCTTAAGATCTATACCATCAAGCTAACATGTCCAATCAAACACAATAATCTTATCCCATGACTTGGCATAATTGATGCAATGATTTCCAGATTTTATTGCTTGTACATTATGATTTATGATTATAGACTGGACTTTGCACATGCACCATGTCTTTCAGTTTATGTATTCTATGCAACCTTTTCTCTTTCTTATATGGAAATTTGGCGTGAAACTAGCTCATGTTTGACCGTTGACCAATTGCAACCAACACTTTCTGTAGAACAAGATAGTTTGAATTGGCATTTGAAATTCACATCGACATGAACTTTTTTGTCATTAGCTTGTAACATGGGAGTGTTGTGGTCTCCGGTTATGGCTTTCATTTCATGCATGAACATTTGTGCACACACTTCTTCATGTTAACATTGTATCATTTCTTAAAATGCTGTTGAAGATTACACATGGATCAATCTCAAATATGATATTAGCAGTATTATGTGTCCACATCAAATAGCTTTAGCAAACAGCTGTCTAAACGTTCTGTCTTTATGCAATTGTACCACAAGAAAACGTATACTATCTTTGACTATGTATCGCATCACATCGCTTTTAAAAGTATGTTGTCAGAGTAGGTAGACTATACATCCGCCCCTATGTATACAGAACAGAACTGTTACAACTTTTACACCAAACTCAGGAATGGAAATTCTTTAAAAAGATTCATGCGGAGTTTTAAGGGTCATACTCTCAAATGGTTGCATGTATTACTTTGGAGAAGAGACAAGACTTTGACTTTTCGTGTAAAGTATATTTCTTAACATTGCTTAAATCAGATTTTACTGAAAGGAGTCCACACTGCCTTCAACTTTTATCATGGCGCAGTCTTTCTTTTATTAACAGTGAACATCTGGTGTACATATACCAAACTTAATGAAGATGTTGTTTGTGCAAAAATTCAAGCTGTCCAAGATGAAACATTAAAGGATCAAATTTTTTGACTTTTACCTACTATACAGACAAATATCTAAAACATATAAGCAAATGTATTTCTGTTTCATGCAATAGACGCTTAATACATATTTATTGGTGTAAAATGGCCCCTTTCTCTGTTGTGAAAAACAGTTTAACCAGTGTCATGATACTATAATGCATGAGCCACCAAGCCCCATCAGTAATTTCTGCAAGAAATTTAGGTGTTGAGTACATTCATTCATTTTTTTCAAATTCCACCACCAAATCTTTTACTTCAAAATTTTGATTTTCTTCAAAACATATAAGAAACCCTGGTTTGTCGTCCGAATACTCGTCTGAATTTTGAACGATATTAATCAATTTACCAGATGCTCCCTTGTTCACATGATTACTTACACGCTCATGCAGTAGTAAGATAAATGGTATCCATGAATTATCAAGTCACTATTACTATGGACATGAGTCATAATGGGCATCAACTCTGTAGGCACATTGTTTGATTTAAATATAATAATGACTATTGGGATATGCTAGACTGTATTAAATTTTGGTCACATTTATAACATGTGCCGGAATGCAGATACATGTACGTGCGTCTTACATATACATGTACTTTTTCTGGTAAGAAGTTACAAAGTGGTTAAAAGATCTTCAGAATCAGCATGATGTTTGTTGTTGGTACAGGGATTAATTGTTATGTTAGATAATTAAGGAATTATGTTTGTTTTCTAAATGCAATTATATTTAAATTGAGAAAAAAGAAACACATTCAATACTTTACAGTTTACTTGAAAGGTAGAATATTGTATGGTAAAGTAATTGCAGTGTCAGAGAAAGTAGTATAGTTTGGGCAATCATTGTTCAGATAAATGAAATTGTAAATGTGAGAAAACAGCACCTACATTCAGCATAAGCAGTCACATAACAACATACAACAAGCTTTGGTCAGATACGGAGTAAAAAATATATCTAATCCTGTTTAAAACATCCTTTGACACCAAAAAAATATGACAATTCGTCATATAAGCCAGATGTAAGAAAAGATATTCTACATTAAAGACTATGTTGGCAAACATATGCAAACAAACTCAACAAATTTGTCATTACGCAGTTAAGTAATTTTTTAAAAATAGACTTCTTTTGTCAAAAATGTGTTATTGTGCAAACACAGCAGTCTGATGCTGACAAAATTAGCTTCCTTCTGCTGTAAAAATATATTTTGACTCAAAAAGTGTAAAATCATGGCAATGTACGTCAAATGTAAGAAAAAGAATCGTAAATTTGAACCAAAAATAGTGGCCATCTTCGAAAAAACTATGTATTTTTGTCACAAATTGGCCATTACATGATAAAGTAAGTTTCAAAACACTTTGAAATTGACTTAATTTGTTTCCGTATACTTTAAAACATATACTTAGACACCAAAACTGTAAAGAACGGCCATATATGTCAAATATTAGCAACAAAACTGTATTTTCGAACCTGTAATGGCGGCCATCTTGAAAAATGGCCGCCATTTTGATTTTTTCAAGTGGCTAACGGGCTTTTACGAAATACTACAGATAGAAGTGCAAGTGTGCCAAGTTTGATGCTTGTATCACTAAGTGCATGATTCACCCAAAAAATTGTAATAATGTGCTGAGCTACTAATACAAGCAATCAATCAATATAGAAATAAACTGAATATCGAAACATATGTAAATATATTAATACTACCTTTTTGCCCAAAAAGCATAAAAATCCTAACTCAAAATGAAAAAGGTTGTCAAGCAATGTACCAAATCTTGCTAAATACTAATACAGTTCCAACAGCTGAAATAAAATGGCAAAGAGAAGGGATTACTCCTGGAGATTTTAAATGGAAAAATATATATACAAATCTACATAAACTAACAAAAGATACACATCTAAAATGGTTCCAATACAGGATTAATCACAGAATTTTAGCTACAAACGCATATCTGACAAAAATTGGCATTAAAAACGATGAAAACTGCAGTTTCTGTAACCTACATAAGGAAACATTAAACCACCTTTTTTACGAATGTGATTTAGTCAAAACATTTTGGGAAGAAATCAGAGATGGTTTAATTCAAAGTGTCCACAACATAATTTCCCAAATCTTACATGTACAGACACACTATTCGGACTTGTCAGTGTAAAACATGTGGATGATATATTCAATTGGATAATTTTGGTGGCAAAAAAGTATATTTACAATAGTAGATTGAATAACAACAATCCCCACATGCATGCATTTGTTAAAACTTTGGAGATGTATTTTGAAACAGATAAACATGTTGCTTTTATTAATACTGAATGGGACTGTTTTAATAAAAAATGGTCCGAATATAAGCATATTTTCGATACATAAGCCAGGAGCATCCTGTGTTAAGTTTTTAGCATTTGGATTTGGATAAAGAGTTACCATTGAGGTTGCTTGGAGTGAAGCGAATGTGCACTTTTAACGTACGGACAAGTAAAGGTAGAGGTAAAGGTAAAGGTACCTTCAGAAATGGAAGGTACATATACTTTAGACCATAAAGCTATCTCCCTTGGTTTTGTTTGTATGTACATGTATATAGATCTATTGTATTGATGTAGGTTCGATGTAGCCTCTGCTTAACCTGCAGCTAGCGTTAAGCTTAAAAACTCTAGATATTAAAACAGAGTACCTCATAAAAGCGAGTTGAGAGTGAAGCAGAATACGCCTTGAGGCGGACTTGAGGCGCTTTCTTTTTCACTTTCAGCCGGTTTTAAACTTCAGCCAATGTATAAACCCCCTCACTGCTAGGACGTCATCGATTTTAAACAATGGTTGTCTGCTTTCAATTATCGAATTCAATGTTCAGATTCTGTTACAAACATTTAAATGAGTGTCAAACGGTTTTAATCCTGATCTGACGCCGCATTACGCGGCGTCTGATCAGGATTCAAACTGTTTGCATATTACCGTTGCATCCGGGGTAATGCAGTGAAGGGGTTAAAATACAAGGACATAGTAAAAATGTGGTGACACAAAGAAAGAAAGGCACTGATTATATCACGGTGCTTACCTCCGTGAGGTGTTAACTTATAAGGTGTTGTAGATTAACTGAGTGCGATGTCTGTGTTATCCGTTTGTGGTGTGATGTGCACTTGATGCCATACTACTCAGTATACAAATCTTTTTTCTCAACTTTTGCTTTAACATTCATACGTGGAAGTGACTTATAATGCCACTACTGTAAGGCATTCTAAGTTAACAAAGACCCCCTGAAAAAATCAAAGAAAATTTTAGAATCACTTTTTTATGTTGTTAAATTAAATTAACCCTTTATCCCATAGAGGTTCTTTTAGTTTAGAAATATGGGTGCGATTGAAGCGGGTCAAAAGCAAAGCAGAATGTGCATTTTTGCTATGCTTTCGGCCTGCTTCAAGCTGTCACATGCTAGGATATAGGAAATATTTCCCTACATACGTGTTCATTAATGTATAAACTGTAACTATTTTCTTCAGTGCAGGCATAAATTAAATGCGCTAAAAGGCGCTTTTATGGAGGAAAGGGTTAACAGGAAAAATATATAGTATTCTTCTTTGGTGGTAATCAAATAACAATAACTTTTATAGAATCTTAATCCACTGTCCCATAATCTGTTCAATAATAAGAATACATTTAATATGAAAAAGGGCTGAAAGTGAAGTGGAGTGCAACGTAACTACTTTCATATTTCAACCACCCTTAATTAAACCCATAATATGTAAATAAAATAACAAAAAAATGTGATTATATGAGGGGCAGTGGCTATAGATTCTGTATATGTTTGTATTGTCTAATGTCATATATGTCATATATAGAAAAAACTTGAATACTTTATAAGTCACTGCACACGATGTAATATACATCTCATCTAAGCTTTACGGTATGTTGAGGCTGGCGATTCCCCGACCTCAGCACACCTATTACGGGGATAATAAAGTATTGAAAAAAAAAATAAAAAAAATTATGAACACGTTCGCCAGTGTTGGAGAAGGGTTGCTTTGTTTCAGTTCGAGTCCGATATTAGTCATACTTTAAACAATTAATCGATGATAAAAAACATACATGTACATGTATATACATATAGGCTTCTATAATATTGAAATGTAATGAGTTACAAGCATGATCTGTTTACTGGGCTCCAGATAAGGGGGAATAGACACAAGTTTTCCAACATTTTCCTCATGTCTGCACTAAACCTTATGGTTTGATTGCATGTACTAATTAGAATGGTCTCTTCGTGAAGCTTTTGATTAGTAGTCACACTATGGGGTTTGAAGGAGACATGGAGATTTTACTTTTTGAAATACTCTCCTTGTCTGGAGCCTTAATTACGGTGAAACACATAGGAATCGACCACTCATTAAGGACTATTAAAGTGTGTTTTTTAGACAGGGTGCTGCTGAATGTAGAACAAAAGTAATGGAGACTGCCTTATGCATTATTCCCCCATTATGATGTCACCTGCCTTAAAGGCCAACAATGACTTATGTATAGAGATGTTTCACCGTATAATCATCTACATAGATCTACATTACAATGAAAGTATATGATGGTTGAAATGAAATTGGAAATAAAGTAATTATAGAATCCTTAATATATTTTAGCAAAAAAAAGTTTTAGGTTTTGATGCGAGTTTCGAACCCACGCCAAATTTTCCCGATCATATACTCGATTATGGGCCTGCGACTCTATCCATTACGCTATGTTTCTGATATCTAATCCGCTCATTGTTTATACCTATAACTCAACCTTGTTTTTTAAAAGAATGAGACGAGGATATCAGAAATGCTGATCTCCCTTAAAAATGGACTCGGGGACCCCGTGACACGTCAGACCTAGTTGTTTGACTATACTTTCGGTTTGTTATGGTTTTAAACTGCCACTTTTGATGAATTAGGTCTGTCTTTTAAGGCTCAGTCACACCTTACCGGATAGCGTAAACGGACGTCCAACGGAGTACCAAATTTCCAATCCGTTCGTCTCCGTTCGCCTCCGTTTCTTGTCCGTTTCTTATTCGGTATATTCGCTCATTGTCCGGCCATGTCCGGTGATGTCCGTTCAATCCGGTTGAAAGTTTTAAACATGTTGAAAACTTGAAAACGGATTCCACCGGATAAATGTGTACGTTAGATATACGGTAGATGTGCGTTTGTATACGTTTTGTTCGGAATGCATACGTTCATTTTCCTGTACGTGTCCTGTTCGTATTCGTTGATATCCGGTGAGCTGGATTCACGGACCGGAGTATTACCTGACACCTACCGGACCAACCGGACATGTTCCGGTAATCAACCGCAGGTTAAACGGACACCTACCGACGAGGAAACGGAGGTCCGTGTGACCAAACTGATGGCATACATCTTATCGGGAAAAGTAAAACGTGTTTTTCGTGTAGATTATTTTCATTATATGCATACATGTCATTGCTGATACGAGTTGAGCTTTCGGAAATCTCTCCATTTTCAGACTGTGATATGTCGTGTTCATCTTGGGCTTCTATGCCTTCTTGGTTTCTCGTCCTTTCAGCATCTCCAGTGTCGCTTTTGATAGAAGAAGGAGATGGGCATATAGAGACATTTCGCTGGGCCCCGGTTTTTCTCTTCCTCGAAGTCTTGAATTTCGGTGATACTGAGAACTTTCGATTAATCCGTTACGTGACCGTAACATATACGTTTATCGAACGTTCCAAGGACGTTACGTCAGTTATCCATGCGTTGCACTTTCGTTTTATCCGGTTTTTGTCCGTTTCACGTACGGGTATATCCGTTAAGTTACCGTTAGTTATCCTTTACTCGTTCGGTAAGTGTTCGGTTACCATGCGTTTTATTCGGTCCGGCACCAAATCTGAGCCCCTCGCGAACAAATTTTGCCACCGGATATCTTTCTGTGACACATTTCTTTTCCGTTTGAAGTCCGTTTGTGTTATCCGGTGAGGTGTGACAGCACCTTAACATTTCATAGATCAGTTTGGCCCATAAGAAGGTTGAAACATTATTATTAACCGTTATTGTATTTCGGACATTAAAAAAAGGTCTGAAAACACAATGGGACTTTAAAATGATCATTTGACCTTTAGAATCTAGTTTCATTTTCAAAATAACGTCGTTATATAGCAACACGACGTCATTATTATTGTAACGTCTAAATTTGTAAAACAGTCTGAGTCAGTGTTAATATTAGAGCTCTAAGTAGCCTAATTTGCAGCCTAAATTTGCGGGTCTGCTCGAGATAATGTTTTAGGACACTTGGAAATGTTTTAAATCCCTAGTGGTGATCTTAGTTTGTCTAGATTCTCTTAACTGATTTGGTGATTCGATATTTGTATAAAATGTATGCCCAGAGGGGCGTACGATTTTTACGGACCTAATAATAAAAATAAAAATATTCACCTATCCAAGTTCGGATATCGAATGCGATTTCAGTAAAAGGAATGTGTTATTCAATTGCTTACACGACTCCGGCCTGGTTGGGCTAAAAGAACTCATAAATGGCCACACATGGCAAATATGTTATTAGTAAAGGGATTAACTTATAAAAAAAATTATGTAAACAGATTATGAATAGGGAGAAAATGCACATACTATATGATATGAGTAAATGTTAAAAAATTCTGTTTAATCAAACAATTGCATTACCCAGTCGTGTTCAGAATAATTGTCAGACGGTGTGCGACCGAGTTTGTTTATGCATTGAGCATCTACTGTGATGGTTACACACCGTCTAAAAATAATATTCTGCAATCAACATTCGTCATTTTGACATTTTGACTTGTGAAATCCTTTTTTTTTATAAAGTTATTTATTTAATTGTCCATAACAATACTACCCAACATTATAGACATACGTTTATAACATAACCGGTGCGAGCGGCGAATAACACTCGTTGTTTATTTCTCGTGTATAACTAGTGGTTTAACTATGCAAATGAGGTTAGCTTACTAAAATGTGTAATCCTACGCGCTTTCGAAATTTGTAAACAAAATTAATGTGGTGTAAAATGATAGGTCTGTCGGCGATCGAGTGGCTATAGATGGGAAGGGGCGGGAAATGTTTGCCCCGTGTATTTAATCTGATTAAATCGGGACTAACACTGGAACTACTTTATACATTTGCTCAATTGGACGGTCCATTCACGCGTCATCCATTTGATGTAAAAAGAAGCTAGCAAGCTTAAAATAAGTATTGAAATGGTGAAAAACAATATTCCCTAGGTATGTTATAAATTAACACAAGTACTAACATAATCGAACATTACCCAATTAATACGCTATACACTGACTGTTATTTAACCCATTACTCCATAAATACGCCTTTTACGCCTTTATCTTTCTTCCTTGACTGAATAAAATAGCAGCAATTTATACAATCATGAATATTCACACAATGAAATATGTTCTATATTCTAGCATATGGTACATCTAACTTAACGCAGGTTGAAAGTAAAGCAGAATGCACCTAACGGAGCATTCTGTTTTACTTTTATTCTGCTTTAAGCGGTCGTCTGTCTTCAAACTTAAAAAAGGCTATCAGGTAATGGTTCAAAGCTTTGACAAAGATGAGGTATAATTTAATGGATAAATTTATTATGTTTCCAATTTATATACATAACGCGCAAATAGGGAAAACGTAGAAGAGATCAATATAAAATACTAACGGTATCTCAAGAAGACGTGTCGGTGCTTCTTTGACTAGATCTACTTGAAATATAGTGAAATAAAGCAGAAAGCACTAATTTGTTTTCACTCGGATGTATG
The DNA here is from genome assembly GCA_922989275.2 of Gari tellinella. Taxonomy (NCBI): domain Eukaryota; kingdom Metazoa; phylum Mollusca; class Bivalvia; order Cardiida; family Psammobiidae; genus Gari; species Gari tellinella. The sequence continues at coordinate 58,944,524 of OV277865.1, forward strand.
CTACTTTTTATTAATGGTGATCTTTCTTGGGCAAAATAAACATATTTTCCTTGAGTGATCGTTATAGAGGGTATTTACTGTACACGTGTACTGTAGTATACAATGTAGTGTAACGTTCAGCACGAAATGAACATCAATTTATCACAAAAACAACCTATTCATTAAAATGAAGTAAAGAGCAATTGAACGTTTGATAATTTAGCACATCGTACTATGGATAGACCATAAACTAGATAAGCTCTTTCACTGATTTTGCCCGCCTACACTAACATTTTAAACAGTATGGACCAAACCCAGACCCCTAATTAATAGTTACTCGGCGTACCCCTAATTGGTTCAATACCCATACAATATCGCTGCTTCTTCAGTCAATGTCATTATAATCTAGAATTGAGAAATAAAGACAGACGACATTTTAAAGCAGGCGGTGGGATGGTACATTTGTACCAGGTAGAGGGGTTCAACAACGTCAAGACAGCACTTCTGTCATTGCCTAGCACTGGTTGGGGTCTATCCAAATACACTCAATACTGACACGCACATACATACAGTGGAGATGGTGTTCTTTCCTAATAAATGCGTTTATGCTAAAACCTCATGTCCTTTGAAATCAGCTAGATCAGACGCCGGGAAACCAGGCGTATGATCAGTCTTCCAACTGAGTGTCACTTAGATCACAATAAACCGCCATGCTTTACGAAAAGCTGTCATTTACTACAATCATCTTAGTTCTTTGCGTTTGCATTTTGGCCCCTTTAAACGTAAAATAATACTGTCTTCTACTCTATACCCAATCAGAACATCTCTCGACCTGACGGAAAAGGCCGAACGCTGTAGCGATTGTGATGATTGGCTTGCGTATATACGTGTACGTAAACTACCGATTGCAATCAACAGTAATGTAACCCCTGCACTGGTAATTTATGTGACGATTTTATGGTTATAAACTTCAGATCACGGTCACAACTCGGGATTAAACTGAGATTATATTAATCTTCAGTACTGATCTTCAGATAGAACAATGGGTTTAATACTTGTATACACACTCCAAGATAATGGTCATACTAATCTATGAGTTGATAGCTTTAAACACGGGAGTCAACGACAGACTTTAAAACGGAGTGGACCCAACGGCTGATTTTTAAAGTCTTAATAAATTTGTGACGAATATAGAACATCACAGGTGTGTGAGTTAGGTGCAAACTATGGAAAGTGGATATTGTCTACTGTTTTATCCTTTAGAAGACGTATTCTAGTTTTTGTTTGTGTAAATAAATCAGTACTTGTGTGTAATCAAACATGCCGTTCGAAATCGGAGGAAAGGGTGATCCGTTTCACGTCACGTACAAATATGTTCTCAATAACGACATCCGCTACATGTACAGTGGCTATCCCTTGCGATACAATGGACGCCGCGAGCCGGACTATCCAAACTTTGATATGCTGCGCCTTGCAAGGGAAAGCTCGGAACTTAAGCGTAAAACTCTGAAAATCTCGAGGTATGGTGAGCAAGACCCGTTCATGCTCCCCCGCGCCCCAGCGTTTAGAGACTATAGCAAACATATGGTGAACAGTGTTGTCTCCAGACTTTTAAAGCCAGGCGCAGGTTCCATGTCCTCGCTTGGAAAAACCAGCGACGACCGTCGATGTGTTTCCCAGCTCCGAGAACCAATTAAGAACGAAATGTTTCCCAGCTACCGGTCCATGTCGCCAGAACAAGTGAAAACAGTGTCCAACAGACTCTATCACACGCACACGCACATGTCCAATCTGAAGAAAAGGGACCCAGATGTTGTGAAAGATACGCTCCCTATAATGAAGGGTTCTCCTGACCCCGACCGCGTGAGGAAAAAGCCACACCAAATGCACACTCACCCATGGAACACGACTGGCATGCCGGCTGTTGATATATGAAGTATTTGACTAAATATCTCCACGTCTATAACTTGTTGTGACTCTTTGTTACAGTGAAAAGGACGTTGTTCTTTCTAGTTTCAACCGAACGAAACACAATGTAACAAAAAAAGTCATTTTATTTTGAAAATGTTAATTGAATAACAAACAGTTTAGAGCCTAATCAGATGTCTGGTTATCCGGCGTTTGATCTAACTAAAAAGTGTTTGCAGAGTGTGTATGCTTTAACAAAAACACCTTTATTGGGAAAGAATAATTTCTTCTTCGCTGTATAACTTGATTGGCCTTTAATTAGCAGTCACTGGAAAAGTATGTTACAGCCATTGCCTGCTTCTTTATGGTCGTTTACATGCGAAACATATAATATATAGTTAACCCATTAACCCGTAAATACACCTTTTTACGCCTTTCACTCCAGCTAAGAAAATAGTTTCACTAAGTAGAGTAATAAATATGTACTTTAAGAAATATTTTCTATATCATAGCAAATTGTAGCTTAGGGCAGGATGAAAGTAAAGCAGACTGCGCCTTAAGGCACATTCTGCTTTACTTTCAACCTGTTTCAAGTGGTCACCTATCTCCAATACTAGAAAAAGGCTATGGGATAATGGTTTAATGTGACATTGTCAAGGGTATCAAACATTTCTTATTCTGATCAATAGCCGAACTATACGGCGTCTGATCTGAATCCAGACTATTTGAAATCCAAGTTAGAAGTAAACTGTAAAGTTAGGGACACATGTTAACACTATCGCCTGCTTCAGAAATATCCTCTGCAATTACTGAAATGGTTATCTTAAAACCATTTTAGTTGAAGACACCTTAACACAGTCTCCATCCTGATCAGATTTTGCGTTTTGTGGCGTCTGTTCTTGATCCAAACAAATTCAAGTAAAGTCACGATTAGCAGGCTATTGTTAAAATGCCAATCTTTAATATATAGTGGAAAAGATTTTATTCTTCGCCAATAAACGCTTGTTGCTACATTCCTGCTCAGGATTCAAAACACTCCGGTACAGAGACGAATAAGCTGTAAGGCTTTTTCAAAACCCGTCATTTTCTACAGCTTGTTGAATTTCGTTTGTGTTTAGTTTCGCTTGAACGGGAAAGAATAACCTCTCCTCGGTGTTTTGTTCGTTTACTTATATTCTGCTACAATCGTACCTGCTTCAAAATATGACGATATATCTTTATATGAGTGACAAACGTCAGATCAGACGCCAGGTTAGGTTGTCCGGCGTCTGATCTGACTCCAAACTGGTTCGTTGGAAAACATTATTTCGGCACAAATGCGATTATTTGGGAAAGAAAAACGTCTTCTCAATTGTATTTTTAGATAGTCAAACAGTTACCACAAAGTGTTTATCATTGACGTCATGTTTTCTTCAGTCAAATTGTTTGATATATAAATAGACGGTTATATTTTAAGACATGATGTCTTGGAGGCAGTGACAGGGTTAACCCCTTCACTGCCAATGGCGCAACAATGTGACTTTGCAAATAGCATTACGTGACGTCTGATCAAGAACCAAACTGTTTGACACTAGTTTTGTATATAGACATTTCTTCAGTCAAAAGAGCCGTTACGCCGAATTTAAAGATATTTCAGACGATACTATCAATGCAGACATTAATTGTACGGTAAGAGGGTTAAAACAGGTGATACAATTTGGCAGCGAAAATGTTAAACTAATGTATGCATACCCTTTTATCCTTATCCCCTATTAAAACGATTGTTTGCTTTTAGTTATTCATGCACTAAGAAAAAAGTCCCCCATTAGGAACCCATAAACATGAAATATATAAGACATTTCCAGTACGCTTTCAGATGGAAACTTAAAGCAGGCTGAAGGAAAAACAAAATGATGTTTATGAGCATTCTGTTTTACTTTAAGTCTGTTTTAATTTGTATCCTGTTTCAAAACTATGTGCTATGATGTAACTTGTTAGGCGACCATGCTTTCAGGGATCCTAATGAAATGCACAGATAGGCGACTGCTAAATGCAGGATAAATAATAATGCAGAAAGCTCCTACAAATCCTGTCTTGTCTTTAACAACAAACTGTATAAGAGACTGCTTATGTGTATTGTACGTAATAGTCGCTTAACTATACACGTCCTTAACAAAGATGGTCAAAACAGTGTAGAACTGCACGAAAGAAATTCATCAGGATAGCATATATTCAATTTTCTAATCGCATATTCAAATAAGTTTAACTTACATGACAGTTTCGGTACTCCATTAAGTTAAACTTATTTGTATATGCGATTAGAAAAATAATTTTATAAGTGTAGACCTTATTTGGAGGAATACAAGTGGAAAAGACCGTGACGTTATTATTTCCTGTTTAACCCTTTACCTGATAGCCTATTTATAGGACTTAAGATAGGTGACTACTTAAAGAAGGTTGAAAGTAAAGCAGAATGCGCCTTAGGGCGCATTCTGCTTTACTTCCAGCCTCCTTTAAGCTATCATGTGATACAATATAAAAAAGATTCCCTATAATACATATTCACTACTGATTAAATTGGAACTATTTTCTTCAGCGGATGAATAAATCATATCCGCTAAAAGGCGATTCTATTGGGGAAAGGGTTAAACGCAAATAAAACGCAAATGCGTTTCACTAAATTGTAGAAGACAATTTTTGACATTTCTCCTGATTTATTTATAGCTGAGTGACAACCAGCTTGGAGCCTGTTCAAACGTCTGATTACCGATGTCTGATCTGGCTCCAAACTGTTTGCAATCAAAAGTAGTTAAAGATAAATTGCCGACAATTCTAACTATTCATATTCATCTGAGTGGCAAACAGTTTGAGCCAGATCAGACGCCGGGTTACTCGGCGTCTGATTTGGCTCGAACTGTTTGCAATGGCAATAATAGTTTTTGCGTAAACGCGTTTATTGGGAAAGAATAACGTATTCTCAACTGTACAAGTGGCCTAGGCAAATAGTGTTGACCATGGTCACACACGGCGCTGATCAAAGTCTACACAGTTTGTCATTTTGAAATTAGTTGTTAAGTAACAGAAATATACCATTAATAGCCAAAATGGACTAAACTTATATCGTATATGGAGATAGGAATTGTCAATTTAGAGTTTTTTAAGGTGAATGGGTTAGTACAGGGTTAAATGTTTATCATTTTGACCCGAATTTGCCTAGGAAAGTGACTAATGAACTATGTGTGGATTGTGATACATGGTTACTTTATTTGATTATTATATCGTGTATTTTTTATAGTTCTATCTATGTTTAGGTTATATTAAATTATGGGTAAATGTGTAAATGTTTCGTCCAATTTATCAAAGCCTTCAGTGTACATGTACCTTACCAAGGTCATACAGTAGAGAAGACCCACCTTTCGTTACATACAGTTTGGACCAAGATCAGACGCCGGGTAACCAGACTCTGATTAGGCTGCTTGTTATTCAAATTAAACCAAGCATTAAAGTTAGAAAAAGTGTCGTCATTTAAACGGGAAATAAGAACGTCTTCCTGAGTGTAGTGAGTTATGTTTAATTGTTCACGGACTTATTTGGCTTCGAATGATTAAGTGTGACTTATGGTGACCTTTTAGGAAGTCTCACTCTAATGAGATCTGGCAAATGTTAGCCAATATTGGCTGCCCTATTGTATTGAAACAGTATTCGTGTTTTTTTGTAAAAAAAAAAAAAATATATATATACATGTATATTACACATGCCAAGGAATACATTTTCTGAAATCTCCACAGAGCGTCAAAGTTCATGGGGTTTTTATAAACTCCTGTTTTCAATGTCTCAGAAAGTAAGTGCTTCAAGCAGGCTAAAGTAAATGACAAAACTCTTAAAGTAGCTTAAAGAGCATTCCGTTTAACTGTCAGTCTACTTTCAGCTTCCATCTGTCAGGATGCATGAATGGTATCCTTTTGCCGTTAAGATGTCGGCCCGGTCTAATTTCGCCCTATATAATCTAAAGTAAAATGCCTAACTTTCAGAGCCAACAGCTCCCTCCAAAACAGGATCTATGCTAAAAACGACATACCCTTCAGATTTGTGGACATTTCCCTGTTGATTGAGGCCAGCAAACATATAACATCAGCGATTACATATTTGCTATCAGTGCTTAAAATGTACCTAAGGTCACTGTCAAAATAAAGGTAAACAACATTCACGTTCATCCCATTCACTGTGTTTCCATATGCATCCCCCTGGGGGAAAAGTCCTGAAATGAAACCCCTAAAACAATGCCATTTCGGTGGAAATGACCACAAATAACCAGTTTTCATCAAGAAAACCATTCAAACTCACCCACAGGCAACACTAAACAGTGCAAATCTTGGAAGTTGTATTTTTCAAGGTACTACTTCCAAGACCACAACGACCCGGAACTGATTTCTGACCAGGCCGACACCTTAATCAGAATAAGAAAATACATGCCCATTACCACATGAAAACGTCTTTGTACGCCTTTGATCTATTCTGTCACTGAAGAAAATAGTGTCACTTATAAATACAGTAATCAATATGTACCATAAAGATGTAATTGCTATATTCTAGCAGATGGTAGCTTAAAGCAGAATAAAAGTAAAGCTGCATGCGCCTGGAATATGTACCATAGAATAGTTGCTGTGCTCTAGCAGATGTTATGTAAACGAAGGATAAAAGTAAAGCAGAATGCTTTACTTCCAAAAAAATTTCAAATGATTACCTTAATTTAAATACCAGATACAGGCTATAGATTAAGTCGATATTGTTTATATTTTAGTTGAATGTCGATGACATGACATCGTGTAAGTCAAAAGTACTCGTATTTCAAAGTTATGACGTGGCCAAACCACGTAGTAACATTGAACTACATGTAAGTTCAACTAAAGCGTGAGATCGGGATACTATAATGTGTCATGATAACTAGTTTTCAAATGTTCTTCCTTTTAAATGTACACTGGGTTAGCAACTGGGTTATTTACAAACGTTTGTTTCCCTGGTATTAATTTATTTACAATCTAGTGTCAGACGATACAGAAATAAACGGTCTTCTTTTATTTGTTTGGACTATTTCAAAAACTACAATTCACCCTCAGATAACAAAGTACGTGCGGATATAGGGTTTAAGCACGAGTTGGAATTAGTGAGAAAATCGTTGGATGGACGATACAAAAGTTTGTACGCTTAGCTTTATTCAGAAGTTATCCCGTTTCCCCATAGCATGTTTTTAGTTTTGGAGACAGGTGACTACTTAAAACAGGATGAAAGTAAAGCAAAATACGCGATATGCGCATTCTGCTTTACTGTCAGTCTGCTTTAAGCTATAATCTGCTAGGATATATAATACATCTCTAATGCTGCATATTCATGACCATCTTACATGGTTACATGAAATTAGAGCTATTTTCTTCATTGGAGGAACGAATTAAAGGCATAAGTTGTGTATTTATGGAGTACTAGGTCGTATTGCGTGTTCGAATTGCGCAGTGACCGATTCCCTGCTCGATTCCAGGCGGTGGTAGTGTGTAGGATGATACAACATGACTCTTAGATGTATTTCCTTGGCATTCAGATATAGTCCAAAAAACATGTATATCTGCTTTGGCTTAAAAAATAAGAGTGTGAATAGATAACAAGCACTTATATAAACATATAAGTATTATATTCGAGAAAGGGCTTATGTTAAAAAATGTATTTCAGAAAACAAAATGATGAGTTTGCTCGGGATTCGAACCCATACGTAGAAGACACACAAACACCTCGACCCAATGATCAATCTTATTTGACAATCTATTTCATCCTATTTACAATGTATAATGTATGCGAATTGATTGAAGCGAAGTTTAACAACAGATGGTACCCCGTCCAAGGTCGAAATAGAAAAAGCGATGAAACAATCTAAAAATAAGTGTCAGTGAATTTTTCTTGATGATGTTTTTACTGTCATAAACATTATTTGACCATTCTCTCTATCATGAGTAGATACACCGCTTGACTTTCAGTCTCTTTAAATAGATTAAATGCTTTATTTGTCAGGAAAATGTGCAAAGTAGAAACGTTGATGTCTATCGTCCACAAAAGTAGATATTAGCACAAACAGTGTAGATCCTATTGATAAGACGCATTTAGCGTCGTCTAATCAAGGTCTGCACTGTTCGTAATTTATTTGATACGAGCTGCTGTGTGGATACATGGCAATGTGAATTGTTCCTTGTCTATCTGTAATGAAATCTTCTAGAAAACACATGGGAAGGTTTCATTGCAACATCCAGGCAATGCTTGGTTACAAATCTGGCATGCGATCTGATCTTGCCTGGAAATTAATGCCCGTCGTTTGTCACTTGACAGAGTTGATTGTAATATGTAGAGGGATGGGGTGGTGTCTGGTAGATGTGTTGCTTTATCGCTTATGAAGATCGCTTATGTTTTCCAACTATATATTTTCGGATATAGTGGAGAATATGTTTTTCTTCCTCAATAAACGTTTTATACTGCAATCTCTATGTCCATTGCTAACACTTCGGGGCACACAAGACGCCGAATAACTACACGTATTTACCAAAATTACATAAACATAAACCGCCCGACTTTGACCCAAAAAATGCAATTTTCAACATGTTAAATTGCATTTAGTTTGCGTTTAGTTTTGTTTAACGGGAAAGAATAACGCATCCAATCGATTTGAATTTGCAATGGCACATTCTATTTTTAAACATAATCTAGATTGCCTACTCGGGTCCTTGTAAGGCTGCAACGATATGCAGTGCTGGTTTAAGTTCGTTTCACAAAAAAAAACAAAATTAATTAGGACATTCAGCTAGGATGACACGACGCTTGTATTAATCTGTCACCTCATATAGCCTTTTACCTTTTTTTTAAAGGCAAGTGATCTCTTAAAGTAGGCTGAAAGTAAAGTAAAATATGCCTTAAGTCGCATTCTGCTTTACTTTCAACATGTTTGAAGCTACCATCTTCTTGAATATAGAATACAGTCATGTATTATTCTTACGGTCCATGTTCGTGACTGTATAAATTGGAACTATTTTCTCCACTGAAGGAATAGATTAGGAGCGTAAAAATGCGAATTCATGAAGTTATTGGTTAAACAACCAGTCGGTGTTGGATGTTGAGGCATTTAACTAAACGTGACTATCTAATGCCGGAAACGAAATACAACCAACGGATCCGATTGCAATTGATATTCTGTTATTCTCTTAAAGACCACCGATGTAGTCTCTTTAATAGTGTCGGTTTGATCATAGATCCGCTACGGTAATTTACCTCAAGACTACTCCAATGTAGAGTACATATTAATCAGATCAGTTGGAGGAAAACAAACAGATTAATAGTCCGTTTAAAATCGATTAAATGTTCGATTAAAGCGGATTAGGAGTTAATAGGGATCGCGTCTTTAATTATTTATGTTTGTTTGTACCTCGTATTGTCATGTGGTGCATTCTTTATCTTACATGTATAAATTGTAAAATCACGGATTAACCATAACTAGATTGATTTCAGTCGCCGTTATGTTTAGAATACAAATTGTTTCCCTTTTTCCCATACAGAATGGTCTTTTCTCAGCATGGCTTACAGTAAGCCCTCTCTTTTACGATCACTTAAATAATGCTAGTCGATTATATAAACTACAGTTGACAGCCTTAAGCAGTCACATGTCTTAAACATCTTGTATACTCACACAAGTTAGTGATCTTAATTGAGAGGTTTTACTGTACATGATAAATATGTGCCGGGCCTTGCGATAGGATAAGGTACCAGTGACAACTACTGAAAACAAAAACATACAGTGGAGAAGACGTTATTCTGTCCCGTTTAAATGCAAACGAAACGCAAATACAATCTACTTTAATGAAGAAAAAACTTCTTGTGATTTCTTACACAAAAAAACTGAGTGGAAAACAGTTTGGAGCCTGATCAGGTCTAGGATTACCCGGCGTTTGATCTGGCTCTGAAAGTTTTGCCATTCAAATTATAGTTCTAGCGAAATTGCGGTTATTGAGAAAGAATAACGTCTACTCTGGGAGACACCGTACCCTGTAATATCTTTTTACCAGACTAGTAAAGTCTACACTGCCGCCAACTTCTAATTGGGCAGTTGTATATCTAACTGTGCAGACGAAATTAAATATGCAATGCATATCAATATTCATTATAAATAATCTACAAATATGTTGACATCAGAAACGCCAATTTATTTACCTCACATTCATTCCAACAAAACTGCACAGCCATTTTAACAACATTACCCCCAAAACAGATAACACGATTCTGCAAATCGTCGTTTGCGATCTAGCATTTATGGTGAACTAACGGAACCAAATTTTGCGTATGTGACCCCATTAGCCCTTGTCACTGTCTAACCAGTATGTGTCTCGTATTTAATTGACGTAAAGTCCAACACAGCCCCGTCTTACTATTCTGTTTCAATCATGTTTTCCTCTGCGCACACTCGTGTACGTCCTTGTTTATTAAAGGGACTCGCAACCGGATGGTGTACTTGTCAAAATAAAATAAAATACTCAAATAAAAGCAAATTTGTGGCATTATTTGGCTTCTGACATTAACAAAATATGATCAGTCCAAAAAAAGTCTCAAGAATCGTCACCGAATCTTAGTTTTTTTAGATATTTTCCATCGTTTTTCTATAGCGTCAGCTGACGGTATAGTTGTTGTTGTTGCTTCTCGACACGGGCTCCGACATAAACCCGAGCCGAATAAAGTACTATCAATCGCTACCAGTGAAATACGTTAATTCGCTACCATATATAGAGAGAACGCTGGTAGCCGAGGGGGTAAAGGCGTTTCCTCATTTTTCATGTTTGTCTCCGCATGGAGAGTCACGGGTTCGAATCCCACCAGAGCTTCTTCTTTTTTTTATGCATTTTTCACAGAATTTATTATCCTTAACTAAAACTTACCCATTTATATAAGCATTTGACATATATTTACAAAATACTATTTTTAATGCTAAATCCGGTTGCGAGCCTCTTTAAATTGGATGATTAAAATAAGTAATATGAGACGAATTTCAGAAAAATAATTTGTCGATTCGCAATTGTGACGTTCGAAAGGTTGATGTTGACGTCGTCAACCATGATTCAAATAAACCTCATTTCATCCCATTTTCTCAGATAACTCACAAATGGTTTATTGCATACGATTGCCAACGCATATAACATCGCCTAAGGTTCTGTTTTATGATTTAACGATCATGGGTCGGAGTTGTGAACCGTCTATGAGGATTCCGACGCTACACATACGCTGGATGGTGAACAATCGACTTTAGAAAATCTAGCTACCTAAAATGTGGTTTGCGTCATAAGAGTTTACACGATAAAGAAATGAGTTATTTCGGCCCCATAACAACAAAGAAATCACAAACCTCTCCTAAGAACGAACCAGCTGTCAACATCCCTCCTGCCCTTGACCGTTCCTTCACACTCATGCGTGGCATATCTGTTTCTTATGATTTATTTTTCGATGCTGTCAGGATTTAGAGAACACAATGACACAAAATTATTACACGAGCAAAATGTACCCCGTGCACCACGGGAAAAAATCAAAAACATGCAAAATGGCTACTGCTTACAAATTCATGCATCGATGATTTATCTTTCAGTGACTTGAATAGCAATATTAGACAGTATACTGCATACAAAAAATTAGGCCTCTGCAATGTATACTTTTCAAGATATTTGTGTTTCAAATATGACCAATTAGAAGTTGGCGGCAGTGTAGTACCTAGTCTGTTCGATAACCTGCTAAGATACCGTCTGCTCTAAGATACGTGGCTGCCAAAAAAGAAATATTACAGATTTATACAGCTCATAAACAGATATAATCAGTGTCAACATTTTTTGTTCCATTTTGTATTACAATTTTTTACCCTTTACTACATAGCCTGTCTCTAGTATTAAATACAAGTGAACACTTAAAGCGGGTCAAATGTAAAGCGAAATGCGCCTTAAGCTGCATTCTTTTGATACATATATTTATGAGTGATAATTGGATTGTTTTTATGTGTTGTTTTTTTTGTTTTTCTTTTCTTTTCTTAGATGAATGAGTAAATTAAATGCATAAAATGAGTGTCCATATATGGAGTGAAGGGTTAATTCACACTGTAAATCTGTAAAGCACTAGTGAGCGGAGTTTCCATTCTTTGGGGTTCATTTTGGCATTTTTGTAAATTGTTCGGCCTTAATGAGCACACCCAATACGACAGAATAGTTAGTCTGGCTCCCTGCCTAATATTACTTCGGTTATAAGGTGCAAAAAATGGCGGCGCCCGTGGAGAAGTCCAGGTGAGTTAAAACAAGAAAGAACAACTTAAAGTTTTGAGGGCAGGCGCTTAATATCTTAACATATGATTCATACCATTAAGATGGGATTTTATATGAAATGATTAGAAGTGACGTTTTGTGTTTTAAAGCTTAAAGTCAACTATTTTCGCGACCGTACTTGCAGACGGTATACGTTTTCTTAAAGATTTGAAATATGACAATGCTTAGTAGTGAAGTTGTGTATTTTGTGTTTTAAAGCGTAAAGTCACATATGTTCGCGACCCTGCTTGCAGACAGTACATGTATATGTTCCTTAAATATTTAAATGAAAAATAACGATGTGTCGGTAGTTTTATGCCCCCACACTACCTAGTCGGGAGCATATTGTTTGTGTCTGTCTGTCTGTCTGTCTGTATGTCTGTCTGTCTGTCTGTCTGTTTGTTTGACCGTCTGTCCACAACTTTACCTTGTCCATCACTCTGGAACTACATATAGGATAGAGATTTTAAATTTGGTATGTGTACTCAACTCATGAAGCTCTGGAGCTCAGTAAAACTTTGGTCATGTCCGACTAATGTCAAGGTCATTTATAGGTAAAAACCGGGTGAAATTAACATTAGCCATAACTTTGGAGCTGCATGTGGTACATTATTTATATTTGGAATGCGTACTCAACTCAAGAAGTCCTTGAGATCTAGAAATGGTCTACGGGAAAATGTCACCCAATGAACAGTCAGTGTAGTAAAACGTCACACAACACGAAATGCACGTACACTACGTTAACAAAGGCTACGTAATTGTACATGTATAATTGTATTTTTCAGTCGTAATTACACAGAAAATTGATTCAAATGAAAGAGCCGCTAAGAAATTTCGAATATTTCGTCTTGGGGCGACGTCCTGGAATGACGTGAGAGCAACGTTATGTGGCCGTTAGGATTTAAAATGAAAGAGCCTCTAAGAAATTTCGAATATTTCGTCATGGGGCGACGTCCTAGAATGACGTGAGAGCAACGTTATGTGGCCCTAGGAATATTTGGCAGACTCCTCTGTAGGCGACATTGCACATCATTTTAATTTTACCGAATGAACCATAGTTCGACAGAAGGCAAGATATCGTCTCACAGCCAGTGTATTCGACCTCCCACGTTATGACAGACCCCGTAAGACGACTGCTAGAGAAGACCTTTATATCGGCATAACGTCAAGACGTTATCGGTTATACAGCAATACAGATATTGCAAGTTGTTTACTTAACACAACCCGAACACGTTTAACTGCCATGACAGTGTATTGAGACAACGGCTACGTTCTGCAGGACTTAGAGGCGTTGGCTTTACGTTCGAATATCTATGGCATTACGTCATCGCCAAGAATGACATCATTTGGCAACATTACATGGGATGTGATTTGGACGTAAGGTCTTGCAACGTAACGATGTTAATAACGTGAGAGATCTTGAACGGGTATTGCATGAAGAATGGCGTAAAATACCACTACGGACCCTCAGAACACTTGATAACAGCATGAGTTGTCGATGCATTGCAGTGATTATGCAGAATTGAGGGCATACAAGATACTGGAATTTCTGTGACTTTCCGATTTCGCCCCCTACTGTGATAAAGTAAAAATGATCTGGATCCATTTGGTCCATAGTGACCAAATTTTACAGACATAATTAAAAGAAATCTATACAAGTTTATACATAAGATTCTGTTTATTGTAGCCTCCCCGTATTAGAAAAAGTTGACTCTCATTCTGTACTGACTAAACTTTATTTTTTCAGTATATATTTAATCGCTTTTCATCACTGTTATAACCAAATAATTTAAGTCTCCGTAACTGTCCATACGTACTTTGGACAAGTGATGTGTTTGGATAAGTTAAAATTGTATGTAACAGTCTCACAATTGGCGATTATATGCATGTTATATATAGGATCTGCCATGAGTCGATATTTAAGACAAGCTGATCTCAAACGAGTCTAGAATTGAAATATTATTAAACGAGCCTTGTCGAGCTTAATAACTTTTCTATTCAAGACGAGTTTGAGATCAACTTGTCTTAAACATTGACGAGTGGCAGATTCTTTTTCTCACATAACCAACGATTTCAGTTATTTTTCAAAGCAATAAGCATGTTTTGAAACCCCGGTGACGTCAAATCGCCGTTATAAATAGTGACGTTATAGTGACGTCATAAAATTGATCTCACACATGTTGGAGATAAGGATATTTGTCATCGTTGTTCGCTTTAGAAAACAAAGGTAATTATGTTAGAAAAGACATTACTATTCAAACTCTAAATGACCTTGACATTTAACATGACCCAACTCTACCGGGTTTAAACGTTTCTTAAATTGAGTACACATGTAAAATATTAAGTCTCTAAACTAACCACACTTGACCTCTAAATGATCCTGACCTTTGTTAGACATACCGCAACTTGTTCCAAGCTCAATAACTTCTTGAGTTGAGTACACGTTCCAAATATAAAGTCTGTATCACATGTAGTTCCAAAACTATGGCCATTGTTTAATTCACCCGATTTTACCTCTAAATGACCTTGACGTTTGTTCGACATTACCTAAGATGTACTGATCTCAAGGAGTTCTTGAGTTGAGTACTCATTCCAAATATAAATCATGTACCACATGCAGTTCCAAAGTTATGGCCAATTTTTTATTCACCCGATTTTACCTCTCAATAACCTTGACATTTATCGGAAATGATCAAAGTTGTACTGAGCTGAAGAGCTTCTTGAGTTGAGTACATAACCAAATTTAAAGTCTCTATATGATATGTTTTCAGGGTTATGGACAAGGGTAAAGGTAAGAACAGACGGACGTTTTAACATTTTAGATTTATGTGACTTTCCTACTGTTAAAAAGGTGTGAAAAGGCACATAAAGAAGCCACATAAACCAAAAAAGCCAAATAAACCCAACATGGACTAACGGAATAAACAGCTCTATTGTTTACTTCTGTTCTGTGTTATTGTCACCTAGTCCCATATACCCTAAATGTTAGCGCGGGCAAACAAACAAACAGACAAACAGACAGACAGACAAACAGACAGACAGACAGACAGACATACAGACATACAGGACAGGGCAGGGCAGGGCAGGGCAGGCAGGCAGGCAGGCAGACAGACAGACAAAAACAATATGCTCCGACTAGGTAGTATGTGGGAATAAAAATACTGACACATCGTTACCTTTTATTTAAATGTTTAAGGAAACCTATACTGTCTGCAAACACGGTCACGAAAATATGTGACTTTAAGCTTTAAAACACAAAATACACAACGTCATTACTAAGCATTGTCATATTTATATATATGGTCGACTATCGTAATCGATAAAGTCCAACCTAGCGCATGGGTGGGGTTTTATCTGTGTATCCGCATGTGGGACCTTAGCCCAAAGTCAGAAGCACATAGGCGGCCACATGTGCCACACACAGTTGAGCGTACTGTGGCTATACTACTGGCCTTGCATGAAGCACGTTTATCACTTTCTGTCAGTTGTCTAGAACGTTCATACATAGCTGAACCCCTCCTGATAGTTTGCCTCCAGACAGACCTGTTTTGTGCCTTGAACTCCCAATCAGCAACCACAATGCTGCATTTCTGGAGTGATCGCTTTAGGGTGTCTTTGAAGCGGAGCTTTGGTCTCCCTCTTGATCTACTGCCCACTGACAGCTCACTATAGAAGAGTTGCTTTGGTAACTTGTCATTCGACATGCGCACGATGTGTCCAGACCATCTCAACTGGGATAATGTAAGCAGTGCATCCATACTTGGCATCTTTGCTTGCTGCAGTACTCTGACATTTGAGACCCTATGAAACCATTTGATATGCATAATTCTGCGAAGACAGCGTTGGTGAAATTGGTCAAGTAGTTTTATGTGCCTTCGGTAGGGTGTCCAGGTCTCACAACCATACAGAAGTGCACTCAGGACCACAGCTCTGTACACCGCACATTTCGTATCTATGCTCAGGCCCCTCTCGTCCCATACTCGTTTCTGCAGTCTGCCGTAAGAAGCACTTGCCTTTGCAATGCGACTAGATATTTCCTTGTCTAGGCTGTTGGAAGATGAGAGGCTGCTGCCAAGGTAAGTAAATGAGTCAACATTTTTCAGGGTTGTGTGGTCGATCTTAATCTCAGGCACTCTCGCAGTGGATCCTTTTGCAGGTTGGAACAACACTTCAGTTTTCTTTATGCTTATAGTAAGCCCAAAACGCTTGGTGGCTGCAGAAAGGGAGTCTGCAAGTCTTTGAAGGTCATCTTCAGAATGGGCGACAATGCCGCAATCATCTGCATACAGGAGGTCACGAACAAGAGCTTTCGTTACTTTTGTCTTTGCACGCAGTCGTTGCACATTGAAGGCGCCACCATCAGTTCTGTACGAGACCTGAATGCCTGGGTCTGTTTCATTAAAAGCAGAAAGCAGCATCATGCTGAAAAGAAAGCTGAAGAGAGTTGGTGCTAGGACACAGCCTTGCTTCACTCCATTAGTGACAGGGAACTCATCTTCAGCATTCCCATTGACTAATCCTGCACTCATGCCATCGTGGAAGCAGCGGATGATTTTAACCATCTTAGGAGGGATACCGATACGGGGCAGAATATTCCATAATCCTGAACGTGGCACTGTGTCAAACGCCTTTGTGAGGTCGACAAAGAGAATGTAAAGATCCTTGTTCTGTTCTTTGCACTTCTCTTGGATCTGTCTAGCACAGAAAATCATGTCGACTGTCCCTCTGTTCTTACGAAAACCACATTGACTTTCAGGTACCGTCTCGTCCAGAAGATGGATATTCAACCTGTTAAGGATCACTTTGCAAAGGATTTTGCCTGCTATGCTCAAAAGAGAGATCCCCCGGTAGTTGTCACAGCTAGATTTGTCGCCCTTTCCCTTGTACAGGTGGACTATTCGTGCATCTTTCAAGTCTTGTGGTAGGCATCCATCTTCCCAACACATGCACAAAAACTCAGTAAACTTCTGTATCAGCGGCTGGCCACCTGCCTTAAAAACCTCAGGCGGAATACCATCAGGACCTGCTGCTTTACCACTTTGAAGCTCTGCAATAGCTTTCTTTACTTCGTTTTCTGTTGGTCGATCATCCAATTCAAGGCGCATGGGTCTCTCAGGGATCTCTTCTATAATACTTGGATCAATTGATGAAGGCCTGTTAAGGAGCTGCTCAAAGTGTTCAGACCACCTCTTGTTTATTGCCTCATTGTCAGTGAGTAGCTCACCTTGTAGGTTGCGAATAGGTGCTGCACTTCTTTGAGATGGTCCATAAACCCCCTTTAGGCTTGAGTAGAAGAGTTTGGCGTTTTTAGAGTCGGCATAACCCTGGATCTCCTCTGCTTTTCTTTTCCACCATTCGTCCTTCATACAACGCAGCTGCTTCTGAATGTTTCTCCGGAGCTGATAAAATTTGTCACGCTTTACATCAGAGTCTTTATCAGCAAGCCAAGCCTTGTGAGCAGAGTACTTCTCGGCAAGTAAACTATGGATCTCGGAGTCATTGTCATCGAACCAGTCTTGGTGATGCTTTTTCATGACATCTATAGTCTCTCTGGCAGCGGCATCTACTTCATTCTTGAACCTAGTCCAGTTTTCTTCCGTCTCTCCTTCACTGAAGCATACCGATTCAA
Organism: Gari tellinella; assembly: GCA_922989275.2. Classification (NCBI taxonomy): domain Eukaryota; kingdom Metazoa; phylum Mollusca; class Bivalvia; order Cardiida; family Psammobiidae; genus Gari; species Gari tellinella. Next base: position 58,962,377 of record OV277865.1, read on the forward strand.
GGCGCATAGAGAGTTCATTTTGTAAGGCTTCTACGACGTCCGGAATTTGTGTTTTCTTGACATCTAGTTTCTTGGGTGGTTTCTTTCCCTGTGGCCTTCTTTTTCTGCGAATCTGAAAGCTCACTTTCGATCTTAAAAGAAGATGATCTGTAGAGTATTCAGCACCTCTCATTGCCCTCGTGATGTGATGGTCTTTAAGATCACGCTGTCTGCATATGATGAAATCTAACTGGTGCCAATGCTTAGATCTTGGATGCATCCAGGTGGTTTTGTATGCGTCATTTAGTTTGAAATAAGTATTTGTGATGGAGAGATTGTGCTGGGAGCATAATGATAACAAAAGTTTGCCATTGGAGTTCTCTTGTCCAATTCCATGTTGACCAATAATGCCATTCCAAGCAGTATGATTGGAACCGATTCTTGCGTTAAGATCACCCAGGATGATCAGTTTGTCAGCTGCAGGTATGCTGCGCACAACTTCATCAAGCTGTTGGTAGAACACCTCTTTGTTTTCATCAGGGTTTGTCATGGTGGGCGCATAGACACTTATCAAAGTGGCGTAAGCGTTGTCTTTCAATGGAAGTCTCATGGTCATGATTCTATCATTGATGCCCTTTGGATGCGATTCAAGTTGATGAACAAGGGATGTCCTAACAGCAAACCCAACACCTGCTTTCCTTTCCGTTTTACGCCCTGACCAGAATATTGTATAACCTGATCCAACCTCACTCAATTGACCTTGTTCCAAAAATCTAGTTTCGCTGAGAGCAGCAATGTCTACTGCGTATCTGTTGAGCTCATGTGTGACCAAAGCAGTCCTCCTTTCAGGACGGTTGGCATCTTTGCGATCCAAGAGAGTTCGCACGTTCCATGAAGCAATGGTTAGGGACTTTGCGGTCTGTTTTCCTTTCTGGTAGCCTGTCTGAACCCAGAGATTGTTAGCACCCTCTGCTCTATTCCCTGACTGCCCGCTACCTTGAGCAGGGGGTCTAGAGCTGCTGGGGACTGAGGGCCGTAGTGTAATTGTGTCTGTCATTAAGGGGTATTGGCGCTAGGTGCCATGCGCATCATTAAGTTGCTGTTGTTTGCGCAGAGCCTCAGCAACTCTCTCCACCTGCAACCACAAATCCAGGGCAAACCGAGGTAAGACAGCTGTACTCAAAGAGACACAGACGACTGAACAGTAAATAGCAGGTCGCAGCATATGACCAGGGCCACAAGCAGTGCTCTGTGACAACGCCCTTACTGCAGTATGCGGCTGCAGGATTTTCTGTCTGGGTTTACTCCCGTAGCCTTTCCCCACCCAAGAGGTACCCGCAAGGCAGCGGTAACAGACGCAGGTGGTATAGTGTACTGTCATACTATAGCAGACTGGTAACCCTGACCTGACCTATATTTAATCCCATCTTAATGGTATGAATCATATGTTAAGATGTTAAGCGCCTGCCATCAAAACTTTAAGTTGTCCCTTCTTGTTTGAACTCATCTGCAATTCTCCATGGTCGCTGCCATCATTGATATACATGTATATATATGCCTGACCTAATCACGTAGTGTCAGGGGAAGTTACCAGACAACAGAATAGTCAGCAAGATGACGACGGCTGTCAAAATTGGTAGAAGTTGGTACAAGTAGAAGGTACTGAGTTTCTACAGAAGAGAAGCCGTTATTCTTAAACGAAATACAATGAAATAAAATGAAGACTATTATAATTTACTGTCATACAGTAATAGTACATCGTAGATACTTGGCCTGATATCACAAAGTAGAAGTAAGGAAAACAGCTTACGCAACGAGAGAAATTTTAAATTGTAAAGAGGTATAATCTAAGGGACAACTTGACGAATTTTGACGACACGCGAACCCAATATGCAGTTCCTCAAAACGATATCATATACGAAGTTTTCGCTAAAATATATGTCAAAATATGTATGAGGGGAGTGCGGACAACCTGGATGGACGGAATTGCAGAGGAACATCGTTTCCTCACATAACTACCCTGTTTTCTATAGCGAACAACGGTCACAGATATCCTTGTCTACCTATAGGTTAGACTGCAATAGGACAAGTCTTCCGTCGTGAATAAAGACGGGGCGGAGCGTAAGCGGAGCCCGTCTATTTCACGAAGACTTCTCCTTTGCAGTCTAACCGATTTAAATCGCCCATAAATCCAAATAAGGAATACTGTTGACAAAGCAATTGGTGTTTGGCATTCTATACACGCGTCTGAGCCAGCTGTTTTAAGCTGCAAGCAACGATAATCTGCCAATCATATTTTCCTCACAAGATTTTCATTTTGGCTGGACTAATCCAGTCTTCACGAAAAAGGAAGGAATGAATAATCGACTCTGATTGGCAAACGGCACATATAATTGTCTACTTTCTCACCAAAAGGCAGTTTAAAACATTTGAGAGATAAATTTGATGACGTAACTCAAACGTCACTATTTATAAAGGCATAAGTAGGTCACTTTCATTAAAACACATATTGCTTTTAAAATAACTTAAAATCGTTGTTTATGTGAGAAAAAGAACCTGTCACTCGTCGATGTGTAAGGCAAGCTGGTCTAAAGCCGTCTAGAATAAACGCCAAGACTCGCTTAATACCATTTCAATTGTAGACGAGTTGTAGACTATTGGTATCACTTCAATTATGTCACCGGGGTACTTAAAGACGCACTATGAAATCCGTGCATACGTCGTTCATCCAACCTTTTGATACATTCCTTTTCGATAGAAAAATATCACTTTACTCGTAGTATTTAAATTTGAATTTGAAATGGAGAAAAATAACCTTTTTCATGTACACCCTACAGACACTATAAATAGGCAAAAGGTCCGTCCTACATTGAGAGATGGCTCGTTATAAAAAGTTGTCTTTCTTCGATAAAAGGAACGAAAATCAAATACTATAATGCAGTGGAAAAAGTTGGCGGGTTATCGTTTTATTTTCAAGAAAATCATTACCATTAACACGGTGTATAAACCTCTACGTGTTGTTTGAGCTCCGTACTGGTAGCTGCTGAGCACTGAATCGAGAAATGTCACAATGGCGGACTTGCGAGACGGCTAAGGGGTGTGTAAATCCCATTCTGCAGACATTCAAACATTGATTTCAATGCTGAACCTATGACATACCTGTTTAGATATGTTGCAGGTGTGAAATTTTCAACGTATTGAGTTGGTGTCTTGAATTCATCTTGTTGAATATTCTCGGATACTGGCGAAGGCTCACCGTGTTTTCGATAGCGTTGTCATAAAGACCCAGTAGATTTTGCCATCTAAACGACAGTTTCTACATCTTAAACTACACATTCTATTATCAAAATATATTTTATATCTACTGATGCGATTCTATGGAAATGATATATTTGAATGTGCAGTTTAAACGCCAGAAATCATGTAAACAATGCGATGCAAATTGTACGGTCAGCTCTAGAGGAAATGTATCATCAGCTGTGAAAATGAATGAAAACGTTTGTACGGTCAGCTCAAGAGCGTTTTCTTTCTTTTTATGCGAAGCAAGATTTAGCTGTTATTAGTTACTTATTACTGCGACCAAGTTTTAGACGTTTTCTCTGCAGCCGTCAGTCACCGTGCCAAGAACCATAAAGTAAAAACTCTTTAGGTAAAAATACTTAATTTGGAACATTACCAGTGCAAACAATACACAAAAAACTGCTAAATTAATCCATCTGAATTCGAAAAAGAAAACCAAAAGTGATTACAAACAACCAAACAGTAACAGTAAAAGTTTCAAGAAAACCATAAATAACACCAAGTCCAGTAAAATACAAAAAGAATAAAGCTCCACGTCACCCAAATAACACTATATTTCTTGGCTGCAGATAATTACGGAGATGGTGATAAAGAAGAAGAACTTTCGAAACTTAGTTTGCAAACACCCACAGGCAAATTACTCGGAAGAGGAGAGTCATGGAGAAGTAAGAAATGATAGTAGTACGACTAAAACATTACTTGACTTGTTGCCAATGGTTGTAGAGAAAATTTACGAGTGCAGGCATCTAGAAAGTAGTCATCCGTCCTTTTTTGAAAACTAAAAACTAAAACAAAAGTTAAGAATTATCATAATACTATAGGGCTAACAAACGCCTAACTGCGCTTTTTAGTACAGATGTCCAATAAAGGACAATAACTTTGTACTTTTTGGAACCACTCGTATGAAATATATAACACCCACATATCTGTTTAATAATTAATCACCTTCACCTATCCCGTGGTCATGTCGGACCGTTGGGGCACCATATATTTCTTGACAACCAGCTTTCTCCATTCCCCTCTGTTTTGTGCCATCCGCACCTTTTCCTTTAGACTTAAATCTGTCCACTCTGTTATGTTATCTTTCCATCGCTTGCTCTGTCTGCCTCTCCTCCTTCCTCCCTGAATTGTGCCTGGTAATATTGTCTTTGAAAGCCCTGTTGATCTCGTCACATGCCCGTACCATCCAATGGCTTCTTTGATCCTGTTTCGAACTACTTCATTTGAGATGTGTTCTTTGTATGATATGCAAAATGTTTTTCTGAAACACCTCCCTAACGAACTAATTCTTCGCTCCAAGTCTGCATTCAAGGTCCAAGTCTCGCTGGCATATAGGAATATGGACATGACAAGTGAACGCATCAACCTTATTTTCGAGCTGAGGCTAATATTTCGATCATTCCATATTAATTTTACTTTGCGAGTGCTGCTGTGGTCTGAGCGGCTCTTGCAAGTATCTCGGATTTCGAACCCTTGTCAGAAACTGTCGCACCCATGCAGGTACTTAAAACTATCTACGCAATCAAGCTTCTTCAATGATGTTGTTGGTCAGCAGTTGTTTTTTTGCGCTGATTTGTTGCCAAATTCGGTAAATGTCTTGTAAAGGCTTTCAACTAGATTGGATAGCTCCCTTCCTTCCCTGCTATACCATCTATGTCATCTGCAAAGCGCAAGTTCGTGATTGTCCTCCCACCGATGCTAACCGTTCCTTCGTGGTATGCCAAAGCATCCGACATAATTATCTCTAGGAATATGCTGAAGAGTGTTGGGGAGAGTATCCAGCCCTGTCTCACCCCCACTATTATGCAAAGTTTGACGTCAATCGGTAAAGAAATGTAAAAGAAGTTGCATAAAAAATATGTGTCAAGGGCAGACCGATGAACGAATTAACCAACAAACTGGCTCCTCTACCCTTCTAGAAGTTCTTTTATTGGGCATTAAACCGAGATAATTACAGTATACATAACATCTCTCAATTTCAAAATTGAGAGCTTCTGTATAGCAGAAGTTATCCACCGTAAAAGAAAGTGCTGCACTGGGGAATGACTGAATGGTATTGATGCATTTCAGTAAATTATGTGCAAGACACTTTTAATGATAAAACTTTTCGTAAATGAAAATTAATCCTGAACAATGTCAGTCAAACATGGGTTTTATGCAGAACAATAGAAAATATTTTAAAGGGGGATAACTCTCAAAATAATATTAACTCAAAGTTATTAACATTGTGCAAGTCACTTTCATTCATCAGTCGCTTTCCATTAATATAGGTATATTTCATATATGGCTATTCAAATTCTGACAAGAATGGATGGGTCCAATGATTTTTAAAATATCTTAGATTTACAGTGATTAATACAGCTGCGAGTTCCGAGACCTATACTCATTAAAATTGTCAAAGACTCACTTGTCAAGACTCATAATAGTTTGGCCATTATATAATATTTAAATCTGAAAAACTAAATGTTTTGCCCAAGGGACTCATTGTTTTACAAATTGTGCACCCCAGGAGGTATTTTTAATATTTTAAATTGCAAACGACTTAAATTACCGCAGAATTAGAAATATTATTGAAAAACACTTTAATGTCGTCTACGGAATAATGGATGGTTTTTGACAGTAGATCAATGTATATCTGTTCGAAATAGAATGAAGTGGGAAAAGATTATTTATACGCAATATCTGTGTTTTAATAAATGTATATAATAGTTTGGTACATTTTCTTTATAATGACTTCATGATTTGAAATTTAAGGCATTTTTAACAGAAGAACACATAAACAGAAAATTCTGATTTTGAGCTGACGGTACACATATGCTCGCAGCTGATGATACAGTGTCAGCCGTGTTTGAAATAGCTGACCGTACAAAACAGCATCAATTCTTCTGATCAAAAATGCAAATTGCGACCATGCTTTCAAAAAACGAATAAAGCTATGACATCGCATCAATTGGATTTACTCTGGAAAGCATATTTGTTTTGATAAAACAGTATAAACAAGGATAGATGTTGTATAAAATGCAATGTTTTGACGACATCCAAAAGAATTCCGAGTGAGCCACCAGTTGATTTATGCCTCGAAATAGATATGTAGATGTATAGATTGTACCAAAGACGGTCGCGATTGGTTTATCATTCTCTCCGGTATTTGAAAATCATGCTTACCGACAAGACTTTTCATTTAAAGAGAGGAAAATAAATAGGAACTCATGTCACATACCTGTTGTTTTCCTCCGTTGCGTCGCTTCGAGGCTCAAAAACAACCAGTACAGAGCTCAAAGTATCCGTACAAAGCTCAAAGTACGCATACAGGTTTATACACCGTGATTAAACACATGGGGGAAATCTTCATTTTTATTTATAACGCATATCTTTAAATTCGGATTGCAAGTTACATTATAATTAGCCTTTTTTCAGTATATAGACTTAATAAACTCTCTACATAACTTTTCGGTTGATTTTAAGTAATGCGTGATCGGATTTTGAACGTAATTGCATTTAAAACTTTTTCCCACGCATTTTAGTATTTCGCAATAACCCATCTAAATTTGTCTTTACACATCATTTGGCGATAAAATTATTAATATTTGTTGCTTATGATTACGAAACACTTTATGACAGCTCAGAAAAAGTATAATTTTTATATATTTCTGCTTTTCGACAAGGATTTTACGGTGTTTTTCATGAATATGTATCATTATTCTCAATGAAAAGATGAGGGGTCCGCTAAACAACACGCATTCTAACTTTACAACCTGGTATCAAAAGCATAAGATCTTGACCCGATATTTTACCAACACTGTCTGCAATATATTTAAATGCATTTCTTGCGTGTTGTTGTAGTAGATCACCCACAGCAGCAGCTTTACCTCGGATACCCGCCAAATTGAAGAGTGGTCGTCCTCAAGTAAAACTAGTAATCTTTAAATTGTTAGTTTTGATTGGCAAATGACATTCATGACACTGCAAATCTTCCATTTATAAAATAAAGCTCAAGGCATTTCTATAAAATCGACATCTTCAACATTATTCAACCTTTACCGTAAGCCGGTATTTTAACCGTACGTCCATTACATACACTACAATAGCCAGTTAACTTCAATCTTCAATAACCATTCAATTGCTCGATGGATTCAAACGAAATTTTCAGTCAATATGTATAAATACTTCATTGTGTAGCAGACAAAATTACAACACACTCGTGTCAGTAGGAGAACAGAAAAACGTAAGAGTGACACAATTAAGTGAACACCCCTCGTACATGTTGAATCAATTAAGCACGCTCCTTGATTAGCTTTAATCATTTTCCTGTCATTATATCTACAACGTAACAGCTGTCAGCCAAATGGTCTATATTTGAATAATTTTACAGTTTAAAGAAATCTAGAGACGTGTGTAAACTATTAATCCTGACCAGGTGCCTTGCAACAGGTACATCCGAACGTCTGATCTGGATCGAAACTGTTAGCAAAGACCCGACAAGTCTTGATCAATAAGGGTGATTGTCGAGATTATATCTCCCCATCCCCACAAAGCATTGGGCACTTAACCCTTATCCTCCCTAAAATAGCACATGCTTTGAAATTGTCGTCTACAAACTTTTTTAGATTAATAGTTATACACATTGCAATTAAGGAAACCTAAAGCCAAGTGCCAAACAGTTTAGATCCAGATCAGATGCCGCGTTACGCGGCGTCTGATATGGATCCAAACTGTTTGCAAAAACATTCAAGTTGTGATCGGCAAGCAAAGGATGAACTCTTCGTCTGATACAATATCGTCTGCTTCACAGTAATAGTCTGAGAGTGTTGATCTAATGCTGATGCCATTTAACTTTAGAAACATAAACACTTGGGGCAAACAAAATGGGTTCTGATAAGATTCCGCGTTACACGACTTCTGGTCTGGTCTGGATCTAAACCGTTTGGTTTACTAGTCAAGCCGCGATTAGCAGACACAGAGTTATTAGTGCGATATATCCCAACACATGTCATTGACGTTACACGAGAAACTGTGTGCCAAACTTATTGTCTTAAAGACCATGGTACACTTATGAATAGTACATGCACAGTGGAGAAGACGTCATTCATACCCAATAAACGTGTTTATGCTAAAAAACAAACATGCGAGTTTCAAAGGTTTGGAACTAGATAAGATACCAGGTAACCCATTGTCTGATAAGTCTTAGGTTGAGATTTAAACAGCTGTTCAACTAATCTAAAAGCAGGCCCGTAGGAACAGGGGAGGGGCAATAATTTTGCCAATTATAGTATCCAAGCACATTTTTTAAAATTGTACTAAACAAACGCCAGAAAACGCTTTTCAGACGTTGTTTTTACGCAATTTTAAGCGCACAACCAAGAGTGGCAAATAGAGAGAAGAAGTGTGTCCCCCAATCCCATTTTGCTTCCTACGGGCCTGAAAAGGCCGCCAATTTCTGCATTTTACTGCAATGCGTTTGTGTTTGCTTATGTCTTCTTTTGTGGACGACAGGCATTCAGAATAAAATGCACATATACGGGTAAAGTTCACGTGTATAATCGACTACTAAACTATGTTAATTACAAGTGGTAGCTTAATCCAAGACAAACTCGGAGGAAAACTCGGAGGAAAAAAATGAAGGAAATAAGAGGGTTTTTTAACAATCTGACTTTACATGTACATGCATTTGTTTCAATCTAAGTGGAAAACATTTTAGACCCTGATCAGACGTACGGTAGGTTACCCGGCGTCTGCTCTGGCTCCAAACCGTTTTGCGATGACGGTATTCGTTTATTTGGACAAAATACCGCCTTCTCTTTTGCATGCATGATCTTTCTGCTTTTGCCTCAAATGTGATAATAAGCTGTCTGCTTTTGGCTAAAATGTATTACATGTACATGTCATAAGTGTTAGTGCACATGCAAGGACGATCTTAGTTCTGTGTGGTGCCAACACGGCTAAACATCGTTATTTTAACCTTTCAATTCAGATCATTACAGGGCCCTCGATGATATATTCTATTAATCAATGACTATTGATGAGTGTGCTTTAAATCAAGACAATAGGCTAAGGCATTCGACATGTTATCTCTTAAACTTATTATTGCTATGCAAATGCCGTCTGCTAGATCTTGTCGTCTGCCACAATGCACAAAGTGGAATGTTTTTGCATTTTCTTTAAGAAAATATCAACACAGTGTCAAACAGCTGGGATCCAGATGAGACGCCGCAACACGCGGCGTCTCATCTTGATCCAAACTGCAACAGAAATCACAAATCCGTCCGTGGATTAACCACTAATTAATTAGACCGTTGAACATTCCTTGCCTGCACGTTATACTGTGCCAAAATGGGGTCGTGTAAATCCCCTTAATATGAGTTTATAATCTCTGTTTGGTATAGTTAGATCATTTTGATCTATTATTCAAACAGGATGAAATAGACTATTCAGTCTGACATGTCGAAAGTGTTCCGTTATATAGCAGCTTGTCGTAAATTAAATCGCCGGTGTGTGTCGTCAAATGAATAACCACTGCTTATCAAAAAGGGTCTGGTTGGTTTTGGAACTGCAGAAAGGTTAACACTTTAGGCAAAACAAATCATTCAGGGGATTCCCGCTTTATTTTCACCCTGCCTCGGCTTTCATCATGCGCGTGCAATAAACAAAGACAAAGGCATTTCCTTTAAGTAACCCGGGGACTGGTCAGGTTCCTAACTGTTTACATAGAACGTCATCTTATTATTATTGCAATGCGTTTGCATTCACTTTCGTTTGACCATGACAAATGAAGGAAAGTGTACTCTACATGTGTAAACAGTTATTAAATGACAAGTAAAATCGTCGCTAAGGTTTAGTGTAGTACTAATACAAGAAAACTGTATTGTTATGGCAACGAACCTGTAGCTATTGACATACTTTGTATATTATTATGCCAACGCACCAATGATGCACCAACAAATATATATAAGTTATCATGAAGACACAACCCCATTCCCTATTTGACAGACAGAGCGGTCTGATTCTATCACTACAGTAAATTATATCTATTACGACCATTAAGTTGTGTTCATTATTATGTGTTGAAGACAGGTGATTGCTTAAAGCATAAATGACAGCACAACAGAAAGCTCCTAAAGGAGCTTTCTGTTGTACTGTCACCTTGCTTGAAGCTGTCGCAGATCATTGATACAATTAACTAGCATTGCTGGTTCTGGTCGTTATCGTATAGTGGTTTAACCATGCAGTGTTAATTGTATAGTGGTTTAACCATGCAGAGCTGATTGTATAATGCTTTTACCGTGCAGTGTTCATTGTATAGTGGTTTTTACCGTGAAGTGTTCATTGTATAGTGGTTTTACCGTACAGTGTTCATTGTATAGTGGTTTTACAATGAAGTTGTCATTGTAAAGTGCTTTTACCGTACAGTGTTTATTGTACTGTGGTTAAACCATGCATTGTAAACTGTATAATAGTTATACCATGCAGTGTTCATTGTAAAGTTGTTTTACTGTGCAGTGTTCATTGTATAGTGGTTTTACTGTGCAGTGTTCATTGTAAAGTGGTTTTACTGTGCAGTGTTCATTGTATAGTGGTTTTACTGTGCAGTGTTCATTGTATAGTGGTTTTACCGTGCAGTGTTCATTGTATAGTGGTTTTATTGTGCAGTATTCATTGTTGAGTGTTTTTACTATGCAGTGCTCGTTGTTTAGTGGTTTTACCATGCAGTGTTCATTGTATAGTGGCTTTACCGTCCAGTATTCATTGTATAGTGGTTGTACCATGCAGTGTTCACTGTTTAGTGGTTTAGCCATGCAGTGCTCATTATATAATGGTTTTTCCATGCAGTGTTTATTGTATAGTGGCTTTACCGTCCAATATTCATTGTATAGTGGTTTAACCACGCAGTGTTCATTGCATAGTGGTTTTACTATGCAGTGTTCATTGTATAGTGGTTTAACCATGTGTCGTAGGGTGATCGTGTAATTTAGAAATAAACCAATTTGATGATATGTTGTTTGTTTTATATTTTAGTCTAAATTAGTTAAGATCTCTATTTAAAGCTAACGTCATTTATATTTTCAGGGGACGTAATTCTAATTTATCTGCATGACTAACATTTTAACTTTTCCCGCAATTGCACGTGCACTTTCACTCGTACGATAGTCCTTGAAGGAGTCAGTCGCCATTTTCTGGCATATTTTCTTAGTATATGTATTCATTATATATACAGGTAAATATACTTTTTATATTATCTCATTACCATAATCATCCTCATTATCATTATCGTCATGTCATCATATCATTACATTTTGTATGTTAAACTTAAATAGCAGAGGCCATTTTTGTAAATTTAGTAATCTAGTGTTCATTGTATATGTAAACCCTTTTCAGGTCTCTAGTTCATAAGAGTTTAGTTTATGTGTACTCATACATGTTATTATTTATATTTCAGATATGCATACATATTTATATGCATAATAGAAAGAATTGGAAATAAACGTCAAAAAACCTAATATATAAATTATAGTCATCAACTGAACCCACCACCACCTTAAACAAGTAATTGTCCCTAAAGCCGGGGAAGGCCGAAGACAATGGCGCTCAACGTGTTTTGACATTCCATTGAAATGCTTCAGAGTGTTGTATGCTGCACTTTTTCGTTGTTGTTTACAACGGATTACGCCTCAGGACGCTAGTCGACTGGATTGTGGAAAAGCGCTGGAATTATATAGTTATTATCCCGGGAAGGAGTTGAAGGAGAAAACCGATCGGTAGTGTGTTTACGTGTTAAGGGAGCTCTCGTGTAGGAATTATCGCGTAAAGAAAGATGGAGTGAACGATTGAACAGTGAGCGATCATCGATGGATCCAAGTGGACTCGTGATAGAATGGTGACGGACACTGTGGACAATCGTGATACTAGTGATGTTATTTATATAATAGTGTTAGATTTAACAGTGTTTTGGATTTGGATTAGTTTTGGTGAGTTTTATTGGTTTATATGCATTTTGTTTGCTGACACACATGTAACTTGTGTATTTGCAAAACTTACCTGACATTTGTTTAATTTGATTGTCAATAAGTGAGCCTTTCGTTTATATTGCCATTGATTGTTTATAATTATGTAACGTGCATATTTACGTGCGTGTGATTTATAAATCGGCTATAATTTTGCTCATTTTGATAATCAAATGGTTTGACTTATACACATGTAACGTGAGTATTTGTTAATCATAGTGGTAGTTTGATTATTTAGATACTTATTATTGATAAGTTAGTTTGGTGCTAGGAACGCCATTATTTCTATGTGATTTGACCTGATCATAGTATTTGCTAATCCGATTGTATTTTGCTCATTTGATCGTCTTGTTTTTCTCATCTGATCGTGTTTTTCCTCATCTGTTCATCTTGTTTTTCCTCATCTGTTCATCATATCTCTTATCTTACAGTTTGCCCACTGATCGTTTATTTTACATCTGCCATTCAGTTTCCCGTGTATTAATATATATATATGTATCAGTAGGGTTATTTATTTTGATGATCAGGGTACAACATATAGAGTTCAGTCTGTGTTGATTATTTGCAGGTTAAAGGTCAAGGCACCCCACCTACTCTGTTTCACTGTGCATGCTTGATTATTAACCAAGAGTTATCGTTACTAACTGTGTATAAGCATACTTGTAGATTGTAATCGTCCATGAAATTAGAAAGCCAAGTAGAAAGTCAAGTAGAAAGTAAATTTTAGGCATAACCGTATTACACTTGCAAAATCATTTTGCACGTGGAATAGAGTTTACATGTGTGTAGATCTTAACTGTTCGTGAAATTTATGTAGAAAGCAAAGCAGAAAGCAGTTTGAAAGCATAACAGTATTTCACTTGCAAAAATCATTTTGCACGTGCGATAGTGTTTGCGGGTGTGTATAGGTAGTCGCTCGATAGTCATTGCGACGTACCCTTAGTCTACAACAGTCACTTATGATACAGATATATCATAGACTTACTGCGGTTTATCTGTGATAAAAAAGTAATTTATTTGAATTTATTTATTTATGAAACTTTTGTTGAAGACAGTTATTAGCAAATAGTAAACTTTGAATAACTTGTTTATTCAAGGACGCTATTTTTTCGCGATTTTGCAGCAGAGGTTTATCGGGAGATAGTACGTGATTAAACTTGGAAAGTTTGCAGGTAACTGCGTTATTTTACATTTACAGGTAAAATTATTGGAGAAAAAAAATGTAGCTGATATCGTTTTGTGCTGGTATTGCAGCGGCGTGGAGATAAGCGGGTTTATCTGTAGTCACGTGTTTGGATGGTCGCATAGTTAGCGTATAGCGCAAGGCGCTTTTGACTATAGCGGGCCATAGGTTCGATCCCTGGTCGGGGCAAAATATTTTTTTGTGTTGTTTGAGATTTTCATTGTGAATTTTGGTTGGAGTTTTGGTTTGAGATTTGTTTGGTTGATGTTTGTCAAGGATAAATACTTAACACACATATATACTGGCACTTTTAATGGGTATTTGTCAAGTATAAATACTTTACACATATTTATTATATGCCTTCGTATGATATCGAGCTTTTTCGCGTGTATCTGCAGAGTAAAATACAAGAGTCTGTATCAGCCACCTTGTATCAGCCACCTTGTATTTTACTCCAACCTCGTTTTCGATTTAGCGTGACGTCGTTTACGTTCAGGTACAAGTCCCGCGTTAATCTTTGTGGCCTACAATAATTCTTTGTTCTGCTTCAAATTACTAATGGTTCTGGATTTAAAATTATTTAAACAACTTTTTAGTTGTTTCTTGAGTGTATTCAAGGCATATAATAAACACATTACCAGTTGACAGTCCGATACAGAGTGTTGCATTTAGCTCTCGGCGTTTTTGGCGGAAACAACCGATCAGACTCGCGCCAAGGCGCTCGTCAGATCGGCTATTTCCGCCAAAAACGTCTCGAGCTAAATACATCACTCTGTATCGGACTGTCAACTGGTAATGTGTATATATTGGCACTTTGAACAGATATACAGTACAGACATAGTTTATTGACAAGCTAAGCACAATTGCGCACACATTCATTGATAATGGCTGAAAAATTCCCAAAGGAAACACCAGTTCAGTCAGAGAAAGAGAAAGGGAAAGAAGAAAGTCAAATACAAGTTGACCAAACCCCAAAGGAAACACAAAAGCAGTTAGATAAAGATAAACAGAAGGAAGAATTTCAAAAGCAAGTTGAAAGACATAGGCAGTCGGAGATAGATAAACAGAAAGAAGAAATTCAAAGACAAGTTGAGTTAGAAAGGGAAAGGCGGAAAGTGGAAAAAGAGAGAAGGAAACATGAGCTAAGTTTTGAAAAACAGAAGTTACTTGAAGAGGAGAAACGACTTATGGAGTTGCATGATGTACAGAACTTCTTTGAAACTGAATTTGACACAAGCAGTAGAAAGAAATCACCTGATTTAGACCATATGGCTGAGAAAAAGACAGAAACCTGGAAATATAGCACATTCAAACGCAAGATGACTGATTTACCAACACCAGGGGATGTATTTAGCAACTTAAACCCGTCTAAATTTGAAGATGATGAGGCTGAGAGGGTCCTGATGGAAAAGATACAGAGATTAAAGATGAAAGAACAATTCTTGGCAGAAAGAATTAATCAGATACAACTTGAGAAAGAATCAAAGGTGAAGAAAGAAACATTGATGAAAGAAGAAAGGATGAAGAAGTTGAAAGAAGAAAGAGTTAAGAAATTGAAAGAACAGGAGCAGGCTTTAATCAGCAGTCTTATGAAGAAGGAAAGTATGCTTACCGCACTTGAAATGTCGGAGGAAGAGGATGAAGAAGAAGAAAAGGGAGAAATAAAGAGGAATTTTCCTAAAGAGATTAAAGATGCAGACACACCGATAGTACGGAATAAAATGTCTTTGAAGAAACCTACCATCCCTAAATTGACAGAAGAAACGTTCGAGGAATGGAAAATTGAGGTTGAAGTTGTACTGAAGTCAGGTCTTTACCATGACGATATTATCAGACAGGAAGTTCGCAACTCGTTGAGTGGAAAAACAAGAAAAATTCTGTTAAATGTAGATTGTAATGCTACAACACAAGAACTTATTACAAAACTGGAGAACATATTTGGAAACATAAGAACTGGAGAATCAGTAGTTGCAGAGTTTTAAACATCGAAACAGAAGGAAAAGGAAAGTGTTGCTGAATGGGGAGTTCGTGTGGAGAGTATTTTGAACACAGCAATTAAGAAAGGACAGGTGAAGAAGAGTCAAGCTGACGAGATGCTGAGAAATAGATTTTGGAGACATTTGAGAAGTGAACAGCTGCGGAATGCTACAAGAGTCTTCTATGAAACTTCAAAGGATTATGAGGATTTGAGGAAGAAGGTTAGGATAGAGGAAAATGAAATTGCACCACGAATGGATGATGACAACACCAATGATAAAGCTGTTACATCGCAACAGGTTTCAGATGGGAAAGAGCAAATTACTCTGATGAAGGATCTGGTACAGCGTATGGAGAAATTAGAAGAGAAGATAGCCAAACAGAGTGTTGAGAAACGTGATGACAGGGATGGACAACAGAACAGTTGGAGAGATAGCAATAGACGAGGACAATATTATGGAAACAGCAGATGGAATAGGAGTAGATACAGAGGTAACGGAAGAGGATATAATGGTAGATATTCAGACACCCAATCGCAGTATAGCTCAAATGACAGGCAGCAAAACAAGGAGAGTGGAAACCAAGAGGTCAAACAGACTGAGAATAAGTCCAAGGACAATGCCAATCAAAGTGGAAAGCCTTTAAACATGTAGATGTCTCTATTGAAGGGCAGATAAGAGACAAGAGAGCCAGCCCTAAACTTAACCTTTTACATCGAATCATTGGAGAAGATAATGTCAGCAAAATTACTTTCGAAAATATCTAAACGAAGGCATTAATTGACTCGGGGTCAATGATTACATCAGTCTCAGAGGAATTTTACAACACTATGAGCCCGAAGCCTAAACTTTTGCAGATTTCTGGATTTAACTTGGAAGTTAATGCTGCAAATGGAGACCAACTACCTTTCTTAGGTTATATTGAAGCAAGGATGTCAGTTCCAGACTTAAATAACAGGACTTATGATATACCTGTTCTGGTTGTACAAACTACGGAGTACAATGCAAAAGTACCAATCATTGTTGGAACAAATTTAATTCGTCTCTGCCGTGAAGACATTAACGATGACGCCAAGATACCACAGCAATGGAACATAGCTTTCCAAGGGATATCAAATGACAAAGCTGGTATTGTGAGATCTACACAGAGATTTGTTCTTCAGCCTTTTGAAGCAAGAACGGTGACTGGTTTCCTCAGGAAAAACAAGTCCGTATCCACAGCGTTAACGGAAACATGTTCCAGTGGATCTTGCTCAAACAGAGTTGCTGTTTGCCCTCGTGTTGTTTCACTAGATCGTCAAGGAACTACAGTCCGTATTCCTGTGAAACTCTTTAACATGTCAGCAAAACCAGTTTCGATTTTGCACAAAGCTAACCTTTGTGAACTGGTTGATGTTAAGGTTTTACGAGGCGCTCCGTTGATAGATGATAAGAAGACGAATGATTGTGCTAAAGCATCTGTACAGCAACAAGAAGTGAAACCAGAAACAGAACCAAAGAAGAAGTATTCAGCAAATTTGGAAGCAACAGATTTAATAGAGCCAGAAAAAGAACAAGCCAATAGTCTATTTAAGAAATGGGACCATGTAGTTTCAAAAGGACCAACAGATCTTGGATTTACAAATTTAATTGAGCATGAAATACACCTGACAGATGATAAACCGATAAAGGAACCGCCAAGACACATACCTCCAGGAATGTTGAAGGAAGTGAAGGAAACTATACAGGACATGTTGGACTGTGATGCTATAAGACCTTCATCAAGTCCATATTCTTCAAATGTGGTTTTGATTAGGAAGAAAGACGGAACCCTGAGAGTATGTCTTGATTTCCGTAAGCTGAATAAACTTACCGTCAAGGATGCATACCCCGTTCCAAAGATCGAGCATACCCTACATCTACTTTCTGGATCGAAATATTTTTCTACTCTCGATTTAAAATCTGGTTATTGGCAAGTGGCAATGAAAGAAAGTGATAAATACAAAACAGCGTTTAATGCAGGACCATTAGGTTTCTTTGAATGCAACCGGATGCCAATGGGATTATCAAATAGTCCAGGAACTTTTCAACGATTGATGGAACGGTGCATGGGTGACCTCAATCTCCAAGAATGCTTAATTTATCTGGATGATATAATTGTATTTTCACAAACTTTTGAGGAGCATTTAGATCGTCTTGATGCAGTATTTTCCAAATTATCTGAACAGAATCTAAAACTTAAAGCATCAAAGTGTGAATTTTTCAAGAGGAAAGTCAGATATTTAGGCCACATAGTTTCGGAGGAAGGAATACAAGCGGATCCAGACAAAATTGAGGCCGTTAGTTCTTGGTCACCGCCGAAATCAGTTTAGGAAGTTAGACAGTTCCTTGGATTCACTGGCTATTACAGGAAATTCATCAAAGGATATGCCAGTATTGTAAGACCTTTAAATGACCTTCTCATGTGGCTTTTCCAATCTGATTTTTGGTTCTCTTCTAGTGTGCCTAACATTTTTAAAAGTGTCTGATTGAATCGTTCAGTCATACCATTGCCCATGGCATGGTAAGGTGTAGTGTTGGTTTTTGCAACACCGGCAATTTGACACAACTCCTTTATCATTGAAGACATGAAGTTGGGCACATTAACACACTTGTACATGCATACAACGTTACACCGCGTTCTAGTACAAAGTTTTCTCCATATTATTTAATGTTCGGCAGACATCCGAAATTAGCTGTTGATGCGTTTCTTGGCCTTAACAACGACGAGACAGATTCTAAGGACAAGCATGAGTACGTAAGAAAGCTACAAGACAGACTTGCATTGGCGTACCAGAAGGCAAAGGAAGCAGCAGAGAAGACGGCTAGTAGACAGAAGACAGGATATGATGCCAAGGCACATGCCACAGCTGTAAAGCCAGGAGACTACGTTTTGTTGAGGAACGTCAGTTTGCGGGGACGGCATAAGTTAGCTGACAAATGGGAAGAAGACCCGTATATTGTTCTGAGACAGCCAAATTCGGATATACCAGTCTTTGAATTGAAGAAAGCAGTTCCCCATGCACGGAAGACAAAGACAGTCCACAGGAATTTGCTTCTTCCTATACGAGTATCGAGAGATACCATTCAATCAACAGGAGATGACGACAAGACAAAGACGCCAAGATACGTCATTCCTGCCAGACGCCCAGGTCGTCAATCATCAGACAGTGATGTAGAGTATACTAACCAACCAAGACGCAGTCAGCGCATTCTACAGAAGAGAACATCACAGTAGTTGTGGAATTATGTTGTTTTATTTGTACATTGACAGGTAAGTATTGTTGTTATTTCAGTTTACTTAGTTCTAATACTAGGTTTGATACTTTTTTGTCCAGGGTAGTTTACATTTACAATGCATAGTTTTTGCATTATTTTGGTGTCAGTATAAGTTGACTTTGCAAACAGTTGAATGTTTCTGACATTCATTTTATTTTGTGTTACTTTATACTGTTTGATGCCATGTTGTTTAGGATTGACATTTTGTTAATGTCATTGTATTTCTGGAAAGGCTTTATGTATCATTTAATCAGTCATTTCATTGTTATAACAGGAATTTATCATTCTTGTTTATATTGCTCGATGTTGTAAAAGTCGAGGACGACTTTTTTTCAAAGCAGGGAAGTATGTCGTAGGGTGATCGTGTAATTTAGAAATAAACCAATTTGATGATATGTTGTTTGTTTTATATTTTAGTCTAAATTAGTTAAGATCTCTATTTAAAGCTAACGTCATTTATATTTTCAGGGGAAGTAATTCTAATTTATCTGCATGACTAACATTTTAACTTTTCCCGCAATTGCACGTGCACTTTCACTCGTACGATAGTCCTTGAAGGAGTCAGTCGCCATTTTCTGGCATATTTTCTTAGTATATGTACTTATTATATATACAGGTAAATATACTTTTTATATTATCTCATTACCATAATCATCCTCATTATCATTATCGTTATGTCATCATATCATTACATTTTGTATGTTAAACTTAAATAGCAGAGGCCATTTTTGTAACTCTAGTAATCTAGTGTTCATTGTATATGTAAACCCTTTTCAGGTCTCTAGTTCATAAGAGTTTAGTTTATGTGTACTCATACATGTTATTATTTATATTTCAGATATGCATACATATTTATATGCATAATAGAAAGAATTGGAAATAAACGTCAAAAAACCTAATATATAAATTATAGTCATCAACTGAACCCACCATCACCTTAAACAAGTAATTGTCCCTAAAGCCGGGGAAGGCCGATGACACATGCAGTGTTTATGGTTTAGGCAAAATAAAAAGTATCTGTGTTTCCGGTAACCCGACCGACCTTAGTTTTTTCCCCCGACCCTAAACTTTTGTTCACTTTTCGAAAAATGTGTTGTCAAATGTCGGTCATTTTTAGACAATTGTCCGTTAACTTGTTTACAAATCTAATTTATAGACGTTTAAGTCTTTTAAAATTGATTTTTTAATAAGATTAAGCAAATATCGAAGTGAAATTTGCTCTAAATCTGTCATAAAGTAGCTTCCTTGAAGATATGATATGCTAGTTAGTTAACCAGAAACACATTCAACATGCAGACAGCACATATCAATGACAAATTTGACATGCATACAACAAATTTCAAAACATCATTCATTCCATCTGTCATATATAAATCACTAATTTGCCGTTTTAGTATGTATATAAATATTATAAACAATCATACCGGTTCAGATTTTTATAAAAAAGATAATTTTGGTTATGGGACCTATCAATAAAATCAACAATTTGAATGGATATTTATAAGATTTGTAATGTGTGACCCAGGGCTTTGCACAATATAATACATTCATACATTTTCATGTATAAGATACTCCAGCAGAAAGTTATATGTATTAATGTATGTTTTTATTAAAAAAAACAGATTTTCCGACCGTTCGTCCGTAATATTATTGGGCATGTAATAGGAAACACGAGTATTTTTTCATTTGGCCTTAGTGGTTTTACCGTGCAATGTTCATTGTATAGTTGTTTAACCATGCAGTGTTCATCGTAAAGTGGTTTTACCGTGCAGCTTTCATTGAATAGTGGTTTTACCGTGCAGTGTGCATTGTAAAGTAGTTTTACTGTGCAGTGATTTTACAAGACAGTACTCATTGTATAGTGGCTTTACTGTGCAGTAATCATTGTATAGCGGTTTTATCGCTCAGTTTTCAATGTATAGTTGTTATACCATGCAGTGTTCATTTGTATAATGGTTTTACCATGAGGTGTTCATTGTATAGTGGTTTTACCGTGAAGTGTTCATTGTATTGTGGTTTTACCATGCAGTGTTCATTGTACAGTAGTTTTACTGTGCAATATTCATTGTTTTGTGTTTTTACTATGCAGTGCGCATTGTATAGTGGTTTTACCATGCATTGTTCATTGTATAGTGGTTTAACCGTAAAGTGTTCATTGTATATTGCTTTCACCGTGCAGTATTCAATGTATAGTGGTTTTACAATACAGTGTTCATTGAATAATTGTTTAACCGTGCAGTGTTCATTGTATAGTGGTTTTACCATGCAGTGTTCATTATATAGTGGTTTTACCATACAGTGTTCGTTGTATAGTGGTTTTACCATGCATTGTTCATTGTATAGTGGTTTTACCATGCAGTGTTCATTGTATAGTGGTTTTACTATGTAGGATTCATTGTTTAGTGTTTTTACCATACAGTGCTTATTGTTTAGTGGTTTTACTATGTAGGATTCAGTGTATAGTGGTTTTTTCTATGCAATGTTCACTGTATAGTGGTTTTACCATGCAGTGTTTATTGTATAGTGGTTTTACCATGTAGGATTCATTGTTTAGTGTTTTTACTATACAGTGTTCACTGTATAGTGGTTTTACCATGCAGTGTTTATTGTATAGTGGTTTTACTATGTAGGGTTCATTGTATAGTGGTTTTTTGTCTGAAGTGTTCACTGTATAGTTGTTTTACCATGCAGTGTTCATTGTATAGTGGTTTTACCATGCAGTGTTTATTATATAGTGGTTTTACTATGTAGGGTTCACTGTATAGTAGTTTTACCATGCAGTGTTCGTTGTATAGTGGTTTTACCATGCATTGTTCATTGTATAGTGGTTTTACCATACAGTGTTCATTGTATAGTGGTTTTACTATGTAGGATTCATTGTTTAGTGTTTTTACCATACAGTGCTTATTGTTTAGTGGTTTTACAATGTAGGATCCAGTGTATAGTGGGTTTTCTATGCAATGTTCACTATATAGTGGTTTTACCATGCAGTGTTTATTGTATAGTGGTTTTACTATGTAGGATTCATTGTTTAGTGTTTTTTTATCATACAGTGTTCACTGTATAGTGGTTTTACCATGCAGTGTTTATTATATAGTGGTTTTACTATGTAGGGTTCATTGTATAGTGGTTTTTCTCTGAAGTGTTCACTGTATAGTAGTTTTACCATGCAGTGTTCATTGTATAGTGGTTTTACCATGCAGTGTTCATTAAATAGTGGTTTTACCACGCAGTGTATTGTTTAGTGGTTTACCATGCAGTTTTCATTGTAAAGTGGTTCACAACAGCAGATGTTAAGTGCTTGTGTGGCGGCTGTAAAAAGTCGCCTCGTACTTCATTCTCAGTGTTGTTATACTTTCTGGTCCTTTGGAATCATTGATTTCAGCGCATTTACAGTTGAAAGTTGAGTTCCGCTTAAGCTGGTGCTTGGGGGCGTGAGCACTATTGCATATTTAAGTATTGCTCATGAACAGACTCAAATAAACCGAGTCTGCAATTTTCAGTATTTGCTTTGTTTTCTGTGCTTTCAAAGGATCTCCCCTTATTCAGATTA
This sequence comes from Gari tellinella, assembly GCA_922989275.2. NCBI lineage: Eukaryota > Metazoa > Mollusca > Bivalvia > Cardiida > Psammobiidae > Gari > Gari tellinella. The sequence goes on from OV277865.1 coordinate 58,984,664, forward strand.
TATAATTCACAACAGCAGATGTTAAGTGCTTGTGTGGCGGCTGTAAAAAGTCGCCCCGTACTTCATTCTCAGTGTTGTTATACTTTCTGGTCCTTTGGAATCACTGATTTCAGCGCATTTACAGTTGAAAGTTGAATTCCGCTTAAGCTGGTGCTAGGGGGCGTGAGCACTGTTGCATATTTAAGTATTGCTCATGAACAGACTCAAATAAACCGAATCTGCAATTTTCAGTATATGCTTTGTTTTCTTTGCTTTCAAATGATCTCCCCTTATTCAGATTACCATGCAGTGTTTATTGTATAGTGGTTCTACCATGCAATGTCCATTGTTTAGTGGTTTTGACATGCAGTGTTCGTGCAGTGTTCATTGTATAGTGGTTTACCGTGCAGTGTTCACTGTTTAGTTGTTTTACCATGCAGTGCTCATTGTATAGCGGTTTTAATATGCAGTGCTTATTGTTTAATGGTTTTACCATGCAGTGTTCATTGTATAGTGACTTTACCGTCCAGTGTTCATTGTTATAGTTGTTTTACCACGCAGTGCTCATTGTATAGTGGTTTTACCATACAGTGCTTACAGTACTGTGGTTTTTCTATGCAGTGTTCATTGTATAGTGGTTGTACCAAGCAGTGTTCATTGTTAAGTGGTTTTACCATGCAATTTTCATTGTTTAGTGGTTTTACCATGCAGTGTTCATTGTATAGTGGTTTTATATTTCACAACTTATTCGTTTTGCTAGGGCCTGTACCTCTGTTGAGGACTTCCACATTCGTAATAAAACAATAACAGAAAAGCTTCTTAACCCTTTCTCTGATAGAAGCGCCTTTTAGCGAATATGATTTATTCCTCCGATGAAGAAAATAGTTCTAATTTAATCAGTCATGAATACATTTTACATGGAATATTTTCTATATTCTAGCGCTGGATAGCTTAAAGTAGGCTGAAAGTAAAGTAGAATGCGCCTTAAGGCGCATTCTGCTTTACTTTCAACCTACTTTAAGTAGTCTCCTATCTTCACTACTAGACATATGCTATCAGGTAAAGGGTTAAACAGGGGTATAGATTTCATAAACTTCGTAGAACATTTTCTAAATTCTTTCATAGAAATCTTCCTCTCATTAACAAGACATTTGTATAAATGTAACTTAAAGTCTTTTCTGCGGCAAGGTATTTCACATCCGTAGTTTTATGGTGATGTAATTTACAGACTTCGTAAGATTCTTGGACATATACATTTTCAAAACCTATTTGTGAAACGTATTAGATTTTTCCTCAAAAAAGATTATGATCCCAACTATATTGCTGCGCACTTCACGTTTGGTTATCGATCAATCTACAATTGATAACTATGCTTTCCTCTTTGGTTGTGCGACGACAGACATGGCTTAGCACTATATGATGATGTATCTCTAAAGCCGTCCTTAACCGGGAGAGTTATGTCGGATTTTCGTGCTTTGTTTTTTCTCTCCCTCTCTGTCGTACCCTGGACCCTTCCATGTCTTACAGTTACTCGTAACTACAGACTAGTCGTTTGAGTACAATTTGACCGTTGCCATAGTGGGTTATTTTTAACACGGGCTTGAATGTTTAATTCATTCCCGTGTTACTAATGATCTTGTCATAGAATTTTTGTTAAATGTTTTACATGTATTTACTTACTGTGCTGGCGGTCATTTTGATTGTGAGGTTGTGGAACAGGGTTTATATTTTATGTACACTGTTCGTCTTTATAGGTGAATATAGGAGATAAGTGTGAGGTTGGGCGCCCCTAAACCCAGGTTTAACCCCCCAGTGGTAGTTAATGATTAATTTATAATTAATTATTGATTGCTACTGACCGTACCAAGGCGGGCTCCTATGTTCACTTTGCTTTATGTTTGTCTTGCGTGTTGTTTTCTATTTAGTGTGTAGATGAAGGAATGGGAGTGTGCGTGTGTGTGTGTGTTTGTTATAGTATGACTGTGTGTGTGTTCTGCTTGAGAGGTGGGTGTATTGTTTGTGTTGCGTTTCCTGCTTGAGTCTTTCGTATTTATTATATAAATCTGAATGTAGGGAGATTCTTTGAAAGCACAGAAAACAAAGCAAATACTGAAAATTGCAGACTCGGTTTAATTGAGTCTGTTCATGAGCAATACTGAAATATGCAATAGTGCTCACGTCCCCTAGCGCCAGCTTAAGCGGAATTCAACTTTCAGCACTGAGAATGAAGTACGGGGCGACTAAAGTGGTTTTGCTTTTCAGTTTTCATTGTATAGTTGTTATACAATTTAGTGCTCATTGTATAGTGGTGTTACCATGCAATGTCCATTGTATAGTTCTTTTACCGTACATTTTTTACTGTATAGTGGTTTTACCGGGCAGTGTTCATTTTATAGTGGTTCAATCAGGCAGTGGTCATTGTATAGTGGTTTTACAATACAGTATTCATTGTATAGTTGCATAATGGTTTTAACATGCAGTTTGCATTGTCTAGTGGTTTATCCGTGCCTTGTTCATTGTATAGTGGTTTTACCATGCAGTGTTCATTGTATTAAGGTTTTACCATGCAGTCTTCATTGTATAGTGGTTTTACCAGACATTGGTCATTGTATAGTTGTTTTACCGTACAGTGTTCATTGTACAGTGATTATATCGTGCAGTGTTCATTGTATAGTGGTGTTACCGTGTTTGCCATGCAGTATTAATTGTATAGTAATTTTACAGTGGAGTGTTCATTGTATAGTTGTTTTACCAGGCTGTGTTCATTGAATAGAGGTTTTACCATGCAGTGTTTATTGTATAGTGGTTTAACCGTGCACTCTTCATTGTATAGTGGTTTTACCAGACAGTGTTCATTGTATAGTGATTTTATCGTGCAGTGTTCATTGTATAGTGGTGTTACCGTGTAGTGTTCGTTGTATAGTGTATTTACCATGCAGTATTAATTGTATAGTAGTTTTACAGTGGAGTGTTCATTGTATAGTTGTTTTACCAGACAGTGTTCGTTGTATGGTTTATTAACCATGCAGTATTATTTGTATAGTAGTTTTACAGTGGAGTGTTCATTGTATAGTGGTGTTACCGTGTAGTGTTCGTTGCATAGTGTATTTATCATGCAGTATTAATTTTATAGTAGTTTTACAGTGGAGTGTTCATTGTATAGTTGTTTTACCATGCCGTGTTCATTGTATAGGAGTTTTACAATGCAGTGCTTCTTGTATAGTGGTTTTACCGTGCAGCGTTCGTTGTATCATTTTTTTACCATGCAGTGTTTATTTGTTTTGTGGTTTCACTGTGCAGTATTCATTGTATAGTGGTTCTACCATGCAGTCTTCATTGTAAAGTGGTTGTACCGTGCAGTGTTCATTATATAGTGGTTTTACCGTGCAGTATTCATTGTATAGTGGTTTACCGTCCAATTTTCATTGCAAAGTGATTTTTCCGTACAATGTTCATTTTCGATTATTTAACCATGCAGTGTTCATTGTATAGTGGTTGTACCGTGTAGTGTTCATTGTATAGTGGTTGTACCGTGTAGTGTTCGTTGTATAGTGTATTTACCATGCAGTATTAATTGTATAGTAGTTTTACAGTGGAGTGTTCATTGTATAGTTGTTTTACCAGGCTGTGTTCATTGAATAGAGGTTTTACCATGCAGTGTTCATTGTTTTAAGGTTTTACCATGCATTCTTCATTGTATAATAATTTAATATTGTTTGTTTTCATAACTTTTGTTAAGCTGTGATTGGCTGTATTTCGTTTTTCATAGCTCCATGAAAAAAAAAATTTGCCGGGACTACTTTTTTCAGTCTTATGTAAACAAACATGTATGTAAAGTGTTTTATACATGTCCAAATATTTTTTTTTTGTAAATTTAAAAAAAAAATAAAAAAAAAAAAAAAAAAAAATCTATCTTATTTATATAAATACGAAAGAAGACTCAAGCAGGAAACGCAACACAAACAATACACCCATCTCTAAAGCCGAACACACACACAGCCATACCATAACAAACACACACACACACACACAACCACACACACACACACGCGCAATACCATTCCTTCATCTACACACTAAATAGAAAACAACACGCAAGACAAACATAAAGCTAAGTGAACATAGGAGCCCGCCTTGGTACGGTCAATACCCAATGCCCATACAAATAGCTAAAATAAAAAAAATGAAAAATACATAAATAAGGAAAGAGAACACTTGGGCGTCTGCTGCAACTGACAGATCAGTAGAGACCAAAACATGGCCGACTTTGTGTATCCAAATTTCGATATTGGAACGGATTTCCTAGAACCCGATTTCAATTTGAAGGAGGTTATGGAAAGTGACCAGATGGTTTTGGAATCCTTATTAAAGGAAACAGAAAAAATTGAGCAAATAAATAAATCTACTACCGGTAACAAGCCAGGCAGATTCAAAGCTCTGACACCAACAGAGCTGGATGAGATGGAAGACAAACGACAGTCAAAATCGACAAAGAGCAATACCCAGTGGGGCTTGAAACACTTTCAAGGTAAATACAATTTTAACGTGTCTATTTACATTGTCAAATACTCAATAGCTTAGATACAAAAGAATATAAAAGTCTAACTGGGATTCGAACGTAGACCTCCTCAGTGATTAACTGAGGCGCTCTGACCAATTGAGCTATCAGACTGTTCAGGCCTCAGGTATCATACCATTGGTATTTGATAATGTAAACTATGAAATGCTTTCTAGAAAATATTACGAACTGATATTTATATCAAGAAAGCGTTTCAAAATTAAAGAATAATGCATTAAATATTGCAATTTATCAAAAGGCTGCTGATGTTTGAAATTTCATTAGACCTATTTATTTCCCTTTTTTTCATTATTATTATTTCAGACTGGAGCCTGGAAGCAACTGGGGAGACAACTGATTTTAATGCAGTTTCAGCCACGGAGCTAGATCAACTGCTAAGAAGGTTCTATGCAGAAGCAAGGCCCAAGAATGTTCAGAAGAGGAGCCAATAGATGGGGGCCATTGGAACAGAATACCACAAAAACACTCTTAAAAATATCAGAGGAGCTTTAAATAGACATTTACAAGATATTGGAATTGATTATGACATTGTGCGAGACAAGGTGTTCAAGTCTAGCAATAATATGCTTGATGCAAAACTAAAATCCAATTTACAGCAAGGTCTGTCAAAGCCAACCAATCATAAGGCAATCATATCAAAATCTGATCTAATTAAAATTTCAACTTACCTTAATTCTGTCAATCCAAATCCAGTGATCCTCCGCCACAAGGTATGGTATGACCTTGCCATTCACTTCGTATCTCGTGGCTTAGAATTTCACTCCCAATTGACACCAGCATCATTTAAATTTCAAATTGATGAGAATAACACAGAATTCGTTACATTGACACATGAAACTAAAGAAAAAACACGCAAAGGTGGCTTGCAGTCAGATGAAGGTCCGTGAGATAAGCGTATGTATGAAACAAACAATCCCGCAACATGTCCGGTTAAAGCACTCAAATTGTTTCTCAGTAAAACTGATCCAAATGCAACTGCCCTTTTAAACCACTGCAATAAGGCAGCCATTCAATTGCCTGAACGAGAAAACACTTGGTATATTGCCAACCCAGTGAAAAACTATCAGTTTTCGCGGTTTCTGTCAGACATTTCAAAACAGGCGTCTTGTTCTACACAATACACACCCCATTGCCTCCGAGCTACTGCCATTCAAACACTTAGTGAAACTGGTTTTGAGTTGCGTCATATTATGTACATGTCGGGTCATCGTAATGAAAGCTCGATCCGGAGCTATACACGCGACTGTTCCACTGCACAGAAAATATCTTGCATCAATGCGCCAGCCAGATGAAATTTCACATTTGGCTTTGATGAGTAATCCTTCCATGGGCATGGTCACTCCACTCGCCCGAACTGAATCTCTAACTGAACGTAGCAGCGGTTTATCTCACTTTGCTGTTTCTCAGCAAATTTCAAATAGAAACGACATGAATTCTTTTTCTGCCGGAATTATGTCACACAGTTCTTTCACGAATTGTACAATCCAGTTTTATGGTAATAATGCTCCTTCCTAAACCATGAAATCCAGATAAAATCGCAACAGTTTAACACGCGAATCCCACACTTTCTCAGAATTCGCGTGGCCACTCGTTATTTTAAAGCTTTGCATAGACAGGTCCTATTGGTAAACACATATGCCGTGTTGAAAATACTACTATTTCATTGGCTAATATATATCGGAAGTGATAGTTACTGGGAATCTAGAAACTTTATGAGGAACGTTTTGTGTATTTATCCGCCGTTGTATAAATCAGTATAAAAGATTCGAATCATTCCTTAAGTGGTTTAACCGTGCACTCTTCATTGTGTAGTGGTTTTACCAGACAGTGTTCATTGTATAGTTGTTTTACCATGCAGTGTTCATTGTATTAAGGTTTTACCATGCAATCTTCATTGTATAGTGGTTTAACCGTGTACTCTTCATTGTATAGTGGTTTTACCAGACAGTGTTCCTTGTATAGTTGTTTTACCGTGCAGTGTTCATTGTATAGTGATTATATCGTGCAGTGTTCATTGTATAGTGGTGTTACCGTGTAGCGTTCGTTGTATAGTGTATTTACCATGCAGTGTGCATTGAATAGTGGGTTTACCGTGCAGTGTTCATTGTATAGCGATTATATCGTGCAGTGTTCATTGTATAGTGATTTTACCGTGCAGTGTTCATTGTATAGTGATTTTACCGTGCAGTGTTCATTGTATAGTGGATTTACCATGTCGTGTTCATTGAATAGGGGTTTTACAATGTAATGTTCATTGTATAATGGTTACACCTAGCAGTTTTCTTTTTATAGGGGTTTTACAATGTAGTTTTCATTGTTTAGTGGTTTTACCGTGCCGTGTTCGTTGTATCATTTTTTTACCGGGCAGTGTTTATTTGTTTTGTAGTTTCACTGTCCAGTTTTCATTGTGGTTCTACAATGCAGTGTTCATTGTATAGTGGTTTTACCGTCCAATTTTCATTGCAAAGTGATTTTTCCGTAAAATGTTCATTTTAGATGATTTAACCGTGCAGTGTTCATTGTATAGTGGTTTTACCGTGTAGTGTTCGTTGTATGGTGTATTTACAATGCAGTATTAATTGTATAGTAGTTTTACCGTGGAGTGTTCATTGTATAGGTGTTTTACCAGGCTGTGTTCATTGAATAGAGGTTTTACCATGCAGTGTTCATTGTATTAAGTTTTACCATGCAGTCTTCATTGTATAGTTGTTTTACCGTGTAGTGTTCATGGTATAGTGTATTTACCAAGCAGTATTAATTTTATAGAAGTTTCACAGTGGAGTGTTCATTGTATAGTTGTTTTACCGTGCAGTGTTCGTTGTATAGTAGTTTAACAGTGGAGTGTTCATTGTGCAGTTGTATTTACCATGCAGTATTAATTGTATAGTTGTTTTAAGAGTGGAGTGTTCATTGTATAGTTGTTTTACCGTGTAGTGTTCGTTGTATAGTGTATTTACCATGCAGTATTAATTGTATAGTAGTTTTACAGTGGAGTGGTCATTGTATAGTTGTTTTACCGTGTAGTGTTCGTTGTATAGTTTATTTACCATGCAGTATTAATTGTATAATAATAAAAAAAAATTTATAGTGGTTTTACTGGGCAGTGTTCATTGTATAGTGTATTTACCATGCAGTATTAATTGTATAGTAGTTTTACAGTGGTGTGTTCATTGTATAGTTGTTTTACCGGGTAGTGTTCGTTGAATAGTATATTTACCATGCAGTATGAATTGTATAGTTGTTTTACCGTGTAGTGTTCGTTGTATAGTGTATTTACCATGCAGTATTAATTGTATAGTAGTTTTACAGTGGAGTGTTCGTTGTATAGTGTATTTACCATGCAGTATTAATTGTATAGTAGTTTTACAGTGGAGTGTTCATTGTATAGTGGTGTTACCGTGTAGTGTTCGTTGAATAGTGTATTTACAATGCAGTATTAATTGTATATTAGTTTTACAGTGGAGTATTCATTGTATAGTTGCTTTACCGTGTAGTGTTCGTTGTATAGTGTATTTACCATGCAGTATTAATTGTATAGTAGTTTTACAGTGGAGTGTTCGTTGTATAGTGTATTTACCATGCAGTATTAATTTTATAGTAGTTTTACAGTGGAGTGTTCATTGTATAGTGGTGTTACCGTGTAGTGTTCGTTGAATAGTGTATTTACAATGCAGTATTAATTGTATATTAGTTTTACAGTGGAGTATTCATTGTATAGTTGCTTTACCGTGTAGTGTTCGTTGTATAGTGTATTTACCATGCAGTATTAATTGTATAGTTGTTTTAAGAGTGGAGTGTAAAATTTTGAAGTAAATCCCTCAAATAGTGTAGGAGGAGTTAGCTGCACAATAATTTTTCGCTATATACATACTCTATATTAGGAAAAACTCCAAACAACATCACCATCCTCACATATAGCTGGTACATGTGTAAACGTTTGAAGTAAATCCCTCAAATAGTGTAGGAGAAGTTAGCTGCACAAGAATTTTTCGCAATATACATAATCTATATAAGGAAAAACTCCAAAGGGCCATAACTTCTGTTAATATTGTTGCAGCCAAAATTCCAAACCACATCACCATTCTCACATATAGATGGTACATGTGTAAAAGTTTGAAGTAAATCCCTCAAATAGTGTAGGAGGAGTTAGCTGCACAATAATTTTTCGCTATATACATACATGTACTCTATATTAGCAAAAACTCCAAAGGGCCATAACTTCTGTTAAAATTGTTGCAGCCAAAAATCCAAACTACATTACCATCCTCACATATAGCTGGTAAATGTGTAAAGGTTTGAAGTAAATCCCTCAAATAGTGTAGGAGGAGTTAGCTGCACAAGAATTTTTCGCTATATACATACTCTATATAAGGAAAAACTCCAAAGGGCCATAACTTCTGTTAAAATTCTTGCAGCCAAAAATCCAAACCACATCACTATCCACACATATAGCTGGTACATGTGTAAAAGTTTGAAGTAAATCCCTCAAATAGTGTAGGAGGAGTTAGCTGCACAAGACTTTTTCGCTATATACATACTCTATATAAGGAAAAACTCCAAAGGGCCATAACTTCTGTTAATATTGTTGCAGCCAAAATTCCAAACCTCATCACCATCCTCACATATAGCTGGTACATGTGTAAAAGTTTGAAGTAAATCCCTCAAATAGTGTAGGAGTAGTTAGCTGCACACGAATGTTTCGCTATATACATACTCTATATAAGCAAAAACTCCAAAGGGCCATAACTTCTGTTAAAATTGTTGTAGCCAAAAATCCAAACCACATCAGCATCCTCACATATAGCTGGTACATTATAAAGGTTTGAAGTAAATTCCTTTAAACAATGTAGGAGAAAGTAGCTGCACAAGAATTTTTCGCTATATACATACTCTATATAAGGAAAAACTCCAATGGGCCATAACTTCTGTTAAAATTGTTGCAGCCAAAAATCCAAACAACATCACCTTTCTCACATATAGCTGGTACATGTGTAATAATTTGAAGTAAATCCTTCAAATAGTGTAGGAGGAGTTAGCTACACAAGAATTTTTCGCTATATACATACTCTTTATAAGGAAAAATTCCAAAGGGCCATAACTTCTGTTCAAATCTTTGCAGCCAAAAATCCAAACCAAATCACCATTCTCACATATAGTTGGTTCATGTGTAAAAGTTTGAAGTAAATCCCTCAAATAGTGTAGGAGAAGTTAGCTGCACAAGAATTTTTCGCTATATACATACTCTATATAAGGAAAAACTCCAAAGGGCCATAATTTCTGTTAATAGTGTTGCAGCCAAAATTCCAAACCACGTCACCATCCTCACATATAGCTGGTATATGTGTAAAAGTTTGAAGTGAATCCCTCAAATAGTGTAGGAGGAGTTAGCTGCACAATAATTTTTCGCTATATACATACAATATATAAGGAAAAACTCCAAAGGGCCATAATTTCTGTTAATAGTGTTGCAGCCAAAATTCCAAACCACGGCACCATCCTCACATATAGCTGGTATATGTGTAAAAGTTTGAAGTGAATCCCTCAAATAGTGTAGGAGGAGTTAGCTGCACAAGAATTTTTCGCTATATACATACTCTATATAAGCAAAAACACCAAAGGGCCATAACTTCTGTTAAGATTGATGCAGCCAAATATCCAAACCACATCACTATCCTCACATATAGCTGGTACATGTGTAAAAGTTTGAAGTAAATCCCTAAAATAGTGTAAGAGAAGTAAGGTGCACAAGCAATTTTCGCTATATACATACCCTTTATAAGGAAAAACTCCAAAGGGCCATAACTTCTGTTAAAATTGTTGCAGCCAAAATCCAAACCACATCACCATCCTCACATATAGCTGGTAAATCTGTAAAAGTTTAAAGTAAATCCCTCAAATAGTGTAGGAGGAGTTAGCTGCAAAAGCATTTTTCGCTATATACATACTCTATATAAGGAAAAACTCCAAAGGGCCATATCTTCTGTTAAAATTGTTGCAGCCAAAAATCCAAACTACATTACCATCCTCACATATAGCTGGTACATGTGTAAAGGTTCGAAGAAAATCCCTCAAAAATGTAGGAGAAATTAGCTGCACAAGAATTTTTCGCTATATACATACTCTATATAAGGAAAAACTCCAAAGGGACATAACTTCTGTTAACATTTTTGCAGCCAAAAATCCAAACCACATCACCATCCTCACATATAGCTGGTACATGTGTAAAAGTTTGAAGTAAATCCCTCAAATAGTGTAGGAGGAGTTAGCTGCACTTGAATTTTTCGCTATATACATACTCTATATAAGGAAAAACTCCAAAGGGCCATAACTTCTGTTAAAATTGTTGCAGCCAAAATTCCAAACCACATCAGCATTCTCACATATAGATGGTACATGTGTAAAAGTTTGAAGTAAATCCCTCAAATAGTGTAGGAGGAGTTAGCTGCACAAGAATTTTTCGCTATATACATACTCTATATAAGGAAAAACTCCAAAGGGCCATTACTTCTGTTAAAATTGTTGCAGCCAAAAAATCCAAACCACATCACCATTCTCACATATAGCTGGTATATGTGTAAAAGTTTGAAGTGAATCCCTCAAATAGTGTAGGAGGAGTTAGCTGCACAAGAATTTTTCGCTATATACATACTCTATATAAGGAAAAACTCCAAAGGGCCATAATTTCTGTTAATAGTGTTGCAGCCAAAATTCCAAACCACGTCACCATCCTCACATATAGCTGGTATATGTGTAAAAGTTTGAAGTGAATCCCTCAAATAGTGTAGGAGGAGTTAGCTGCACAAGAATTTTTCGCTATATACATACTCTATATAAGCAAAAACACCAAAGGGCCATAACTTCTGTTAAGATTGATGCAGCCAAATATCCAAACCACATCACTATCCTCACATATAGCTGGTACATGTGTAAAAGTTTGAAGTAAATCCCTAAAATAGTGTAAGAGAAGTAAGGTGCACAAGCATTTTTCGCTATATACATACCCTTTATAAGGAAAAACTCCAAAGGGCCATAACTTCTGTTAAAAATTGTTGCAGCCAAAATCCAAACCACATCACCATCCTCACATATAGCTGGTACATCTGTAAAAGTTTAAAGTAAATCCCTCAAATAGTATAGGAGGAGTAAGCTGCAAAAGCATTTTTCGCTATATACATACTCTATATAAGGAAAAACTCCAAAGGGCCATATCTTCTGTTAAAATTGTTGCAGCCAAAAATCCAAACTACATTACCATCATCACATATAGCTGGTACATGTGTAAAGGTTCGAAGAAAATCCCTCAAAAATGTAGGAGAAATTAGCTGCACAAGAATTGTTCGCTATATACATACTCTATATAAGGAAAAACTCCAAAGGGCCATAACTTCTGTTAACATTTTTGCAGCCAAAAATCCAAACCACATCACCATCCTCACATATAGCTGGTACATGTGTAAAAGTTTGAAGTAAATCCCTCAAATAGTGTAGGAGGAGTTAGCTGCACTTGAATTTTTCGCTATATACATACTCTATATAAGGAAAAACTCCAAAGGGCCATAACTTCTGTTAAAATTGTTGCAGCCAAAATTCCAAACCACATCACCATTCTCACATATAGCTGGTACATGTGTAAAAGTTTGAAGTAAATCCCTCAAATAGTGTAGGAGGAGTTAGCTGCACAAGAATTTTTCGCTATATACATACTCTATATAAGGAAAAACTCCAAAGGGCCATAACTTCTGTTAAAATTGTTGCAGCCGAAGATCCAAACCACATCTCCATCCTCACATATGGTGGGTATATGTGTAAAAGTTTGAAGTAAATCCCTCAAATAGTGTCGGATATGTTAGCTGCACAAAATGTTTTCGCTATATACATACTCTATATAAGGAAAAACACCAAAGGGCCATAACTTCTGTTAAAATTGTTGCAGCCAAAATCCAAACCACATCACCATTCTCACCTATAGCTGGTATATGTGTAAAAGTTTGAAGTAAATCCCTTAAATAGTGTAGGAGGAGTAAGCTGCACAAGAATATTTCGCTATATACATACTATATATAAGGAAAAACTCCAAAGGGCCATAACTTCTGTGAAAATTGTTGCAGCCAACAATCCAAACCACATCACCATCCTCACATATAGCTGGTACATGTGTCAAAGTTTGTGGTAAATCCCTTAATTAGTGTAGGAGGAGTTAGCTGCACAAGAGTTGTTCGCTATATACATACTCTATATAAGGAAAAACTCCAAAGGGCCATAACTTCTGTTAAAATTGATGCAGCCAAAACTCCAAACCACATCACCATCCTCACATACAGATGGTACATGTGTGAAAGTTTGAAGTAAATCCCTTAAATGGTGTAGGAGAAGTAAGCTGCACAAAATTTTTTCGCTATATACATACTCTATATAAGGAAAAACTCCAAAGGGCCATAACTTCTGTTAAAATTGTTGCAGCCAAAATTCCAAACCACATCACCATCCTCACATATGGTGGGTATATGTGTAAAAGTTTGAAGTAAATCCCTTAAATAGTGTCGGAGATGTTAGCTGCACAAAATGTTTTCGCTATATACATACTCTATATAAGGAAAAACTCCAAGGGGCCATAACTTCTGTTAAAATTGTTGCAGCCAAAAACCCAAACCACATCACCATCCTCACATATAGCTGGTACATGTGTTAAGTTTGAAGTAAATCCCTCAAAAAGTGTAGTAGGAGTTAGCTGCACAAGAATATTTCCCTATATACATACTCTTTATAAGGAAAAACTCCAAAGGGCCATAACTTCTGTTAAAATTGTTGCAGCCAAAAATCCAAACCACATCACCATCCTCACATATAGCTGGTTCATTTGTAAAAGTTTGAAGTAAATCCCTTAAATAGTGTAGGAGGAGTTAGCTGCACAAGAGTTGTTCGCTATATACATACTCTATATAAGGAAAAACTCCAAAGGGCCATAACTTCTGTTAAAATTGATGCAGCCAAAACTCAAAACCACATCACCATCCTCACATATAGATGGTACATGTGTGAAAGTTTAAAGTAAATCCCTTAAATAGTGTAGGAGAAGTTAGCTGCACAAGAATTTTTCGGTATATACATACTCTATATAAGGAAAAATTTCAACGGGCCATAACTTCTGTTAAAATTGTTGCAGCCAACAATCCAAACCACATTTCCATCCTCACATATAGCTGGTACATTTGTAAAAGTTTGAAGTAAATCCGTCAAATAGTCTATGAGGAGGTAGCTGCACAAGAATTTTTCGCTATATACATACTCTATATAAGGAAAAACTCCAAAGGGCCATAACTTCTGTTAAAACTGTTGCAGCCAAAAATCCAAACCACCTCACTATCCCCACATCTGGCGGGTACATGTGTAAAAGTTAAAAGTAATTCCCTCAAATAGTGTCGGAGGAGTTAGCTGCACAAAATGTTTTCGCTATATACATACTCTATATAAGGATAAACTCCAAAGGGCCATAACTTCTGTTAAAATTGTTGCAGCCAAAAACCCAAACCACATCACCATCCTCACATATAGCTGGTACATGTGTAAAGTTTGAAGTAAATCCCTCAAAAAGTGTAGTAGGAGTTAGCTGCACAAGAATATTTCCCTATATACATACTCTATATAAGGAAAAACTCCAAAGGGCCATAACTTCTGTTAAAATTGTTGCAGCCAAAAATCCAAACCACATCACCATCCTCACATATAGCTGGTACATGTGTAAAAGTTTGAAGTAAATCCCTTAAATAGTGTAGGAGGAGTTAGCTGCACAAAATGTTTTCGCTATATACATACTCTATATAAGGATAAACTCCAAAGGGCCATAACTTCTGTTAAAATTGTTGCAGCAAAAACTCCAAACCACATCACCATCCTCACATACAGATGGTACATGTGTGAAAGTTTAAAGTAAATCCCTTAAATAGTGTAGGAGGAGTAAGCTGCACAAGAATTTTTCGCTATATACATACTCTATATACGGAAAAATTCCAAAGGCCCATAACTTCTGTTAAAATTGTTGCAGCCAAAAATCCAAACCACCTCACCATCCTCACATATGGCGGGTACATGTGTAAAAGTTTAAAGTAATTCCCTCAAATATTGTCGGAGGAGTTAGCTTCACAAAATGTTTTCGCTCTATACATACTCTATATAAGGATAAACTCCAAAGGGCCATAAATTCTGTTAAAATTGTTGCAGCCAAAAACCCAAACCACATCACCATCCTCACATATAGCTAGCTGGTACATGTGTAAAGTTTGAAGTAAATCCGTCAAATAGTGTATGAGGAGGTAGCTGCACAAGAATTTTTCGCTATATACATACTCTATATAAGGAAAAACTGCAAAGGGCCATAACTTCTGTTAAAATTGTTGCAGCCAACAATCCAAACCACATCACCATCCTCACATATGGTGGGTATATGTGTAAAAGTTTGAAGTAAATCCCTTAAATAGTGTAGGAGGAGTAAGCTGCACAAGAATATTTCGCTATATACATACTATATATAAGGAAAAACTCCAAAGGGCCATAACTTCTGTGAAAATTGTTGCAGCCAACAATCCAAACCACATCACCATCCTCACATATAGCTGGTACATGTGTCAAAGTTTGTGGTAAATCCCTTAATTAGTGTAGGAGGAGTTAGCTGCACAAGAGTTGTTCGCTATATACATACTCTATATAAGGAAAAACTCCAAAGGGCCATAACTTCTGTTAAAATTGATGCAGCCAAAACTCCAAACCACATCACCATCCTCACATACAGATGGTACATGTGTGAAAGTTTGAAGTAAATCCCTTAAATGGTGTAGGAGAAGTTAGCTGCACAAAATTTTTTCGCTATATACATACTCTATATAAGGAAAAACTCCAAAGGGCCATAACTTCTGTTAAAATTGTTGCAGCCAAAATTCCAAACCACATCACCATCCTCACATATGGTGGGTATATGTGTAAAAGTTTGAAGTAAATCTCTTAAATAGTGTCGGAGATGTTAGCTGCACAAAATGTTTTCGCTATATACATACTCTATATAAGGAAAAACTCCAAGGGGCCATAACTTCTGTTAAAATTGTTGCAGCCAAAAACCCAAACCACATCACCATCCTCACATATAGCTGGTACATGTGTTAAGTTTGAAGTAAATCCCTCAAAAAGTGTAGTAGGAGTTAGCTGCACAAGAATATTTCCCTATATACATACTCTTTATAAGGAAAAACTCCAAAGGGCCATAACTTCTGTTAAAATTGTTGCAGCCAAAAATCCAAACCACATCACCATCCTCACATATAGCTGGTTCATTTGTAAAAGTTTGAAGTAAATCCCTTAAATAGTGTAGGAGGAGTTAGCTGCACAAGAGTTGTTCGCTATATACATACTCTATATAAGGAAAAACTCCAAAGGGCCATAACTTCTGTTAAAATTGATGCAGCCAAAACTCAAAACCACATCACCATCCTCACATATAGATGGTACATGTGTGAAAGTTTAAAGTAAATCCCTTAAATAGTGTAGGAGAAGTTAGCTGCACAAGAATTTTTCGCTATATACATACTCTATATAAGGAAAAATTACAAAGGGCCATTACTTCTGTAAAATTGTTGCAGCCAACAATCCAAACCACATCTCCATCCTCACATATAGCTGGTACATGTGTAAAAGTTTTAAGTAAATCCGTCAAATAGTGTATGAGGAGGTAGCTGCTCAAGAATTTTTCGCTATATACATACTCTATATAAGGAAAAACTGCAAAGGGCCATAACTTCTGTTAAAATTGTTGCAGCCGAAAATCCAAACCACATCACCATCCTCACATATGGTGGGTATATGTGTGAAAGTTTGAAGTAAATCCCTTAAATTGTGTAGGAGGAATTAGCTGCACAAGAATTTTTCGGTATATACATACTCTATATAAGGAAAAACTTCAACGGGCCATAACTTCTGTTAAAATTGTTGCAGCCAACAATCCAAACCACATTTCCATCCTCACATATAGCTGGTACATTTGTAAAAGTTTGAAGTAAATCCGTCAAATAGTCTATGAGGAGGTAGCTGCACAAGAATTTTTCGCTATATACATACTCTATATAAGGAAAAACTCCAAAGGGCCATAACTTCTGTTAAAACTGTTGCAGCCAAAAATCCAAACCACCTCACTATCCCCACATCTGGCGGGTACATGTGTAAAAGTTAAAAGTAATTCCCTCAAATAGTGTCGGAGGAGTTAGCTGCACAAAATGTTTTCGCTATATACATACTCTATATAAGGATAAACTCCAAAGGGCCATAACTTCTGTTAAAATTGTTGCAGCCAAAAACCCAAACCACATCACCATCCTCACATACAGATGGTACATGTGTGAAAGTTTAAAGTAAATCCCTTAAATAGTGTAGGAGGAGTAAGCTGCACAAGAATTTTTCGCTATATACATACTCTATATACGGAAAAATTCCAAAGGCCCATAACTTCTGTTAAAATTGTTGCAGCCAAAAATCCAAACCACCTCACCATCCTCACATATGGCGGGTACATGTGTAAAAGTTTAAAGTAATTCCCTCAAATAGTGTCGGAGGAGTTAGCTTCACAAAATGTTTTCGCTCTATACATACTCTATATAAGGATAAACTCCAAAGGGCCATAAATTCTGTTAAAATTGTTGCAGCCAAAAACCCAAACCACATCACCATCCTCACATATAGCTAGCTGGTACATGTGTAAAGTTTGAAGTAAATCCGTCAAATAGTGTATGAGGAGGTAGCTGCACAAGAATTTTTCGCTATATACATACTCTATATAAGGAAAAACTGCAAAGGGCCATAACTTCTGTTAAAATTGTTGCAGCCAACAATCCAAACCACATCACCATCCTCACATATGGTGGGTATATGTGTAAAAGTTTGAAGTTAATCCGTCAAATAGTGTCGGAGATGTTAGCTGCACAAAATGTTTTCGCTATATACATACTCTATATAAGGAAAAACTCCAAGGGGCCATAACTTCTGTTAAAATTGTTGCAGCCCAAAACCCAAACCACATCACCATCCTCACATATAGCTGGTACATGTGTTAAGTTTGAAGTAAATCCCTCAAAAAGTGTAGTAGGAGTTAGCTGCACAAGAATATTTCACTATATACATACTCTATATAAGGAAAAACTCCAAAGGGCCATAACTTCTGTTAAAATTGTTGCAGCCAAAAATCCAAACCGCATGACCATCCTCACATATAGTTGGTACATGTGTTAAAGTTTGAAATGAATCCCTCAAATAGTGTAGGAGAAGTTAGCTGCACAAGAATTTTTCGCTATATACATACTCTATATAAGCAAAAACTCCAAAGGGCCATAACTTCTGTTAAAATTGTTGCAGCCAAAAATCCAAACCACATCACCATCCTCACATATGGCTAGTACATGTGTAAAAGTTTGAAGTAAATCCGTCAAATAGTGTAGGAGGAATTAGCTGCACAAGAATTTTTCGCTATACACATACTCTATATAAGGAAAAACTCCAAAGGGCCATAACTTCTGTTAAAATTGTTGCAGCCAACAATCCAAATCACATCTCCATCCTCACATATAGCTGGTACATTTGTAAAGGTTTGAAGTAATCACTCAAATAGTGTACGAGGAGTTAGCTGCAGAAGAATTTTTCGCTATATACATACTCTATATAAGGAAAAACTCCAAAGGGCCATAACTTCTGTTAAAACTGTTGCAGCTAAAAATCCAAACCACATCACCATCCTCACATATAGCTGGTACATGTGTAAAAGTTTGAAATAAATCCATCAAATAGTGTAGGAGAAGTGAGCTGCACAAATATTGTTCGCTATATACATACTCTATATAAGGAAAAACTCGAAAGGCCATAACTTCTGTTAAAATTGCTGCAGCCAATAATCCAAAGCACATCACCATCTTCACATACAGCTGGTACATGTGTAATAGTTTGAAGTAAATCCCTCAAATAGTGTAGGAGGAGTTAGCTGCACAAGAATATTTCGCTATATACATACTATATATAAGGAAAAATTCAAAAGGGCCATAACTTCTTTTAAAATTGTTGCAGCCAAAAACCCAAACCACATCTCCATCCTCACATATAGCTGGTTCATGTGTAAAAGTTTGAAGTAAATCCCTTAAATAGTGTAGGAGTTGTTAGCTGCACAAGAGTTGTTCGCTATATACATACTCTATATAAGGAAAAACTCCAAAGGGCCATAACTTCTGCTAAAATTGTTGCAGCCAAAACTCCAAACCACATCACCATCCTCGCATATAGATGGTACATGTGTGAAAGTTTAAAGTAAATCCGTCAAATAGTGTAGGAGGAGTTACCTGCACAAGAATGTTTCGCTATAAACATACTCTATATAAGGAAAAACTCCAAAGGGCCATAACTTCTGTTAAAATTGTTACAGCCAAAAATCCAAACCACATCTATTCTCACATATAGCTGGTACATACGTAAAAGTTTTAAGTAAATCCGTCAAATAGTGTATGAGGAGGTAGCTGCACAAGAATTGTTCATTATATACATACTCTATATAAGGATAAACTCCAAAGGGCCATAACTTCTGCTAAAATGGTGCAGCCAAAACTCCAAACCACATTACCATCCTCACATATAGATGGTACATGTGTGAAAGTTTAAAGTAAATCCGTCAAATGGTGTAGGAGGAGTTACCTGCACAAGAATGTTTCGCTATAATCATACTCTATATAAGGAAAAACTCCAAAGGGCCATAACTTCTGTTAAAATTGTTGCAGCCAAAAATCCACACCACATCTCCATTCTCACATATGGCTTGTACATACGTAAAAGTTTGAAGTAAATCCGTCAAATAGTGTATGAGGAGGTAGCTGCACAAGAATTGTTCGCTATATACATACTCTATATAAGGAAAAACTCCAAAGGGCCATAACTTCTGTTAAAATTGTTGCAGCCAAAAATCCAAACCACATCACCATCCTCACATATGTCGGGTACATGTTTAAAAGTTAAAAGTAATTCCCTCAAATAGTGTCGGATGAGTTAGCTGCACAAAATGTTTTCGCTATATACATACTATATATAAGGAAAAACTCCAACGGGCCATAACTTCTCTTAAAATTGTTGCAGCCAAAAACCCAAATCACATCACCATCCTCACATATAGCTGGTACATGTGTAAAGTTTGAAGTAAATCCCTCAAATAGTGTAGTAGGAGTTAGCTGCACAAGAATATTTCCCTATATACATACTCTATATAAGGAAACACTCCAAAGGGCCATATTTTCTGTTAAAATTGTTGCAGCCAAAAATCCAAACTACATCACCATCCTCACATATAGCTGGTACATGTGTAAAAGTTTGAGGTAAATCCCTCCAATAGTGCAGGAGAAGTTTGCTGCACAAAATTGTTTCGCTATATACATACTCTATATAAGGAAAAACTCCAAAGGACCATAACTTCTGTTAAAATTGTTGCAGCCAAAAATCCAAACCACATCACCATCCTCACATACAGCTGGTACATGTGTAAAAGTTTGAAGTAAATCCCTGAAAAAGTGTAGGAGCAGTGAGCTGCACAAGATTTTTTCACTATATACATACTCTATATAAGGAAAAACTCCAAAGGGCCATAACTTCTGCTAAAATTGTTGCAGCCATAACTCCAAACCACATCATTATCCTCACATATAGATGGTACATGTGTGAAAGTTTAAAGTAAATCCGTCATCTAGTGTAGGAGGAATTACCTGCACAACAATGTTTCGCTATAAACATACTCTATATAAGGAAAAACTCCAAAGGGCCATAACTTCTGTTAAAATTGTTGCAGCCAAAAATCCAAACTACATCTATTCTCACATATAGCTGGTACATACGTAAAAGTTTGAAGTAAATCCGTCAAATAGTGTATGAGGAGGTAGCTGCACAAGAATTGTTCGCTATATACATACTCTATATAAGGATAAACTCCAAAGGGCCATAACTTCTGTTAAAATTGTTGCAGCCAAAAACACAAACCACATCACCATCCTCACATATAGCTGGTACATGTGTAAAGTTTGAAGTAAATCCCTCAAATACTGTAGTAGGAGTTAGCTGCACAAGAATATTTCCCAATATACATACTCTATATAAGGAAAAATTCCAAAGGGCCATAACTTCTGTTAAAATTGTTGCAGCCAAAAATCCAAACCACATCACCATCCTCACATATAGCTGGTACATGTGTAACAGTTTGAAGTAAATCCGTCAAATAGTGTAGGAGGAGTTAGCTGCACAAGAATTTTTCGCTATATACATACTCTATATAAGAAAACACTCCAAAGGGCCATAACTTCTGTTAAAAATTTTGCAGCCAAAAATCCAAACTACATCACCATCCTCACATATAGCTGGTACATGTGTAAAAGTTTGAGGTAAATCCCTCCAATAGTGCAGGAGAAGTTTGCTGCACAAATTTTTTTCGCTATACACATACTCTATATAAGAAAAAACTCCAAAGGACCATAACTTCTGTTAAAATTGTTGCAGCCAAAAATCCAAACCACATCACCATCCTCACATACAGCTGGTACATGTGTAAAAGTTTGAAGTAAATCCCTGAAAAAGTGTAGGAGCAGTTAGCTGCACAAGAATTTTTCACTATATACATACTCTATATAAGGAAAAACTCCAAAGGGCCATAACTTCTGTTAAAATTGTTGCAGCCAAAAATCCAAACCACATAACCATCCTCACATATAGCTGGTACATGTGTAAAAGTTAAAAGTAAATCCCTCAAATAGTGTAGGAGAATGAGCTGCACAGGAATTCTTCGCTATATACATACTCTATATAAGGAAAAAACTCCAAAGGGCCATAACTTCTATTAAAATTCTAGCAGCCAAAAATCAAAACCACATCACCATCCTCACATATAGCTGGTACATGTGTAAAAGTTAAAAGTAAATCCCTCAAATAGTGTAGGAGTAGTTAGCTGCACAAGAATTGTTCGCTATATACATACTCTATATAAGGAAAAACTCCAAAGGGCCATAACTTCTGTTAAAATTGTTGCAGCCAAAAATCCAAACCGCATCACAATCCTCACATATAGCTGGTACATGTGTAAAAGTTTGAAATAAATCCCATCAAATAGTGTAGGAGAAGTTAGCTGCACAAGAATTTTTCGCTATATACATACTCTATATAAGGAAAAACTCCAAAGGGCCATAACTTCTGTTAAAATTGTTGCAGCCAAAAATCCAAACCACGTCACCATCCTCACATATGGCTAGTACAATAGTAAAAGTTTGAAGTAAATCCCTTAAATAGTGTAGGAGGAGTTAGCTGCACAAGCACATTTCGCTATATACATACTCTATATAAGGAAAAACTGCAAAGGGCCATAACTTCTGTTAAAATTGTTGCAGCCAAAAATCCAAACCGCATCACCATCCTCACATATAGCTGGTACATGTGTAAAAGTTTGAAATAAATCCCATCAAATAGTGTAGGAGAAGTTAGCTGCACAAGAATTTTTCGCTATATACATACTCTATATAAGGAAAAACTCCAAAGGGCCATAACTTCTGTTAAAATTGTTGCAGCCAAAAATCCAAACCACATCACCATCCTCACATATGGCTAGTACATGTGTAAAAGTTTGAAGTAAATCCCTTAAATAGTGTAGGAGAAGTTAGCTGCACAAGCATATTTCGCTATATACATACTCTATATAAGGAAAAACTCTAAAGGGCCATAACTTCTGTTAAAATTGTTGCAGCCGAATATCCAAACCACATCACCATCCTCACATATAGTTGGTACATGTGTGAAAGTTTGAAGTAAATCCCTCAAATAGTGCAGGAGGAGTTAGCTGCACACGATTTTTTCGCTATATACAAACTCTATATAAGGAAAAACTCCAAATGGCCATAACTTCTGTTAAAATTGTTGCAGCCAAAAATCCAAACCACATCACCATCCTCACATATAGCTGGTACATGTGTAAACGTTTGAAGTAAATCCCTCAAATAGTGTAGGAGGAGTTAGCTGCACAAAATGTTTTCGCTATATACATACTCTATATAAGGAAAAACTCCAAAGGGCCATAACTTCTGTTAAAATTGTTGCAGCCAAAAACCCAAACCATATATAGCTGGTACATTTGTAAAATTTTGAAATAAATCCCTTAAATATTGTAGGAGGAGTTAGCTGCACAAGAATATTTCGCTATATACATACTCTATATAAGGAAAAATTCCAAAGGGCCATAACTTCTGTTAAATTGTTGCAGCGAAAAATCCAAACCACATCACCGTCCGCACATATAGCTGGTACATGTGTAAAAGTTTGAAGTAAATCCCTCAAATAGTGTAGGAGGATTTCGCTGCACAGGAATGTTTCGCTATATACATACTCTATATAAAGAAAAACTCCAAAGGGCCATAACTTCTGTTAAAAATTTTGCAGCCAAAAGTCCAAACTACATCTCCATCCTCACATATAGCTGGTACATGTGTAAAAGTTTGAAGTAAATCCCTCAAATAGTGTAGGAGTAGTTAGCTGCACAATAATTTTTCGCTATATACATACTCTATATAAGGAAACACTCCAAAGGGCCATAACTTCTGTTAAAATTGTTGCAGTCTAAAATCCAAAACACACCACTATTCTCACATATAGCTGGTACATGTGTAAAAGTTTGAAGTAAATCCCTCAAATATTGTAGGAGAGGTTAGCTGCACAAGAATTTTTCGCTATATACATACTCTATATAAGGAAAAACTCCAAAGGGCCATTACTTCTGTTAAAATTGTTGCAGCCAAAAATCCAAACCACATCACCATTCTCACATATAGCTGGTATATGTGTAAAAGTTTGAAGTGAATCCCTCAAATAGTGTAGGAGGAGTTAGCTGCACAAGAATTTTTCGCTATATACATACTCTATATAAGGAAAAACTCCAAAGGGCCATAATTTCTGTTAATAGTGTTGCAGCCAAAATTCCAAACCACGTCACCATCCTCACATATAGCTGGTATATGTGTAAAAGTTTGAAGTGAATCCCTCAAATAGTGTAGGAGGAGTTAGCTGCACAAGAATTTTTCGCTATATACATACTCTATATAAGCAAAAACACCAAAGGGCCATAACTTCTGTTAAGATTGATGCAGCCAAATATCCAAACCACATCACTATCCTCACATATAGCTGGTACATGTGTAAAAGTTTGAAGTAAATCCCTAAAATAGTGTAAGAGAAGTAAGGTGCACAAGCATTTTTCGCTATATACATACCCTTTATAAGGAAAAACTCCAAAGGGCCATAACTTCTGTTAAAAATTGTTGCAGCCAAAATCCAAACCACATCACCATCCTCACATATAGCTGGTACATCTGTAAAAGTTTAAAGTAAATCCCTCAAATAGTATAGGAGGAGTAAGCTGCAAAAGCATTTTTCGCTATATACATACTCTATATAAGGAAAAACTCCAAAGGGCCATATCTTCTGTTAAAATTGTTGCAGCCAAAAATCCAAACTACATTACCATCATCACATATAGCTGGTACATGTGTAAAGGTTCGAAGAAAATCCCTCAAAAATGTAGGAGAAATTAGCTGCACAAGAATTGTTCGCTATATACATACTCTATATAAGGAAAAACTCCAAAGGGCCATAACTTCTGTTAACATTTTTGCAGCCAAAAATCCAAACCACATCACCATCCTCACATATAGCTGGTACATGTGTAAAAGTTTGAAGTAAATCCCTCAAATAGTGTAGGAGGAGTTAGCTGCACTTGAATTTTTCGCTATATACATACTCTATATAAGGAAAAACTCCAAAGGGCCATAACTTCTGTTAAAATTGTTGCAGCCAAAATTCCAAACCACATCACCATTCTCACATATAGATGGTACATGTGTAAAAGTTTGAAGTAAATCCCTCAAATAGTGTAGGAGGAGTTAGCTGCACAAGAATTTTTCGCTATATACATACTCTATATAAGGAAAAACTCCAAAGGGCCATAACTTCTGTTAAAATTGTTGCAGCCGAAGATCCAAACCACATCTCCATACTCACATATGGTGGGTATATGTGTAAAAGTTTGAAGTAAATCCCTCAAATAGTGTCGGATATGTTAGCTGCACAAAATGTTTTCGCTATATACATACTCTATATAAGGAAAAACACCAAAGGGCCATAACTTCTGTTAAAATTGTTGCAGCCAAAATCCAAACCACATCACCATTCTCACCTATAGCTGGTATATGTGTAAAAGTTTGAAGTAAATCCCTTAAATAGTGTAGGAGGAGTAAGCTGCACAAGAATATTTCGCTATATACATACTATATATAAGGAAAAACTCCAAAGGGCCATAACTTCTGTGAAAATTGTTGCAGCCAACAATCCAAACCACATCACCATCCTCACATATAGCTGGTACATGTGTCAAAGTTTGTGGTAAATCCCTTAATTAGTGTAGGAGGAGTTAGCTGCACAAGAGTTGTTCGCTATATACATACTCTATATAAGGAAAAACTCCAAAGGGCCATAACTTCTGTTAAAATTGATGCAGCCAAAACTCCAAACCACATCACCATCCTCACATACAGATGGTACATGTGTGAAAGTTTGAAGTAAATCCCTTAAATGGTGTAGGAGAAGTAAGCTGCACAAAATTTTTTCGCTATATACATACTCTATATAAGGAAAAACTCCAAAGGGCCATAACTTCTGTTAAAATTGTTGCAGCCAAAATTCCAAACCACATCACCATCCTCACATATGGTGGGTATATGTGTAAAAGTTTGAAGTAAATCCCTTAAATAGTGTCGGAGATGTTAGCTGCACAAAATGTTTTCGCTATATACATACTCTATATAAGGAAAAACTCCAAGGGGCCATAACTTCTGTTAAAATTGTTGCAGCCAAAAACCCAAACCACATCACCATCCTCACATATAGCTGGTACATGTGTTAAGTTTGAAGTAAATCCCTCAAAAAGTGTAGTAGGAGTTAGCTGCACAAGAATATTTCCCTATATACATACTCTTTATAAGGAAAAACTCCAAAGGGCCATAACTTCTGTTAAAATTGTTGCAGCCAAAAATCCAAACCACATCACCATCCTCACATATAGCTGGTTCATTTGTAAAAGTTTGAAGTAAATCCCTTAAATAGTGTAGGAGGAGTTAGCTGCACAAGAGTTGTTCGCTATATACATACTCTATATAAGGAAAAACTCCAAAGGGCCATAACTTCTGTTAAAATTGATGCAGCCAAAACTCAAAACCACATCACCATCCTCACATATAGATGGTACATGTGTGAAAGTTTAAAGTAAATCCCTTAAATAGTGTAGGAGAAGTTAGCTGCACAAGAATTTTTCGGTATATACATACTCTATATAAGGAAAAACTCCAAAGGGCCATAACTTCTGTTAAAACTGTTGCAGCCAAAAATCCAAACCACCTCACTATCCCCACATCTGGCGGGTACATGTGTAAAAGTTAAAAGTAATTCCCTCAAATAGTGTCGGAGGAGTTAGCTGCACAAAATGTTTTCGCTATATACATACTCTATATAAGGATAAACTCCAAAGGGCCATAACTTCTGTTAAAATTGTTGCAGCCAAAAACCCAAACCACATCACCATCCTCACATATAGCTGGTACATGTGTAAAGTTTGAAGTAAATCCCTCAAAAAGTGTAGTAGGAGTTAGCTGCACAAGAATATTTCCCTATATACATACTCTATATAAGGAAAAACTCCAAAGGGCCATAACTTCTGTTAAAATTGTTGCAGCCAAAAATCCAAACCACATCACCATCCTCACATATAGCTGGTACATGTGTAAAAGTTTGAAGTAAATCCCTTAAATAGTGTAGGAGGAGTTAGCTGCACAAAATGTTTTCGCTATATACATACTCTATATAAGGATAAACTCCAAAGGGCCATAACTTCTGTTAAAATTGTTGCAGCAAAAACTCCAAACCACATCACCATCCTCACATACAGATGGTACATGTGTGAAAGTTTAAAGTAAATCCCTTAAATAGTGTAGGAGGAGTAAGCTGCACAAGAATTTTTCGCTATATACATACTCTATATACGGAAAAATTCCAAAGGCCCATAACTTCTGTTAAAATTGTTGCAGCCAAAAATCCAAACCACCTCACCATCCTCACATATGGCGGGTACATGTGTAAAAGTTTAAAGTAATTCCCTCAAATATTGTCGGAGGAGTTAGCTTCACAAAATGTTTTCGCTCTATACATACTCTATATAAGGATAAACTCCAAAGGGCCATAAATTCTGTTAAAATTGTTGCAGCCAAAAACCCAAACCACATCACCATCCTCACATATAGCTAGCTGGTACATGTGTAAAGTTTGAAGTAAATCCGTCAAATAGTGTATGAGGAGGTAGCTGCACAAGAATTTTTCGCTATATACATACTCTATATAAGGAAAAACTGCAAAGGGCCATAACTTCTGTTAAAATTGTTGCAGCCAACAATCCAAACCACATCACCATCCTCACATATGGTGGGTATATGTGTAAAAGTTTGAAGTAAATCCCTTAAATAGTGTAGGAGGAGTAAGCTGCACAAGAATATTTCGCTATATACATACTATATATAAGGAAAAACTCCAAAGGGCCATAACTTCTGTGAAAATTGTTGCAGCCAACAATCCAAACCACATCACCATCCTCACATATAGCTGGTACATGTGTCAAAGTTTGTGGTAAATCCCTTAATTAGTGTAGGAGGAGTTAGCTGCACAAGAGTTGTTCGCTATATACATACTCTATATAAGGAAAAACTCCAAAGGGCCATAACTTCTGTTAAAATTGATGCAGCCAAAACTCCAAACCACATCACCATCCTCACATACAGATGGTACATGTGTGAAAGTTTGAAGTAAATCCCTTAAATGGTGTAGGAGAAGTTAGCTGCACAAAATTTTTTCGCTATATACATACTCTATATAAGGAAAAACTCCAAAGGGCCATAACTTCTGTTAAAATTGTTGCAGCCAAAATTCCAAACCACATCACCATCCTCACATATGGTGGGTATATGTGTAAAAGTTTGAAGTAAATCTCTTAAATAGTGTCGGAGATGTTAGCTGCACAAAATGTTTTCGCTATATACATACTCTATATAAGGAAAAACTCCAAGGGGCCATAACTTCTGTTAAAATTGTTGCAGCCAAAAACCCAAACCACATCACCATCCTCACATATAGCTGGTACATGTGTTAAGTTTGAAGTAAATCCCTCAAAAAGTGTAGTAGGAGTTAGCTGCACAAGAATATTTCCCTATATACATACTCTTTATAAGGAAAAACTCCAAAGGGCCATAACTTCTGTTAAAATTGTTGCAGCCAAAAATCCAAACCACATCACCATCCTCACATATAGCTGGTTCATTTGTAAAAGTTTGAAGTAAATCCCTTAAATAGTGTAGGAGGAGTTAGCTGCACAAGAGTTGTTCGCTATATACATACTCTATATAAGGAAAAACTCCAAAGGGCCATAACTTCTGTTAAAATTGATGCAGCCAAAACTCAAAACCACATCACCATCCTCACATATAGATGGTACATGTGTGAAAGTTTAAAGTAAATCCCTTAAATAGTGTAGGAGAAGTTAGCTGCACAAGAATTTTTCGCTATATACATACTCTATATAAGGAAAAATTACAAAGGGCCATTACTTCTGTAAAATTGTTGCAGCCAACAATCCAAACCACATCTCCATCCTCACATATAGCTGGTACATGTGTAAAAGTTTTAAGTAAATCCGTCAAATAGTGTATGAGGAGGTAGCTGCTCAAGAATTTTTCGCTATATACATACTCTATATAAGGAAAAACTGCAAAGGGCCATAACTTCTGTTAAAATTGTTGCAGCCGAAAATCCAAACCACATCACCATCCTCACATATGGTGGGTATATGTGTGAAAGTTTGAAGTAAATCCCTTAAATTGTGTAGGAGGAATTAGCTGCACAAGAATTTTTCGGTATATACATACTCTATATAAGGAAAAACTTCAACGGGCCATAACTTCTGTTAAAATTGTTGCAGCCAACAATCCAAACCACATTTCCATCCTCACATATAGCTGGTACATTTGTAAAAGTTTGAAGTAAATCCGTCAAATAGTCTATGAGGAGGTAGCTGCACAAGAATTTTTCGCTATATACATACTCTATATAAGGAAAAACTCCAAAGGGCCATAACTTCTGTTAAAACTGTTGCAGCCAAAAATCCAAACCACCTCACTATCCCCACATCTGGCGGGTACATGTGTAAAAGTTAAAAGTAATTCCCTCAAATAGTGTCGGAGGAGTTAGCTGCACAAAATGTTTTCGCTATATACATACTCTATATAAGGATAAACTCCAAAGGGCCATAACTTCTGTTAAAATTGTTGCAGCCAAAAACCCAAACCACATCACCATCCTCACATACAGATGGTACATGTGTGAAAGTTTAAAGTAAATCCCTTAAATAGTGTAGGAGGAGTAAGCTGCACAAGAATTTTTCGCTATATACATACTCTATATACGGAAAAATTCCAAAGGCCCATAACTTCTGTTAAAATTGTTGCAGCCAAAAATCCAAACCACCTCACCATCCTCACATATGGCGGGTACATGTGTAAAAGTTTAAAGTAATTCCCTCAAATAGTGTCGGAGGAGTTAGCTTCACAAAATGTTTTCGCTCTATACATACTCTATATAAGGATAAACTCCAAAGGGCCATAAATTCTGTTAAAATTGTTGCAGCCAAAAACCCAAACCACATCACCATCCTCACATATAGCTAGCTGGTACATGTGTAAAGTTTGAAGTAAATCCGTCAAATAGTGTATGAGGAGGTAGCTGCACAAGAATTTTTCGCTATATACATACTCTATATAAGGAAAAACTGCAAAGGGCCATAACTTCTGTTAAAATTGTTGCAGCCAACAATCCAAACCACATCACCATCCTCACATATGGTGGGTATATGTGTAAAAGTTTGAAGTTAATCCGTCAAATAGTGTCGGAGATGTTAGCTGCACAAAATGTTTTCGCTATATACATACTCTATATAAGGAAAAACTCCAAGGGGCCATAACTTCTGTTAAAATTGTTGCAGCCCAAAACCCAAACCACATCACCATCCTCACATATAGCTGGTACATGTGTTAAGTTTGAAGTAAATCCCTCAAAAAGTGTAGTAGGAGTTAGCTGCACAAGAATATTTCACTATATACATACTCTATATAAGGAAAAACTCCAAAGGGCCATAACTTCTGTTAAAATTGTTGCAGCCAAAAATCCAAACCGCATGACCATCCTCACATATAGTTGGTACATGTGTTAAAGTTTGAAATGAATCCCTCAAATAGTGTAGGAGAAGTTAGCTGCACAAGAATTTTTCGCTATATACATACTCTATATAAGCAAAAACTCCAAAGGGCCATAACTTCTGTTAAAATTGTTGCAGCCAAAAATCCAAACCACATCACCATCCTCACATATGGCTAGTACATGTGTAAAAGTTTGAAGTAAATCCGTCAAATAGTGTAGGAGGAATTAGCTGCACAAGAATTTTTCGCTATACACATACTCTATATAAGGAAAAACTCCAAAGGGCCATAACTTCTGTTAAAATTGTTGCAGCCAACAATCCAAATCACATCTCCATCCTCACATATAGCTGGTACATTTGTAAAGGTTTGAAGTAATCACTCAAATAGTGTACGAGGAGTTAGCTGCAGAAGAATTTTTCGCTATATACATACTCTATATAAGGAAAAACTCCAAAGGGCCATAACTTCTGTTAAAACTGTTGCAGCTAAAAATCCAAACCACATCACCATCCTCACATATAGCTGGTACATGTGTAAAAGTTTGAAATAAATCCATCAAATAGTGTAGGAGAAGTGAGCTGCACAAATATTGTTCGCTATATACATACTCTATATAAGGAAAAACTCGAAAGGCCATAACTTCTGTTAAAATTGCTGCAGCCAATAATCCAAAGCACATCACCATCTTCACATACAGCTGGTACATGTGTAATAGTTTGAAGTAAATCCCTCAAATAGTGTAGGAGGAGTTAGCTGCACAAGAATATTTCGCTATATACATACTATATATAAGGAAAAATTCAAAAGGGCCATAACTTCTTTTAAAATTGTTGCAGCCAAAAACCCAAACCACATCTCCATCCTCACATATAGCTGGTTCATGTGTAAAAGTTTGAAGTAAATCCCTTAAATAGTGTAGGAGTTGTTAGCTGCACAAGAGTTGTTCGCTATATACATACTCTATATAAGGAAAAACTCCAAAGGGCCATAACTTCTGCTAAAATTGTTGCAGCCAAAACTCCAAACCACATCACCATCCTCGCATATAGATGGTACATGTGTGAAAGTTTAAAGTAAATCCGTCAAATAGTGTAGGAGGAGTTACCTGCACAAGAATGTTTCGCTATAAACATACTCTATATAAGGAAAAACTCCAAAGGGCCATAACTTCTGTTAAAATTGTTACAGCCAAAAATCCAAACCACATCTATTCTCACATATAGCTGGTACATACGTAAAAGTTTTAAGTAAATCCGTCAAATAGTGTATGAGGAGGTAGCTGCACAAGAATTGTTCATTATATACATACTCTATATAAGGATAAACTCCAAAGGGCCATAACTTCTGCTAAAATGGTGCAGCCAAAACTCCAAACCACATCACCATCCTCACATATAGATGGTACATGTGTGAAAGTTTAAAGTAAATCCGTCAAATGGTGTAGGAGGAGTTACCTGCACAAGAATGTTTCGCTATAAACATACTCTATATAAGGAAAAACTCCAAAGGGCCATAACTTCTGTTAAAATTGTTGCAGCCAAAAATCCACACCACATCTCCATTCTCACATATGGCTTGTACATACGTAAAAGTTTGAAGTAAATCCGTCAAATAGTGTATGAGGAGGTAGCTGCACAAGAATTGTTCGCTATATACATACTCTATATAAGGAAAAACTCCAAAGGGCCATAACTTCTGTTAAAATTGTTGCAGCCAAAAATCCAAACCACATCACCATCCTCACATATGTCGGGTACATGTTTAAAAGTTAAAAGTAATTCCCTCAAATAGTGTCGGATGAGTTAGCTGCACAAAATGTTTTCGCTATATACATACTATATATAAGGAAAAACTCCAACGGGCCATAACTTCTCTTAAAATTGTTGCAGCCAAAAACCCAAATCACATCACCATCCTCACATATAGCTGGTACATGTGTAAAGTTTGAAGTAAATCCCTCAAATAGTGTAGTAGGAGTTAGCTGCACAAGAATATTTCCCTATATACATACTCTATATAAGGAAACACTCCAAAGGGCCATATTTTCTGTTAAAATTGTTGCAGCCAAAAATCCAAACTACATCACCATCCTCACATATAGCTGGTACATGTGTAAAAGTTTGAGGTAAATCCCTCCAATAGTGCAGGAGAAGTTTGCTGCACAAAATTGTTTCGCTATATACATACTCTATATAAGGAAAAACTCCAAAGGACCATAACTTCTGTTAAAATTGTTGCAGCCAAAAATCCAAACCACATCACCATCCTCACATACAGCTGGTACATGTGTAAAAGTTTGAAGTAAATCCCTGAAAAAGTGTAGGAGCAGTGAGCTGCACAAGATTTTTTCACTATATACATACTCTATATAAGGAAAAACTCCAAAGGGCCATAACTTCTGCTAAAATTGTTGCAGCCATAACTCCAAACCACATCATTATCCTCACATATAGATGGTACATGTGTGAAAGTTTAAAGTAAATCCGTCATCTAGTGTAGGAGGAATTACCTGCACAACAATGTTTCGCTATAAACATACTCTATATAAGGAAAAACTCCAAAGGGCCATAACTTCTGTTAAAATTGTTGCAGCCAAAAATCCAAACTACATCTATTCTCACATATAGCTGGTACATACGTAAAAGTTTGAAGTAAATCCGTCAAATAGTGTATGAGGAGGTAGCTGCACAAGAATTGTTCGCTATATACATACTCTATATAAGGATAAACTCCAAAGGGCCATAACTTCTGTTAAAATTGTTGCAGCCAAAAACACAAACCACATCACCATCCTCACATATAGCTGGTACATGTGTAAAGTTTGAAGTAAATCCCTCAAATACTGTAGTAGGAGTTAGCTGCACAAGAATATTTCCCAATATACATACTCTATATAAGGAAAAATTCCAAAGGGCCATAACTTCTGTTAAAATTGTTGCAGCCAAAAATCCAAACCACATCACCATCCTCACATATAGCTGGTACATGTGTAACAGTTTGAAGTAAATCCGTCAAATAGTGTAGGAGGAGTTAGCTGCACAAGAATTTTTCGCTATATACATACTCTATATAAGAAAACACTCCAAAGGGCCATAACTTCTGTTAAAAATTTTGCAGCCAAAAATCCAAACTACATCACCATCCTCACATATAGCTGGTACATGTGTAAAAGTTTGAGGTAAATCCCTCCAATAGTGCAGGAGAAGTTTGCTGCACAAATTTTTTTCGCTATACACATACTCTATATAAGAAAAAACTCCAAAGGACCATAACTTCTGTTAAAATTGTTGCAGCCAAAAATCCAAACCACATCACCATCCTCACATACAGCTGGTACATGTGTAAAAGTTTGAAGTAAATCCCTGAAAAAGTGTAGGAGCAGTTAGCTGCACAAGAATTTTTCACTATATACATACTCTATATAAGGAAAAACTCCAAAGGGCCATAACTTCTGTTAAAATTGTTGCAGCCAAAAATCCAAACCACATAACCATCCTCACATATAGCTGGTACATGTGTAAAAGGTTGAAGTAAATCCCTCAAATAGTGTAGGAGAATGAGCTGCACAGGAATTCTTCGCTATATACATACTCTATATAAGGAAAAAACTCCAAAGGGCCATAACTTCTATTAAAATTCTAGCAGCCAAAAATCAAAACCACATCACCATCCTCACATATAGCTGGTACATGTGTAAAAGTTAAAAGTAAATCCCTCAAATAGTGTAGGAGTAGTTAGCTGCACAAGAATTGTTCGCTATATACATACTCTATATAAGGAAAAACTCCAAAGGGCCATAACTTCTGTTAAAATTGTTGCAGCCAAAAATCCAAACCGCATCACAATCCTCACATATAGCTGGTACATGTGTAAAAGTTTGAAATAAATCCCATCAAATAGTGTAGGAGAAGTTAGCTGCACAAGAATTTTTCGCTATATACATACTCTATATAAGGAAAAACTCCAAAGGGCCATAACTTCTGTTAAAATTGTTGCAGCCAAAAATCCAAACCACGTCACCATCCTCACATATGGCTAGTACAATAGTAAAAGTTTGAAGTAAATCCCTTAAATAGTGTAGGAGGAGTTAGCTGCACAAGCACATTTCGCTATATACATACTCTATATAAGGAAAAACTGCAAAGGGCCATAACTTCTGTTAAAATTGTTGCAGCCAAAAATCCAAACCGCATCACCATCCTCACATATAGCTGGTACATGTGTAAAAGTTTGAAATAAATCCCATCAAATAGTGTAGGAGAAGTTAGCTGCACAAGAATTTTTCGCTATATACATACTCTATATAAGGAAAAACTCCAAAGGGCCATAACTTCTGTTAAAATTGTTGCAGCCAAAAATCCAAACCACATCACCATCCTCACATATGGCTAGTACATGTGTAAAAGTTTGAAGTAAATCCCTTAAATAGTGTAGGAGAAGTTAGCTGCACAAGCATATTTCGCTATATACATACTCTATATAAGGAAAAACTCTAAAGGGCCATAACTTCTGTTAAAATTGTTGCAGCCGAATATCCAAACCACATCACCATCCTCACATATAGTTGGTACATGTGTGAAAGTTTGAAGTAAATCCCTCAAATAGTGCAGGAGGAGTTAGCTGCACACGATTTTTTCGCTATATACAAACTCTATATAAGGAAAAACTCCAAATGGCCATAACTTCTGTTAAAATTGTTGCAGCCAAAAATCCAAACCACATCACCATCCTCACATATAGCTGGTACATGTGTAAACGTTTGAAGTAAATCCCTCAAATAGTGTAGGAGGAGTTAGCTGCACAAAATGTTTTCGCTATATACATACTCTATATAAGGAAAAACTCCAAAGGGCCATAACTTCTGTTAAAATTGTTGCAGCCAAAAACCCAAACCATATATAGCTGGTACATTTGTAAAATTTTGAAATAAATCCCTTAAATATTGTAGGAGGAGTTAGCTGCACAAGAATATTTCGCTATATACATACTCTATATAAGGAAAAATTCCAAAGGGCCATAACTTCTGTTAAATTGTTGCAGCGAAAAATCCAAACCACATCACCGTCCGCACATATAGCTGGTACATGTGTAAAAGTTTGAAGTAAATCCCTCAAATAGTGTAGGAGGATTTCGCTGCACAGGAATGTTTCGCTATATACATACTCTATATAAAGAAAAACTCCAAAGGGCCATAACTTCTGTTAAAAAT
The DNA here is from genome assembly GCA_922989275.2 of Gari tellinella. Taxonomy (NCBI): domain Eukaryota; kingdom Metazoa; phylum Mollusca; class Bivalvia; order Cardiida; family Psammobiidae; genus Gari; species Gari tellinella. The sequence continues at coordinate 59,019,807 of OV277865.1, forward strand.
TTTGCAGCCAAAAGTCCAAACTACATCTCCATCCTCACATATAGCTGGTACATGTGTAAAAGTTTGAAGTAAATCCCTCAAATAGTGTAGGAGTAGTTAGCTGCACAATAATTTTTCGCTATATACATACTCTATATAAGGAAACACTCCAAAGGGCCATAACTTCTGTTAAAATTGTTGCAGTCTAAAATCCAAAACACACCACTATTCTCACATATAGCTGGTACATGTGTAAAAGTTTGAAGTAAATCCCTCAAATATTGTAGGAGAGGTTAGCTGCACAAGAATTTTTCGCTATATACATACTCTATATAAGGACAAACTCCAAAGGGCCAAAACTTCTGTTAAAATTGTTGCAGCCAAAAATCCAAACCACATCACCATTCTCACATATAGCTGGTACATGTGTAAAAGTTTGAAGTAAATCCCTCAAATATTGTAGGAGAGGTTAGCTGCACAAGAATTTTTCGCTATATACAAACTCTATATAAGGAAAAACTCCAAAGGGCCACAACTTCTGTTAAAATTGTTGCAGCCAAAAATCCAAACCACATCACCGTCCGCACATATAGCTGGTACATGTGTAAAAGTTTGAAGTAAATCCCTCAAATAGTGTAGGAGGATTTCGCTGCACAGGAATGTTTCGCTATATACATACTCTATATAAAGAAAAACTCCAAAGGGCCATAACTTCTGTTAAAAATTTTGCAGCCAAAAGTCCAAACTACATCTCCATCCTCACATATAGCTGGTACATGTGTAAAAGTTTGAAGTAAATCCCTCAAATAGTGTAGGAGTAGTTAGCTGCACAATAATTTTTCGCTATATACATACTCTATATAAGGAAACACTCCAAAGGGCCATAACTTCTGTTAAAATTGTTGCAGTCTAAAATCCAAAACACACCACTATTCTCACATATAGCTGGTACATGTGTAAAAGTTTGAAGTAAATCCCTCAAATATTGTAGGAGAGGTTAGCTGCACAAGAATTTTTCGCTATATACATACTCTATATAAGGACAAACTCCAAAGGGCCAAAACTTCTGTTAAAATTGTTGCAGCCAAAAATCCAAACCACATCACCATTCTCACATATAGCTGGTACATGTGTAAAAGTTTGAAGTAAATCCCTCAAATATTGTAGGAGAGGTTAGCTGCACAAGAATTTTTCGCTATATACAAACTCTATATAAGGAAAAACTCCAAAGGGCCACAACTTCTGTTAAAATTGTTGCAGCCAAAAATCCAAACCGCATCACCATCCTCACATATAGCTTGTACATGTGTAAAAGTTTGAAGTTAATCCCTCAAATAGTGTAGGAGGAGTTAGTATCACAAGAATTTTTCGCTATATACATACTTTATATATCGAAAAATTCCAAAGGGCCATATCTTCTGTAAAAATTGTTGCAGCCAAAAATCCAAACCACATCACCATTCTCACATATAGCTGGTACATGTGTAAAAGTTTGAAGTAAATCCCTCAAATATTGTAGGAGAGGTTAGCTGCACAAGAATTTTTCGCTATATACAAACTCTATATAAGGACAAACTCCAAAGGGCCAAAACTTCTGTTTAAATTGTTGCAGCCAAAAATCCAAACCACATCACCATTCTCACATATAGCTGGTACATGTGTAAAAGTTTGAAGTAAATCCCTCAAATATTGTAGGAGAGGTTAGCTGCACAAGAATTTTTCGCTCTATACATACTCTATATAAGGACAAACTCCAAAGGGCCAAAACTTCTGTTAAAATTGTTGCAGCCAAAAATCCAAACTACATCACCATCCTCACATATAGCTGGTACATGTGTAAAAGTTTGAAGTAAATCCCTCAAATAGTGTAGGAGTAATTAGCTGCACAAGAATTTTTCGCTATATACATACTCTATATAAGGAAAAACTCCAAAGGGCCATAACTTCTGTTAAAATTGTTGCAGCCAAAAATCCAAACCACATCACCATCCTCATATATAGCTGGTACATGTGTAAATTTTGAAGTAAATCCCTCAAATAGTGTAGGAGGAGTTAGCTGCACAAGAATTTTTCGCTATATACATACTCTATATAAGGAAAAACTCCAATGGGCCATAACTTCTGGTAAAAATTTTGCAGCCAAAAGTCCAAACCACATCACCATCCTCACATATAGATGGTACAGGTGTAAAAGTTTGAAGTATATCCCTCAGATTAGCTGCACAATAATTTTTCGCTATATACATACTCTATATAAGTAAAAATTTCAAAGGGCCATAACTTCTGTTAAAATTGTTGCAGCCAAAAATCCAAACCACATCACCATCCTCACATATAGCTGGTACATGTGTAAAAGTTTGAAGTAAATAAATACGAAAGAAGACTCAAGCAGGAAACGCAACACAAACAATACACCCATCTCTAAAGCAGAACACACACACAGCCATACCATAACAAACACACACACATACATACACACACACTCAATCCCACACACCAAACAGAAAACAATACGCAAGACAAACATAAAGCAAAGCGAACATAGGAGCCCGCCTTGGTACGGTCAGCAGCAATCAATAATTAATTATAAATTAACCATTAACAACCACTGGGGGGTTAAACCTGGGTTTAGGGGCGCCCAACCTCACACTTATCTCCTATATTCACCTATAAAGACAAACAGTGTACATAAAATATAAACCCTGTTCCACAACCTTAGAATCAAAAAGACCACCAGCACAGTAAGTAAATACATGTAAAACATCTAACAAAATTCTCTGACAGGATTATTAGTAACACGGGAAAGAATTAAACATTCAAGCCCGTGTTAAAAATAACCCACTATGGCAACGGTCAAATTGTACTCAAGCGAATAGTCTGTAGTCACGAGTAACTGTAAGACATGGGAGGGTTTAGGGTACGACAGAGAGGGAGAGAAAAACCAAAGCACGAAAATCCGAAATAACTCTCCCGGTTAAGGACGGCTTTAAAGATACATCATCATGTAGTGCTAAGCCCTGTCTGTCGTCGCACAACCAAAGAGGAAAGCATAGTTATCAATTGTAGATTGATCGATAACCAAACGTGAAGTGCGCAGCAATATAGTTGGATCATAATCTTTTTTGAGGAAAAATATAATACGTTTCACAAATAGGTTTTGAAAATGCATATGTCCAAGAATCTTACGAAGTCTGTAAATCACATCACCATAAAACTCCGGATGTGAAATACCTTGCCGCAGAAAAGACTTTAAGTTACATTTATACTTGTTAATGAGAGGAAGATTTCTATAAAAGAATTTAGAAAATGTTTTACGAAGTTTATGAAATCTGTACCCCTGTTTAAGAAGCTTTTCAGTAATAGTTTTATTACGAATGTGGAATTCCTCAACAGAGGTACAAGCCCTAGCAAAACGAATAAGTTGTGAAATATAAACCCCGTAAGATGTAGAACGGGGAACATCGCCATCTAGATGAGGATAGTTTACAATACTAAAATCAAAATCATCTCGTTTATCGTAAATCTTAGAAGAAACAATTCCGTTATTTATTAAAAGATCCAAATCTAAAAATGGTGCCGATAAATTTGACTCGTTTGTTTTATTAAGGCGTAATTCTTTTGGGTAAATAAAAGGAAACAACGTATCAAAAAATGGGTTGTCTATATTAAAAATATCATCTAGATAGCGCGATGTGTTGTTAAAGGCTTCGATCATATATGCCTGTGTATCAGGTTTTAGACTTAGCATAAAGTCCCTCTCATAACAGTACAAAAATAGGTCTGCGACAAGGGGCGCACAGTTTGTACCCATAGGGATACCAATCACTTGGCGGTATATGGTACTCCCAAAACGTACATAAATATTATCCAGAAGAAATGATAGTGATTTACAGACATCGGTGCAAGTCCACATAGTGTAATGCTTAACCGTGTCATTTGTAAAAAAAATGCACGATCAGTATTACACGCCAGAAATAGTTTCCTTTCTCTGGCAAAAGTCTTTTCAATAAGTTGTATAAGTTTAGCTTTTATTAAATTATGAGGTAAGGTAGTATATAGTGTCGAAAAGTCATACGTACTAAAATTGCAAGCTTGGTATTTTCTATGTTCAAGCTTCGTCAAAATTTCATTCGAGTTTTTGATAGACCAAAACAGATTAAGTCCAGAATTTTCGTAAGTCTTGTCACAATACCTTTGAACATGTTCTTTGATTTTAATTAAAGACGATGTCAAAAGTTTGGAAAGCTTAGTAGTAGTACATGCACTTGAATTAGCAATAAAACGAGACTTATATGGTGTTTTGTGGAGTTTTGGTATCCAGTACATAGTAGGAAGTTTATGACATGTAATGTTGACGTCAGCTTTTAATTGTTTACAAGTATCAAGATGATCAGATACTACATTATGCTCCGTTAAATTAGTCGTTGTATAGGAATTGGTATTTAAAGTATCAACATAATCCGTCGAATAGTGTAGGAGGAGTTCGCTGCACAAGAATTTTTCGCTATATACATACTCTATATAAGGAAAAATTCCAAAGGGCCATAACTTCTGTTAAAATTGTTGCAGCCAAAAATCCAAATCACATCACTATCCTCACATATAGCTGGTACATGTGTAAAAGTTTGAAGTAAATCCCTCAAATATTGTAGGAGGAGTTAGCTGCACAAGAATGTTTCGCTATATACATACTCTATATAAGGAAAAACTCCAAAGGGCCATAACTTCTGAAAGAATTGTTGCAGCCAAAAATCCAAACCACATCACCATCCTCACATATATAGCTGGTACATGTGTAAAAGTTTGAAGTAAATCCCTCAAATAGTGTAGGAGGAGTTAGCTGCACACAATGTTTTCGCTATATACATACTCTATATAAGGAAAAAATCCAAAGGGCCATAACTTCTGCTAAAATTGTTGCAGCCAAAAATCCAAACCACATCATCCTCCTCACATATAGCTGGTACATGTGTAAAAGTTTAAAGTAAATCCCTCAAATAGTGTAGGAGGAGTTAGCTGCACAAGAATTTTTCGCTATATACATTCTCTATATAAGGAAAAACTCCAAAGGGCCATTGCAGCCAAAAATCCAAACCACATCACCATCCTCACATATAGCTGGTACATGTGTAAAAGTTTGAAGTAAATCCGTCGAATAGTGTAGGAGGAGTTCGCTGCACAAATTTTTTTCGCTATATACATACTCTATATAAGGAAAAATTCCAAAGGGACATAACTTCTGTTAAAAGTGTTGCAGCCAAAAATCCAAACCAAATCACTATCCTCACATATAGCTGGTACATGTGTAAAAGTTTGAAGTAAATCCCTTAAATATTTTAGGAGGAGTTAGCTGCACAACAATTTATCGCTATATACATACTCTATATAAGGAAAAACTCCAAAGGGCCATAACTTCTGTTAAAATTGTTGCAGCAAAAAATCCAAACCACATCATCATCCTCACATATAGCTGGTACATGTGTACAAGTTTGCAGTAAATCCCTCAAATATTGTAGGAGAGGTTAGCTGCACAAGAATTTTTCGCTATATACATACTCTATATAAGAAAAAACTCCAAAGGGTCATTACTTCCGTTCAAATTGTTGTACCCAAAAGTACAAACCACATCACCATCCTCACATATAGCTGGTACATGTGTAATGGTTTGAAGTAAATCCCTAAAATAGTGTAGGAGGAGTTAGCTGCACAATACTTTTTCGCTATATACATACTCTATATAAGGAAAAACTCCAAAGGGCCATAACTTCTGTTAAAATTGTTGCAGCCAAAAATCCAAACCGCATCACCATCCTCACATATAGCTGGTACATGTGTAAAAAGTTGAAGAAAATCCCTCAAATAGTGTAGGAGAAGTTAGCTGCACAAGAATGTTTCGCTATATACATACTCTATATAAGGAAAAACTCCAAAGGGCCATTGCAGCCAAAAATCCAAACAACATCACCATCCTCACATATAGCTGGTACATGTGTAAAAGTTTGAAGTAAATCCGTGGAATAGTGTAGGAGGAGTTCGCTGCACAAAATTTGTTCGCTATATACATACTCTATATAAGGAAAAATTCCAAAGGGCCATAACTTCTGTTAAAATTGTTGCAGCCAAAAATCCAAACCACATCACTATCCTCACATATAGCTGGTACATGTGTAAACGTTTGAAGTAAATCCCTTAAATATTGTAGGAGAGGTTAGCTGCACAACAATTTTTCGCTATATACATACTCTATATAAGGAAAAACTCCAAAGGGCCTTAACTTCTGGTAAAATTGTTGCAGCCAAAAATCCAAACCACATCACCATCCTCACATATAGCTGGTACATGTGTAAAGTTTAAAGTAAATCGCTCAAATATTGTAGGAGAGTTTAGCTGCACAAGAATTTTCGGCTATATACATACTCTATATAAGGAAAAACTTCAAAGGGCCATATCTTCTGTTAAAATTGTTGCAGCCAAAAATCCAAACCACATCACCATCCTCACATATAGCTGGTACATGTGTAAAAGTTTGAAGTAAATCCGTCAAATAGTGTAGGAGAAGTTAGCTGCACAATAATTGTTCGCTATATACATACTCTATATAAGAAAAAACTCCAAAGAGCCATAACTTCTGTTAAAATTGTTGCAGCCAAAAATCCAAATCACATCACCATTCTCACATATAGCTGGTATATGCGTCAACGTTTGAAGTAAATCCCTTAAATAGTGTAGGAAGAGTTAGCTGCACAAGAATTTTCGCTATATACATACTCTATATAAGGAAAAACTCTAAAAGGCCATAACTTCTGTTAAAATTGTTGCAGCCAAAAATCCAAACCACATCACCACTTTCACATATATCTGGTACATGTGTAAAAGTTTTAAGTAAATCCCTTAAATAGTGTAGGAGGAGTTAGCTGCACAATCACTTTTCTCTATATACATACTCTATATAAGGAAAAACTCCAAAGGGCCATAACTTCTGTTAAAATTGTTGGTATATACATACTCTATATAAGGAAAATCTCCAAAGGGCCATAACTTCTGTTACAATTGTTGCAGCCAAAAATCCAAAATACATCACCATCCTCACATATAGCTGGTACAAGTGTAAAAGTTTGAAGTAAATCCCTCAAATAGTGTAGGAGGAGTTCGCTGCACAAGAATTTTTCGCTATATACATACTCTATATAAGGAAAAACTCCAAAGGACCATCACTTCTGTTAAATTGTTGCAGCCAAAAATCCAAACCACATCACCATCCTCACATATAGCTGGTACATGTGTAAAAGTTTAAAGTAAATCCCTTAAATATTGTAGGAGGAGTTAGCTGCACAAGAATTTTTCGCTATATACATACTCTATATAAGGAAAAACTCCAAAGGGCCATAACTTCTGGTAAAATTGTTGCACCCAGAAATCCAAACCACATCATCATCCTCACATATAGCTGGTACAGGTGTACAAGTTTGCAGTAAATCCCTCAAATACTGTAGGAGAGGTTAGCTGCACAAGAATTTTTCGCTATATACATACTCTATATAAGGAAAAACTTCAAAGGGCCATATCTTCTGTTAAAATTGTTGCAGCCAAACATCCAAACCACATCACCATCCTCACATATGGCGGGTACATGTGTAAAAGTTAAAAGTAATTTCCTCAAATAGTGTCGGAGGAGTTAGCTGCACAATCACTTTTCTCTATATACATACTCTATATAAGGAAAAACTCCAAAGGGCCATAACTTCTGTTAAAATTGTTGGTATATACATACTCTATATAAGGAAAATCTCCAAAGGGCCATAACTTCTGTTACAATTGTTGCAGCCAAAATTCCAAAATACATCACCATCCTCACATATAGCTGGTACATGTGTAAAAATTTGAAGTAAATCCCTCAAATAGTGTAGGAGGAGTTCGCTGCACAAGAATTTTTCGCTATATACATACTCTATATAAGGAAAAACTCCAAAGGGCTATAACTTCTGTTAAAATGTTTGCAGCTAAAAATCCAACCACATCACCATCCTCACATATAGCTGGTAAATGTGTAAACGTTTGAAGTAAATCCCTCAAATAGTGTAGGAGAAGTTAGCTGCACAAGAATTTTTCGCTATATACATACTCTATATAAGGAAAACCTCCAAAGGGCCATAACTTCTGTTAAAAGTGTTGCAGCTAAAAATCCAAACCACATCACCATCCCCACATATAGCTGGTAAATGTGTAAAAGTTTGCAGTAAATCCCTCGAATAGTGTAGGAGCAGTTAGCTGCACAATAAGTTTTCGCTATATACATATTCTATATAAGAAAAAACTCCAAAGGGTCATTACTTCCGTTCAAATTGTTGCACCCAAAAGTACAAACCACATCACCATCCTCACATATAACTGGTACATGTGTAATGGTTTAAAGTAAATCCCTAAAATAGTGTAGGAGGAGTTAGCTGCACAATACTTTTTCGCTATATACATACTCTATATAAGGAAAAACTCCAAAGGGCCATAACTTCTGTTAAAATTGTTGCAGCCAAAAATCCAAACCGCATCACCATTCTCACATATAGCTGGTACATGTCTAAAAGTTTGTAGTAAATCCCTCAAATAGTGTAGGAGAAGTTAGCTGCACAAGAATTTTTCGCTATATACATACTCTATATAAGGAAAAACTCCAAAGGGCCATTGCAGCCAAAAATCCAAACCACATCACCATCCTCACATATAGCTGGTACATGTGTAAAAGTTTGAAGTGAATCCGTCGAATAGTGTAGGAGGAGTTCGCTGCACAAAAATTTTTCGCTATATACATACTCTATATAAGGAAAAATTTCAAAGGGCCATAACTTCTGTTAAAATTGTTGCAGCCCAAAATCCAAACCACATCACTATCCTCACATATAGCTGGTACATGTGTAAAAGTTTGTAGTAAATCCCTTAAATATTGTAGGAGGAGTTAGCTGCACAACAATTTTTCGCTATATACATACTCTATATAAGGAAAAACTGCAAAGGGCCATAACTTCTGTTAAAATTGTTGCAGCCAACAATCCAAACCACATCACCATCCTCACATACGGTGGGTATATGTGTAAAAGTTTGAAGTAAATCCCTCAAATAGTGTCGGAGATGTTAGCTGCACAAAATGTTTTCGCTATATACATACTCTATATAAGCAAAAACTCCAAAGGGCCATAACTTCTGTTAAAATTGTTGCATCCCAAAACCAAAACCACATCACCATCCTCACATATAGCTGGTACATGTGTTAAGTTTGAAGTAAATCCCTCAAAAAGTGTAGTAGGAGTTAGCTGCACAACAATATTTCCCTATATACATACTCTATATAAGGAAAAACTCCAAAGGGCCATAACTTCTGTTAAAATTGTTGCAGCCAAAAATCCAAACCGCATGACCATCCTCACATATAGCTGGTACATGTGTAAAAGTTTGAAATAAATCCCTCAAATAGTGTAGGAGAAGTTAGCTGCACAAGAATTTTTCGCTATATACATACTCTATATAAGGAAAAACTCCAAAGGGCCATAACTTCTGTTAAAATTGTTGCAGCCAAAAATCCAAACCACATCACCATCCTCACATATGGCTAGTACATGTGTAAAAGTTTGAAGTAAATCCGTCAAATTGTGTATGAGGAAGTAGCTGCACAAGACTTTTTCGCTATATACATACTCTATATAAGGAAAAACTGCAAAGGGCCATATCTTCTGTTAAAATTGTTGCAGCCAAAAATCCAACCCACATCACCATTCTCACATATAGCTGGTATATGCTTAAACGTTTGAAGTAAATCCCTTAAATAGTGTAGGAGGAGTTAGCTGCACAAGAATCTTCGCTATATACATACTCTATATAAGGAAAAACTCGAAAAGGCCATAACTTCTGTTAAAATTGTTGCAGCCAAAAATCCAAACCACATCACCACTTTCACATATATCTGGTACATGTGTAAAAGTTTTAACTAAATCCCTTAAATAGTGTAGGAGGAGTTAGCTGCACAATCACTTTTCTCTATATACATACTCTATATAAGGAAAAACTCCAAAGGGCCATAACTTCTGTTAAAATTGTTGGTATATACAAACTCTATATAAGGAAAATCTCCAAAGGGCCATTACTTCTGTTACAATTGTTGCAGCCAAAAATCCAAAATACATCACCATCCTCACATATAGCTGGTACAACTGTAAAAGTTTGAAGTAAATCCCTCATATAGTGTAGGAGGAGTTCGCTGCACAAGAATTTTTCGCTATAAACATACTCTATATAAGGAAAAACTCCAAAGGGCCATCACTTCTGTTAAATTGTTGCAGCCAAAAATCCAAACCACATCACCATCCTCACATATAGCTGGTACATGTGTAAAAGTTTAAACTAAATCCCTTAAATATTGTAGGAGGAGTTAGCTGCACAACAATTTTTCGCTATATACATACTCTATATAAGGAAAACCTCCAAAGGGCCATAACTTCTGTTAAAATTGTTGCAGCTAAAAATCCAAACCACATCACCATCCCCACATATAGCTGGTAAATGTGTAAAAATTTGCAGTAAATCCCTCGAATAGTGTAGGAGCAGTTAGCTGCACAATAAGTTTTCGCTATATACATGCTCTATATAAGGAAAAACTCCAAAGGGTCATTACTTCCGTTCAAATTGTTGCACCCAAAAATCCAAACCACATCACCATCCTCACATATAGCTGATACATGTGTAAAAGTTTGAAGTAAATCCGTCAAATAGTGTAGGAGGAGTTAGCTGCACAATAATTGTTCGCTATATACATACTCTATATAAGGAAAAACTTCAAAGGGCCATAACTTCTGTTAAAATTGTTGCAGCCAAAAATCCAACCCACATCACCATTCTCACATATAGCTGGTATATGCGTAAACGTTTGAAGTAAATCCCTTAAATAGTGTAGGAGGAGTTAGCTGCACAAGAATTTTCGCTATATACATACTCTATATAAGGAAAAACTCCAAAGGGCCATAACTTCTGTTAAAATTGTTGGTATATACATACTCTATATAAGGAAAATCTCCAAAGGGCCATAACTTCTGTTACAATTGTTGCAGCCAAAAATCCAAAATACATCACCATCCTCACATATAGCTGGTACATGTTTAAAAGTTTGAAGTAAATCCCTCAAATAGTGTAGGAGGAGTTCGCTGCACAAGAATTTTTCGCTATATACATACTCTATATAAGGAAAAACTCCAAAGGGCCATCACTTCTGTTAAATTGTTGCAGCCAAAAATCCAAACCACATCACCATCCTCACATATAGCTGGTACATGTGTAAAAGTTTAAACTAAATCCCTTAAATATTGTAGGAGGAGTTAGCTGCACAACAATTTTTCGCTATATACATACTCTATATAAGGAAAAACTCCAAAGGGCCATAAATTCTGGTAAAATTGTTGCAGCCAAAAATCCAAACCACATCATCATCCTCACATATAGCTGGTACAGGTGTACAAGTTTGCAGTAAATCCCTCAAATATTGTAGGAGAGGTTAGCTGCACAAGAATTTTTTGCTATATACATACTCTATATAAGAAAAAACTCCAAAGGGTCATTACTTCCGTTCAAATCGTTGCACCCAAAAGTACAAACCACATCACCATCCTCACATATAGCTGGTACATGTGTAATGGTTTAAAGTAAATCCCTAAAATAGTGTAGGAGGAGTTAGCTGCACAATACTTTTTCGCTATATACATACTCTATATAAGGAAAAACTCCAAAGGGCCATAACTTCTGGTACAATTGTTGCAGCCAGAAATCCAAACCACATCATCATCCTCACATATAGCTTGTACAGGTGTACAAGTTTGCAGTAAATCCCTCAAATATTGTAGGAGAGGTTAGCTGCACAAGAATTTTTCGCTATATACATACTCTATATAAGGAAAAACTTCAAAGGGCCATATCTTCTGTTAAAATTGTTGCAGCGAAAAATCCAAACCACATCACCATCCTCACATATAGCTGGTACATGTGTAAAATTTTGAAGTAAATCCCTTAAATAGTGTAGGAGGAGTTAGCTGCACAATCACTTTTCTCTATATACATACTCTATATAAGGACAAACTCCAAAGGGCCATAACTTCTGTTAAAATTGTTGGTATATACAAACTCTATATAAGGAAAATCTCCAAAGGGCCATAACTTCTGTTACAATTGTTGCAGCCAAAAATCCAAAATACATCACCATCCTCACATATAGCTGGTACAAGTGTAAAAGTTTGAAGTAAATCCCTCAAATAGTGTAGGAGGAGTTCGCTGCACAAGAATTTTTCGCTAAATACATACTCTATATAAGGAAAAACTCCAAAGGGACATCACTTCTGTTTAATTGTTGCAGCCAAAAATCCAAACCACATCACCATCCTCACATATAGCTGGTACATGTGTAAAAGTTTAAAGTAAATCCCTTAAATATTGTAGGAGGAGTTAGCTGCACAACAATTTTTCGCTATATACATACTCTATATAAGGAAAAACTCCAAAGGGCCATAACTTCTGGTACAATTGTTGCAGCCAGAAATCCAAACCACATCATCATCCTCACATATAGCTTGTACAGGTGTACAAGTTTGCAGTAAATCCCTCAAATATTGTAGGAGAGGTTAGCTGCACAAGAATTTTTCGCTATATACATACTCTATATAAGGAAAAACTTCAAAGGGCCATATCTTCTGTTAAAATTGTTGCAGCGAAAAATCCAAACCACATCACCATCCTCACATATAGTTGGTACATGTGTACAATTTTGAAGTAAATCCCATAAATAGTGTAGGAGGAGTTAGCTGCACAAGACTTTTTCGCTATATACATACTCTATATAAGGAAAACCTCCAAAGGGCCATAACTTCTGTTAAAATTGTTGCAGCTAAAAATCCAAACCACATCACCATCCCCACATATAGCTGGTAAATGTGTAAAAGTTTGCAGTAAATCCCTCGAATAGTGTAGGAGCAGTTAGCTGCACAATAAGTTTTCGCTATATACATACTCTATATAAGAAAAACTCCAAAGGGTCATTACTTCCGTTCAAATTGTTGCACCCAAAAGTACAAACCACATCACCATCCTCACATATAGCTGGTACATGTGTAATGGTTTAAAGTAAATCCCTAAAATAGTGTAGGAGGAGTTAGCTGCACAATACTTTTTCGCTATATACATACTCTATATAAGGAAAAACTCCAAAGGGCCATAACTACTGTTAAAATTGTTGCAGCCAAAAATCCAAACCGCATCACCATTCTCACATATAGCTGGTACATGTGTAAAAGTTTGTAGTAAATCCATCAAATAGTGTAGGAGAAGTTAGCTGCACAAGAATTTTTCGCTATATACATACTCTATATAAGGAAAAACTCCAAAGGGCCATTGCAGCCAAAAATCCAAACCACATCACCATCCTCACATATAGCTGGTACATGTGTAAAAGTTTGAAGTAAATCCGTCGAATAGTGTAGGAGGAGTTCGCTGCACAAATTTTTTTCGCTATATACATACTCTATATAAGGAAAAATTCCAAAGGGCCATAACTTCTGTTAAAATTGTTGCAGCCAAAAATCCAAACCACATCACTATCCTCACATATAGCTGGTACATGTGTAAAAGTTTGTAGTAAATCCCTTAAATATTGTAGGAGGAGTTAGCTGCACAACAATTTTTCGCTATATACATACTCTATATAAGGAAAAACTCCAAAGGGCCATTACTTCTGGTAAAATTGTTGCAGCCAAAAATCCAAACCACATCATCATCCTCACATATAGCTGGTACATGTGTACAAGTTTGCAGTAAATCCCTCAAATAGTGTAGGAGGAGTTAGCTGCACAATAATTGTTCGCTATATACATACTCTATATAAGGAAAAACTCCAAAAGGCCATAACTTCTGTTAAAATTGTTGCAGCCAAAAATCCAAACCACATCACCACTTTCACATATATCTGGTACATGTGTAAAAGTTTTAAGTAAATCCCTTAAATAGTGTAGGAGGAGTTAGCTGCACAATCACTTTTTTCTATATACATACTCTATATAAGGAAAAACTCCAAAGGGCCATAACTTCTGTTAAAATTGTTGGTATATACATACTCTATATAAGGAAAATCTCCAAAGGGCCATAACTTCTGTTACAATTGTTGCAGCCAAAAATCCAAAATACATCATCATCCTCACATATAGCTGGTACATGTGTAAAAGTTTGAAGTAAATCCCTCAAATAGTGTAGGAGGAGTTAGCTGCACAAGAATTTTTCGCTATATACATACTCTATATAAGGAAAAACTCCAAAGGGCCATCACTTCTGTTAAATTGTTGCAGCCAAAAATCCAAACCACATCACCATCCTCACATATAGCTGGTACATGTGTAAAAGTTTAAACTAAATCCCTTAAATATTGTAGGAGGAGTTAGCTGCACAACAATTTTTCGCTATATACATACTCTATATAAGGAAAAACTCCAAAGGGCCATAACTTCTGGTAAAATTGTTGCAGCCAAAAATCCAAACCACATCATCTTCCTCACATATAGCTGGTACAGGTGTACAAGTTTGCAGTAAATCCCTCAAATATTGTAGGAGAGGTTAGCTGCACAAGAATTTTTCGCTATATACATACTCTATATAAGAATTAACTCCAAAGGGTCATTACTTCCGTTCAAATTGTTGCACCCAAAAGTACAAACCACATCACCATCCTCACATATAGCTGGTACATGTGTAATGGTTTAAAGTAAATCCCTAAAATAGTGTAGGAGGAGTTAGCTGCACAATACTTTTTCGCTATATACATACTCTATATAAGGAAAAACTCCAAAGGGTCATAACTTCTGTTAAAATTGTTGCAGCCAAAAATCCAAACCGCATCACCATTCTCACATATAGCTGGTACATGTGTAAAAGTTTGAAGTAAATCCCTCAAATAGTGTAGGAGAAGTTAGCTGCACAAGAATGTTTCGCTATATACATACTCTATATAAGGAAAAACTCCAAAGGGCCATTGCAGCCAAAAATCCAAACCACATCACCATCCTCACATATAGCTGGTACATGTGTAAAAGTTTGAAGTAAATCCGTCGAATAGTGTAGGAGGAGTTCGCTGCACAAAATTTTTTCTCTATATACATACTCTATATAAGGAAAAATTCCAAAGGGGCCATAACTTCTGTTAAAATTGTTGCAGCCAAAAATCCAAACCACATCACTATCCTCACATATAGCTGGTACATGTGTAAAAGTTTGAAGTAAATCCCTTAAATATTGTAGGAGGAGTTAGCTGCACAAGAATCTTTCGCTATATACATACTCTATATAAGGAAAAACTCCAAAGGGCCATAACTTCTGGTAAAATTGTTGCAGCCAAAAATCCAAACCACATCATCATCCTCACATATAGCTGGTACATGTGTACAAGTTTGCAGTAAATCCCTCAAATAGTGTAGGAGGAGTTAGCTGCACAATTATTTTTCGCTATATACATACTCTATATAAGGAAAAACTCCAAAGGGCCATAACTTCTGTGAAAATTGTTGCAGCCAAAAATCCAAACCACATCATCATCCTCACATATAGCTGGTACATGTGTAAAGTTTAAAGTAAATCCCTCAAATATTGTAGGAGAGGTTAGCTGCACAAGTATTTTCGGCTATATACATACTCTATATAAGGAAAAATTTCAAAGGGCCATATCTTCTGTTAAAATTGTTGCAGCCAAAAATCCAAACCACATCACCATCCTCACATATAGCTGGTACATGTGTAAAAGTTTAAAGTAAATCCGTCAAATAGTGTAGGAGCAGTTAGCTGCACAATAATTGTTCGCTATTTACATACTCTATATAAGGAAAAACTCCAAAGGGCCATAACTTCTGTTAAAATTGTTGCAGCCAAAAATCCAAACCACATCACCATTCTCACATATAGCTGGTATATGCGTAAACGTTTGAAGTAAATCCCTTAAATAGTGTAGGAGGAGTTAGCTGCACAAGAATTTTCGCTATATACATACTCTATATAAGGAAAAACTCCAAAAGGCCATAACTTCTGTTAAAATTGTTGCAGCCAAAAATCCAAACCACATCACCACTTTCACATATATCTGGTACATGTGTAAAAGTTTTAAGTAAATCCCTTAAATAGTGTAGGAGGAGTTAGCTGCACAATCACTTTTCTCTATATACATATTCTATATAAGGAAAAACTCCAAAGGGCCATAACTTCTGTTAAAATTGTTGGTATATACATACTCTATATAAGGAAAATCTCCAAAGGGCCATAACTTCTGTTAAAATTGTTGCAGCGAAAAAATACAAACCACATCACCATCCTCACATATAGCTGGTACATGTGTAAAAGTTTGAAGTAAATCCCTCAAATAGTGTAGGAGGAGTTAGCTGCACAAGAATTTTTTCGCTATATACATACTCTATATAAGGAAAAACTCCAAAGGGTCTAACATCCTGATTTAAGGCATTCCAGCTATGTGTGGTTGACACTATAAATGCACGTTCAGTTAGACGTAAGCGTGTATTTGGGATATTATAGTCATTATTATTTCTTAGTGGATAATTAGATACTTCGCTTACAAGAGGAGGTAGTATATTGCTAAGATATGGTGGAACAGACTGGTTGTGCATTTTATAAAACAAAACAAGTTTCTTTTTCTCTCTTCGAAATTCTAAAGTCTCAAGTTCTTTTTTTTACAAAATATCGGTAACCCACATGCTATTCTTGCTGCTTCTAATTGTATGCTTTCTAGTCGTTGCTTATCGACCTGAGAACAGCCATCCCATAATTCTGATGCGTATTCTAATACTGGAAGGATAAAACATTTGAAAATTTTTAATAAAGTTCGTCGGTTTAGAATGTATTTAAGTTTTCTTAACACAGAGACCTTTTTCATACAAGATTGATATATACTATCTATATGGGAAGACCATTTACAATCAGAAGATAAATTTACTCCTAAATGTCTATGAGAAGAAACGGGTTCGAGTAAGTTGTCATCAAATGTTAAGTTTAAATTGAAAGAGTTAGTTGAATTTGTTATGAATAACACATTAGTTTTATTTGGGTTAAACTTTATCAACCATGTTTTGGACCAAGAAGATACCCTTTCCAAATCTCTGTGTATTACAGCTTCTATTTCATTAACGTTTTGAGAAGAAAATGACAATGAGGTATCGTCCGCGAATAGACGTGCTAGTGTCTCCAAGGAATCTGCAATATCATTTATGTATATAAGAAAAAGGAGAGGACCAAGTACAGATCCCTGGGGGACACCAGCATTTAGCTTATTGAAACATGATTTTTGGTTATTAACCAAAACCTGCTGTTCTCGATTATTGAGGTAATTTTCTACCCAT
Source organism: Gari tellinella (assembly GCA_922989275.2). Taxonomy (NCBI): domain Eukaryota; kingdom Metazoa; phylum Mollusca; class Bivalvia; order Cardiida; family Psammobiidae; genus Gari; species Gari tellinella. The sequence continues at coordinate 59,037,194 of OV277865.1, forward strand.
TTTAAAAATATTCCCCTGAAACCGTATCCCTTAAGTTTTTGTATAAGACCTCTATGCCAAACCCTGTCAAAAGCTTTGGAAATATCACAAAAAATCACACAAGTATGTTGCTTTCGTTCTAAAGAATTACAAATAGAATCATACATTTCAATAAGTTGATAAACAGTTGAATGATTAGGAAGGAATCCTGATTGGTATTTATAGATAAGATTATGTTCTACAGTAAAATTATACATATATTTGAAAACAACACGTTCAAAAACCTTCCCCACACATGACAGAAGGGAGACTGGTCTATAATTCGACACTTCGTGTTTATCTCCTTTTTTAAAAAGAGGTAATACTATAGCTTTTTTCCATATATTAGGAAATGTTGAAGAATTAAGAGATAAGTTAAACAAAATAGAAAGAGGTTTACTAACAGAATCACGAGTGGCTTTGAACATATTATGACTAATCGTATCACAGCCTGTTGCTTTTCCTAATTTAAGATTTCCTAAGATGTCATGAACGTCTGTTTCTAAAATAGTTAAAGAGTCAAAGGAAGCGTTAGTACGATTTATGAAGTCTGGTAAATTTGTGTTTGATTCATCAATAGTTGAAATTGAACAGAAGTATTTATTTAAGATATCCGCCTTTTTTGAGTCATCCATTATTACTGAACCAGAATTTAGATCCAAAAGAGGGGGAATTGTTGATGAGTGTCCTGACTGACGGGTGATTCTGTTAATTAATTTCCAATGAGACCTTGGATCACTAGTGTGTAAAGTGTCAATTAATCCACTAACGTTTTCAAAAAAGTTAAGTCTGGAGTGTTTTTTCATATCATTTATCTTATTTCTTTGTGCTTTGAATTTATTTAAATTTGTTAAGTTTTTAGTAGATTTATATTTATCATGCAGTCTATTTCTTATTCTTATTTCTCTTCTGATGTCACTTTTCATCCAGGGTTTATCGTTTGTTCTAATGGTTACTTCTTTTAAAGGAATACACTGTTTAGCCATTGAAATATATTTATCAGTAAATTTAACACACGCTTCATTTATATCAGAATTTTCAAAGTAGGTTACCCAGTCAAAGTTTGATATCAGATTATTGAATTTAACATAGTCGCCATTTTTGTATATCCATACACTTCTCTTGTAAGATTTGCGTATTTTAACAGGTACATTAAGATGACAAACAGAGGCATTATGATCACTCATTGCTCTATTAACTTCAACAACATAGGCACTAGTATATGAGCAACACTCGCTTATTAAAATTGGATCTAACAGTGTACTACTAGTAGCACCAATACGAGTTGGTTCATCTATAATATTAGAGAGACCAAATTGAACAATTAAATTATTTAATGGATGTATCGGAAAGCATATCAACATTAATGTCTCCAGTTATAAGAATATGACTGGATGTTTCGCAAGCTTTATCAACAGAATAGATAAAATTTTCCCAAAATATAGCCCTTGCATTAGGGGGTCTGTACACAGTACATAACATTAGAGTTATATTATTAAGTCTAACTTCAAGCCAGATTGTTTCCTCTAATGGCGATTCTAAGTCAGTGCGTCTTTTACAAAACAAATTGTCCGAGCAGTAAATTAAAATCCCCCCACCCGCAAAGTTCCTGTCTTTCCTGAAAGGAGCACAAAAATTATCTAATAAAATGTCATCTGTGTGTATATTATTGTCTAAGTGAGTTTCAGTGATGCATAGTATATTATATTCGTCTGCGATGTCTGCAAGATAATCAAGTTTATTTCTAATACTTCGTGCATTCCAGTTAAAAATAGATATTTCGGAAATGGGGCCTGGGTTTATTTCAACGTCCATTGACAAAACAATAAGAATCATTATTAGAAGATAAAAATGGCTATTCTGAAAATAGCTTTTTACAGCAAGAAATTTTAGTCGGCTTAATGTTTCTGTTATGTATTTTTGTAAAATAACTAGAAACAAATTCAAAAAACTATTTTCACAACATCTTGACTGAAACAAACACCTCTTGATGATTCGACAATAACATTTACTATGAAATGTTCCTATGGCAGCTCGGTATAACATGATGTATACAGACATTAACCATTGTCATAAATGAAGTTTTCCGAGCTGCCATAACAAGAAGCGACATGTCCATATGTACATCCACGAGCAAGCGACACAACAAGCAACAATTGAACTAATGAAAAAAACAACATGAAATGGAATAAAAGGGAAAAGGAGATACAGTACATCTCCGATTTTACCATTTTGAAACTGGAAATTCGAAGGAAAACTACTTTTATAAGGAATGATAAAGTTTTGTTTTTTTAATTGATTGTTTACTATTTATACCTAAAACTATTCTGAAAATAGAGTTCTAAACGGTAACTCATACTGTACAATACATCAATTTAAAAAGATTGTCCCCCTTCAAATAATCACCTTTGACTAAGAGTCCATCATAAAGGGAACTACAACATTCATATACAAAAAAACAACAACCGTAGCACAAAATGCACGTGCATTACCTATCGGTGTATAACGTTTTACAATCTTTGTAAAGCGACGCCAGTGTGTAGTGAGCCCAGTGGACAGTAAATCAATAATGGATTAAGTGGGTACTGGCTGCCTGTCTCTCTCAATGCAGAAAAGACGAGGAAGGGAAGTTTAACAGAAGGTAGTAAACTAAACTAATTAAATATGAATTATCATCAATCTAGAACATTTCATGTATGGATCCAGCTCCAGTAACTAAATAAAAAATCGAAAGCTAAGAATATTCTATCTGGATTATCAAAGTAATTTCACCCATAAACTCTCTCTAACTAACGGAATTTGGAGACAAGTAAAATCAGAACTTTGTAATATTCCATCACACGGTGTCTGATATGGGTCTAGATAAAATGTGGAGTAAATGAGAGTAGGACATATTAATATTTTGCATCCAAACCAGAAATCGTCTATAGCGGTGTCTGGTCTGGATCCAAACATCAGATTTTTGTAATATCCATCACATGGTGTCTGATCTGGGTTTAGATAGTATGTAGAGTAAATGAGAGTAGGACATATTAATATTTTGCATCCAAACCAGACATCGTCTAAAGCGGTGTCTGGTCTGGATCCAATCAGATTTTTGTAATAACCATCACATGGTGTCTGATCTGGGTTTAGATAGTATGTGGATTAAATGAGAGTATAGGACATATTAATAGACTGCATCCAAACAAGAAAGCGTCTATAGCGGTGTCTGATCTGGATCCAAACATCAGAATGTTATAATAAACCATCACATGGTGTCTGATCTGAGTCTAGATAGTATGTTGAGTAAATGAGAGAAGGACATATTAATAGTTTGCATCCAAACCAGACATCGATTATAGCGGTGTCTGGTCTGGATCCAAACATCAGATTTTTGTAATAAACTACCACACGGTGTCTGATCTGGGTCTATATAGTATGTGGAGTAAATGAGAGTAGGACATATTAATAGTTTGCATCCAAACCAGACATGGACTAAAGCGGTGTCTGGTCTGGATTCAAACATCAGATTTTTGTACTAACCATCACACGGTGTCTGATCTGGGTCTATATAGTATGTGGAGTAAATGAGAGTAGGACATATTTATAGTTTGCATCCAAACCAGACATCGAATATAGCGGTGTCTGGTCTGGATCCAAACATCAGATTTTTGTAATAAACCATCACACGGTGTCTGATCTTGGTCTAGATAGTATGTAGGTAACCGAGAATATGACATAATAATAGCGATATCTGATCTGGAACCAAACAATGTGCAACATAAAAAAAACGATATATATCATAAACGAATTGCATCGGTTCTTTCGATACCTTGTTTAGGACAGAATAAGATGTAACGGGTCAGCAGCCAAACAAGACGTCGAATTTATCGATGTATTGTTCAGATGCAGTCCGTATTCAAGAATATTTACGATTTATGATCATCATTCAGCAAATACAATAATCATCAACTATGACATTCTTTTCACCATCAATCTATCAATCAATCAATCAATCGACCAATAAATACGAAAGAAGACTCAAGCAGGAAACGCAACACAAACAATACACCCATCTCTAAAGCAGAACACACACACAGCCATACCATAACAAGCACACACACACACACACGCAATACCATTCCTTCATCTACACACTAAATAGAAAACAACACGCAAGACAAACATAAAGCTAAGTGAACATAGGAGCCCGCCTTGGTACGGTCAGTAGCAATCAATAATCAATTATAAATTAATTAATTATTAACAACCACTGGGGGTTTAAACCTGGGTTTAGGGGCGCCCAACCTCACACTTATCTCCTATATTCACCTATAAAGACGAACAGTGTACATAAAATATAAACCCTGTTCCACAACCTTACAATCAAAAAGACCGCCAGCACAGTAAGTAAATACATGTAAAACATCTAACAAAATTCTCTGACAAGATTATTAGTAACACTGGAAAGAATTAAACATTCAAGCCCGTGTTAAAAATAACCCACTATGGCAACGGTCAAATTGTACTCAAGCGAATAGTCTGTAGTCACGAGTAACTGTAAGACATGGGAGGGTTTAGGGTACGACAGAGAGGGAGAGAAATTCCTGACATTCGTTATCAATCATCACATATCGATCATGGTTATAAACTAATTCAATCAATCACCATCTGTATCACCATTTCGCTATATACATACTCTATATAAGGAAAATCTCCAAAGGGTCATAACTTCTGTTAAAATTGATGCAGCCAAAAATCCAAACCACATCACCATCATCACATATAGCTGGTACATGTGTAAAAGTTTAAAGTAAATCACTCAAATAGTGTAGGAGGAGTTAGCTGCACAAGAATTTTTCGCTATATACATACTCTATATAATGAAAAACACCAAAGGGCCATAACTTCTGTTAAAATTGTTGCAGCAAAATATCCAAACCACATCACCGTCCTCACATATAGCTGGTACATGTGTAAAAGTTTGAATGTAAATCCCTCAAATAGTGTAGGAGGAGTTAGCTGCACAAGAATGTTTCGCTATATACATACTCTATATAAGGAAAAACTCCAAAGGGCCATAACTTCTGGTAAAATTGTTGCAGCCGAAAATCCAAACCACATCACCATCCTCATAAATAGCTGGTACATGTGTAAAAGTTTGAAGTTAATCCTCAAATAGTGTAGGAGGAGTTAGCTGCACAATAATTGTTCGCTATATACATACTCTATATAAGGAAAAACTCCAAAGGGCCATAACTTCTGTTAAAATTGTTGCAGCCAAAAATCCAAATCACATCACCATCCTCACATATAGCTGGTACATGTGTAAAAGTTTGAAGTAAATCCCTCAAATAGTGTAGGAGTGGTTAGCTGCACAAGAATGTTTCGCTAAATACATACTCTTTATAAGGAAAAACTCCAAAGGGCCATAACTTCTGTTAAAATTGTTGCAGCCAAAAGTCCAAACCACATCACCATCCTCACATATAGCTGGTACATGTGTAAAAGTTTAAAGTAAATCGCTTAAATAGTGTAGGAGGAGTTAGCTGCACAAGAATGTTTCGCTATATACAAACTCTATATAAGGAAAAACACCAAAGGGCCTTAACTTCTGTTAAACTTGTTGCAGCAAAATATCCAAACCACATCACCGTCCTCACATATAGCTAGCACATGTGTTAAAGTTTGAATGTAAATCCCTTAAATAGTGTAGGAGGAGTTAGCTGCACAAGAATGTTTCGCTATATACATACTCTATATAAGGAAAAACTCCAAAGGGACATAACTTCTGTGAAAATTGTTGCAGCCAAAAATCCAAACCACATCACTATTTTCACATATAGCTGGTACATGTGTAAAAGTTTGAAGTAAATCCGTCAAAAAGTGTAGGAGGAATTCGCTGCACAAGAATTTTTCGCTATATACATACTCTATATAAGGAAAAATTTCAAAGGGCCATAACTTCTGTTAAATTGTTGCAGCCAAAAATCCAAACCACATCACCATCCTCACATATAGCTGGTACATGTGTAAAATTTAAAGTAAATCCCTCAAATAATGTAGGAGGAGTTAGCTGCACAAGAATTATTTCGCTATATACATACTCTTTATAAGGAAAAACTCCAAAGGGCCATAACTTCTGTTAAAATTGTTGCAGCAAAATATCCAAACCACATCACCGTCCTCACATATAGCTGGTACATGTGTAAAAGTTTGAATGTAAATCGCTCAAATAGTGTAGGAGGAGTTAGCTGCACAAGAATGTTTCGCTATATACATACTCTATATAAGGAAAAACTCCAAAGGGCCATAACTTCTGTTAAATTGTTGCAGCCTCAAGTCCAAACCACATCACCATCCTCACATATAGCTGGTACATGTGTAAAAGTTTGAAGTAAATCCCTCAAATAGTGTAGGAGGAGTTAGCTGCACAAGAATGTTTCGCTAAATACATACTCTTTATAAGGAAAAACTCCAAAGGGCCATTACTTCTGTTAAAATTGTTGCAGCAAAATATCCAAACCACATCACCGTCCTCACATATAGCTGGTACATGTGTAAAAGTTTGAATGTAAATCCCTGAAATAGTGTAGGAGGAGTTAGCTGCACAAGAATTTTTCGCTATATACATACTCTATATAAGGAAAAACTCCAAAGGGCCATAACTTCTGTCAAAATTGTTGCAGCCCAAACTCCAAATCACATCACCATCCTCACATATAGCTGGTACATGTGTAAAAGTTTGAAGTAAATCCCTCAAATAGTGTAGGAGGAGTTAGCTGCACAAGAATGTTTCGCTATATACATACTCTATATAAGGAAAAACTCCAAAGGGCCATAACTTCTGTTACAATTGTTGCAGCCAAAAATACAAATCACATCACCATCCTCACATATAGCTGGTACATGTGTAAAAGTTTGAAGTAAATCCTTCAAATAGTGTAGGAGGAGTTCGCTGCACAAGAATTTTTCGCTAAATACATACTCTATATAAGGAAAAACACCAAAGGGCCATAACTTCTGTTAAAATTGTTGCAGCAAAATATCCAAACCACATCACCGTCCTCACATATAGCTGGTACATGTGTAAAAGTTTGAATGTAAATCCCTTAAATAGTGTAGGAGGAGTTAGCTGCACAAGAATGTTTCGCTATATACATACTCTATATAAGGAAAAACTCCAAAGGGCCATAACGTCTGTTAAAATTGTTGCAGCCAAAAATCCAAACAACATCACCATCCTCATAAATAGCTGGTACATGTGTAAAAGTTTGAAGTGAATCCGTCAAAAAGTGTAGGAGGAATTCGCTGCACAAGAATTTTTCGCTATATACATACTCTATATAAGGAAACATTTCAAAAGGCCATAACTTCTGTTAAATTGTTGCAGCCAAAAATCCAAACCACATCACCATCCTCACATATAGCTAGTACATATGTAAAAGTTTAAAGTAAATCCCTCAAATAGTGTAGGAGGAGTTAGCTGCACAAGAATTATTTCGCTATATACATACTCTTTATAAGGAAAAACTCCAAAGGGCCATAACTTCTGTTAAAATTGTTGCAGCAAAATATCCAAACCACATCACCGTCCTCACATATAGCTGGTACATGTGTAAAAGTTTGAATGTAAATCGCTCAAATAGTGTATGAGGAGGTAGCTGCACAAGAATTTTCGCTATATACATACTCTATATAAGGAAAAACTCCAAAGGGCCATAACTTCTGTTAAATTGTTGCAGCCTCAAGTCCAAACCACATCACCATCCTCACATATAGCTGGTACATGTGTAAAAGTTTGAAGTAAATCCCTCAAATAGTGTAGGAGGAGTTAGCTGCACAAGAATGTTTCGCTAAATACATACTCTTTATAAGGAAAAACTCCAAAGGGCCATTACTTCTGTTAAAATTGTTGCAGCAAAATATCCAAACCACATCACCGTCCTCACATATAGCTGGTACATGTGTAAAAGTTTGAATGTAAATCCCTGAAATAGTGTAGGAGGAGTTAGCTGCACAAGAATTTTTCGCTATATACATACTCTCTATAAGGAAAAACTCCAAAGGGCCATAACTTCTGTCAAAATTGTTGCAGCCCAAACTCCAAATCACATCACCATCCTCACATATAGCTGGTACATGTGTAAAAGTTTGAAGTAAATCCCTCAAATAGTGTAGGAGGAGTTAGCTGCACAAGAATGTTTCGCTATATACATACTCTATATAAGGAAAAACTCCAAAGGGCCATAACTTCTGTTACAATTGTTGCAGCCAAAAATACAAATCACATCACCATCCTCACATATAGCTGGTACATGTGTAAAAGTTTGAAGTAAATCCTTCAAATAGTGTAGGAGGAGTTCGCTGCACAAGAATTTTTCGCTAAATACATACTCTATATAAGGAAAAACACCAAAGGGCCATAACTTCTGTTAAAATTGTTGCAGCAAAATATCCAAACCACATCACCGTCCTCACATATAGCTGGTACATGTGTAAAAGTTTGAATGTAAATCCCTTAAATAGTGTAGGAGGAGTAAGCTGCACAAGAATGTTTCGCTATATACATACTCTATATAAGGAAAAACTCCAAAGGGCCATAACGTCTGTTAAAATTGTTGCAGCCAAAAATCCAAACAACATCACCATCCTCATAAATAGCTGGTACATGTGTAAAAGTTTAAGGTGAATCCGTCAAAAAGTGTAGGAGGAATTCGCTGCACAAGAATTTTTCGCTATATACATACTCTATATAAGGAAACATTTCAAAAGGCCATAACTTCTGTTAAATTGTTGCAGCCAAAAATCCAAACCACATCACCATCCTCACATATAGCTAGTACATATGTAAAAGTTTAAAGTAAATCCCTCAAATAGTGTAGGAGGAGTTAGCTGCACAAGAATTATTTCGCTAAATACATACTCTTTATAAGGAAAAACTCCAATGGGCCATAACTTCTGTTAAAATTGTTGCAGCCAAAAATCCACACTACATTAACATCCTCACATATAGCTGGTACATGGGTAAAAGTTTGAAGTAAATCCCTCAAATAGTGTAGGAGAAGTTAGCTGCACAAAATTTTTTCGCTAATTACATACTCTATATAAGGAAAAACTCCAAAGGGCCATAACTTCTGTTAAAATTGTTGCAGCCCAAACTCCAAACCACATCTCCATCCTCACATATAGCTGGTACATGTGTAAAAGTTTGAATGTAAATCCCTTAAATAGTGTAGGAGGAGTTAGCTGCACAAGAATGTTTCGCTATATACATACTCTATATAAGGAAAAACTCCAAAGGGCCATAACTTCTGGTAAAATTGTTGCAGCCGAAAATCCAAACCACATCACCATCCTCATAAATAGCTGGTACATGTGTAAAAGTTTGAAGTTAATCCTCAAATAGTGTAGGAGGAGTTAGCTGCACAATAATTGTTCGCTATATACATACTCTATATAAGGAAAAACTCCAAAAGGCCATAACTTCTGTTAAAATTGATGCAGCCAAAAATCCAAACTACATCACCATCCTCACTTATAGTTGGTACATGTGTAAAAGTTTGAAGTAAATCCGTCAAATAGTGTAGGAGGAATTCGCTGCACAAGAATTGTTCGCTATATACATACTCTATATAAGGAAAAACTCCAAAGGGCCATAACTTCTGTTAAAATTGTTGCAGCCAAAAATCCAAATCACATCACCATCCTCACATATAGCTGGTACATGTGTAAAAGTTTGAAGTACATCCCTCAAATAGTGTAGGAGGAGTTAGCTGCACAAGAATGTTTCGCTAAATACATACTCTTTATAAGGAAAAACTCCAAAGGGCCATAACTTCTGTTAAAATTGTTGCAGCCAAAAGTCCAAACCACATCACCATCCTCACATATAGCTGGTACATGTGTAAAAGTTTAAAGTAAATCGCTTAAATAGTGTAGGAGGAGTTAGCTGCACAAGAATGTTTCGCTATATACAAACTCTATATAAGGAAAAACACCAAAGGGCCATAACTTCTGTTAAACTTGTTGCAGCAAAATATCCAAACCACATCACCGTCCTCACATATAGCTAGCACATGTGTTAAAGTTTGAATGTAAATCCCTTAAATAGTGTAGGAGGAGTTAGCTGCACAAGAATGTTTCGCTATATACATACTCTATATAAGGAAAAACTCCAAAGGGCCATAACTTCTGTTAAAATTGTTGCAGCCAAAAATCCAAACCACATCACTATTTTCACATATAGCTGGTACATGTGTAAAAGTTTGAAGTAAATCCGTCAAAAAGTGTAGGAGGAATTCGCTGCACAAGAATTTTTCGCTATATACATACTCTATATAAGGAAAAATTTCAAAGGGCCATAACTTCTGTTAAATTGTTGCAGCCAAAAATCCAAACCACATCACCATCCTCACATATAGCTGGTACATGTGTAAAATTTAAAGTAAATCCCTCAAATTATGTAGGAGGAGTTAGCTGCACAAGAATTATTTCGCTATATACATACTCTTTATAAGGAAAAACTCCAAAGGGCCATAACTTCTGTTAAAATTGTTGCAGCAAAATATCCAAACCACATCACCGTCCTCACATATAGCTGGTACATGTGTAAAAGTTTGAATATAAATCCCTGAAATAGTGTAGGAGGAGTTAGCTGCACAAGAATTTTTCGCTATATACATACTCTATATAAGGAAAAACTCCAAAGGGCCATAACTTCTGTCAAAATTGTTGCAGCCCAAACTCCAAATCACATCACCATCCTCACATATAGCTGGTACATGTGTAAAATTTTGAAGTAAATCCCTCAAATAGTGTAGGAGGAGTTAGCTGCACAAGAATGTTTCGCTATATACATACTCTATATAAGGAAAAACTCCAAAGGGCCATAACTTCTGTTACAATTGTTGCAGCCAAAAATACAAATCACATCACCATCCTCACATATAGCTGGTACATGTGTAAAAGTTTGAAGTAAATCCTTCAAATAGTGTAGGAGGAGTTCGCTGCACAAGAATTTTTCGCTAAATACATACTCTATATAAGGAAAAACACCAAAGGGCCATAACTTCTGTTAAAATTGTTGCAGCAAAATATCCAAACCACATCACCGTCCTCACATATAGCTGGTACATGTGTAAAAGTTTGAATGTAAATCCCTTAAATAGTGTAGGAGGAGTTAGCTGCACAAGAATGTTTCGCTATATACATACTCTATATAAGGAAAAACTCCAAAGGGCCATAACGTCTGTTAAAATTATTGCAGCCAAAAATCCAAACAACATCACCATCCTCATAAATAGCTGGTACATGTGTAAAAGTTTGAAGTGAATCCGTCAAAAAGTGTAGGAGGAATTCGCTGCACAAGAATTTTTCGCTATATACATACTCTATATAAGGAAACATTTCAAAAGGCCATAACTTCTGTTAAATTGTTGCAGCCAAAAATCCAAACCACATCACCATCCTCACATATAGCTAGTACATATGTAAAAGTTTAAAGTAAATCCCTCAAATAGTGTAGGAGGAGTTAGCTGCACAAGAATTATTTCGCTAAATACATACTCTTTATAAGGAAAAACTCCAATGGGCCATAACTTCTGTTAAAATTGTTGCAGCCAAAAATCCACACTACATTACCATCCTCACATATAGCTGGTACATGGGTAAAAGTTTGAAGTAAATCCCTCAAATAGTGTAGGAGAAGTTAGCTGCACAAAATTTTTTCGCTATATACATACTCTATATAAGGAAAAACTCCAAAGGGCCATAACTTCTGTTAAAATTGTTGCAGCCCAAACTCCAAACCACATCACCATCCTCACATATAGCTGGTACATGTGTAAAAGTTTGAAGTAAATCCCTCAAATAGTGTAGGAGGAGTCAGCTGCACAAGAATGTTTCGCTATATACATACTCTATATAAGGAAAAACTCCAATGGGCCATAACTTCGGTTAAAAGTGTTGCAGCCAAAAATCAAAACCACATCTCCATCCTCACATACAGCTGGTACATGTGTAAAAGTTTGAATGTAAATCCCTTAAATAGTGTAGGAGGAGTTAGCTGCACAAGAATGTTTCGCTATATACATACTCTATATAAGGAAAAACTCCAAAGGGCCATAACGTCTGTTAAAATTGTTGCAGCCAAAAATCCAAACAACATCACCATCCTCATAAATAGCTGGTACATGTGTAAAAGTTTGAAGTGAATCCGTCAAAAAGTGTAGGAAGAATTCGCTGCACAAGAATTTTTCGCTATATACATACTCTATATAAGGAAACATTTCAAAAGGCCATAACTTCTGTTAAATTGTTGCAGCCAAAAATCCAAACCACATCACCATCCTCACATATAGCTAGTACATATGTAAAAGTTTAAAGTAAATCCCTCAAATAGTGTAGGAGGAGTTAGCTGCACAAGAATTATTTCGCTAAATACATACTCTTTATAAGGAAAAACTCCAATGGGCCATAACTTCTGTTAAAGTTGTTGCAGCCAAAAATCCACACTACATTACCATCCTCACATATAGCTGGTACATGGGTAAAAGTTTGAAGTAAATCCCTCAAATAGTGTAGGAGAAGTTAGCTGCACAAAATTTTTTCGCTATATACATACTCTATATAAGGAAAAACTCCAAAGGGCCATAACTTCTGTTAAAATTGTTGCAGCCCAAACTCCAAACTACATCACCATCCTCACATATAGCTGGTACATGTGTAAAAGTTTGAAGTAAATCCCTCAAATAGTGTAGGAGGAGTCAGCTGCACAAGAATGTTTCGCTATATACATACTCTATATAAGGAAAAACTCCAATGGGCCATAATTTCTGTTAAAAGTGTTGCAGCCAAAAATCAAAACCACATCTCCATCCTCACATATAGCTGGTACATGTGTAAAAGTTTTAAGTAAATCCCTCAAATAGTGTAGGAGGAGTTAGCTGCACAAGAATATTTCGCTATATACATACTCTATATAAGGAAAAATTCCAAAGGGCCATAACTTCTGTTAAAATTGTTGCAGCCAATAATCAAAACCACATCACCATCCTCACATATAGCTGGTACATGTGTTAAAGTTTGAAGTATATCCGTCAAATAGTGTAGGAGGAGTTAGCTGCACAAGAATTTTTCGCTATATACATACTCTATATAAGGAAAAACTCCAAAGGGCCATAACTTCTGTTAAAGTTGTTGCAGCCAAAAATCCAAATCACATCACCATCCTCACATATAGCTGGTACATGTGTAAAAGTTTGAAGTAAATCCCTCAAATAGTGTAGATGAAGATAGCTGCACAATAAATTTTCGCTATATACATACTCTATATAAGGAAAAACTCCAAAGGGCCATAACTTCTTTTAAAATGTTTGCAACAAACAACATATAGCTGGAAAATGTGTAAAAGATTAAAGTAAATCTCTCAAATAGTGTAGGAGGAGTTAGCTGCACAAGAGTGTTTCGCTATATTCATACTCTATATAAGGAAAATCTCCAAAGGGCCATAACTTCTGTTAAAATTGTTGCGGCCAAAAATCCAAACCACATCACCATCCTCACATATACATGTGTAAAAGTTTGAAGTAAATCCCTCAAATAGTGTAGGAGGAGTTCGCTGCACAAGAATTTTTCGCTATATACATACTCTATATAAGGAAAAACTCCAAACGGCCATAACTTCTGTTAAAATTGTTGCAGCCAAAATCCAAACAACATCACCATCCTCACATATAGCTAGTACAGGTGTAAAAGTTTTAAGTAAATCCCTCAAATAGTGTAGGAGGAGTAAGCTGCACAATTTTTTTTTCGCTATATACATACTCTATATAAGGAAAAACTCCAAAGGGCCATAACTTCTGTTAAAATTGTTGCAGCCAAAAATCCAAACCACATCACCATCCTCACATAAAGCTGGTACATACGTTAAAGTTTAAAGTAAATCCCTCAAATTGTGTAGGAGGAGTTAGCTGCACAAGAATGTTTCGCTATACACATACTCTATATAAGGAAAAACTCCAAAGGGCCATAACTTCTGTTTAAATTGTTGCAGCCAAAAATCCAAACCACATCACCATCCTCACATATAGCTGGTACATGTGTAAAAGTTTGAAGTAAATCCCTCAAATAGTGTAGGAGGAGTTAGCTGCACAAGAATTTTTCGCTATATACATACTCTATATAAGGAAAAACTGCAAAGGGCCATAACTTCTGTTAAAATTGTTGCAGCCAAAAGTCCAAACCACATCACCATCCTCACATATAGCTGGTACATGTGTAAAAGTTTGAAGTAATTCCCTCAAATAGTGTAGGAGAAGTTATCTGCACAAGAATTTTTCGCTATATACATACTCTATATAAGGAAAAACTCCAAAGGGCCATAACTTCTATTAAAATTGTTGCAGCAAACAATCCAAACCACATCACCATCCTCACATATAGCTGGAACATGTGTAAAAGGTTGGAGTAAATCCCTGAAATAGTGTAGGAGGAGTTAGCTGCACAAGAATGTTTCGCTATATACATACTCTATATAAGGAAAACCTCCAAAGGGCCATAACTTCTGTTAAAATTGTTGCAGCCAAAATCCAAACAACATCACCATCCTCACATATAGCTAGTACAGGTGTAAAAGTTTTAAGTAAATCCCTCAAATAGTGTAGGACGAGTTAGCTGCACAAGAATATTTCGCTATATACATACTCTATATAAGGAAAAATTCCAAAGGGCCATAACTTCTGTTAAAATTGTTGCAGCCAATAATCAAAACCACATCACCATCCTCACATATAGCTGGTACATGTGTTAAAGTTTGAAGTAAATCCCTCAAATAGTGTAGGAGGAGTTAGCTGCACAAGAATTTTTCGCTATATACATACTCTATATAAGGAAAAACTGCAAAGGGCCATAACTTCTGTTAAAATTGTTGCAGCCAAAAGTCCAAACCACATCACCATCCTCACATATAGCTGGTACATGTGTAAAAGTTTGAAGTAATTCCCTCAAATAGTGTAGGAGAAGTTATCTGCACAAGAATTGTTCGCTATATACATACTCTATATAAGGAAAAACTCCAAAGGGCCATAACTTCTATTAAAATTGTTGCAGCAAACAATCCAAACCACATCACCATCCTCACATATAGCTGGAACATGTGTAAAAGGTTGGAGTAAATCCCTGAAATAGTGTAGGAGGAGTTAGCTGCACAAGAATGTTTCGCTATATACATACTCTATATAAGGAAAACCTCCAAAGGGCCATAACTTCTGTTAAAATTGTTGCAGCCAAAATCCAAACCACATCACCATCCTCACATATAGCTAGTACAGGTGTAAAAGTTTTAAGTAAATCCCTCAAATAGTGTAGGACGAGTTAGCTGCACAAGAATATTTCGCTATATACATACTCTATATAAGGAAAAATTCCAAAGGGCCATAACTTCTGTTAAAATTGTTGCAGCCAATAATCAAAACCACATCACCATCCTCACATATAGCTGGTACATGTGTTAAAGTTTAAAGTATATCCGTCAAATAGTGTAGGAGGAGTTAGCTGCACAAGAATTTTTCGCTATATACATACTCTATATAAGGAAAAACTCCAAAGGGCCATAACTTCTGTTAAAGTTGTTGCAGCCAAAAATCCAAATCACATCACCATCCTCACATATAGCTGGTACATGTGTAAAAGTTTGAAGTAAATCCCTCAAATAGTGTAGATGAAGATAGCTGCACAATAATTTTTCGCTATATACATACTCTATATAAGGAAAAACTCCAAAGGGCCATAACTTCTTTTAAAATTTTTGCAGCAAACAACATATAGCTGGAAAATGCGTAAAAGATTAAAGTAAATCTCTCAAATAGTGTAGGAGGAGTTAGCTGCACAAGAATGTTTCGCTATATTCATACTCTATATAAGGAAAATCTCCAAAGGGCCATAACTTCTGTTAAAATTGTTGCGGCCAAAAATCCAAACCACATCACCATCCTCACATATACATGTGTAAAAGTTTGAAGTAAATCCCTCAAATAGTGTAGGAGGAGTTCGCTGCACAAGAATTTTTTCGCTATATACATACTCTATATAAGGAAAAACTCCAAACGGCCATAACTTCTGTTAAAATTGTTGCAGCCAAAATCCAAACAACATCACCATCCTCACATATAGCTAGTACAGGTGTAAAAGTTTTAAGTAAATCCCTCAAATAGTGTAGGAGGAGTTAGCTGCACAATTTTTTTTTTCGCTATATACATACTCTTTATAAGGAAAAACTCCAAAGGGCCATAACTTCTGTTAAAATTGTTGCAGCCAAAAATCCAAACCACATCACCATCCTCACATAAAGCTGGTACATACGTAAAAGTTTGAAGTAAATCCCTCAAATTGTTTAGGAGGAGTTAGCTGCACAAGAATTTTTCGCTATATACATACTCTATATAAGGAAAAACTCCAAAGGGCCATAACTTCTGTTTAAATTGTTGCAGCCAAAAATCCAAACCACATCACCATCCTCACATATAGCTGGTACATGTGTAAAAGTTTGAAGTAATTCCCTCAAATAGTGTAGGAGAAGTTATCTGCACAAGAATTTTTCGCTATATACATACTCTATATAAGGAAAAACACCAAAGGGCCATAACTTCTGTTAAAGTTGTTGCAGCCAAAAATCCAAATCACATCACCATCCTCACATATAGCTGGTACATGTGTAAAAGTTTGAAGTAAATCCCTCAAATAGTGTAGGAGAAGATAGCTGCACAATAATGTTTCGCTATATACATACTCTATATAAGGAAAAACTCCAAAGGGCCATAACTTCTTTTAAAATTGTTGCAGCAAACAACATATAGCTGGTAAATGTGTAAAAGATTGAAATAAATCTCTCAAATAGTGTAGGAGGAGTTAGCTGCACAAGAATTTTTCGCTATATTCATACTCTATATAAGGAAAATCTCCAAAGGGCCATAACTTCTGTTAAAATTGTTGCGGCCAAAAATCCAAACCACATCACCATCCTCACATATACATGTGTAAAAGTTTGAAGTAAATCCCTCAAATAGTGTAGGAGGAGTTCGCTGCACAAGAATTTTTCGCTATATACATACTCTATATAAGGAAAAACTCCAAACGGCCATAACTTCTGTTAAAATTGTTGCAGCCAAAAATCCAAACCACATCACCATCTTCACATATAGCTGGTACATGTGTAAAGGTTTGAAGTAAATCCCTCATATAGTGTAGGAGGAGTTCGCTGCACAAAAATTTTTCGCTATATACATACTCTATATAAGGAAAAACTCCAAAGGGCCATAACTTCTGTTAAAATTGTTGCAGCCCAAACTACACATCACATCACCATCCTCACATATAGCTGGTACATGTGTAAAAGTTTGAAGTAAATCCCTCAAATAGTGTAGGAGGAGTTAGCTGCACAAGAATGCTTCGCTAAATACATACTCTTTATAAGGAAAAACTCCAAAGGGCCATAAAATTCTGTTAAAATTGTTGCAGCCAAAAGTCCAAACCACATCACCATCCTCACATATAGCTAGTACATGTGTAAAAGTTTAAAGTAAATCGCTCAAATAGTGTAGGAGGAGTTAGCTGCACAAGAATGTTTCGCTAAATACATACTCTATATAAGGAAAAACACCAAAGGGCCATAACTTCTGTTAAAATTGTTGCAGCAAAATATCCAAACCACATCACCGTCCTCACATATAGCTAGTACATGTGTAAAAGTTTGAATGTAAATCCCTTCAATAGTGTAGGAGGAGTTAGCTGCACAAGAATGTTTCGCTATATACATACTCTATATAAGGAAAAACTCCAAAGGGCCATAACTTCTGTTAAAATTGTTGCAGCCAAAAATCCAAACCACAATACTATTTTCACATATAGCTGGTACATGTGTAAAAGTTTGAAGTAAATCCGTCAAAAAGTGTAGGAGGAATTCGCTGCACAAGAATTTTTCGCTATATACATACTCTATATAAGGAAAAATTTCAAAGGGCCATAACTTCTGTTAAATTGTTGCAGCCAAAAATCCAAAACCACATCACCATCCTCACATATAGCTGGTACATGTGTAAAATTTAAAGCAAATCCCTCAAATAATGTTGGAGGAGTTAGCTGCACAAGAATTATTTCGCTATATACATACTCTTTATAAGGAAAAACTCCAAAGGGCCATAACTTCTGTTAAAATTGTTGCAGCAAAATATCCAAACCACATCACCGTCCTCACATATAGCTGGTACATGTGTAAAAGTTTGAATGTAAATCCCTCAAATAGTGTAGGAGCAGTTAGCTGCACAATAATTTTTCGCTATATACATTCTCTATATAAGGAAAAACTCCAAAGGGCCATAACTTCTGTTAAAATTGTTGCAGCCAAAAATCCAAACCACATCACCATCCTCAAATATAGCTGGTACATGTGTAAAAGTTTGAAGTAAATCCCTCAAATAGTGTAGGAGGAGTTAGCTGCACAAGAATGTTTCGCTATATACATACTCTATATAAGGAAAAACTCCAAAGGGCCATAACTTCTGTTTAAATTGTTGCAGCCAAAAATCCAAACCACATCACCATCCTCACATATAGCTGGTACATGTGTAAAAGTTTGAAGTAAATCCCTCAAATAGTGTAGGAGGAGTTAGCTGCACAAGAATTTTTCGCTATATACATACTCTATATAAGGAAAAACTGCAAAGGGCCATAACTTCTGTTAAAATTGTTGCAGCCAAAAGTCCAAACCACATCACCATCCTCACATATAGCTGGTACATGTGTAAAAGTTTGAAGTAATTCCCTCAAATAGTGTAGGAGAAGTTATCTGCACAAGAATTTTTCGCTATATACATACTCTATATAAGGAAAAACTCCAAAGGGCCATAACTTCTATTAAAATTGTTGCAGCAAACAATCCAAACCACATCACCATCCTCACATATAGCTGGAACATGTGTAAAAGGTTGGAGTAAATCCCTGAAATAGTGTAGGAGGAGTTAGCTGCACAAGAATGTTTCGCTATATACATACTCTATATAAGGAAAACCTCCAAAGGGCCATAACTTCTGTTAAAATTGTTGCAGCCAAAATCCAAACAACATCACCATCCTCACATATAGCTAGTACAGGTGTAAAAGTTTTAAGTAAATCCCTCAAATAGTGTAGGACGGGTTAGCTGCACAAGAATATTTCGCTATATACATACTCTATATAAGGAAAAATTCCAAAGGGCCATAACTTCTGTTAAAATTGTTGCAGCCAATAATCAAAACCACATCACCATCCTCACATATAGCTGGTACATGTGTTAAAGTTTAAAGTATATCCGTCAAATAGTGTAGGAGGAGTTAGCTGCACAAGAATTTTTCGCTATATACATACTCTATATAAGGAAAAACTCCAAAGGGCCATAACTTCTGTTAAAGTTGTTGCAGCCAAAAATCCAAATCACATCACCATCCTCACATATAGCTGGTACATGTGTAAAAGTTTGAAGTAAATCCCTCAAATAGTGTAGATGAAGATAGCTGCACAATAATTTTTCGCTATATACATACTCTATATAAGGAAAAACTCCAAAGGGCCATAACTTCTTTTAAAATTTTTGCAGCAAACAACATATAGCTGGAAAATGCGTAAAAGATTAAAGTAAATCTCTCAAATAGTGTAGGAGGAGTTAGCTGCACAAGAATGTTTCGCTATATTCATACTCTATATAAGGAAAATCTCCAAAGGGCCATAACTTCTGTTAAAATTGTTGCGGCCAAAAATCCAAACCACATCACCATCCTCACATATACATGTGTAAAAGTTTGAAGTAAATCCCTCAAATAGTGTAGGAGGAGTTCGCTGCACAAGAATTTTTTCGCTATATACATACTCTATATAAGGAAAAACTCCAAACGGCCATAACTTCTGTTAAAATTGTTGCAGCCAAAATCCAAACAACATCACCATCCTCACATATAGCTAGTACAGGTGTAAAAGTTTTAAGTAAATCCCTCAAATAGTGTAGGAGGAGTTAGCTGCACAATTTTTTTTTCGCTATATACATACTCTTTATAAGGAAAACCTCCAAAGGGCCATAACTTCTGTTAAAATTGTTGCAGCCAAAAATCCAAACCACATCACCATCCTCACATAAAGCTGGTACATACGTAAAAGTTTGAAGTAAATCCCTCAAATTGTTTAGGAGGAGTTAGCTGCACAAGAATTTTTCGCTATATACATACTCTATATAAGGAAAAACTCCAAAGGGCCATAACTTCTGTTAAAATTGTTGCAGCCAAAAATCCAAACCACATCACCATCCTCACATATAGCTGGTACATGTGTAAAAGTTTGAAGTAATTCCCTCAAATAGTGTAGGAGAAGTTATCTGCACAAGAATTTTTCGCTATATACATACTCTATATAAGGAAAAACACCAAAGGGCCATAACTTCTGTTAAAATTGTTGCAGCCAAAAATCCAAATCACATCACCATCCTCACATATAGCTGGTACATGTGTAAAAGTTTGAAGTAAATCCCTCAAATAGAGTAGGAGAAGATAGCTGCACAATAATGTTTCGCTATATACATACTCTATATAAGGAAAAACTCCAAAGGGCCATAACTTCTTTTAAAATTGTTGCAGCAAACAACATATAGCTGGTAAATGTGTAAAAGATTGAAATAAATCTCTCAAATAGTGTAGGAGGAGTTAGCTGCACAAGAATTTTTCGCTATATTCATACTCTATATAAGGAAAATCTCCAAAGGGCCATAACTTCTGTTAAAATTGTTGCGGCCAAAAATCCAAACCACATCACCATCCTCACATATACATGTGTAAAAGTTTGAAGTAAATCCCTCAAATAGTGTAGGAGGAGTTCGCTGCACAAGAATTTTTCGCTATATACATACTCTATATAAGGAAAAACTCCAAACGGCCATAACTTCTGTTAAAATTGTTGCAGCCAAAAATCCAAACCACATCACCATCTTCACATATAGCTGGTACATGTGTAAAGGTTTGAAGTAAATCCCTCATATAGTGTAGGAGGAGTTCGCTGCACAAGAATTTTTCGCTATATACATACTCTATATAAGGAAAAACTCCAAAGGGCCATAACTTCTGTTAAAATTGTTGCAGCCCAAACTACACATCACATCACCATCCTCACATATAGCTGGTACATGTGTAAAAGTTTGAAGTAAATCCCTCAAATAGTGTAGGAGGAGTTAGCTGCACAAGAATGCTTCGCTAAATACATACTCTTTATAAGGAAAAACTCCAAAGGGCCATAAAATTCTGTTAAAATTGTTGCAGCCAAAAGTCCAAACCACATCACCATCCTCACATATAGCTAGTACATGTGTAAAAGTTTAAAGTAAATCGCTCAAATAGTGTAGGAGGAGTTAGCTGCACAAGAATGTTTCGCTAAATACATACTCTATATAAGGAAAAACACCAAAGGGCCATAACTTCTGTTAAAATTGTTGCAGCAAAATATCCAAACCACATCACCGTCCTCACATATAGCTAGTACATGTGTAAAAGTTTGAATGTAAATCCCTTCAATAGTGTAGGAGGAGTTAGCTGCACAAGAATGTTTCGCTATATACATACTCTATATAAGGAAAAACTCCAAAGGGCCATAACTTCTGTTAAAATTGTTGCAGCCAAAAATCCAACCACATCACTATTTTCACATATAGCTGGTACATGTGTAAAAGTTTGAAGTAAATCCGTCAAAAAGTGTAGGAGGAATTCGCTGCACAAGAATTTTTCGCTATATACATACTCTATATAAGGAAAAATTTCAAAGGGCCATAACTTCTGTTAAATTGTTGCAGCCAAAAATCCAAAACCACATCACCATCCTCACATATAGCTGGTACATGTGTAAAATTTAAAGCAAATCCCTAAAATAATGTAGGAGGAGTTAGCTGCACAAGAATTATTTCGCTATATACATACTCTTTATAAGGAAAAACTCCAAAGGGCCATAACTTCTGTTAAAATTGTTGCAGCAAAATATCCAAACCACATCACTGTCCTCACATATAGCTGGTACATGTGTAAAAGTTTGAATGTAAATCCCTCAAATAGTGTAGGAGCAGTTAGCTGCACAATAATTTTTCGCTATATACATTCTCTATATAAGGAAAAACTCCAAAGGGCCATAACTTCTGTTAAAATTGTTGCAGCCAAAAATCCAAACCACATCACCATCCTCAAATATAGCTGGTACATGTGTAAAAGTTTGAAGTAAATCCCTCAAATAGTGTAGGAGGAGTTAGCTGCACAAGAATGCTTCGCTAAATACATACTCTTTATAAGGAAAAACTCCAAAGGGCCATAAAATTCTGTTAAAATTGTTGCAGCCAAAAGTCCAAACCACATCACCAGCCTCACATATAGCTAGTACATGTGTAAAAGTTTAAAGTAAATCGCTCAAATAGTGTAGGAGGAGTTAGCTGCACAAGAATGTTTCGCTAAATACATACTCTATATAAGGAAAAACACCAAAGGGCCATAACTTCTGTTAAAATTGTTGCAGCAAAATATCCAAACCACATCACCGTCCTCACATATAGCTAGTACATGTGTAAAAGTTTGAATGTAAATCCCTTCAATAGTGTAGGAGGAGTTAGCTGCACAAGAATGTTTCGCTATATACATACTCTATATAAGGAAAAACTCCAAAGGGCCATAACTTCTGTTAAAATTGTTGCAGCCAAAAATCCAAACCACATCACTATTTTCACATATAGCTGGTACATGTGTAAAAGTTTGAAGTAAATCCGTCAAAAAGTGTAGGAGGAATTCGCTGCACAAGAATTTTTCGCTATATACATACTCTATATAAGGAAAAATTTCAAAGGGCCATAACTTCTGTTAAATTGTTGCAGCCAAAAATCCAAAACCACATCACCATCCTCACATATAGCTGGTACATGTGTAAAATTTAAAGCAAATCCCTCAAATAATGTAGGAGGAGTTAGCTGCACAAGAATTATTTCGCTATATACATACTCTTTATAAGGAAAAACTCCAAAGGGCCATAACTTCTGTTAAAATTGTTGCAGCAAAATATCCAAACCACATCACCGTCCTCACATATAGCTGGTACATGTGTAAAAGTTTGAATGTAAATCCCTCAAATAGTGTAGGAGCAGTTAGCTGCACAATAATTTTTCGCTATATACATTCTCTATATAAGGAAAAACTCCAAAGGGCCATAACTTCTGTTAAAATTGTTGCAGCCAAAAATCCAAACCACATCACCATCCTCAAATATAGCTGGTACATGTGTAAAAGTTTGATGTAAATCCCTCAAATAGTGTAGGAGGAGTTAGCTGCACAAGAATTTTTCGCTATATACATACTCTATATAAGGAAAAACTCCAAAGGGCCATAGCTTCTGTTAAAATTGTAGCAGCCAAAAGTCCAAACCACATTAACATCCTCACATATAGCTAGTACAGGTGTAAAAGTTTGAATGTAAATCCCTGAAATAGTGTAGGAGGAGTTAGCTGCACAATAATTTTTCGCTATATACATACTCTATATAAGGAAAAACTCCAAAGGGCCATAACTTCTGTTAAAATTGTTGCAGCCAAAAATCCAAACCACTTCACCATCCTCACATATAGCTGGTACATTTGTAAAAGTTTGAAGTAAATCCCTAAAATAGTATAGGAGGAGTTAGCTGCACAAGAATATTTCGCTATATACATACTCTATATAAGGAAAAACTCCAAAGGGCCATAACTTCTGTTAAAAGTGTTGCAGCCAAAAATCAAAACCAAATCATTATTCTCACATATAGCTGGTACATGTGTAAAAGTTTGAAGTAAATCCCTCAAAAAGTGTAGTAGGAGTTCGCTGGACAAGAATTTTTCGCTATATACATACTCTATATAAGGAAAAACTCCAAAGGGCCATCACTTCTGTTAAATTGTTGCAGCCAAAAATCCCAACCACATCACCATCCTCACATATAGCTGGTACATGTGTAAAAGTTTGAAGTAAATCCCTCAAATAGTGTAGGAGGAGTTAGCTGCACAAGAATTTTTCGCTATATACATACTCTATATAAGGAAATATTCCAAAGGGCCATAACTTCTGTTAAATATTTTGCAGCCAAAAATCCAAACAACATCAATATCCTCACATACAGCTGGTACATGTGTAAAAGTTTGAAGTAAATCCGTCAAATAGTGTAGGAGGAGTCTAGATTTTTCCTCAAAAAAGATTATGATCCAACTATATTGCTGCGCACTTCACGTTTGGTTATCGATCAATCTACAATTGATAACTATGCTTTCCTCTTTGGTTGTGCGACGACAGACAGGGCTTAGCACAACATGATGATGTATCTCTAAAGCCGTCCTTAACCGGGAGAGTTATGTCGGATTTTCGTGCTTTGGTTTTTCTGTCGTACCCTAAACCCTCCCATGTCTTACAGTTACTCGTGACTACAGACTATTCGTTTGAGTACAATTTGACCGTTGCCATAGTGGGTTATTTTTAACACGGGCTTGAATGTTTAATTCTTTCCCGTGTTACTAATAATCCTGTCAGAGAATTTTGTTAGATGTTTTACATGTATTTACTTACTGTGCTGGCGGTCTTTTTGATTGTAAGGTTGTGGAACAGGGTTTATATTTTTTGTACACTGTTCGTCTTTATAGGTGAATATAGGAGATAAGTGTGAGGTTGGGCGCCCCATAACCCAGGTTCAACCCCCCCCCCCCCCCCCCCAGTGGTTGTTAATGGTTAATTTATAATTAATTATTGATTGCTGCTGACCGCACCAAGGCGGGCTCCTATGTTCACTTTGCTTTATGTTTGTTTTGCGTATTGTTTTCTGTTTGGATTGTGGGATTGCGTGTGTGTGTGAGTATGTGTGTGTGTTTGTTATGGTATGGCTGTGTGTGTTCTGCTTTAGTGATGGGTGTATTGTTTGTGTTGCGTTTCCTGCTTGAGTCTTCTTTCGTATTTATTCGCTGCACAAGAATTTTTCGCTATATACATACTCAAAATAAGGAAAAATTCCAAAGGGCCATAACTTCTGTTAAAATTGTTGCAGCCACAAATCCAAACCACATCACCATCCTCAAATATAGCTGGTACAGGTGTGAAAGTTTGAAGTAAATCACTCAAATATTGTAGGAGGACTTAGCTGCACAAGAATTTTTCGCTATATACATACTCTATATTAGGAAAAAGTCCAAAGGGCCATAACTTCTGTTTAAATTGTTGCAGCCAAACATCCAAACCACATCACCATCCTCACATATAGCTGGTACATGTGTAAAAGTTTGAAGTAAATCCCTCAAATAGTGTAGGAGGAGTTAGCTGCACAAGAATTGTTCGCTATATACATACTCTATATAAGGAAAAACTCCAAAGGGCCATAACTTCTGTTAAAATTGTTTCAGCCAAAAATCCAAACCACATCACCGTCCTCACATATAGCTGGTACATGTGTAAAAGTTTGAAGTAAATCCCTCAAATAGTGTAGGAGGATTAACTGCACACGAATGTTTCGCTATATACATACTCTATATAAGGAAAAACTCTAAAGTGCCATAACTTCTGTTAGAATTGTTGCAGCCAAACATCCAAACCACATCACCATCCTAACATATAGCTGGTACAAGTGTAAAAGTTTGAAGTATATCCCTTAAATAGTGTAGGAGGAGTTAGCTGCACAAGAATTTTTCGTTATAAACATACTATATATAAGGAAAAACTCCAAAGGGCCATAACTTCTGTTAAAATTGTTGCAGCCAAAATCCAAACCACATCACCATTCTCACATATAGCTGGTACATGTATAAAAGTTTGAAGTAAATCCCTCAAATAGTGTAGGAGCAATTAGCTGCACAAGAATTGTTCGCTATATACAAACTCTATATAAGGAAAAACTCCAAAGGGCCATAACTTCTGTTAAAATTGTTGCAGCCAAAAATCAAAACCACATCACCGTCCTCACATATAGCTGGTACATATGTAAAAGTTTGAAGTAAATCCCTCAAATAATGTAGGAGGAGTTAGCTGCACCATTTTGTTTTCGCTATATACATACACTATATAAGGAAAAACTCCAAAGGGCCATAACTTCTATTAAAATTGTTGCAGCCGAAAATCCAAATTACATCACCATCCTCACATTTAGCTGGTACATGTGTAAAAGTTTGAAGTAAATCCCTCAAATAGTGTAGGAGGAGTTAGCTGCACAAGAATTTTTCGCTATATACATACTCTATATAAGGAATAACTCCAAAGGGCCATAACTTCTGTTAAAATTGTTGCTGCCAAAAATCAAAACCACATCACAATCATCACTTATTGCTGGTACATGTGTAAAAGTTTGAAGTAAATCCCTCAAATAGTGTAGGAGAAGTTAGCTGCACAAGATTTTTTCGCTATATACATACTCTATATAAGGAAAATCTCCAAAGGGCCATAACTTCTGTTAAAATTGTTGCTCCCAAAAATCAAAACCACATCACAATCATCACATATTGCTGGTACATGTGTAAAAGTTTGAAGTAACTCCCTCAAATAGTGAAGGAGGAGTTAGCTGCACAAGAATTTTTCGCTATATACATACTCTATATAAGGAAAAACTCCAAAGGGCCATAACTTCTGTTAAAATTGTTGCAGCCAAAAATCCAAACCACTTCACCATCCTCACATATAGCTGGTACATGTATAAAAGTTTGAAGTAAATCCCTAAAATAGTATAGGAGGAGTTAGCTGCACAAGAATATTTCGCTATAAACATACTCTATATAAGGAAAATTTCCAAGGGCCATAACTTCTCTTAAAATTGTTGCAGCCAAAAATCCAAACCACATCACCATCTTCACATATAGCTGGTACATGTGTTGAAGTTTGAAGTAAATCCCTCAAATAGTGTAGGAGGAGTTAGCTGGACAATAATGTTTCGCTATATACATACTCTATATAAGGAAAAACTCCAAAGGGCCATAACTTCAGTTAAAATTGTTGCAAACAAACATCCAAACCACTTCACCATCCTCACATATAGCTGGTACAGGTGTAAAAGTTTGAAGTAAATCCCTAAAATAGTGTAGGAGGAGTTAGCTGCACAAAATCTTTTCCCTATATACATACTATATATAAGGAGAAACTCCAAAGGCCCCTAACTTCTGTTAAAATTGTTGCAGCCAAAAATCCAAACCACATCACCATTCTCACATTTAGCTGGTACATGTGTAAAAGGTTGGAGTAAATCCCTCAAATAGGGTAGGAAGAGTTAGCTGCACAAGAATTTTTCGCTATATACATACTCTATATAAGGAAAAACTCCAAAGGGCCATAACTTCTGTTAAAATTGTTGCAGCCAAAAATCCAAACCACATCAATATCCTCACATACAGTTGGTACATGTGTAAAAGTTTGAAGTAAATCCCTCAAATAGTGTAGGAGGAGATCGCTGCACAAGAATATTTCGCTATATACATACTCCATATAAGGAAAAAATCCAAAGGGCCATAACTTCTGTTAAAATTGTTGCAGCTTAAAATCCAAACCACATCACCATCCTCACATATAGCTGGTACATGTGTAATAGTTTGAAGTAAATCCGTCAAGTAGTGTAGGATAAGTTAGCTGCACAACAATTTTTGCTATATACATACTCTATAAAAGGAAAAATTCCAAAGGGCCATAACTTCT
Organism: Gari tellinella; assembly: GCA_922989275.2. Classification (NCBI taxonomy): domain Eukaryota; kingdom Metazoa; phylum Mollusca; class Bivalvia; order Cardiida; family Psammobiidae; genus Gari; species Gari tellinella. Next base: position 59,064,916 of record OV277865.1, read on the forward strand.
GTTAAAAGTGTTGCAGCAAAAAATCCAAACCACATCACAATCCTCAATTACAGCTGGTACAGGTGTAAAAGTTTGAAGTAAATCCCTCAAATAGTGTAGGAGCAGTTAGCTGCACAAGAATTGTTGACTATATACATACTCTTTATAAGGAAAAACTCCAAAGGGCCATAACTTCTGTTAAAATTGTTGCAGCCAAAAATCAAAACCACATCACCGTCCTCACATATAGCTGGTACATGTGCAAAAGTTTGAAGTAAATCCCTCAAATAGTGTAGGAGGAGTTAGCTGCACAAGAATTTTTCGCTATATAAGGAAAAACTCCAAAGGGCCATAACTTCTGTTAAAATTGTTGCAGCCAAAAATCCAAACCACATTACCATCCTCACATATAGCTGGTACATGTGTAAAAGTTTGAAGTAAATCCCTCAAATAGTGTAGTAGAAGTTAGCTGCACAAGAATTTTTCGCTATATACATACTCTATATAAGGAATAACTCCAAAGGGCCATAACTTCTGTTAAAATTATTGCTGCCAAAAATCAAAACCACATCACAATCTTCACATATTGCTGGTACATTTGTAAAGTTTGAAGTAAATCCCTCAAATAGGGTAGGAGGAGTTAGCTGCACAAGAATTTTTCGCTATATACATACTCTATATAAGGAAAAAATTCCAAAGGGCCATAACTTCTGTTTAAATTGTTGCAGCCAAAAATCCAAGCCACATCACCATCCTTGCATATAGCTGGTACATGTGTAAAAGTTTGAAGTAAATCCCTCAAATAGTGTAGGAGGAGTTAGCTGCACATGAATTTTTCGCTATATAAGGAAAAACTCCAAAGGGCCATAACTTCTGTTAAAATTGTTGCAGCCAAAAATCCAAACCACATCACCATCCTCACATATACCTGGTACATGTGTAAAATTTTGAAGTAAATCCCTTAAATAGTGTAGGAGGAGTTAGCTGCAGAATCATTTTTCGCTATATACAAACTCTATATAAGGAAAAACTCCAAAGGGCCATAACTTCTGTTTAAATTGGTGCAGCCAAAAATCCAAACCACATCACCATCCCCACATATAGCTAGTACATGTGTAAAAGTTTGAAGTAAATCCCTCAAATAGTGTAGGAGGAGTTAGCTGCACAAGAATTTTTCGCTATATAAGGAAAATCTCCAAAGGGCCATAACTTCTGTTAAAATTGTTGCAGCCAAAAATAAAAAAACACATCACCATCCTCACATATAGCTGGTACATGTGTATAAGTTTGAAGTAAATCCCTCAAATAGTGTAGGAGAAGTTAGCTGCACAAGAATTTTTCGCTATAAACATACTATATATAAGGAAAAACTCTAAAGGGCCATAACTTCTGCTTAAATTGTTGCAGCCAAAAATCAAAACCACATCACCGTCATCACATATAGCTGGTACATGTGTAAAAGTTTGAAGGTAAATCCGTCAAATAGTGTAGGAGGAGTTAGCTGCACAAGAATTTTTCGCTATTTAAGGAAAAACTCCAAAGGGCCATAACTTCTGTTAAAATTGTTGCAGCCAAAAATCCAAACCACATCACCATCCTCACATATAGCTGGTACATGTGTAAAAGTTTGAAGTAAATCCCTCAAATAGTGTAGAAGAAGTTAGCTGCACAAGAATTTTTCGCTATATACATACTCAATATAAGGAATAACTCCAAAGGGCCATTACTTCTGTTAAAATTGTTGCTGCCAAAAATCAAAAACACATCACCATCCTCACATATAGCTGGTACATGTGTAAGAGTTTGAAGTAAATCCCTCAAATAGTGTAGGAGGAGTTAGCTGCACAAGAATTTTTCGCTATATACATACTCTATATAAGGAAAATCTCCAAAGGGCCATAACTTCTGTTAAAATTGTTGCAGCCAAAAATCCAAACCACATCAATATCCTCACATATAGCTGGTACATGTGTAAAAGTTTGAAGTAAATCCCCCAAATAGTGTAGGAAGAGTTAGCTGCACAAGAATTTTTCGCTATATACATACTCTATATAAGGAAAAACTCCAAAGGGCCATAACTTCTGTTAAAATTATTGCAGCCAAAAATCCAAACCACACCACCATCCTCACATATAGCTGGTACATGTGTAAGAGTTTGAAGTAAATCCCTCAAATAGTGTAGGAGGAGTTAGCTGCACAAGAATTTTTCGCTATATACATACTCTATATAAGGAAAAACTCCAAAGGGCCATAACTTCTGTTAAAATTGTTGCAGCCAAAAATCCAAACTATCTTAGGTCTATCACTTCATCTAACTCAACTTGCCAATAGCCGGAGTTTAAATCTAAGCAAGAAAACCACTGGGCACCTGCCAGTTGCTCCAAAGAGTCATCTTCTATTCTCGGTAGTGGATACAAGTCTTTTATTGTGACATCATTGAGCTTTCGATAGTCCATACTAAAACGTTTTGAGCCATCCTTCTTAGTGACCAGTACAATGCCACTGCTCCATGGACTCGTAGAGGTCTGAACCACATATTTGCGAAGCATATCATCAATCTGCTGGTCAACTTCTGGATTCATGTGCACTGTAGTTCTTATCAAAGGCTGTTTTATCGGGAAGCCATTGCCCGTGTCTATTTTGTGCCTAACTATGTCTGTTCTCCTGAGATCGTCATCTGACTTTGAAAAGACAGACGCGTACTTCACATTGGTCCTTCATGTCCTCTCGTGTCAAGTGGTCTGGTAGGCCTTTTGAAGCTATGTAGCAACCGGAATTGCAATAAAAACAGGTTTTGCAATAATTATTGCAAATCCTGTTTTTATTGCAATTCCTGTTGACAGTTCAACAGGTTTTGCAATAACAGGTATTGCACAGGAATTGCAATAAAATTTTGAAATCGCTCAAAAATGTTTTACTCAATTAGATGATCATACAAACTTGATATTTTTGTGTTTTTTTGGTGTTTTGGGATCCTGTGACGAAATTTTACATATTCGTCGGCGCCGGTAAAAAAACATTTGTTGAAAATTTCAACAAAATATGACACAGTACTTTACAAATTGTTGTCTTAGATAGAGTGAATCGTGAATGGGTATTTTTGAAAATTTCAACAAAATAATATTATGACACAAAATGTTGTAAATCATGAATGGGGTTATTGCAACTCTGGTTAAAGGGACTCGCAACCGGATGGTGTACTTGTCAAAATAAAATAAAATACTCAAATAAAAGCAAATTTGTGGCATTATTTGGCTTCTGACATTAAAAAAATATGATCAGTCCAAAAAAAGTCTCAAGAATCGTCACCGAATCTTAGATTTTTAGATATTTTCCATCGTTTTTCTATACCGACTAGTAGACGGTATAGTTGTTGTTGTTGCTTCTCTACACGGGCTCAGACATAAACACGAGCCGAATTACGAAGTTGTATGCACTTTCGATCGCTACACATTGAAATACGTTAAATCGATCCGAGATAAACGGATAGTTCCGTGGTCCATTGGTCTAAGCGGTTTCCCCTATTTTGCCTTCTGTCCGCCAATGCCGGGCCCCGGGTTCGAATCCCACCAGAGACCAATATTTTTTTTTATTGAAATACATTTTTTTAAACAGAATTTCTTATCCTAAACTAATTCTTTACCATTTATATAAGCGTTTGACACATATTTACAAATTACTATTTTTAATGCACCATCTGGTTGCGAGTCGCTTTAACATGATAGAAACAAATTTAATTGCAATAAAAAATGATCTGCCACTGTTTTATTGCAAATCCTGTTTTTATTGCAGTTCCGGTTGACAGTTCAACAGGTTTTGCAATAACAGGAATTGCAATAAAATTTTGAAATCGCTCAAAAACGTTTTACTCCATATGGTGATCATATATAATTGATTTTTTATGGTATTTTTTGGTGGTTTGGGATCCTGTGACGAAATGTAATGTATTCGTCGGCGCCGGTAAAAAAATTGTTTTGCAATAACCGGAATTGCAAGTATCAATATCCCCTCTTTGAAATATTTGACTCCCTGTCTATGCTAGGGGGTCACTTCATTTCAGGTATGACATGAAATAAAGTGACCCCATTATAATAGTATGACCCCCTTCGAAAAATTACGAAAATGTGACTTCCTTATCGTAATATAATACCCCCGACACACACACACTGAAATATGTTGACTCCACAATCGATCAAACCCGCTACCTTCCAACCCCATGCTGATGCCGACAATATGTACATGTATTCACTCGCAAATAAGTCCTTGATGAAGTTTACTTTAGTTTACCCTTACCTCATTGAAAGCTCAAATGGACAATTCTATTTTTCAATTAAGTCTAGTCCAATTTTGACTTTTTAGGGATGATTTTTACAATATATATTAAAGTGCCAAACAGTTAATACCCTGATCAGAGGGCTCCCTAAGGAGCCAGGTCTGAGGAGGCTCTTTATTATATGCCACCTTATAATATCGAGCGTTTCCGCGTGTGTCTGCCCAGTAAAATACAAGAGTCTGTGCATCATCCTCCTTGTATCAGCCGCCTTGTATTTTACTCCCTCGTTTTCGATTTAGCGTGATGTCAATAACGTACATGTACAATTTCCGCGTTATTCTTTGTGGCATACTGTAGTTCTTATTCTGCCTCAAATAACTAATTTTTCTGGATATAATATTATTTAAACAACTATTTGGTTGTATTCAAGGCATAAAATAAACACACCACCAGTTGGCAGTGCGCTATGTACAGTGTGTTGTATTCTGCTCTCGACGTTTAGGGCGGAAACAACCGATCAGACCTGCGACACTCCTAACAACAACGCTGCAGGTAGTTCCCTTAAGAAGACGAGTATATCCAACATTTTTAAGGCTGCGATTTCGTCTGCTTAAAATTGTCGTCTGCTGTTTTTCCCGGTCACATATTGGATATTTTGACAAAAAACAATGACGTAGTGACAAACAGCTTGAATCCAGATCAGACGCCGCGTTACTGATCTGGATTCAAGCTGTTTGCAAATATACGTTAATTTCCCTCCCTATACCAACTCCCTCCGGACAACGCATCAAATTTGGCCTCAAATGTAAACCCCTATACAGACACATAGATATAAAAGTTCAGTCACGGTTCAGAGCCTAAAATTCATTTATATATCTGAAACGTTTACACAAAATCAATATAAACAAAGTTATTTCCGTAATGTAAAATACAGGCAATAGATCTAGACAATCTTCCATTGCGCGCCAACTAAATGATGTAGCGTCAAGATCACTAAAGACAGGCAACTGCTTAATGCTATGTCAAATGAATGCATTCTCATTTATGACTGCCTGTATCACAAAAGACATTAGACTGCTTAATGCAAGAAAAAAAGACACAATTTTACAAATGGATATTCTATTGAGACCTCTAACAGGTGACTGCTTAACTTAATACATTTAGTACACAACTAAGGCAGAAATCTATGAGCTCCAATTTACTCGAACAAGTCGAGAACAAGATACATGACGTCAAGAGTGAAAGGTGAATTCTGCTTTTCTTGTCTGCTTTAAGCTACCATACTAGAATATAAGAGCTATTAATTATCGTGCACCGGCGGACGTGGTCCTCGACTTCAGAACCAGGGTCGAGAGTTCGATCACCTGCAGTACCAAGTCTTTAAAAACTAAGGTTAGATGTATTGATCAGTGCTTTACACCTGGCAATGGGCACCCAAAAGATAACTGTCAATATTAAGAGTAGAGCAACGTTCCCCGGTTTTATTTTATCCGCTCCCTCCCTATTGGGAGTCAAAATAGCACATAGACGATAGAAACGGGCGTAAACAATCTATAATACGATGCATATTTACAATTTTATTGAATTGAAATATTTTTCTTAGTGGAATAATAAATTTAATGCGTTATTTAAAATGAGCTAAATTCTATAAAGTAATGGGTTAAACAGACAATAATTATGGTAATGAAGAGACGAAGTTTTTATTGCCATGAACAAGTATGATTGCAAATAGTTAAGAGACAGATCAGATACCGGGTAATTCGGCATCTGAACAGCCTCCAAAGTAACTGCATTTTTGTGTAAAATAGATACTCAATTATTTTCTAATTTTTATTGCTTTTCAGTTTCGTTTAAACGGGAAGTACTTATCCGGAAATGAGCTGTCACCTATCTTGACTCGTTCACCAGTTAGATATCAAATGGACAATTTCCAGTTGATTATAGTTCAATTTTGAACTATTAGGGCTGATCTGCTGCAAATGACAACAAGAGCCGTATACGGCCCAAAATCGCTCACCTGGAACGAAATATCTTGGAACGCTTAGAAATTATGAAAATACGATTGTGCCAATCGCTGAGTATATGCCGAGAGCAATGTTTTGAACAAAAGAGAACACTTTCGAAAACAGATTAGTAAAATTTGTAACCCACAGAGGTTGCCAATTTGACAACAAAAGAAAGTGAAGATTTCAAGAAGATTTTTTAAGATTTTATTGAACCGATCTATATTTAGTTCCTATGACCTAGATTTGCAACTGAATAGAACCACAATTGGTAAATGCCCTCTTGAAGCTGCACCATGCAAAATATTAAAGCTCTGGTCATATTAGTACAGTGATGCTCACTTATAACGAACTTGGATAAGATGAAAAACTGCTTAATACAGTCATTGTAAACCGGGGTTCAATCATGAAAACAACTCCCGAGCAAGTTCTTGTAGATTAAATGTAGGCGAAATATAAAACTTCTGCAAAATTAAATGTAAATTGTAAATCATGACAATGACAGAAATTTAAAATTGCAACACGTAGCCGCGAGATACCGAAACAGAACAAATTAAGCTAAATAGATTTCAAATATGACTCTACTCAGTACTCACCAGACACTTGGCATAGATGAAACTTATTAATAAATGCTGTGGTGAGACAGTAAATTAAGAATCTCTATTTCAGAAGAATTATGGCTATGATGTTGCTATCAGTCTGGAGTGCACTGAGCATAGACGGTTGGGATACGCAGTAAGAAGATAGAAAGCTAGTGCTGATCGTGTGCAGAAGTTAGTTCGTGCGTCTCAAATATCTCTCTCTCAATCATGCTCTCATACACTGATGTATACGTGATAAGTGGAGATATACATCAATATCAAGTATGTAAAGCATTGTGTGGCGGCTGTAAAAAGTCGCCCCGTACTTCATTCTCAGTGTTGTTATACTTTCTGGTCCTTTGGAATCATTGATTTCAGCGCATTTACAGTTGAAGGTTGAATTCCGCTTAAGCCGGTGATAGGGGGCGTGAGCACTGTTGCACATTTCAGTATTGCTCATGAACAGACTCAATTAAACCGAGTCTGTAATTTTCAGTATTTGGTTTGTTTTCTGTGCTTTCAAAGGATCTCCTCTTATTCAGATTTGCAATAACCCCATTCATGATTCACATTTTGTAAAGTACTGTGTCATATTTTGTTGAAATTTTCAAAAAAAATATTTTTTTGTCGCCGCCGACGAATATATAAAATTTCGTCACAGGATCCCAAAACACCAAAAAACACAAAAATATCAAGTATGTAATGGAGTAAAACGTTTTTTAGCGATTTGAAAATTTTATTGCAATTCCTGTTATTGCAAAACTTGTTGAACTGTCAACAGGAATTGCAATAAAAACAGGATTTGCAATAAAACAGTGGCAGATCATTTTTTTATTGCAATTAAATTTGTTTCTATCATGTTAACCGGATTTGCAATAACCCCATTCATGATTTACTCTATCTAAGACAACATTTTGTAAAGTACTGTGTCATATTTTGTTGAAATTTTCACAAAAAAAAACATTTTTTACCGGCGCCGACGAATACATTAAATTTCGTCACAGGATCCCAAAACACCAAAAAACACAAAAATATCAATGATCATCTAATGGAGTAAACCATTTTTGAGCGATTTCAAAATTTTATTGCAATTCCTGTTATTGAAAAACCTGTTGTACTGTCAACAGGAATTGCAATAAAAACAGGATTTGCAATAAAACAGTGGCAGATTATTTTTTTATTGCAATTAAATTTGTTTCTATCATGTTAACCGGATTTGCAATAACCCCATTCATGATTCACTCTATCTAAGACAACATACTGTGTCATATTTTGTTGAAATTTTCCAAAAAAATATTTTTTTACCGGCGCCGACGAATACATTAAATTTCGTCACAGGATCCCAAAACACCAAAAAACACAAAAATATCAAGTATGTATGATCATCTAATGGAGTAAAACGTTTTTTAGCGATTTGAAATTTTTATTGCAATTCCTGTTATTGCAAAACCTGTTGAACTTTCAACAGGAATTGCAATAAAAACAGGATTTGCAATAATTATTGCAAAACCTGTTTTTATTGCAATTCCGGTTGCTACAGAGCTTCCATGGACAGCTGGTGCGCAATTCAATTCAGAGCAGAGGGCTTTAAATACGCCCCTTTATGTTAGATAGCCGTACCTAAAACAGTATGTGCCAGCGTGGGAGAGCTGAGCCAAGGGTAACGGGGCATTATGTGTACAGATCGCACGGGACTTAAATGATTCTGGATGAACGATGACGGACTAGATGTAGGGTTAAGTATACATGTATACCCGAATCTAGTTGTATACCATATTTGGATATGCATATATTATATTCACTTATCAAGGTAAAAGGTAGTAAAAGTATAGCCCCTCAGCCTTTTATTGAACATTCATGAATATATCGAATGCAAATTCATTCAGCTCAAAAGTTGAAACCGAATGGGATAAGTGTTGTCTCTGTTAAACAGTAAAAAAGAAATAATCTCTATAAACCTCAAAGCCTGGAAGTCAGGAAAAGGATGGCTATTTCTTTTATGCTCAGCAGTGAATTATAGAGTTTTCTCAGTAGATTATAATGTTATAATCTACAGTGAATTATAACTTTTCGGAATAATTTTTTTTCCGGGTTTTTTTTGTTGCTTTGACTTCTTTTTAATTTGAATATGCCATACACGATTACTTTTGTGCCGCAAGTGCAGTTTACTACGCCTTCAAAATGATACTTAGTCTGGAGCGCTTTGATTTTGAGAGGCTCCATATGGGGTATTTGACATGGCCAAAGTGATTAATCGACGGCTTTATATTAATATTTCTCTGTTAAAAGCATAAAAGAAATAGAATAATCGTTTGTTTCAGTGTAGGATGGGGATTTCTTTCATCTCGTGAAAAGCAAGGATTATATTTTCACTCGTGGCTTCGCCATTCATAACCTTGCTTTTCACTCGATGAAAGAAATTCCCATCTTACACTGAAACAAACAATTATCCTCTATATATGCCATGATTGCTATAAACATTGTGCAATTCAAGGCCATCAACCAACTCCCGTTTCATAAAGCGAATTGACAAAAGATGAGCCTCGACAGGCAATAATGATGGGAATAGACCAACGCCTGAACGAGTGTGCCTGAAACCTTAGTGGTGGTGATGCTGTGGCACAAGAGCTGAAATATCACAAGTCATGTTTGACAACACTTTAAATACACAATTGTCTTATTTGTGTTCGATTGAAGCACAGGAAAGTTCTGATCAACGTGAAAAACAAGTGTTTCCACTTGTGGTTTCAGTGCTCGTAGCATTCTAAATGGAGACAAAATTGAGCGCCACAGGTCCTCTTGTATTCATCTTAATGCTCTTGTGACACTGTTTAAGCAACTACTTGAGCAGTTTAGGATGTTTCTATTAGAAACCCAATCAAGAAAAGATATTCACTCAAAAAGGCTGAAAGAAAGATCGTTAGCTGAAATTCCTGTCTTTGAATCCCACAGTAGCGGAAATAGGCGTTTCTCTTCCTTTAAGAATAACATTGGCCCAGTTCTATCTACAGCCTCCATTTATTCTGAGGCCGTGGTACTCAGCAAGGCAGCATCAATTCTTCTCAAGTGAATGCTAAAATACAAGTGCCCCTTTGATGGCAGGTTCAATGATTTGTATACATGCTAGAACATGGAGTTGACGTGAAGTAGCGATCGCAACATGGAGCTTGTAAAACAGACTCCGCAATGGCACAGCTCCTGTCGATTTGGGATGGACGAAGCAAAACAACGTGTCGAGATTTCAGTGGGCCTCAATGGCACCAATAGCAGAGAGCTGCAAACAGCTTACATCGTGCGGCTGCAAGAATGAATGCATTGGACACTGCAAATGCTACAAAAATGGACTTTTCTGTACCAAACTGTGCAGCTCCAGATGGGAAATATAGCATTTGAATTCAGTTTAAGTGAATTGCTTCGGAAATGGATAGACATTGTACCAGAAATTGATTGTTACTGTGTTGGAACATGTTTTGGCGGCCATTTTGGAAAATGGCCACCATCTTGGTTTTTCTTCATAAGTCGTTGATCACACCAACATGTTTTGCAAAATATACAACAATCCACTTCAGTGTACATCCAAGTTACAAAGCATTCCTTTAACTTATACTGATGTATGTTGCCATTACTGAACTGACTCAGGCCTAAAAAAAAATCATTTTCAACATCATTGCCACTGTCATCGACACTTCGGGTGTACATGGCAGGTGAAGTTTATATCACAGACACATTGCTGTCGTATCCGTAGCACAACCACACCTTATCATTTCCAGCTCCTCCTGTGGAGATAGTGAGATTTACTTGCAATATACAACTGGTATCAATTATCTAGTGCGTTCATCAAGTGTCAATCCAAACTTGACAGGCTCTAATGGTGCATGCTCTGATTTGGGAGCTAATTTCCAAATGGCAGTCTGAATGTTTTACGTTCTCTTTGAATGCCTCTACACCTTCTAGGTGTAAGTGACTTCAGCTGTCGAGCATTTGAAACTTTTTTTCTACCAATCCTTCGCAACCAGACTTCTCCACAAACTTCAGACATGCTCGATGTCACCAAGCTTTTGAGCCATGACTTCTGTCGCTTCTTAAATGATGTCTCCCATAGCATAAGATCAGTCGCCCACTTTGTGCAGTACCATTCCTAAGGACTTGATGGAAATGCCATTTTCTACTTCGAAGCACTGACGCAGAGTGCCACAGCATGAGAGCACATTGTCGGCTGACAGATGTGAAAGCATTTGTTTATGACAGCTGGCAAGTATGGATCAATAGATTTGATAGCAGAGAGAAGAGGTTTGGATGAAGACGAGCTGTTAGATCAGCTGCTTTAGTCCTACATCAACTTAAGCATGAAGTTTACACATACCCTCTGAACTCCCATCTGTATCTAATACAGGTAGTATGTCGCTCCGAAGGTTTTATGTCTGACAAACCTTTTATAAAATTTGATCTAAATTAGCCTGTTCTCTTAGTACATTATTGCTGGGTTGATGTTATACATTAAACTACTTTCTATATGTTCTTAACACCACCAATGTTGATGCCACATCTTGGTGTAAGTTTGTTTCAATCCCCCCCCCCCCCGACAATGCATTTGTATGTCTTTGTCTTTGCGTTATTTCCTTTACTTCCATTTGTCTGTACTTTTGTATATAGTATGCTTAAAGTATTTGATTGTATATTTCTATATGTAAATCTTTAATATTGGAGGAAATAAAGATATATATGTATGTATGATAAAGCACACAAAGGGCGTGACGGTAGACCCTCGTCAGGAGGATTTTGGTCATAATGTTACTAGATGTTTTACGAGACGATAAGGCATTATTTGAGGTGGAGTTTCATAAAGAACAAGAGAGCATAGACGACGCTGTATACCATTTTGTAAAACAAGACGAAGTGGCTACAAAAAGGAGGACCATGTAAGGAGGGTAGAATCTACCTGTCAAAGAACTAGTCGGAAAAGAGAAGTCCTGTTTTACTAGACAGTTAGGTAGCAACAGAAAATGAAGGAGAAAATACCAAATTACTTAAATTGTTGCTAGAGAAAATAGACTCAATTGCGAACCAAAAAAACCAGGGATCATTAATGCAAGTAAAGAAGGGCTGAAGTGACCTGTTTCACGGTTGGCATCATTAGACGCTTCGCTCGTGATTGTAGAATTTAGCAGCAACATAAACTTAAAAGACAGACCGAGATCAGACCCAAACCAGGCCAAGCAACAATTGGGCAATAGTCCTTAATACTAGAAAGGGGGCCGAAGAGAAGACCAAACAACGACAACAACAAGGCAAAGCTAATCAATATGATAACCTTAAATCAGTAAAGAAGAAGCCATTGTCAGATTGAGTATATGTATGGACGATTGTACAACCAGTGCTTTTTGCAGCAGACAGTGTAGTGTAGTCAGACCGATATAGGCAAGCTATGTAAGACAGGATGGACGAAAAATTTAGAACCAGTTCCGTCAAGTGTCGGCATGGATATGTCGACTATGATTGCCTATTGTGTTATCCAATGGTTAACAAGCAGTACGGTGACGATTGCGCAGGTGGGCTGGGTAGATAGTCCTGTCCTAACGTGACGTCATGACGTACGGTCTGCAAGGCTTTCCGTCTCTCGCATGCATCTGATAAGACGTTCTATAGCCGAGAAATGCACAATGAACTGAGCAACAGCCCGTGGTTAACCTCGACGCACCAATGATTGTGCAATTGCTTGCCCCTTCTGAACTTTGATTAAGCGTACCATACTTCGAAGATGTTGAAAGGAGTACTAGAATCCGTAAATCAAGGTGTCAACTTCAAACGTACACCATTGACTGATTTTGACAATTGAATATCTCGTCATCAAAATTTTTACACGGGTATTTTGCATTTTCACACCTTCCCCGCGTAAGGCGAACTTAAACGAGATTGCGTAATTTTATCCACCGGAAATTGTGGACATTAGCCAAGATTTTCATTTTACGGATTTTCATAATACAGAAATACAAAAAATTACGGAAAAATTGAATATTTTAAGTACCCTGCGTTTCTTTTTCGTCTTAGTAATAGTATTGCATTGCTTTGTTTGGACCAGTGAAATTAAAACAGGAGATGATAGTGGCAGATATTGGAGACGAAAGTCTAACTGGAGGCGACGTTTTACAGAATAACATGAGTTGACCAGGCGATATGCTACTTATTGAATTGGGAGTGCCCCTTATTCAAATTGCTATACCAACCAAAATTAGGCGGTTATAGCTGCAAACAACTTCACCATTCCACCTCAGAGAGAAGAAACCTTTGTAGAACGAAATGAAATTGATGACAAGGTCAAAAGCTTACTATTTGTAATAGAGCCAACCGAGCATTTTAAAGAAGTGTACCCTTTACAGATGGCAAGGGTATTAATAGACATAAATACAGCAAACTAGCAAAATCAGGGTTTTGAATCATTTTTCAACATCTATTCAATCAGACAATCTCTCTTCTCCAGCACAGTGGTAGTTACGCATCTTCTTCTTGCCTGCCTCTTTCTTTGGAATCCACTGTATGTCTGCCTCAACAATGTTACCGGTAAGATTCTATATAACGCGTTCCTTTGACATACAAGGAAAGCAGTAACTATATGTGTTAAATTTAACATGTTAACCCTAAACTATCAACTATCAACTATCAACACTTTATTGCCAGTGTTTCTGATATACTTATTGTAATTAAATGCTTGCATTAAGCTTCAGCTTCTCCACCTATCCCAACATCTGATGCGTCTCCTACTTCCAGGATGAAAATCCCAGCAATGGAAAGTTCATGATTTTCAGGGTTGATTAAGGCTTTGTTCAGAGTTCTTCGAAGGAAGTCTGGCATGCTTGAATCCAGGCAAATACTTTATCTTTCTTGGTTAGGTCTACCATGGGTCTAACCAGCCTGGCGAAATCCTTTACAAATTTCCTGTATTACGATCCCATAGCAACAAACTGTCTTATTCTTTAGCAATCTTCGGCACTGGCCACTCACACAATTATGGCCTAAAAAAACAATTTCTGACTGCATTAGTCTGACTGCATTACTTATCTTCTTTAAGCCTGCATACTCTTTTCTTAGAGGGACGTGAATCTATTCAACGGCGACAAACAAGTGAAGTAGAACAATGATCTATCGACGACTGGTTTCAAAACGAAAGACCCTACGACATTCAATCATCTCCGAGCCATTCTAACATTACAGGCAACACAGACTCTAGCACAGGCTTGGACGAACTTGACACAAGATCACTGCTATTGGAAATAAGGCGAGAAGTTCGGACTATAAACCGAAAATTTGATTCATTAGAAAAATCGGTGAAAGAACTTCAAGCAGACCTTTAAGAATTAAGAGGCCAACATGTTAAGCTTTCTAGCGACGTTTCTGACTTGTCTGGTAAAGTGTCAAATCTTGAAACACAATTAGAAGCCTCCAATAGAAAACAGGAAAATCTTGAAACATTGGCAAAGAAGCAAAATCTGAAAGTATTCAACCTAGATGTACCAAGAGACCTTGAAGGTAGTGGAACAACAATTGATCAGTTTGTTGCAGAAACATTAAACCACACCTTAAATCTAACCGAGACCCAAGACTCTTTTGATAGTGCCTATAAGCTACCTAGTAAATCAACACCACATCCGATACTCTTAAAGTGCACTAGTTTGAAAATAAGAGAAAGGATCCTGTCGTAATGCTCGTAAACTTGGTAACGAAATACCCTTCAGGATTGGAGAAGATCTCCCTATCAATACAGCAAAGGCCCGAAGCGGTCTGTATCCATTCTTTAAAGAATCCATAGAGAATGGAAAAAGGGCATACTTCAAGAACGATCGGCTAATCGTGGACGGAGACTTATACAAATATGATGAGACAACTAAAGCTCCAATTCTTATAGACAAATAGGGTCAAGGTCAACGCCCAGAATACCATAAGTGTTCCTCTGTTTGATTATGTTCACTAAATGTTCGCGGGTTAAGAAAGTACAATAACGACGATATTTTCAGAGTCTATTGCTCTAATTTTGACATTATAAGTACATGTGAAACTTGGCAAACAAAATCAGATGATTTTACAGATCTACTACCAGGGTATACGAACTTTGATAGTCCAAGAAACAATATCAGGGGTAATCGTGGAGCAGGAGGTGCGAGTGTATTTATTAAGAACAAACTTCTTGACGATAATGTAATTAAACGATTATACCCAGAATATGAAGAACGCGTTATCTAACTTATTGACAAAAGCATATCAAATGGTACCGTCGCATATCATATTATGTTGCGTATATATTCCACCAGAAAACTCTGTAGTTTATAACAATAATAATGCAAATGGAATAGAAACCCTTTGTGATAGATTGACATTAATTGAATCTGATCTTGGAGATGTTTCTTTTATAGTTGCAGGAGACCTTAATGCAATAGTTGGAGATATGCAAGATTTCATACCTGACGACAATATTGATTTAATATATGGTGAAGAAGTAGACTATTCAGGTGAAACCTTTTGCATGGCTCGGTCAAATCGCGATACTGATTTAAATAACTTTGGCAAGTCTCTGATCGATTTATGTTGCACCAAAGATATCCACCTCTTAAATGGCCGATTTAGCGATATTCATGGACACTATACCTGTACGGCGAACGACGGTAGAAGCGAAGTGGACTACACCATTGTATCAACTAACTTGTTTTGCAAAGTGGCTGATTTCTACATCGATGAATTCGACATTTCAGACCACTTTCCAATAATTTGCACACACTTAAAATCTTTAACGAAAATGATGCATTTACAAATGAGACTGACATCAGTGATCATCATGACAATATATGAACGAGAGAAATATTTAAGTGGAAAGACAGTCGAAAACAAGAATTCATGGAAACATTTACGAGACTTTTTAGTACGTTTTGTGACGGTATAACTGCTCAAAATATATCAAACAGCAATGTTGAGTTTGTAAATGTATTCAAGGAGGCTGGCAAATGTATGAGCAGCAAAAGAAATGGAAATCAATGTCGGAGCACAATGAACAAACAACCTGACTGGTGGGATACAGACTGCATTAATGCAAAGTGCCTAAAAAACAATAAATTACGGAAGTTCCGTTTAAGCAACTCAAACAACGATTTAAAGGCGTATCATGAAACCAGGCGTAGTTTCAAAAATATGTGCCGTGCAAAACGTCTTAAATGTGAGCGAGCTCGACGTAAAACTGTAGTTGAAAGTAGAAACAGTCCGAAAGAGTTCTGGAAAAACATAAAAGATATAAATAAAGGAACGTCCAAACATTGTGAATATATCTCAGCAACAGATTGGTTTACGTACTTTAAAGAGTTATTCTCAAGTCCTCCAAGAACCGAAGCCGAAGAAATCCAAACCGATATTTTTGAAAATATTGAGACACCGTCGACTGACAACGAAGTGCTAGATACTGAAATTACAAACGATGAAATATTACAGAGTGTGAAATAATTAAAAGGTTCTTGCTCAACTGGAACCGATGGTACTTGCATCGAGATGTACAAAAATACAATAGATATAACCTTACCATACCTAAAAGCACTGTTTAACAACATACTATCGTCTGGACGTATTCCACAGGAATGGGGTCACAGTTTGATAACGCCTATCCATAAAAAAGGATCTCGTGACGACCCAAACAACTACAGGGCAATTTCTATTGCGAACAGTCTTTTTGTAAAAATCCTGAGTAGCCGTCTTACTTTGTGGTCAGAGGCCAATTCTGCAATTGACGAATCACAGGCTGGATTCCGCGCTGGGTATTCGACGATCGATAATATTTTCAATCTGAACGCATTAATTCAAAAATATATATCGCGTCGAAATGGTCTCTTTTATGTGTTTTTCATCGACTTCTTAAAAGCGTTTGACAATTGCGCTCATCAACAACTTTGGAATAGTCTAGTTAGAAAAGGTATAGATCGAAACAGCAGACTATTAGCAGTGTTCAAATCAATGTATGATCAGCTTAAATCCCAGGTCAAACTTAAAAATGGATTGACGGAGTTCTTTAACTGTGAAAAAGGAACCAAACAAGGCTGTGTAAGTTCCAGTATTATATTTTTACTTTTTATCAACGATTTATTTCTATACATAAAATCACAATGTAGTAATAGCGGTATATTCGTTTCACAAGAGATCGACGACCTACACGCTTTCATGTTCGCCGATGATGTTTCGGCGTTTGCAGAGACTGCTATACAGTTACAGCGTAAAATCAGAGCAATAGAACAGTTTTGCGACTCTACTGGAATGAAACTAAATCTAGACAAGTCTAAAATAATAGTGTTTAGGAATGGTGGCCCACTTAGGCATTATGAACGTTGGTACTACAAAGGACAACAGATTGAAATTGTTAACTTCTACAAATATCTCAGTGCCTTTTTCACCCAGCAACTAACGTGGACAAAACAAAACAGGTGTTGTCACTACAAGCACAGAAGGCAGTATATGCAATAATTCGTTGTCAAGTCATTTTGGTTATCTTATACCCGAGGATGCCTTTAAACTGTTTGATGCTATGGTTAAGCCCATACTAGTGTATTCTGCAGCGTTGTGGGGATATCAATCTTGTGATGAAATAGAAAAGGTCCATCTTCAATTCTGTAAGAGGTTGGCATGTTTAAACCGAAACGTTGCTAACTTCTTTCCTTCGAGTGAGTGTGGCCGATTCCAATTTCAGTAACATGTAAAACCATTTGCATTAAATACTGGGCAAACGTATTGAGAATGCCATCAGATCGATATCCTAAACAGTGCTATTTAATGCTAAGACGATTAGATGACATCGGTCGCACAACATGGGCAACACACGTAAAGCATCTATTGTATCAACTAGGTTTTGGGTACGCATGGATCGCACACGAGATTGGAAATATGCCAATATTTATCAATCAAGTGACTGAAAGACTAAGAGATTGTGCAAGACAGTCTGTAATTGCAGACCTGAACTCCTCACCTAAAGCTTTAACATACAAACTGTACAAAAGTGCGATTAACCCAGAACAATACTTAACGTATTCACTTCCATACATCAATAAAAGAACATTGGCAAATTTTCGCTGTTCCAGTCATGATCTGATGATAGAAAAAGGACGCCATCTAAGAATCGATCGTGATCAAAGATTCTGTAGATATTGTTTAAACAACAATATTTTTGAAATTGAAGATGAAATACACTTTCTTATTGAGTGTCCTATGTATAATGATATAAGAGACCAATATTTCAGAGCTGAATGGAATAGAAGTGTAATATGTAAACAACTGTTTATCAATATTATGAAAGACATCAGAAAAGACAGTATAATTGCTCTTTCAAGATATCTTGTAAGTGCATTTAAGCTGAGGGAAAACTTTTTCAGTGTCGATACAGACTCAGTTGATTGATTGTTTTGTGCCATCTATTGTATCCTTAAGTGATATTAATATCATTAAATTGCAGCAAATCGCTCAAACAATTTGTACCTAGATCATTCACCTCACAATGTGGAGTGTGGTCGATATTCAAATTGTTTAAAACACAAAATTTCTTACAGCAAACATTTAAAAATGCTGCTCTCCAAATATAAGCTGATAGACAAGTTAGCTATTAAGGATATAACTTTTAGCACTAAAGAATAACTCCTCTGATACTACTTAATGCAAAGCTTAACTATTACATTCCGGTTTGACTTAAATTACACAGTATAGACAGTTTGGGTCCAGATAGTATGCCACATAATCTGAGTATGGATCTGGATTGAAATTGTTTGACACTAATGTTAGTTAAGCATATTTTATTCATTTCAATTCATAATGGAAAGACAATAACTTACACGACCAGTCGCCGATGTAATAGTTAAGTGTACGAGTATATATAATGTATATCTTATTTAATACAGTCAACGTAAATTACAATGTAAAAATGTGTTTTTGTGTAAATGATAATATGGCAACGTTGTCACACAAAATATATTTGAACTATGGTATTATGGGCCGGAGGCCTTGAATTGCTAAATAAAATCATTGTCATTGTCATTGTCTTTGCGGTACCTGCTCAACTCTAGTACATTGCTCAAAAGATGAACCGAAAAAAATCACGTAAAAATAGACAGGTCTCCCACTGCAATCCCTGGAGAGCCACTTCCATTTGTGCTTTGGAATATTTTACAGCTATTATTCAGGCCGAATGACATTCGTGTCATCTCATACCGTCCTAACATACAAACAAAGGCTCTTTTAGGTATTTCTACTTATACTTAGGTATTTGAAATCAACGAAGTACGTTTGCTACTATATTTGTGTCCTCTTGATCTAAATCATTAGTGTCATCGTGAAATAAATCTTTTAAGTGGTCTGGTACAATGCCATTCTCTTTAGTCGATATCTTGGGAAGCTCAGTGACGTGCCTGACTCCATGTAGCTGTATCCTACGTATACTGTTATTCTTCTTTTCTTCAGTGTGGCTCCGATTCAATCTGTTCCACTTGCTATGCTCGATCAATTACAGCATCTTGTCTGATTGAAATAGATGTTGAAAAGTGATTCAAAACCCTGATTTTGCTAGTTTGCCCTGTATTTATGTCTATTAATACCCTTGCCATCTGTAAAGGGTACTCTTCTTTAAAATGCTCGGTTGGCTCTATTACAAAGTAAGCTTTTGACCTTGTCATCAATTTCATTTCGTTCTACAAAGGTTTCTTCTCTCTGAGGTGGAATGGTGAAGTTGTTTGCAGCTATAACCGCCTAATTTTGGTTGGTATAGCAATTTGAATAAGGGGCACTCCCAATCCAATAAGTAGCATAGGCAAATGTTGGCTAGGATGGCACATCATCCCCTTCCTCTCTTTCCTTCCCTGCCAGAACCTCCTGGGTTCGTCTTGGTCTTGGGGAAGTATGTCCCTCCTCTCTTACGGACATAGGGTTGGTTTTATCTACTTGAAATGTCTGTTGGTCTGTTACGCCCTTCTCCCTAGCCAACGTGGTAACCTTGTTTTTCTACCCATGGTCATCAAGTTTGTCGTCATATCTGTTGATGTATTTCGATTGCCCTGTATGCCCCTGGAATGGCCAGTGCCGAAGAAAGGTCACACCCTGTTTTCTCGCTTCATAAAGGTACCACGCCAGATCTCCGGGTTTGTACCGGTTCAACGACGCTTTGACATTATAAGCGTATATTTCTATCGATATACTAAGAATTCGAATTTATTCTGTTATTTGGGGGGGGGGGGTTATCTTGATTGAAGAATAATTCCTTAGTGACATTCTGTGAAAAATTTAAGTCGAAATGACAAAGGGTTTTTTATAAGACTGGATTTACCAAAAAGACGGGTATAATTTCATTTTGAATGTGGTATAATCACCCAAAAATGGACAGTAAGCTTGAATTTGGAGTCAGTAGTTCATGCGTCCACCATTCTGTCCAATGCATGGCATGATGCGGCGGCGCATGCTGTTGACGTAACGCTGTAAAACTGCCATTAAATGGCGCAGGCAAATTGTTCCATTCAACTTGTTATACTGCTGCCAGGTCATTTACATCGTTGATTGCGTGCTTTGTTCGAATATTACGTCCTAGTTCATCCCACACATGTTCTATAGGACATAAATCGCAATTATTCGCAGGTCAGTCTAATATACTCAGCAAAAAAAGGAAGCTGCCCACTTGTTACATTTACTCTAAATTAAGAAAATTTTCAAGCTCCATATCTTTTTAAGTAATATATCAACTCCAGTGTTAAAGGCTCATAGGCTCACCAATATGTTTTCCAGTAAAAAAAACCAATCAGATTAAACGACAATAATAACGCCATAAATTTTGTGATTTTATTTTCTCTAAGAAAAAGATCTAGCTGTTGATTATGACTACAATTGTTTCTCTACTATGGAAAAAGAATTCTAAGCGAAAATGCTGTTTTCAGGAAAAAGAATTATATACCTGTTATTTCTTATACAATTTGCCAGTTTTTTTTAGCCACAATGATATCATGATGTCTGTTATTTTCAATAAAATATAATTTGAATGCAGTTTATGTATGAGCCGCTGATAAATTAGAATACAAAAGTAGGTACTTTCTTTTCTGGCTGAGTTTATAACAAATTTATTATACTGCAAATTTTTCACTGTTCAAACGAAATATTTCTGAATTTGTTGTGTACGGCGCTCGTATAAAACTATAACAAAATCGCGCCAAGCAGATTACGTTGAGCGTTATGACGTTATGTTTCTGTCGTTGTTATTTATAAGAAAAAATGGGCATCAAAAACATCGGCGTCAAAATGCGATTGTTGAAAGATCCAAACACCGATTGGTTCTTAGCCGACAAGGATGCACGCTTGAATGTACTCAACGGCCATCTTATTTTGCTCTAATTGACCAATTACAGCATCTTGTCTGATTGAAATAGATGTGGAGAACGGATTCAAAACCCTGATTTTGTTATATATATTTTTTCTACTAATACCCTTGCCATCTGTAAAGGGTACTGTTCTTTAAAATGTTCGGTTGGCTCTATTACAAATAGTAAGCTTGTCATCATTTCGTTCCACAAAGGCATGAATCACTTCTACTCTGTGTTGCATTGGTGAAGTTGTTTGCAGGTTTAACAAGCCTAATTTTGGTTGGCATACCAATTTGAATAATAAGTAGCATATCGCCTGGTCCACTCATGTTTTTTTCTGAAAGACATCCACACCAAGTAGACCTTCGTCGCAAATATCTGCCACTTTCATTTCCTGTTTTAATTTCACGGGCAATCCTGTCATACATATGCCTGCCTATTACCGTCTGAGACGCTATGTCAGGATGGTCGAAAGATTTAGACCAACATTTAAAAACATCTGAAGAAAACCAATTAAAACCTTATCGCTATAAAAAACCCATTACCCCATAAATACACCTTTTTACGCCTGTCTTGGCCCCTTCTTCTCGTCTGTCATAATGACCTCTCTGCCTACATGGATAAGAATAATTTATTTTGTAAAGTTGTTTCCTAACCTTCAGGCTCCACTACGGTTGAGGCCATTACATTATGTCTGTAAAATCTTGTTTTGACTGTCAAGTCCTAATTGGCTCACTCTGGACTGAACTATGCAGTCGTCTTCACGCCCTGTCCAGGTCTGGATCACGTTCTCTGGATTTGGTTCCACTCTGCTTTCCGATAGTATCGGTCATGCCCGCTTTGTATCTGTCTTCTGCGTTGACAAAAATGCAATCAGGACTGTCATCATGTCTGATTTCTGTGGTCTGGTTCATTCTAGGCTTTATTGCTATGTTCTTTTGAGCGCTTTTGAGCGTTCTTTTGGGTATCACTAGCTGTTGTTGATTTATACAGATCACACCGCTCGTAACCATAAAATATGGAGTGCGCTCTTGAAGCACGCGCTTGGTGATTATAAGTTGAAGCAGCGTGTTCACCCAGACCACGAATATAATGGACTTCAAACAAAATTAACTGTCTAAGAAAACTAAAGGAAAATACTGTAAGATCTGGTTCCCTCACTTTATTTAGTGTGAGTATTCTATATCACAGATATAATCGGTATACAAAATACCGAGACTAGTTTCTAATAATCTCTCAAAGTAGAATAGATATGGAGCTAAACTGAGTCAGTAGCCACAATTATAACAATTCTCAAATGGAACCATACTAAAACGTGCTTAAACTATCTTTGAATGAATGTTAACATTAAATCAATGAATAAATGTTGCCATTAAATACTGTTTCTTATTAAACCTTATCAGCTCAAGGCATTTAATGTTAATACTGTGCATTAAAAAATAAATACAGTAAATGTGTATCGACTATTCTAAACAAAAGATTTAAGTTTGAATAGAGGATAATCAATTTCTTTGGATTAATATGAAAAATATATCACTAGAATGGGTTGTTATATGGTTAAAAAACGGGTCCGCAGGAATAGATTATTCTATTTATTATATGTTTTTTAATGACGTTTTACAGAAATACACAAAAAATTGATTACCGCGACGTCACTAAACCAATTTTGACGTGACGTCACAAAAAGTGATATAACTACATGTACACAAGCTATGACTATTGAATTACTTACCGGTTACTTGATCTACTGTACTCATCTGTACTTTCTGCACTTAACATTTGTCCAGAAAAAATGTTTGTGGTTTAACTACACAACTGTCCTAAGATGGAAATTCCTCATGATTTTCCTGATCATGCTGTACTTTTAGACTAATATCTTGAACTGTCTTAAATTCAAAACTTATTTACATATTAACTTTCAACAGGTAACTAGGCTAGCTGCTACTTTCCAGCTTTAACAACAATAACTGTAACTGTTCAGGTTCAAGTTTTGATCACTTAGCAGAGTTTATGCCTCTTTACTGGCCTTGGTTAAACTCTGTAAAGGTCTGGATTTCCTTCTTTTCTTGTCTTGCAGCTGGAACTGGATCAAACTAGGACCCACACTGCTGATTAGCATTAGTGTATTTAGTTTCTCAGATTGTAGTCTAGTTCTCAACTTTGTCTTCAGCCTGTTTTGTGTACTGAATGAACGCTCACATTCTACACTAGTTGGTTGCATGCAGAGGGCTATTGTAGCAAGTTTGGCTACATTTGGCATCATGTTGTTGTGCAACAGAATCAGTCTCTTACAGAGTTTATCAGTGCTCATGTTTGAGTAGGTGACTTTGATCATGCCATGCAGTCTTGGGATCTCCTCCTGTAGTTGTTAAGGATGTTTTAAAGGTTGTGTCACACGTTCATGCTCTTCAGTCTCTTCTAAGAGATCTCCTTCGTCAAGTCTCACTTTCTTCTCATACCCATACAGAGTTGCCACTGACTCAACAGCATTATTGCATTCTTCTATACTGGAGGAGGTCACCACTGTTTGGCTCGAACAGATGGCTAAAGTCATCAAATATGGCAACACTCCCCTCTGGAAACCTGTTCTTCATATTCTTTTTCAACCTTATAATGTAGTCCTTTCTGAGGGTTTCAAATTCACTGTCCATACTCTCCCTGTAACAAAGTCTCTCCTCTCCATAAAAAACACCTTCATCTTTTTCTCTATCTCTAACTTCATCTTGGTAAGACTTGGTATCTTGGTATCTCGCTAAACAGTAGGTTTTTCTTTTGCAATTCAAAGTTCAGAATGGCTTTGTACACATCAAGGACTAAAGCAATGACTAGGGCAGTTTTGTATGAACAAAAGTATTTGTACAGACCCTTTGCCACAGGGTTCTTCTCAGCTGCAAATTTTGACAAAGTACTCAGAACTGATAAGAATGTTCCAAATACTGCGGAAACGGCAAGACATCTGATTTCTGATTCTTCCAACAACTTCTGTATGGTTTTAAGGGCAATGGTTCTAATACTTGAATTACTTATGAACAAGTACAGGCTATTTTATTTCTCTCTGAATTTGATCATGTAGTCATTCTTTGCTACAAAGTACACAGTGTTAAACACAATTCTATCTGCATCACTTACCGATTCTGAGGTGTAATAGTCTTCTAAATCTGAATCACAACTTCGATGTGACTGGTTTACTAATTAACCCTCATCCGGACCTTTGGGGTCCATTTGACCCCAACGGCTTTATTTTCACTAGAATTTTTTTTCCCAGTCTAATGACGCTTATTACGTTTTTAGACATTGTTCCTATGGGACACTTTAAGTGACATACGTACTAAATAGGTCAATTCGCATATGTTTTATTTTCAAAAGCCGGACCCTAGAATTCTTAAGGTAAGTGAAATGTAATTGACGATATTGATCAGCTGGCAAGCTGTTTTGGTTACATATGTTCCAATAATAAGGCTTTTAAATCAGTCGTGGTTAAAAGTTGTATAGTAACCCATGATAATATGCAAAAATATTATTTGAGATCCATTGGACCCCTGCCATATTTTTGTCATTTTCTTCTAAATATTCACATAGTTCAGAAAAAGATACACCATTAATGTAACAAAAGGTATATCTAGTCATAAGTATTTCCACATTTCCTCATCTGTACATTTTCTGCACAAGTTATTAGATAAAATTCGATTTTATAGCAAAAAACTTAGTTTCTTGTGTTACTATGGTCACTGGTTGCCATGGTAACAGTGAGAGCAACGTTTCGGTTTTATTATTGACATATAGCATAAACACATCAATTTCAATGTCACAGATGCCTATCTTAACTTAGAAAAATAACAAAAATGCACAATGGGGTCCAATGGACCCCAAATGTCTCAAAATGGAAGTTTTTGCCAGGTCCGGATGAGGGTTAAACGAAGCTAACGAAGAGGCGCACTACATAAATACTATAGGCTATTACTTGGAAATTAATAATCAGTCTAGTCGGAGTATCGGTAAAATAAACACCCAGTGTCGTAGTAAATATCCCGTAATTACACTTGAGAATTGCGATTAAATGCGTACGATACGCGCCTGCTTGATTTCTTTTGAATTCTTGACCCTTTCAACAATTTGAAAGTAATTTATTTTTTACTGTATTTAATTGCGTATTTACTCAAATTCGCGCCTTATCTGTAACCCTGGATAGGTATATAATAAATATTAATAAAGCACTTGAAATAAGTGCTTGTATGAGAATTAAGATTTGCACTTAAAACAAAAATTATGAAGTCCTTGAGTTGGAGAATAAAAAATAGAATTTTAAACAATTTTATGAATTAAACTAGAGGAATGGCAATTGTTCTATGAACAAAGTTGTTTATATTCTTAAATGACAGCTCAGAATACGCTGAGTTTACTTGCGTGTCTATAAATACACTCACAAGTTCCTTCACACTTTTAATTATTGAATATATCAGTAGCTTGTAGGCGTTATTTTCAATTGTTTACATCATATTGTTGGCGTATCTTCGAGGTTTATTACTGTGTAGTCAAGCATAACCATACCTGTTTACCTAAGCCTCTAAACGCATAAAATGTATTCATAATGTTGCAAGTGCACAGGTAGCATGATTCAGGTATAGTGACAAAACTTGAAAAGCGATCAGTACAGGATTTCGATATGTTCAATTCAAAAAGACCATATAAAAGTTACGCAGAGTGAAACTTAGCTGTTGAATATGCTACGCGCGGGGTTAAGGGTAGCTGACGTTGCACCAAACAGACAATTTATAACGTCAAAAATAAGTATAGGTTAGACCATGGTTGCAAGCGAATAAACGATATGGTTCCCCCCGAGAAATATACTCAGCAAAAATGGAAACTTTACAGTTGATTCAAATGTGTATAATTCTGTCTACAAACACAATTTTGCAGAAAGCTTAGTGTTTTTCGAAACTTTGGATCAATGTCTGTAAGTTTTCGACAATGGTGATGAAAAAAATCTAAAAGCCACGTCGTGATTTGACGTCAAAATGCATAGGGGTCGATTTCAAAATTATCAGAGATGTGAACATGTACGCAGGATGTGTTTTATTCATTTTACGGTTTCATTTTAAATGACTTTTTTGCATAAAGACAGTTCAGTAGCGCTAATGCTCACCATCGCGCCTCAGGCAAGCAACACTCCGTCTCTGATGCACAGTCTAATGACGTCATCTGGGATGCCATGCCATTCTCGTAATCGAGCATTTCTGAGGTTGTTGGTCGTGTAAATCTGGTATTTGTTCCGAATCCGTCGCCAACTTTACCCTTTACATTCTCTATTGGTTTCAAATATGTTGATACCGTAGGCCATGGCATGACGTTGACGTTATTCTGGGCTTTGTAAGTGCAGTTAAGATCTGTCCTGAAAGCGGTCTACGGGTTCGGATAGGACCGTGGCATTGCTTCAGACGAATCCTGATTGTCTCGGCAGTGATCCCAAACCGCTGAGCAGTAACCGTTGCTGGGATTGAACAGTTATGTCGATACGTTAACGTAAGAGTGCGGTCGTCTCTATGTGACGTCAACGATCTCAGACGATCCTGGACTTACCCCGTAACTCTGTAACGAGTAGTTAGGATATGAATTTTCTATCGTATGCCTCCAAAATGACGCCCAGCATCAGTTGCTGACGCAACCGCCGTAAGCATGCCAAATGGCCTGATTTCTGTTATTTTCAGAAAGCTGTGACATCTCAGTTTTGAAACGCAGGTGTTTACAATTTTGTTTTTTCGGTGTTTGGCTCAAGCCTGCGTGTGTCTGTTGCATTAAATACACTTAAAATAAACCTGACTAGGTCAACTCGCCGTCAGAGTTAAAAACCGGAAGTGGAAAGCGTGCTACGTCGTGCGCGGTACAAATTAGCGAGGGTGTGGCTCTGTATGATCTTTATCGATAACTTCACTATGAAATGTACGTATATTTTAGGAAACGTCAATAAACATCGCTTAAACCGGCTTTAAAGTATGTAAAGTTTCTATTTTTGTTAAGTATGTCGTTTATTCGCGCGCAACCATGGTCTAACCTATTTAGCACTGGCTTGGGCTCGAGGAAAACAAGAAGACCCTTCGTTTCTGCTTTTTGTTTTAGACGAAAAAGTCATTTTATTTGTAATATTTTACTTAAATTGAAAGGTTCTTTCAAAGTGTAGTTTGAGACATTAAGCATGCTTTAACATCAACATAAATAACGCTTATTGAAGCTCTATATGTAATCACAATTCATTATTAATTGCCTTTAAAGTTTAGGTCTCACTGTACATAATATGACGTCATCAAGCGAGTGCAGTTCCCTTCCGATCTTAGCTGTATAGTAAAGACAATCTAGACATGCATATCGCGGTTTTTACATCTACAGCTGAAACAATATATATATCTAGGTCCAAAGGGATGGGGTAGATCTATATCTATTATTGATACTGTGGAATTACCGTATTGCTTTAGTTTGAATCCTTGATCTGGTGTTTATTCCGATTATTTATCGTGCAGGCAAAAGGTTTTCGCGGTGGCCCGCTCGGAGAATTGCTAGGGTTGTGACGTCAAAATGCCTTGAGATGACGGAAGCGTTGAATAAGTCATCAGTGTGTTAGTTATTTCATGGTTTTGTCAAATAAACGATATATTCACAGGTTTTTGAGGCATCTGATTGGCCGAGAGCTCCAAGCCATGTGCTAAGGTCAACATCTTCTGGTCTGACAGAGATATTCAAAGATCCGGTCATCCCGTGCAAAAACGTTACGTGATTACGTTGACGCACGTACGTTTCCGATTATTGACAGAATCCTTTAATATTTGGCGATACGGGGATACACACGATCATAAATCGTCTTACCCAATATACTGGGCACACGTTACTAGAGACTTTTTTCCAGACTATGACGTTGGTGATGAGCAAATTATGACCAAAAAAAAATCCGCTTAATTTTGTTTTATACCCATATACACTTATATTTGTCAAAAAGTCATGAAAGGATGATGACATTGATTCCAAAACAACACACTATCCTGCAAAGTATTTTAGCTTTTGATTTTTGTTAATAGCCTTGTCATTATCAATTGATTTGGAAGAACTATAAATGCTTTCTTAAATCTCAACATTTACAACTCATACGCATAAGTTAAACCACACACAGCTCACATGCAAATATTTTCCATGATAGAGCTACAACAACAACATGCATGTATTTTAACACCTGTATAACAAATCGTGTTTTATTGATCTGAGAGTTTAAGCTGTTTAAGCATTACCACATTTGTAGCATTTATACTTGTAGGTTATTGAAAGGTGCAGTGTATAGTGGTTTCACCGTGCAGTGTTCATTGTAAAGTGGTTTGACCGTGCAGTGTTCACTGTTTAGTGGTTTTAGCGTGCAGTGTTCACTGTTTAGTGGTTTGACCGTGCAGTGTTCACTGTTTAGTGGTTTGAC
The DNA here is from genome assembly GCA_922989275.2 of Gari tellinella. Lineage (NCBI taxonomy): Eukaryota > Metazoa > Mollusca > Bivalvia > Cardiida > Psammobiidae > Gari > Gari tellinella. The sequence goes on from OV277865.1 coordinate 59,093,550, forward strand.
CGTGCAGTGTTCACTGTTTAGTGGTTTAACCATGCAGTGTTCACTGTTTAGTGGTTTCACCGTGCAGTGTTCATTGTATAGTGGTTTAACCAGACAATGTTCATTGTATAGTGGTTTTACCAGACAATGTTAATTGTATAGAAATTTAATCGTGCAATGTTCTTTTTATATTAGGTTTTACCATGCAGTGTATATTGTATAGTGGTTTTACCGTGTAGTGTTCATTGTATAGTGACTTTACCGTGTAGTGTTCATTGATCAGTGGTTTAACCAAGCAGTGTTCATTGTAGATTTATAGTTGTTATTTATAGTGTTTATTGTATAGAGGTTTAACAATGCAATGTTTATTGTATAGTGGTTTTACCGTGCAGTGATTATTGTAAAGTGGTTTTACCGTGCATTGTTATATATATATCACTAGAATGGGTTGTTATATGGTTAAAAAACGGGTCCGCAGGAATAGATTATTCTATTTATTATATGTTTTTTAATGACGTTTTACAGAAATACACAAAAAATTGATTACCGCGACGTCACTAAACCAATTTTGACGTGACGTCACAAAAAGTGATATAACTACATGTACACAAGCTATGACTATTGAATTACTTACCGGTTACTTGATCTACTGTACTCATCTGTACTTTCTGCACTTAACATTTGTCCAGAAAAAATGTTTGTGGTTTAACTACACAACTGTCCTAAGATGGAAATTCCTCATGATTTTCCTGATCATGCTGTACTTTTAGACTAATATCTTGAACTGTCTTAAATTCAAAACTTATTTACATATTAACTTTCAACAGGTAACTAGGCTAGCTGCTACTTTCCAGCTTTAACAACAATAACTGTAACTGTTAAGGTTCAAGTTTTGATCACTTAGCAGGGTTTATGCCTCTTTACTGGCCTTGGTTAAACTCTGTAAAGGTCTGGATTTCCTTCTTTTCTTGTCTTGCAGCTGGAACTGGATCAAACTAGGACCCACACTGCTGATTAGCATTAGTGTATTTAGTTTCTCAGATTGTAGTCTAGTTCTAAACTTTGTCTTCAGCCTGTTTTGTGTACTGAATGAACGCTCACATTCTACACTAGTTGGTTGCATGCAGAGGGCTATTGTAGCAAGTTTGGCTACATTTGGCATCATGTTGTTGTGCAACAGAATCAGTCTCTTACAGAGTTTATCAGTGCTCATGTTTGAGTAGGTGACTTTGATCATGCCATGCAGTCTTGGGATCTCCTCCTGTAGTTGTTAAGGATGTTTTAAAGGTTGTGTCACACGTTCATGCTCTTCAGTCTCTTCTAAGAGATCTCCTTCGTCAAGTCTCACTTTCTTCTCATACCCATACAGAGTTGCCACTGACTCAACAGCATTATTGCATTCTTCTATACTGGAGGAGGTCACCACTGTTTGGCTCGAACAGATGGCTAAAGTCATCAAATATGGCAAAACTCCCCTCTGGAAACCTGTTCTTCATATTCTTTTTCAACCTTATAATGTAGTCCTTTCTGAGGGTTTCAAATTCACTGTCCATACTCTCCCTGTAACAAAGTCTCTCCTCTCCATAAAAAACACCTTCATCTTTTTCTCTATCTCTAACTTCATCTTGGTAAGACTTGGTATCTTGGTATCTCGCTAAACAGTAGGTTTTTCTTTTGCAATTCAAAGTTCAGAATGGCTTTGTACACATCAAGGACTAAAGCAATGACTAGGGCAGTTTTGTATGAACAAAAGTATTTGTACAGACCCTTTGCCACAGGGTTCTTCTCAGCTGCAAATTTTGACAAAGTACTCAGAACTGATAAGAATGTTCCAAATACTGCGGAAACGGCAAGACATCTGATTTCTGATTCTTCCAACAACTTCTGTATGGTTTTAAGGGCAATGGTTCTAATACTTGAATTACTTATGAACAAGTACAGGCTATTTTATTTCTCTCTGAATTTGATCATGTAGTCATTCTTTGCTACAAAGTACACAGTGTTAAACACAATTCTATCTGCATCACTTACCGATTCTGAGGTGTAATAGTCTTCTAAATCTGAATCACAACTTCGATGTGACTGGTTTACTAATTAACCCTCATCCGGACCTTTGGGGTCCATTTGACCCCAACGGCTTTATTTTCGCTAGAATTTTTTTTCCAGTCTAATGACGCTTATTACGTTTTTAGACATTGTTCCTATGGGACACTTTAAGTGACATACGTACTAAATAGGTCAATTCGCATATGTTTTATTTTCAAAAGCCGGACCCTAGAATTCTTAAGGTAAGTGAAATGTAATTGACGATATTGATCAGCTGGCAAGCTGTTTTGGTTACATATGTTCCAATAATAAGGCTTTTAAATCAGTCGTGGTTAAAAGTTGTATAGTAACCCATGATAATATGCAAAAATATTATTTGAGATCCATTGGACCCCTGCCATATTTTTGTCATTTTCTTCTAAATATTCACATAGTTCAGAAAAAGATACACCATTAATGTAACAAAAGGTATATCTAGTCATAAGTATTTCCACATTTCCTCATCTGTACATTTTCTGCACAAGTTATTAGATAAAATTCGATTTTATAGCAAAAAACTTAGTTTCTTGTGTTACTATGGTCACTGGTTGCCATGGTAACAGTGAGAGCAACGTTTCGGTTTTATTATTGACATATAGCATAAACACATCAATTTCAATGTCACAGATGCCTATCTTAACTTAGAAAAATAACAAAAATGCACAATGGGGTCCAATGGACCCCAAATGTCTCAAAATGGAAGTTTTTGCCAGGTCCGGATGAGGGTTAAACGAAGCTAACGAAGAGGCGCACTACATAAATACTATAGGCTATTACTTGGAAATTAATAATCAGTCTAGTCGGAGTATCGGTAAAATAAACACCCAGTGTCGTAGTAAATATCCCGTAATTACACTTGAGAATTGCGATTAAATGCGTACGATACGCGCCTGCTTGATTTCTTTTGAATTCTTGACCCTTTCAACAATTTGAAAGTAATTTATTTTTTACTGTATTTAATTGCGTATTTACTCAAATTCGCGCCTTATCTGTAACCCTGGATAGGTATATAATAAATATTAATAGTCCGGTGGCAGATACCGATAAGCGTGTTTTGCGGTCCGTACAAAGTTTTTTTGCTGTTTCTATACCTCTGAGGTGTGCTCTTTAAGAATCTGAATGATGCCACTCTGGCATCATTGGGCAATCCGCACAATATGCAAATTAAGGCCGCCATTACTGAAAATATTGTTTTCGTCAATATCTCAGAAACTATGCATGGCATCAACATAATTTTGGTGTTTATCCCAATGTTTTGAGGGGTAAATAATCAGATAAAGCCATTTTAGTAAAGATCACAGCGATATTTTGTGCTGAATAGGTATATTTAGGCAGCCATTACTGAAAATCTCGTTTTCGACAATATCTCAGTACCTGTGGATGGTATCAAAATCATGTTGGTGTCTATCTCCATGTTTTGAGGGGTAAAGAATAAGATTAAACCATTTTAGTAAAGATCACATCAATATTTTGTGCTGAATGGGCATATTTAGGCAGCCATTACTGAAAATCTCGTTTTCGTCAATATCTCAGTATCTACATATGGTTTCAGAATATTTTTGGTGTTTATCCCCATATTTTGAGGGGTAGAAAATCAGATAAAACCATTTTAGTATTGATCCCACAAATATATTTATAAGGTTGTGATGAATATCCATATTTCGGCAGCCATTACCGAAAATCTCATTTTCGTCAATATCTCAGCATCTACGACATATTATATCAAAGTAATTTTGGCGTATAAATAAATGTTTTAGGGGTAACTAATCAGTTGAAGCCATTTCACTAAAGATCACACAAATAGTTTTTCTGAATAGGCATATTTAGTCAGCCAGTACTGAAAATCTCATTTTCGGCAATACCTCAGGAACTATGATACATGCATTAACATAATTCTGGCGTCTGTACTCATGTTTGTAAAAGTAAAAAAAAGTATCAATTTAAAGTCTACTTTCAGTCCGAATGACCGCTCAGCCGACTGTACGTTTACTCCCCTGATCATTGAGCCATCTTGCCTACTATATTGAGCACTGCTAACACATGGCGCATAAGCAGCCACAGTACCGGTTCAGACCCTTCGCAGGTACCCATTTTAACCCCTGGGTAGAGAGGAGCTATTCGCGGTACATATCTTGCTCAAGCATATTCCTGTACATCATTGGGGATTCGGAAAAAATCCCCTAGTCAGGCCGCTGGTCCGGCGGGGGATCGAACTCACGAACCCTGGTACCGTAGTCCAACGCGTTACCACTGGATTACTACCACCGGTAGGGAAAAGAAGCAGATTAAACCATTTCAGTATTAATCACACCAACATGTTTTGCAAAATAGACAACACTCCACATCACTGTACATCAAAGTTACAAAGCATTCCTTTTACTTATAATGATGTAGATTGCCATTACTGAACTGATTCAGTCCTCAAACAAGTCATTTTTAACAACATTGTCACTGTCATCGACCCGTCGGACGTGTTTTTTCTGGCAGGGTGCTTCTCCGTGGCAGCCACAAAATATTGCGCATGGCAAACGAGTCGTATATCACAGACACATTTCTGTCGGACAGAGTGTATACGTAGCACAACCACACTTTATCATTTCCAGAACCTCCTGTGGAGCAATAGTAATGTTTGCTTGCAATACAACTGGTATCAATTATCTAGTGCGTTCATCAAGTTTCCACCCAAACTCGACAATATCTTATGAATAAAGTTATGATGCAGGTTCTGATTTGGGAGCTGATTTCCAAATGGCAGTCTGAATGTTTTACGTTCTCTTTGAATGCCTCTTTAGAAGGTGAAAGTGACTTAAGCTGTGGGGCATTTGTAACATATTTTCTACCAATTCTTTGCAACCAGACTTCTCCTCAAACGTCAGACATGTTCGATGTCACCAAGCTTGTGACACTGTAACAGGCAGCCATGAATCCTGTCGCTTCTCAAACGATGTCGCCTATAGCATAAGATAATTCGCCCACTTTGTCCAGTACCACACCGATCTTTAGGACTTTGATGACAATGCCTTTTTCTACTCTGAAGCACTGACCTACATTGACAAAGCCCGAGAGGACATGGGCGACTGGCAGATGTGAAAACAAGTGTTCATGTTCACTTGCAGTTGCGGCAATGTCTATAGTAGTTTGTTAAGCATGTGGTCTTTCAAATGTTAAACGACAGGCCAGATTCAACTTTGCGTAGAAGTGCAGCAGGAGGTCGAAAACGTCAATGTCCTCACAAACAATGTTTGATTCTTTTTACGCCACTTTCAGCTGCCTTGACCATCTACTGTATGATAATTACACCCACTTCTTCATGGTGGGTCATGGTATATTTCTGGTGGAAGACAATGCCATCCTGAAATACTAGTACAGTGTTAGTAGAGGTAATGGCCAGACTATGTCCATTCGGCTTTCTGGATCAAACTCTGACACATCAGAACCTTATTCTCAGCTGTTGTAAGGAAAACCTTCTGGAGCGGCATTGGAGTATGTAACTGCAGTTGTTGTCGTCGTATAGCCTCGTCACCAGCTCGAGCTGCCCACATTCAACTTTTAATCCTGAAGTTGAAGTAGCGATCGAGTGGGTCATAGCTTGCCACCCTCTTCATAACATCCATCATGAAGCCATTTACAGTTCCTTGATTATACTCGTTTATAACCCAAATGATAGCACAGCCATCCAGTATTTCTATCATCTCTGAATTCTTAACCTGAGGAGTTGTGCAGCGTGTGTTCCTGCCTGTATGGGTCGTCGATCCCCTCACTTAACTACCAACGAGACCCTACAGCTGAGCCATAGGTGCCCAGCTACTGTAGTTGATGAGATATACTCAAATAGCTCAGCTCTTATGACGATCAACGGCTGATCATCAACAATTTGATAATTGACTACATGTATTGTTTGACTTTCCTGAGTGTATGATGCTCAGTGCCTTCTTTGCCTATGGTCCGGCAATTCAGACGAGTACGGGCGATGTGTATGACCTACAAGCGCCCAGTCACGGTTTGGAGGTTTCACTTTTCGGACTCAGCTAAGCTACACTAACAGAACTATATATATTTCTGACTTTCACCTTGATACTCTGCACTACTTCAAAGTACAAGTATATTGTCTAAACCAACCGCCTAAAATCTAGAGCTATATTTCTGTGTGCCTCCTTTGACCGCAAAGCAACAACTGACCGAATTTTTGTTTCTTTGTTTGTAAACATCCTTTCCTGCAATATATGGGCTAGTTGGACATCCAAAAGAGAGGGCAGCGGATACAGAAACCTGGGGGCGATGTCTTACTCTTACTTTCGACAGGGCTCTCTGTTTTTTTATATGCCTAGTGTAAAGTCTCAACTGAAGGACTTGGTCCAGCGGGGGATCAAACTTACGACCCTTGGCATCGTAGTCGAGTGTGCTACTACTGGACCACGTAGGCCGCGGTGTTTGTGCGTGTATCAGACACTATTGAAAAGGAACTTAGAATGTATCTATATTGTCAAAAAAATGAACCTAAGAATTCTTAAGCTAGCTGAGGTATGACCATTTTTTTAATGCTCTTATATAAATGATGAACACACACCAGACAGACGACACAAAGAGAACGTAGACTCGACCGTCGCATCAATAATGGCGGTCCTTCTTTTGCATATTTTGCAGAAAAGCTTCACCAATTTTGAGCGACTTTGAAGAAGTTTGAAAATTGAAGTAGACGAAAACTTTAGCAGACAACAATTTCTTTCATCAGTAAGGGGTTAATCTGATTCTTAACCTCTCGCAACATGGGGATTGAAACTAAAATAATTTTGAGATACTGACAAAAATGAGATTTTCAGTAATGGCTGCCTAAATATGCCTATTAAGCACACATTGTTGATGTGGTCTTTACTTAAATGGCTTAATCTGATTCGTTACCCCTCAAAACATGGAGATAGACACCAACATTAGTTTGCTACCATGCACGGGCACTGAGATAATAACGAAAACGAGATTTTCAGTAATGGCTGCCTCAATATGCCCATTCAGCACAAAATATCGCTGTGATCTTTACTAAAATGGCTTAATCTGATTCTTTACCCCTCAAAACATGGAGATAGACACCAACATTAGTTTGCTACCATGCACGGGCACTGAGATAATAATGAAAACGAGATTTTCAGTAATGGCTGCCTAATTATGCCTATTCAGCACAAAATATTGGTGTGATCTTTACTTAAATAGCTTTATCTGATTCTTTACCCCTCAAAACATGGGGATAGACACCACAATTATGTTGATACCATGCATAGTTTCTGAGATATTGACGAAAACAATATTTTCAGTAATGGCGGCCTTAATTTGCATATTGTGCGGATTGCCCAAAGGTGCCAGAGTGGCATCATTCAGATTCTTAAAGAGCACACCTCAGAGGTATAGAAACAGCAAAAAAACTTTGTACGGACCGCAAAACACGCTTATCGAAAAATCAGGGGTTTGGCAACCGGACTATAATAAAGCACTTGAAATAAGTGCTTGTATGAGAATTAAGATTTGCACTTAAAACAAAAATTATGAAGTCCTTGAGTTGGAGAATAAAAAATAGAATTTTAAACAATTTTATGAATTAAACTAGAGGAATGGCAATTGTTCTATGAACAAAGTTGTTTATATTCTTAAATGACAGCTCAGAATACGCTGAGTTTACTTGCGTGTCTATAAATACACTCACAAGTTCCTTCACACTTTTAATTATTGAATATATCAGTAGCTTGTAGGCGTTATTTTCAATTGTTTACATCATATTGTTGGCGTATCTTCGAGGTTTATTACTGTGTAGTCAAGCATAACCATACCTGTTTACCTAAGCCTCTAAACGCATAAAATGTATTCATAATGTTGCAAGTGCACAGGTAGCATGATTCAGGTATAGTGACAAAACTTGAAAAGCGATCAGTACAGGATTTCGATATGTTCAATTCAAAAAGACCATATAAAAGTTACGCAGAGTGAAACTTAGCTGTTGAATATGCTACGCGCGGGGTTAAGGGTAGCTGACGTTGCACCAAACAGACAATTTATAACGTCAAAAATAAGTATAGGTTAGACCATGGTTGCAAGCGAATAAACGATATGGTTCCCCCCCGAGAAATATACTCAGCAAAAATGGAAACTTTACAGTTGATTCAAATGTGTATAATTCTGTCTACAAACACAATTTTGCAGAAAGCTTAGTGTTTTTCGAAACTTTGGATCAATGTCTGTAAGTTTTCGACAATGGTGATGAAAAAAATCTAAAAGCCACGTCGTGATTTGACGTCAAAATGCATAGGGGTCGATTTCAAAATTATCAGAGATGTGAACATGTATTTGTTCCGAATCCGTCGGCAACTTTACCCTTTACATTCTCTATTGGTTTCAAATATGTTGATACCGTAGGCCATGGCATGACGTTGACGTTATTCTGGGCTTTGTAAGTGCAGTTAAGATCTGTCCTGAAAGCGGTCTACGGGTTCGGATAGGACCGTGGCATTGCTTCAGACGAATCCTGATTGTCTCGGCAGTGATCCCAAACCGCTGAGCAGTAACCGTTGCTGGGATTGAACAGTTATGTCGATACGTTAACGTAAGAGTGCGGTCGTCTCTATGTGACGTCAACGATCTCAGACGATCCTGGACTTACCCCGTAACTCTGTAACGAGTAGTTAGGATATGAATTTTCTATCGTATGCCTCCAAAATGACGCCCAGCATCAGTTGCTGACGCAACCGCCGTAAGCATGCCAAATGGCCTGATTTCTGTTATTTTCAGAAAGCTGTGACATCTCAGTTTTGAAACGCAGGTGTTTACAATTTTGTTTTTTCGGTGTTTGGCTCAAGCCTGCGTGTGTCTGTTGCATTAAATACACTTGAAATAAACCTGACTAGGTCAACTAGCCGTCAGTGCTAAATACCGGAAGTGGAAAGCGTGCTACGTCGTGCGCGGTACAACTGAACGATAATGTGGCTCTGTATGGTTTTTATCGATTTCTCCATTATGATATGTGCGTATATTTCATAAAACGTCATTAAAACATCGCTTAAACCGGCTTTGAAGAATGTAAAGTTTCTACTTTTGCTAAGTATACTTAAAGGGCAAAAATTCAGACATGCCTTTTGTGATTTTATTAGTATTCAAACCAAACCTTGATTTTATATAAATAAACATTTTCAGCAAGTTTAGTGAATATCCGATAAAAAAAACTGTATGTGTTAGAGTGCAAAAGTGACTGAAACAGTCATTTTTTATTAATAAACAGGCAATAACTCGGATATACCTTATGTGATTTTAGTAGTAATCATACTAAACCTTGATTTTATATCAATAAACATTTTCAGCAAGTTTGGTGAAGATCCAATAAAACGTATTTGTGTTAGAGAGCAAAACTTACTGAAAACAGTCATTTTTAAATACATATAGGGCAAAAACTCATATATGCCACATGCGATTTTAGTAATAATCAAACTAGACCTAAATTTTATATGAATAAATATTTTCAGCAAGTTTGGTGAATATCCGATAAAAGTTGTTTGTTTTAGAGTGCAAAAATGTTTGAAAAAGTCATATTTTTATTAATTAACAGGCAATTACTCAAAAATACCTTATGCGATTTTAGTAGTAATCAAACTGAACATTGATTTTATATCAATGAACATTTTCAGCAAGTTTGTGGAAGATCGGATAAAAATTAGTTGAGTTAGAGAGCGTACAAAAAAGTGTGATAGTCTAACTGAGATGGATGGACGGGCGGAGGTAGATACGGTTTGCACCCAGTGAAGTTGATTTCGGCTGTATCACGTGATACTAAGCCGTGTGGAAATATTTATGTCAGACGTTCTATTTTCGGTTTGTTATGATTTTAAATCGCCCTTTTAAAATTTAGGTCGTACCCTAGACCCTTCCATGTCTTACAGTTACTCGTAACTACAGACTAGTCGCTTGAGTACAATTTGACCGTTGTCATAGTGGGTTATTTTTAACACGGGCTTGAATGTTTAATTCTTTCCCATGTTACTAATGATCTTGTCATAGAATTTTTGCTAAATGTTTTACATGTATTTACTTACTGTGCTGGCGGTCTTTTTGATTGTGAGGTTTATATTTTACAGGGTTTCTATTTTATGTACACTGTTTGTCTTTAAAGGTGAATATAGGAGATAAGTGTGAGGTTGGGCGCCCCTAAACCCAGGTTTAACCCCCCCAGTGGTTGTTAATAATTAATTTATTTATAGTTGGTTATTGATGGCTACTGACCGTACCAAGGCGGGCTCCTATGTTCACTTTGCTTTATGTTTGTCTTGCGTGTTGTTTTCTATTTAGTGTGTAGATGAGGGAATGGTATTGCGTGTGTGTGTGTTTGTTGTGGTATGACTGTGTGTGTGTGTTCTGCTTGAGAGGTTTGTGTTACGTTGTGTTACGTTTCCTGCTTGAGTCTTTCGTATTTATTTACTGTGCAGTATACAATGAATAGTGGTTTTACCGTGCATCGTTCATTCTATAGTTGTTTTACCGTGCAGTATTTATTGTATAGGTGTTTTGTCGTGCAGTGTTTATTGTATAGTGGTTCTACCGTGTTGTATAAAGGTTTTACCATGAATTGTTCATTGTATGTTAGTTTTACCGTGCAATGTTCATTGTATAGTAGTTTTACCGTGCAGTGTAGATTGTTTAGTGGTTTTACCGTGCAGTGTTCATTGCAAAGTTGTTTTACCATGCATTGTTCATTGTACATTAATAGTTTTTTACCGTGCAGTGTTCATTGTTTAGTGGTTTTATCGTGCATAGGTCATTGTATAGTTGTTTTAAAGGCAGTGTTCATTTTATAGGGGTTAACCATACAGTGTTTATTGTACAATGGTTTTACTATGCAGTGGTTATTGTTAAGGGTTTTACCGTACAGTGTTTATTGTATAGGGTTTTTACCGTGCAGTAATTATTGTATAGTGGTATCACCGTCCAGTCGTCATTGTATAGTGGTTTTGCAGTGCTGTGCTCATTGTAAAGTGGTTTTACCGGGCACTGTTTATTGCATAGTAGTTTTATCAGGCAGTGTTCATTTTAGATGCCTTTTTTCGTGCAGTGTTCATTGTATATAGGTTTTACCGTGCAATTATTATTGTATAGTGGTTTTACCGTGCAGTGTTGAGAGGTTTTTTCGTGCAGTGTTTATTTTATAGTGATTTTACCAGACAGTGTTCATTGTATAGTGGTTTTACCGTGCAGTCAGTGTTCATTGTATGGTGGTTTAATCATGCAGTGTTCAATTTTTAGTGGTTTATCGTGCAGTGTTCATTGTTTACCATGCAGTTCTCATTTTATATTGATTTTACCGTGGAGTGCTCTTTGTATAGTGGTTATACTAGGCTGTGTTCATTGTATAGTGGTTTTACCAGGCAGTGTTCATTGTATAGGGGTTATACCGTGCAGTTTTCAGTGTACAATGCATAGTGGATTAACCAGGCAGTATGCCTTGTATAGTGGTTTTACCGTGTAGTGTTCATTGTAGATATTTTACCTACAGTGTTTATTGTATGGGGGTATTACCGTGCAATGTTCGTTGTATTGTTGTTTTAACGTGCAGTGTTCATTTTATAGTGGTTTTACCGTGCATTGTTGACTGTATAATGATTTTGCAATGCAGTGCATTGTATAGTGGTTTTACCGTGCAGTGTTCATTGTACCATGCAGTTTTCATTAAAAAAGATTTTTCCGTGCAATGTTCATTGTATATTGGTTTTACCGTGCAATATTCATTGTATAGTGCTTTTTCCGTGCAGTGTTCATTGTACAGTGCTTTGAACGTACAGTGTTCATTGAATAGTGGGTTTTCCGTGAAGTGTTCATTGTATAGTGATTTTACAAGACAATGTTCATTGTATGCGCCATGTGTGAATGGCTGCATTTTTCTCAGCTCTCACAGTCATCAATATTCAAAGTGGAATTACTTTATATAAACTTCTGAAACTTGACAGTGTTGTAAATGAATATAGTTTTAAAAGAATGGTGTGATTTAATAGTGTTTTTATAGTGAGATTTAAAAGATATTGTGGATTTAATAAATCATATTTGTGGAGTATATAGTTTCAACTTTTGAGCACATTGACTGTACTTTAAGCATCAAAGATTTCACAGTGCGTCTAGCAGTCATCTACAGACCCCCTCCATCCACGGCAAACGGTCTAAAAATCTCAGACTTTCTTGACAAGGAATGGCCACTTTTCTTATCGAAATTTTCAACCATTGATAAACAAATCATCATTGTAGGGGATTTAAACCTTCATCTTGATATCTCAAACGATAGGAACACTGTCAATTTCGTCAGTACAATGGATTCATTTGGTTTTCAACAGCATGTCAAAGAAGCCACTCATGTCGGGGGACACACTGTGTGTCAAATATCGAAGTCACTGACCCTGGACTATCTGACAGTAGTGGCAAAATCTCAAGAGACCATTTCTCTGTGTCTTTCAGAGCAAAGGCAGAAAAACCTCCGCCCATCAGAAAAAAACTGTTTCATTTCAAAAGCTTAGGGACATTAATGTCGATTTATTTAAAATAGATATCCTTAACTCAGATTCAATTACAGAAATTCTGAAAATGACAGATATTGACGAAATTGTCGGTGTATACACACATGAACTTAAAGCCCTGATCAATAAGCATGCACCATTGAAAACTAAGACCATAACGCTCAGGCCATCATGTCCAAGGTACACCCAAGAACTTCACGATGCTAAACATTTAAAGCGTAAGCTGGAACGAAAGTGGAAATTATCCAAACTCATAATTGATCATCAACTGTATCGAGAGCAGTGTGCTAAAGTAAACAAACAGAGTCAAAGGTTAATTTTTACACAGAAAAAGTAGAATCCTGTCAACAGGACTCGAAGAGTCTTTTTAAAGTCACTAAGCATCTCCTGGGTGCAAACAGTGAAATTGCACTGCCAAAAAATGTGTCCTCAAAACAACTTGCGCATGATTTCAGCGACTTTTTTTATTGAAAAGGTGGACAAAACACGAACAGGCATTGCCTCTGAATCAATGTCATGCACCCCAGTCATCACAGAAACGTTGCATTCAATGAATTCTTTAGAAAGCTTTGACTCTGCTACAGCAGCAGAAATTGGGGAGATTGTGAAGGCATCCCCATGTAAGTCCTGTGAACTCGACCCAATACCTACATGGCTTTTAAAGTTATGCCTTGACGAGCTCCTACCGTCGTTAACAAAAATTGTGAACTCTTCGCTGGAATCTGCGTATGTTCCAAAAGAATTCAAAAAGTCGCATGTAAGACCTCTTTTGAAAAAACCTTATCTCGATACAAATGATCTTAAGAACTACAGGCCTGTATCAAATTTGCCATTTCTCTCAAAAGTATTAGAAAAGGTAGTAGACAAACGCATTGAGTCCCATTTGACCACAAACAATCTGCATGACCAACATCAGTCAGCATATCGTAAGCATCACTCTACAGAAACTGCTCTTCTAAAAGTTCAAAATGACATCTTGCAATATCTTGATAAGAATGAAATCACAATTCTGGTGATGCTTGACCTATCTGCCGCATTCGACACAATTGATCATGAAACATTACTCAATCGCCTTGAAAAAGACTTCAAAATTATTGGAAACCCACTAAAGTGGATGACCTCATACCTGACCGACCGTTACCAAACAGTCGCGGTAGATGGCGTATTATCTGCCCCAGTTCAAATGAAATATAGTGTGCCACAGGGGTCAGTCCTTGGGCTTGTACACAAAACCTGTCGGCTCAATTTGCAGAAATCATCAGCTGGATCATCACTTCTATGCAGATGATTCACAGTTATACTTGTCATTTAAGCCTAAATACACATCTTGTCAACAAGAAGCCCTTTCAAAAGTCGAAGGGTGTCTAAAAGACATAGTATCATGGATGCACCACAACATGTTGAAGCTGAACACTGACAAAACTGAGGTCATACTGTTTCATTCAAAAAAGTTTAATGTTCCTGAAGATTTTCAAGTACAAGTGGGAAACTCTAAAATCAAACCATCAGTATGTGTGAAGAGTCTTGGTGCTAGATTAGATTCCCAAATGGATATGACACAGCCGTGTTCATTGTATAGTGGTTTTACAAAGCAGTGTTCATTGTACATGTATATGGGTTTAACCGTGCAGTGTTCATTGTTTAGTGGTTTTACCATGCAGTTTTTATTGTATAGTGGGTTAGGGTTACGTTTATTCGAATAACAGAGTTAAAATTGATAGTTGGCACACATGTTGCTCTGTGCCTGTAATAATGAACAATAACAGTAAGCGCCAAAACAGTTTAACTTCACCAGAGTATCTCATAAAGGATGTCGACTTTTCTAAGTCGAACCAGCGAACAACATCTGTGAAAAGCAAATATGTTATATTTTTAATGGGAAATTTGCCTTCAAAGACCAGCCGATTGAATGCTATATAATCAAGTTTGCCAGTCTGTTTCATTTCGGCTACTCACAGCTGCGGCATATAGGTCATATTAGACAGTACCTTTCTCCAGAAGCTACAAAGACCTTGATCAATTCTCTGGTCACTTCAAAAATTGACTACTGTTGCACTGCTGTATGGGATTCCCCAAAACTCATTATGCAAACTACAGCGTGTGCAAAATACAGCAGCCCGCATCATTACCAGGACCCCTCGGTACAATCACATCACTCCAGTCTTGAAGGATCTTATCTGGCTTCCAGTTCAACACAGAATTGAATTCAAAATTCTGACACTCACATACAAAGCCATGTGCAATGATTCTCCAAGGTACATTGTCAATATGCTTGACGTGTATAAACCTTGAAGAGAGCTGCGGTCTGCGACTAAATCAGTATCGCTGGTTGTACCGAGGAGTCGTTTGGTGAGGTTTGGAGACAGAAGTTTCATGCATGCTGCCCAAAGCTCTGGAACAGTCTACCATCAGACATCAGAGATGCGAGCTCAGTTGCAGTCTTCAAAAAACGTCTGAAAACTCACTTCTTTAATATGTTTTATTAGAACACTGCTACCTATGCGATATGTTCTTGCTGTAGATGTTGTGGGTTTAAATGGGAGTTCTGGCGTATTATCTGGTTTATGGTCTCTCAATTATAGAATTTTTTAGTTATTGTCGCATGCTATTTTTCTTAGTTATATTGCATTGGGCGGCCTTCATTTGGCGTTCTGCTATTGTTTCTATTGGTCGGCAATCATTAGCCGGTCGGTTCATTGCTGATTAATGGGGGTAATGTAATCGCCGTTCTGAGGGCTGTCTTTTGTATGTTTATTTATGATTATTTAAGATCTAATTGTAGTTCTTTGTCTTTTCTCGGCGGCCTGCATTGGGCGCTTTACTATTATTTCTATCAGTCGGCAATCATTAGCCGGTCGGTTCATTGCTGATTGATGGGGGTAATGTGATCGTCTCTTGGGGCTGTCTTTTGTATGTTTATTCATTTTTATCTTAGATAATTGTAGTTATTGTCTTTTCTCGACGTCCTGAATTGGGCGCTCATCTATTGTTTCTATCAGTCGGCAATCATTAGCCGGTCGGTTCATTGCTGATTGATGGGGGTAATGTGATCGCCGTTTGGGGGCTGTCTTTTGTATGTTTATTCATCATATATCTAAGATCTAATTGTAGTTAAAGTCATTTCTCGGCGGCCTGCTTTGGGCACTCTACTATTATTTCTATCAGTCGGCAATCATTAGCCGGTCGGTTCATTGCTGATTGATGGGAGTAATGTGATCGCCGTTTTTTGGGGCTGTCTTTTGTATGTTTATTCATGTTTATTTTAGATCTAATTGTAGTTAATTTGTCCTTTCTCGCTTTGTAGGTACTTTTGTGTAATCTTATGTGAAGCGCTTTTGAACGCACTACCCCTGTGTGAAAAGAGCGCTATATAAATCTGGTATAATAATAAAAAAAAAATTGTATAGTTGTTTAACCGTGCAGTGTTCCTTTAGAGAGGTTTTTACCGTACATTGTTCATTTTATAGTAAATTTAGTTTTACTATGCAGTGTTCATTGTAGAGTGGTTTTACCGTGCAGTGTTTATTGTATAGTGATTTTACCGTTCTATCGTCATTGTGTAATGGTTTTGCAGTGCTGTGTTCATTGTATAGTAGTTTAACATGGCAGTGTTCATTGTATCGTGGTTTTACCATGCAGTGTTTATTGTATAGAGGCTTTAACGTGCAGTGTTCATAGTTTAGTAATTTGACCATACAGTGTTCATTGTATTTCATGGTATAGAGCTTTTACCGTGCCGTGTTCTTTGTATAGTTGTTTTACCGTTCAGTATCAATTGTTTTGTGGTTTAACTGTGCAATATTCAATAAAAAGATGAAAACAGACAGGGCTTAGCACTACATGATGATGTATCTTTAAAGCCGTCCTTAACCGGGAGAGTCACGTCGGATTTTCGTGCTTTGTTTTTTCTCTCCTTCTCTGTCGTACCCTAGACCCTTCCATGTCTTACAGTTACTCGTAACTACAGACTCTAGTCGCTTGAGTACAATTTGACCGTTGCCATAGTGGGTTATTTTTAACACGGGCTTGAATGTTTAATTCTTTCCCATGTTACTAATGATCTTGTCATAGATTTTTTGCTAAATGTTTTAGATGTATTTACTTACTGTGCTGGCGGTCTTTTTGATTGTGAGGTTGTGGAACAGGGTTTATATTTTATGTACACTGTTTGTCTTTATAGGTGAATATAGGAGATAAGTGTGAGGTTGGGCGCCCCTTAACCCAGGTTTAACCCCCCCAGTGGTTGTTAAAATTAATTAATTTATAGTTGGTTATTGATTGCTACTGACCGTACCAAGGCGGGCTCCTATATTCACTTTGCTTTATGTTTGTCTTGCGTGTTGTTTTCTATTTAGTGTGTAGATGAAGGAATGGTAGTGTGTGTGTGTGTGTGTGTGTGTGTGTGTGTGTGTGTGTGTGTGTGTGTGTGTGTGTGTGTGTGTGTGTGTGTGTGTGTGTGTGTGTGTGTGTGTGTGTGTGTGTGTGTGTGTGTGTGTGTGTGTGTGTGTGTGTGTGTGTGTGTGTGTGTGTGTGTGTGTGTGTGTGTGTGTGTGTGTGTGTGTGTGTGTGTGTGTGTGTGTGTGTGTGTGTGTGTGTGTGTGTGAGTTGTGGTATGACTGTGTCTGTGTGTTCTGCTTGAGAGGTGGGTGTATTGTTTGTGTTACGTTTCCTGCTTGAGTCTTTCGTATTTAATTGTCGCTTCGCGACCGTCAGCATAGTAAAGTAAGTAGTAATAAAATGTAAAGTGGTTTTACCGTGCAGTGTTTATTGTATAGTGGTTATACCGTGCAGTGTTAGTTGTATAGTGGTTTTTCTAGGCAGTGTTTATTGTATAGTGGTTTTTCCGTGCAGTGTTTATTGTATAGTGATTTTACCGTTCTTTCGTCATTGTGTAGTGGTTTTGCAGTGCTGTGCTCATTGTATAGTGGTTTAATATAGAGGCTTTAACGTGCAGTTTCCATAGTTTAGTAATTTGACCATACAGTGTTCATTGTATTTCATGGTATAGAACTTTTACCGTGCCGTGTTCTTTGTATAGTTGTTTTACCGTTCAGTATCAATTGTATTGTGGTTTAACTGTGCAATATTCAATAAAAAGATGAAAACTGACATTGTCGCTTCGCGACCGTCAGCATAGTAAAGTAAGTAGTAATAAAATGTAAAGTGGTTTTACCGTGCAGTGTTTATTGTATAGTGGTTATACCGTGCAGTTGTATAGTGGTTTTTCCAGGCAGTGTTTATTGTATAGTGGTTTTCCGGAAAGTGTTCATTATATAGGGGTTTTACCGTGCAGTGTAATTGAATAGTATTTGCTTTGTTTTCTGTGCTTTCAACGGATCTCCCCTTATTCAGATTTTTATAATTCACAACAGCAGATGTTAAGTGCTTGTGTGGTGGCTGTAAAATGTCGCCCCGTACTTCATTCTCAGTGTTGTTAAATTTCAGCGTATTTACAGTTGAAAGTTGAATTCCGCTTAAGCCGGTGCTAGGGGGCGTGAGCACTGTTGCACATTTCAGTATTGCTCATGAACAGACTCAATTAAACCGAGTCTGCGATTTTAAGTATTTGCTTTGTTTTCTGTGCTTTCAAAGGATCTCCCCTTATTCAGATTTGCATTGAATAGTGGTTTTTCCGTGCAGTGTTTAATGTATAGTGATTTTACAAGACAATATTCATTGTATTGTTGTTTAACCGTGCAGTGTTCATTGAGAGAGGTTTTTACCGTGCATTGTTCATTTTATAGTACATGTAGTTTTATCATGCAGTGTTCATTGTATAATGGTTTTTCGGTGCATTGTTTATTGTATTGTGATTTTACCGTTACTTCGTCATTGTGTAGTGGTTTTGCAGTGCTGTGTTCATTGTATAGTGGTTTTACATGGCAGTGTTCATTGTATTGTGGTTTTACTATGCAGTGTTCATTGTTTAGTTGTTTTACCATGCAGTGTTCATTGTATAGAGGCTTCATTGTTTAGAAATTTGACCATACAGTGTTCATTGTATTTCATGGTACATGTATAGAGGTTTTACCATGCAGTGTTCATTGAATAGTGGTTTAACCAGGCAGTGTTCGTTGTAAAGTGGTTTTACCAGGCAGTGTTCATTGTTTAATGGTTTAACCAGGAAGTGTTCATTGTATAATGGTATAACCATACAGTATTCATTGTTTAGTGTTTTAACGATGCAGTGTTCATTGTGTAGAAGTTTTACCGTGCAGTTTTTAGTTTATAGTGATTTTACCGTTCAGTGATCATTGTATAGTGTGTACCATGCAGTGTTCATTGTATAGTGGTTAATACATGCCGTGTTCATTGTATAGTGGTTTTACAAAGCAGTGTTCATTGTACATGTATATGGGTTTAACCGTGCAGTGTTCATTGTTTAGTGGTTTTACCATGCAGTTTTTAGACTGGCGACTTGTCGCTAGTCTTAAGTAACCGTACTTCCAAATCAGTGCTCGAATCTGGCGAAGCAACCTTAACATTCTGAGATAAATGCGCCATAGGTGTATCCACATACACATCGTTAAGGGCTGCGATAGTTTGTCTAAGATCCAGAACTTAACATCTGATCAAACGTTTGGGTTTTTATTATGAAGATGATAAGCTTCGATGTAAGAAATTATCTGTAGCAATATTTAACTGAAACATACACTTGATACCGATGAATTCAGTAATGACTAGATAAATGGGGTCGTTAATCCGCCCCTGGTAATTTCTACACTTCAGGACACCGTGCGATCGCTGGTGTGTAATCTGGTCTAAATAGTGCAGTGGAAAATCCGTTTCAACATATTATTATTGAAGTGTTTTGCTAACATTTTCGCAATAAACCTTAAATATACAAAACACTTCATATTATAACAGCGATTACGGCTGTATTGACAATATCCCGTGGAAATATTCACAGTGAGACTCAGTTTAACAGATGGCATAAAGTATTCTGTTTTCACGCTTATTATACAGTGAACCCCCTCTATATTAGGACAACAAAATTGTGTTATTTATAGGTTGTTTAAAAATGTGACGGCTTACAGCAAGTTGGCCTTTAAACAAACAGAAACACCTTTACGGCTTTTGTTGTAGTGTTACCTTGCTTTAAGCTGTCACCTGAGTTGTTTACAATTAATCGGCTGTCTTTTTTAGTAGTCGTAGTAAAGAGGTTTCACTGTACTCAGCTCGCATGATTCCGGGTAGTTTCGCCCCCAAACAAGTTCGCAACTTAGACGGTTCGCGCCCAAACCAGTTCCACCCTGGTCGTTTCCAACCCTGGTAGTTTCGCCCCCAATATAAAATATGCACCTAAGGTACTGAAGTTTTTAAAATTGATGTAGATTTAAATTTTACTTTAATCGGACGTTGATTAGATAGAAATTAGATAAGAGAAAGTACTATAGCACGTGAAAAGGATCATCGAGAATAAAAGCAGACATCAATTCTGTGCAAATGTGTGAAGTGTGCCGCCAAAGTGTGCTGCCTGTGATTGACACATGGCTAATTGTTTGATTGCATTTAAGTTGTTATTGTTTTGCTCTTTGACCTGTTGTTGTAACAGTTAGTTACATTAACCACTTCACTGCCTTACCAAAGGTGCATTGGGTATTGGCCAACAGTTTTGATTCTCATCAAACGCGTAACACAGCTTCTGATCAAGATCCAAACTTTAACTGATATCAAAAACACATAAAAGAAATTTTTTTTGGTTTACGTAGACCCTGGATTAAAGCAGACGACATATTGGTAATTAAGAGGATTAACTTAACGTATAGATCTGTTTCCAATCGGTATCCAGTGTAGTAGAAAGAATCGTCGCATAGCAAACTTTTTTTTATTTTTAAAGTCGTAGACGCATTTACTTCTCAACGTTCAACTTTAAGTATCTTGACTGAAACAATGAGCATCAAGCAGTTTGTATTGTGATCAGAAGCCGGTATGCGCGGCGTCTGAGTACCCAAACTGTTGGAAAATAACCTATGTACTCGGGGTAATCCCGGTAAGGCAACAAATGAGATAATTCAAATAATGCAAATCTATTTCGCAGAGTTAACTTTTTGCTAAATTTGACTAAAGTTATAATGACTTTTTTGTAAGAAGTGTCGAACAGTTGGAATCCTGATCAGATGCCACGAACTGGTTGCAAATAGCATAAACATAAGCATTAGAAAATGATGAATATACTCGTCGATAGGGTTGAGTGTGTTAAGCAATTACGATTTAAATAATCCTATCCACAAACGGTGCAGATCCTGATCGGAGGATTCCTTTAGTAGCCCTCAGATTTGACTCTGCACTGTTAGCATACGACAAGTGTACCTTCCATAGGTACCGTACGTGCTAGTAGATATATTTACTGGTCAATATAGTTAAATGTTTTAAGCAAGAAAGATACATGATTACATCCTCTAGGAACCCTCTGAATTGAATCTGCACGGCTAGCATACGACAATTGTACTTTTCGTTCGTGCATTGTTAGTAGGTGACGAATATACTCGTCGATAGGGTTGAATTTGTTAAATAACTACGATATTAAATCGTATCCATAAACGGTGCAGATCCTGCTTGGAGAGCTGGGTCTCAGATTTGGGTATTCGCCGTTAGCATACGAGAAGTATACTGCTCATAGGTACAGTGTTAGTAGATATCTATAGATCTACTAGTCGCGAGTAATTAAATATGTTAAAGCAATGGTATTATATGATCATATCCATAAACGGCGCATATCCTGTTCAGATGACTCTTTTAGGAGCCCTCTGATCGGGGTCTGCACTGTCAACATACGATAATTGTACTTTTAATACATATACTGTCAGTAAATAACGAGTAAACTCGTCGATAGGGTTGACGGTGTTAAGATTTATTGATGATCCGATTGCGATCAGATGACGCTCCGACGGCGATCCGTTAGCGATCTGTAAGATCCGATAGCGACTTCATGGTCATTGGTCGCCTCCCAAGTCATAAAATATGTTGCGACCTTGTATGATCGGATTGCGCTTAGTTGACGCTCAAAGGCGACTAAGGTGGGATCTAATGCGCTCTATTGGCGCTCCGATGGCGACCAATGCAATATATGGTGCTCAAAAGAGATCCGATAGCGATGTCGATGACCGATGGACTTGATCTAAATTGGAACATATCCTACGAAGACATGTGGCGCTCTGCCGCACTCATTCGTTTTAGATTCGGCAGCAGATGTTTAGGCAAATAGCTATATACATATCTGCTTTCTTTTTGACATGTATCCCCTTAATGCAGTAGTATCGTAATGTAGACAGTTCCTATAACAGCTTTCTGCATTACGTTCGTACTGCCAAAAGTCTTTAGACATCTCTGGGTGGTTTTTTTTCTCCATTTTATAGCTACTATAGATGTTCTAATGTACATCAAAATCACTGTTGAACGCCATTATATTTACGCACTTTTCGGTACCATCATTGTGTATAACAGTTTGGATCCGGATGAGACGTCGAGTTACAGCATGCAATTTGGATCTATTGATAGAAAATACTATCGGGTATTTTAAGATACAGAGAATCATTATCAGATCGCCACGGAGCGCAAAGTATCTACTAATTTGCTTTGTTGGATCGTGGTGGCGCTCCAGTTAGGATCTTGGCGATCAGGTAGCGCTCTGATGGCGACTTAGGCGATCAATTAACGATCTAACGGCGTTCCGGTCGGATTTTTGTGGAGGGAGTAAACCGACGGCGACCTTGGCGATCATGGGGATCAGATAGCGATCCATTTGTGTAATATGTACACTCCTGGCCAAGTTCGATAACTACCTATGTCGCATAAGATGTCTAGATTATGCACCTTGAATTACCAGAAATTACCATTGGTTGCTCTCTAACTCCAATAGTTTTCATCCAATCTTTATAATTTTGTTGTAACAATTATTTAAATTTGATTTTAGATACGTGTACATGTACTTACGAATGAAACATCACCCTTTATTACAAATTCACTTAAATAGTTATTACAATTGTTTCACAGACAAATGATTATGAGTATATAGCTATATTTGAACTATCATTGTTTATAATTGCCTCCTTTATTATTCATAGTAGGTGTAAAGATGCATAAGTGTTTTACTAAGTTCACTTTCATTCAAATTATTCCTCATAGAAATTTCATGATTCTAATTTATCCTGATAAAGAGCCATAAACAAGTGTTTGGCAGCAAGTGAAATAAAACCAAAACAGAAAGCCCATGGATGTTTCTGTTTTACTTTCGTCTTACTTTAAGTTTCCACTTGTCTTCAAAATTCTCTTTTTAGCAACCACCAGCATAAAATTAGCTTAACATTGAACTAACCATACTTGTCAGAGACTTAAACATATAGTTTTACCACTGTACACACCATAGAATTGTACAGCTGAACACAAATGCTTTCTCTTAGTACGTCGCCAGTCTTTCAGCGCCTTCAGCGCTTTGATTATTGTATAGTGGTTTTAGAGTGCAGTGTTCATTGTATAGTATTTTTACCGTGCAGTGTTCATTGTTTAGCGGATTAACTATGCATTGTTAATTTAATAGTGGTTTTCCATGCAATGTTAATTGTATATTGGTTTTACCATGCAGTCTACAGTTACTCGTGACTACAGACTATTCGCTTGAGTACAATTTGACCGTTGTCATAGTGGGTTATTTTTAACACGGGCTTGAATGTTTAATTCTTTCCCGTGTTACTAATAATCCTGTCAGAGAATTTTGTTAGATGTTTTAGATGTATTTACTTACTGTGCTGGCGGTCTTTTTGATTGTAAGGTTGTGGAACAGGGTTTATATTTTATGTACACTATTCGTCTTTATAGGTGAATATGGGAGATAAGTGTGAGGTTGGGCGCCCCTAAACCCAGGTTTAACCCCCAGTGGTTGTTAATAATTAATTAATTTATAATTGATTATTGATTGCTACTGACCGTACCAAGGCGGGCTCCTATGTCCACTTAGCTTTATGTTTGTCTTGCGTGTTGTTTTCTATTTAGTGTGTAGATGAAGGAATGGTATTGCGTGTGTGTGTGTGTGTGTGTGTGTGTGTGTTTGTTATGGTATGGCTGTGTGTGTGTTCTGCTTTAGAGATGGGTGTATTGTTTGTGTTGCGTTTCCTGCTTGAGTCTTCTTTCGTATTTATTTATTCGTTATATTGTTGCTTTTTCCATACAGAATTCATTGTATAGTGGTTTCACCGTGCAGTGTTCATTGTATAGTGGTTAATACATGCAGTGTTCATTGTATAGTGGTTTTACAAAGCAGTGTTCATTGTATATGGGTTTCGTATTTATTTATTAACCGTGCAGATGGTTTTCGTGCAATGTTCAGTGTATAGTGGTAAAAAGTCGCCCCGTACTTCATTCTCAGTGTTGTTATACTTTCTGGTCCTTTGGAATCATTGATTTCAGCGCATTTACAGTTGAAGGTTGAATTCCGCTTAAGCTGGTGCTATGGGGCGTGAGCACTGTTGCATATTTCAGTATTGCTCATGAACAGACTCAATTAAACCGAGTCTGCAATTTTCAGTATTTGCTTTGTTTTCTGTGCTTTCAATGGATCTCCCCTTATTCAGATTTACCATGCAGTGTTAATTTCTATGGCTGTTTTACCGTGCAGTGTTCATTTAATATTGGAATTGCGTGCAGTGTTTTTTGTATAGTGGTTTAACCATACACTGGTCATTGTATAGTTGTTTAACGGTGCAGTGTTCATAGTAGACGGTTTTAACGCGCAGTGTTCATTGTATTGTGGTTTTAACCAGGTAGTCTGTCAGGATAAAAAGACCGGCCGGGTATAGTCCCAATGGTGCACCTAAAAAGTGCCCCTTCTCATAATCATCAGAATTGATGGCGTAGAAAAAAAATAGAGTTTTCATTGTAAAGTTGTTTTACCGTGCAGATTTCATTGTATAGTGGTTTTACAATGCAGTGTTAATTGTATATTGGTTTTACCGTGCCTTCTTCATTGTATAGTGGTTTTACCATGCATTTTTGCTTGTATAGTGGTTATACCAGGCAGTATTTATTGTATAGTGGTTTGTCCAGGCAGTATTTATTGTATTGTGGATTGTCCAGGCAGTATTTATTGTATTGTGGATTGTCCAGGCAGTGTTCATTGTATAGTTGTTTTACCGTGCATTGTTCATTTAATAGTGGGTTTCCATCCAATGTTCATTGTATTGTGGTTTTACCATGCAGTGTTCATTATATTGCCGTTTTACCGTGCAGTGATCAATTAATAGTGGTTTCCGTGCAGTGTTTATTGTATAGTGGTTTTACCACGCACTGGTCATTGCATAGTTGTTTAACGATGCAGAGTTCATAGAAGAAAGTTTTAACGTGCAGCGTTCAATTGTATAATGGTTTTAACCAGGTAATGTTCGTTGTTAAGTTGTTTTACCTTGCAGTTTTCATTGTCAAGGTTTTAACCAGGCAGTGTTCATTGTAAAGTGGTTTTACCGTGTAGTGTTCATTGTATAGTGGTTTTACCATGCAGTGTTCATTTTATAGTGTTTTTACCAAGCAGTATTTATTGTATAGTAGTTTTACAATGCATTGTTCATTGTATAATAGTTTTACCAAGCAGTGTTCATTGTTTAGTGCACTGTTCATTGTATCATGGTTTTACCGTGGAGTGTTTATTGTATAGTAGTTTTACCATACCGTGTTCATTGCATAATGGTTTTAACATGCAGTATTCATTGTATAGTGGTTTACCCGTGCAGTGTGCATTGTATAGTAGTTTTACCTTGAAGTGTTCATTGTATAGTGGTTTAACCTTGCAGTGTTCATCATTTATAACGGTTTTACCGTGCAGTGTTCATTGAATAATGGTTTTACCATGCATTGTTTATTGTAAAATGGTTTTTCCAAGCAATGTTTATTGTATAGTGGTTTACCATGCATTGTTAATTTAATAGTGGTTTTACCAGACAGTGTTTAATTTAAACAATATTTTATTCAGAAGAAAAGGATTGGACAACAGGCAAAGCCTATGTGAGTCCTCTCCAAAATAGTGAGTCCTCTCCAGACAGTGTTCACTGTATAGTGGTTTTACCGTGCAGTGTTCATTTCATAGTGGTTTTACCATGCAGTGTTCATAAAAGAAATAAAAAAGTCATACCAATGTTCTATCGTGCATTCTAACACACTTCGCGTAAACCCCTATATAAACAAAGAAGGAACGTAACAGTGTACGAATTTTCAATAAAACACTCACGCGCTTAAACGTTCTAACGTGGCGTCATATGACTTCCAAAATGTGTACGCCAAGAAATGTAGGGCCGTTGCTTCGGTGCAAATTAAGGTTAAATTATGTGTTAGAATAGAAATAATAAATTAATACCAGTGTTTTGTCTAATAATCGAACATGGGTAGTTTCAACAATGCTTGTAATTAAACCACTCGGCCTAAAGGACTCGTGATTATATTACTACGCATCTCAACTCCTACCAGTGTTCGATTGCACGATAAAACACTGGTATGAATTTATTATTTCTTAAATCGAACACTGGTAGGAGTTGAGATGCGTAGTAATTAAATCACGAGGCCGGCAGTCCTCGTGATTTAGCCTGGTTACCTGTGTTTTCGCCACCCTTAGCTATATTTTTCGTGCATGCGCCTATCTGATGTAACATTTCTTACTTGTTCACGGATCTAATTCTGAACTGATCCTTCAATAACACGAACATATACAAATAAAACTTGTCAAATAAATACAAAGTGTAAATAACTGTACCGTTTTCGAACGATCACCGGGATGCTTTCTTGTTGATTCGCCACCTCTGATTGGTCGTTCGATAATAAGGTCAATGTAGGCTCTGTCAGTATGTTATAGTTTGTTCCATGAAACTTGAACATTTTTTAATGATTTTGAAATAATTAATTTTTTTAAGTAAATCATAACTTTTACAACTTAACAATAAAAAAGTAACGACGGACAGCTAGAATGATAATTACCAACATGTCTTTTGATTGAAAACTTTTTGTGAATTATTGTTATTTTATCTGTTTCTTTCGCATTTTTGGCGCTTGAAATCTTGCTGAGTGAAACTGTCCTAGTATTCGGATATCCTCTGTAGTTTTCGGACATCCTCGGAAGCCTGCTCGTGACGGAATTCTAATTTTTGCTTAGGTGGCGAATTGACAAGAAAGTGGCGAATTGACAAGAAGCAAGGATAATTACTACGCATCTCAACTCATACCAGTGTTCGATTGCACGATGGAACACTGGTATGAATTTTTTATTTCGATTCTAACACTTCAATTTCACCGAAATTTGCGCCGCCGCAACGCCCTACATTTCTTGGAACACGAATTATCGAAGCCAAATTACGCCATCTACGCCACACTAAGCTGTTAGAATTTCCTCCCGTGTTGTTTAAACCCGACTCGAAAACACGATCAAGAATATTTAAATTGATTGGAACAGTGTATTCACTTGGATAATCATTTTAATCAACTTAAATGACATCAAATCAAAAACGTAAACAAGGAGTTTAAACATGTCATTTAAACAAAATACACTGTCTACACTGGAAACAGCGTCTATGACTACAGCTCAAAGTTCACGTTTCACGTGTGTTTTGAAACTGTACACGGCTGTGTTAGGGTAGAGACTAATTCGCATCTTTGTAGGGTTTTTGTCGTTGAAAGCGCGGGATTTAGGCCCCGCCTTGTTATTGTTTTTGTTTACACTATCTCATTAATATGTGTGCATAAACTGATAACTCAGTTTCACGGGTTACTGGACGTTTCGATACCCTGTTGTGTTCGCGCCTGTCAGTTCGCTACCTAGCGGGTTTTTACCCTGGACGTTTCGCCACCCGTACATGTTCGCTACCCTCAATATATATTGATCGGTTTATTTACCTTATATGAAAGATATTTAATTCCTATACATTTATACTATATATGAAGTAAATTATGAATTTAAAGAAGTGTACTATTCAAATGTAAACTGTTTATATAAATATCATATATCATAATATATTAAACGATAGATTGCAGCCGATGACTTCTTTGTTACATTCCTTATCCTGCTTTATTTTCATTCCTTTCTTTGTGTGATGCAGATCAGGCAGAAAATCCATTCAGTAAAGCATTCAGTTGGAACAGAATATTCAATTATTTCTCTCACGGTTATCTTGGATCCAGAGTATTATATAATTAACTCTCTAGTTATTTATGTCTGTTAGTTGAGAGCCTGGTCAATAAATAAAACTCGTATGTTCCGTAAATTGGGATCGAGATTTTAAACTATGACATCTGTGCAAATATTTCTTCAAATTTGAAATAACATCTGTCCATTAGGTTGGATCCAGATAATGTATATTGAAAATTACTTATATGGCGATCCATCGCTTTGGATCCAGATTAATACATGAAAAAAATATGGACGAATCATCAGCACAATTAATGTTTCGTCCAAAAAAAAGTCTGTCTGTCTGTCCGTTAGTTGGGACCCAGATGATTAAATTTCCCTTATGTACAGGCGCTTGGTTTGGATCCAGATCAATAAATTAAATATCTCTTATGATGACACATGTGCTAATAATTCGTCAACATTTGATTTTATTCCTATCAGCCAGTGTGGAACTAGCTAAGTAAATAAAACCTCTTCAAATTCCCGTATACTAGTTTGGATCCAGATCAGTAAATAAAAGTATATTCAATTGTCATGGGTTAATGAACAAAAGATATATTATGTGTCGTCTGTGCAAATAATTCGTAAATAATTATAAAGGATAGAAACTCAATAAGCTAGTTTTGCTTTCGTTTCAATCCTAAACTTTATTGTATGTTTGTAAAATGCATGTAAATATCTGAAATAAAATATGTTTAAACTAAATAATTCGTAATTCATGATTTTTATATCTGTCGTTTAGTTTGGATCCAGATTAGTTAAACAAGAGCCCCATGGGGCATATGTCGCTCACCTGAGAATAGCTGTACATCAAAATGGAGATAATGATTTATGTCCAGGACGGGGTCATTTTTTACCCGAGGGGGCATAATTTGAACAATCTTGATAGAGGACCTGTAGATGATGCTATGTTCCAAATATCTAAGATCATGGTACTAGGGTTCTAGACAAGAAGACTTTTTTTTAAGTTTCCATTGAAAAAATCTATTTTAGCTCCTGTGACCTACATATGCAACAGACTGGAACCATTTGAACAAAATAGATAAAGGACATCTAGAAGTAACACCATGCCGAATATCAAAGCTCTGGCTATATTAACTTCAGAAAAGAAGACGTTTGAAAACTGTGACCCCGGGTGGGGCTAATTTTGACCCCAGGGGCATAATTTGTACAAACTTGATAGAGGACCTGTAGATGATATGCAATCGACCAGAACCATTTGAACCTTATTGGTATAGGACATCTAAAAGTGTCACCATGCCAGATATCAAAGCTCTGGCCATATTAGTTTCAGAGGAGAAGACGTTTGAAAATGGGGCCAATTTTGACCCCAGGGGCATAGTTTGTACAAACTTGATAGAGGACCTGTAGATGATGCTATGTGACAAATGTCTAAGATCTGGCCCTTGTAGTTTCAGACAAGAAGATTTTTTAAGAGTTCCTTATTTTTTCACTTGGTTGCCATGGCAACCAGAGTTCTACATTGTTTTTAATTCTTTGAACAATTTTGAAAGAACTTGACCCAAGGAACATTCGTGTAAAGTTTGGTTGAAATCTTTTCAGCTGTATATGAGGAGATGTCATTTGAAGCAATTGTTAAAGACAACAATGACTGTATAAAGTGAAATTATTTTCTTCTGTGGAAGAATAAATTAAAGACATAAAAAGGAATATGTATGGGTTAAAAGGTTAATAAATATCATTATTTACATATTCTAAATATAAGAAACTATATGTAAATGAGTGGCAAATAGTTTGGATCCAGATTAGAAGCAGCATTATGTGGCATCTGACCTGGATCCATACTGTTTATGGCCAAGAATTAATCGTGGACTGATAGACAGAAAGATAAACAAACAAACAAAATACAAACAAACAAACAGACAGACAGACCAAAAGCAATATGCCTCGAACTAAGTTGTACTTGAGCATAAAATAGCAGACATCATCTTTCTGTTATGTATCTCAGTGACCTGAGTTCAGAGCTAGCTATGGGTCAATTATGCAATAACAGACGGTCCCTCAGAGAAATTGCTATTATCATGCTGAACTGTTGTCTGCTCCAAATGTTTTTATGTGAAATATGTAAAAAATAATAACTTATATTTTCTAAATATAAGAAAATATGTAAATGAGTGGCAAATAGTTTAGATCCAGATTAGATGCAGCATTATGTGGCATCTGATCTGGATCCAAACTGTTTGCAAAAATGTTGCATTTAGTATAAGGGTAGCTTCTTAGCCTGGAAGATACAATGGGTCTGTGTAAAAACGGATCATTAGAGAGTTTTTACTGTCAGACCTGCATCAAATTGCACTGATATGACAAGGGTTGAGTCAAATTTGACCCTAGGGTTTTGATTTTTTACAATTTTGAAAGTGATTTAGTAGAAGATACTATTCATGCAATATCTAAGGTGTGGGAACAGTGGGTTTTTTTTACAAAAAACTTGTTTAAAGTTTTTCACTTTTTTTAATAAATTTCAATTAGTAGTCCACATTTGAGTTTTATTTTAACAACTTCTGTAGATAAGCATCCAAGGAACACCGTGAGCATGTTAGTTTTTCCCTCAAACTGGCGGTTTCAGAGGAGATGTCGCTTGAAGTAAAGTTGAACGGACGGACAGACGGACAGATGGACAGACGGACGACGGACGGCGGGCGATCACAACAGCTCACCTTGAGCCTTCGGCTCAGGTGAGCTAAAAACACCTCTTCTACTTTCCGTAATAAGTTTGGACCCAGATCAGTAAATAAAAGTCTATTCAATTGGATTGGATCCAGATTAATAAATAAAAGATCTCTTATGCGGCGGACGCATCTCGTCTCTGCAAATAATTAGTCAATTCTTGATTTTTATATTTGTCCGTTACTGTGGATCCAGATTCGTAAATACAAACACTTCTTCCTCTTCCATACATTAGTTTGGATCCAGATCAGTAAATTAAAGTCCATTATATGGACAATTAGTAAGTAAGGGATGTGAAAAATAAATCAGGGTAGCGAAAACAACCGGGTAGCGAAAAAACCAGGTTCGAAAGCCAAGTGTACTTTTAACCCCTACAGTGCTGGAGACGATATTTACACCTATGCAAACAATGTAGACCCAGATCAGTGGGCTCCTGAAGGAGCCCTCAGATCAGGGACTATGCAGTTTGCTATAAAGGTTACCAGACGTTTCGCTACCCCGGACGTTTCGCTACAGTCGTTTCGCTACCCAACCTTAAGTCGTTTCGCTACCCCGGATGTTTCGCTACCTGTACGTTTCGCTACCCAATATTCAAAATTAGGGAAAATTAATGAATCTGTAGAAATTAAAACTCGGATAATCAATTTAAACCATAAATAAAGAAAACTTTAATTATTTGATGATACTTTACCATAATAAACATGAATAAAATGAGAAAAAGAGTTAAATTTCAGAGTTAATACTGTGTACTTTTATTTAACGCTCGCGCTGGAAAATTAATGAATCTGTAGTAATTAAAACACGGAGAAACAATTTAAATAATAAATAAAGAAAAGTTAATAAAAATTATAATTTGATGATAATTTACCAAAATATACTTGAATAAAAGGAGAATAAGAGTTATATTTCAGAGTTAAAATTGTGTATGTTTATTTAATACACACGCAATGAAAATTAATGATTCCTAATCATGAACCCTAATTCTTTCTATAACTTTAGAACTTACATGAAATTTTACTTTAAGGGATAAATTACCGGTCCCATAAATTATCCCCCCATTGAATAAAATGTGTGTGTCATCATTGTGTAACTCGGCATGTGATCAGGTTACTGAAACTGTTGACACTCATTTATTTATTAATTAACCCCCTCGCTGCCTTGTATCGGATAGAACGCCTTTTTTGCGAATTGTTTACATCCTGGTCATTCTCTCCTGCAGTGCCATATGCAGGCACGGCGCGTGCCGAAACAGAAAAATCTCTATTAAAATAAGTGACTATTTAAAGCACTCGCATTATAAATTGACATGAGAAATGTACTGCTTAACGCTTGACAGATGTAACGTAGAAAACTCACAGTAGAGTGTTTGCAATACTTCTGCTCTGCATTAAGTAGATATACATTGTATCAAAAATAAGAGCACCGTACAATATCATTGAATATTTACATTCAACCTGTAAAGTCCTTATGTAATCCTATTAAAAAATATGCAGTCATCTGCCGATGAACCTACACTTCCTATCTGGATTTAACCAGTTCGGATTTCCCCCGTGCTATCCGTGGACTTCTTCAAATAGACTACATCGGGCACTTAACACTAAGCTCCCATTGGTCGACGGTAATATGACACTAGCGGAGTGATACAGACCCATAGGTCGTTGCCATCGCATTGCTATGTGTGTAAATGGGTTAAGAAAACAACCGCGACATGTAATTTTAGAATGTGCTTTGGCAATAGATATTCAAGTTGCACTGTTATTTGTTTGCCTTGTAAGTCATTTCCATTCACAGAGAGAAAGTTTACTGGAAAAAATCCTGAATTTTTAATACAGTTACAGTACATGTAGTTGGGACTCCTTTCTCACCATATTTAGAAACTGGAATGGCTATTACATCGACATTACATCTATCAAACCTCTTTGACCGGTATATGATAAATTCTTATACAGAAAAACAAATCTGGCCAATAAACACATTAAATTGACAAGACAGAAAATATAAATATAAATATAAGGAATAAACAACATCTCTTTGCCGCTCATGACGGTATGACTACATTAGCTTCGGGGGGTAAATTTATCGAAAACGCCCTTCGGGCGTTTACGGAATTTACCCCCTGCGAAGCTAATGTAGTCATACCGTCATGAACGTCAAAAATATGTTGTTTATTCCTATAGTGACCGTCAAACAAAGGTTTCACTGTATACCGACACGTGCCGAGTCAACGATTGATTAAAACAGCACCAGCAATCGAACTGATTGCATTCCTAATGAATTCCTAACTTTTAAATGAAATTGACTTTAAGGAATAAATTAACCCCCTTGCATAAAAGGTGTCATCATTGTGTAACTCGGCATCTGACCAGGTTTCAAACTGTTTGACACTCCTTTAAGCATCCTGATCAAACTATTGTGCTGTGCCATATAAAGGCACGTGGCGATTAAATATATATCGCTTAATGCTTGACACGTGTAACGTAGAGCTTTTGCACTAATTTTGTCTTGCGTCAAGCAGGTATATACATTGTCTTTAAAGTAAAGTATGTGATCAAACAATTAATGTATCGAGTGTCAATCACTGGAGACACACTTTGCACGTGCGCATATCGTAGATAATGTTACCTTTGAGTTTCCAATATCGCTAAATACATTAACGTCGCATCAAACTTGAACAACCAACAATAACATACATGTAGATATATATTATCTCAAATATAATATAGTTTATTATATATATATTGTCCCGTGTACCCTCAGTGTATAAGTGTTTTTAGCAAGTAAATGATACTTAATCCCTTCACTGCGTTAGGTACTCCGGAAGAAATAAAAGTTACAGGTAGCCTGGATAATACAGTAAGACCTCTATTACGACCACTAAATTAAGTTAATAAACAGGTGTTTATGACAGGTGACTGCTTTAAGCAAGGTGACAGTAAAATAGAAAGCTCCTATAGGAGCTTTCTGTTTTACTGTCACATTGCTTAAAGCTGTCACCTTTATTTTATAAAATCAATTAGCCTTCGTTTAGTGCCCGTAATAGAGAGGTTTTACTGTACAATCGGTGTCTGATCAAGTGATCAGGATCCCAACTGTTTGGATAGTCGATATTCATATCGCTATCTATACACGCAATAGTCATATCTTCTTAACTATCTTCTAAAGCGGCTACCATGCGCAGCGGAGTAATGGGTTAATTGAAAAGATTAAGTGCATCATATGTGCTTATGTGTGTCACATTGTTTTGTTTTGTCTATAGAAGTTTTATGAAACAATAAAGTGGATTACTAGAATATTTATCAGTTTATGTTTTTTTCTCACGTCAAACTGTCACATATTTCGCCGTAAAAAGTATTTTTTCTAATAACTATATTTAATTTCTAATGGCCATTTAAGATCCTGACGAGAGAGGCCGCTTAACAACGCGTCTCGTCTGGATCCAATGTTTTTGTTTAATTATGAGGCTAAAGCAGCAATAAGCAAAGTATTACATGTGTATTTATACATCAAATATAGCAGCATCTATTTTTAGTGTAACTGACACGATTTTTGTCAATAAATCGATATTTTTTTCAGTTATTCATTAAAAAACGACTTACCTTTAGGTGGCGAAACGACTGTAGCGAAACGTCCGGGGTAGCGAAACGCCGTGTAGCGAAACGTCCGTAAACCGCTATAAATGTCAGTGCTTCTAGATGAAATTCCTTTAGAGACACTTGTTAAATTGTCGTTCATTTTTCCCCAATAATCCAGCAATATAGGGGTTAATCAAACTGTTTATATTTTCTTTTTGCTTATGAAACTATACTCTCTTAGCTAGATTTTGACTTACAGGCTGGTAATACCATTTTCAAACAAACTTTATTGAAACAACCTTACTGCGATATAAAGTCTTAAATTATTGCTATTGAGTCTTTCAGAACGATGATGCATGACGCAGGTCCGTGATGTGACATCCAACTGCAACACCAATGGTTAATAAACCCTCTTTGTTTTAATAATTTTAAGCGATCTGTGTTTATGTAAATTTTTTTAGCTGTGCTAAAATTGCTTTAATGTGATATCATGATATCATGGAGGGTATAATTCCTCCATGGTGATATTTAATAAATGCACCTATCAGAAAAATGCTAATTCTGAATATCCGTTCCCATTTTTAATTATAGGAGTACGACAGGTCAAAATGTGTCATCATTCTGTGAGTGTGGGACTATTGAAACGCCAGAGCACTATCTGCTAGACTGTGAGCTGTATACTGTCCAGAGAGAGACTCTAATTAGATCTCTTCAGATGAAGTGTGGTATCCCGGCTCTTGATATCCACACACTGCTAAGCCAAGAGGAACACCCGGAACTCAGTGATTGGACAGAGAGAATATGGCAAGAGCTGGCTGAATTCATTAACAGCACAGGGAGGTTTGCATCCGCGACCGCCTTGACCCGATGATCTAAAAACGTATTAGCAAAGTACATTGAGTAATTCACAAGAGAGTAATAAATCACCAGAGTGCCAACATACATTTGTGAAATACGTGACGACGAGTCCATAGATCAAGGATCAAGGATCAATTAAGTTTAATTTACTTACAGATTTTATGTAAAAATAAAACAAATTTAGATTTAAATTTTTTAAATAGTGTATTATAATGACAGGATTGGCGGCTTTCTCATAGGCTAAATTGTATCCTACCTATTTTACTTGTAGCTACTTTACGTTTGTTTACATACACTTGTTATATAGTCAGTTATAAAAGCTCTTGAGAGCTAATGTTAATTGTATATGTCTTGCCGGCTCAAAATAAAGAACAGAACAGAACAGAACAAAACGTTATTTCATCTCAGGCATGGTTACATGCAGCATGAGGTAAAAAGTCTATCTTATCTTATCTTAGGTGGCGAACACGCTAGGGTGGCGAAAATCCAGGTAGCGAAACGTCCTGAAATCGTTTCACGCATGCGCAAACCGGAGAGCGACCTTGCGCAAGCGTGAAAATACCAAAAACAAAACAAATGGCGCTAGAGACGAGACACTTTCGAAGCGGCGAAGGGAAATGCAATGCGAAAAACGTGCGAGAACAGAGTGATTGCCAAGTAATTTTAGCCATATATCAAGCAATGATGTACGAATATTTCAACTGAGGTAAGTTAAATACTTGTCAACTGACTTTTGTTCTAGTCTTAAACTCTAATAGCTTTGGAGATGGAATCCGGGTCAAATCGGCCCAAAACCAAATCGGACCGGGTCAATTCGGACCGGGTCAAATCGGCCCAAAAATATGCCGTGTCAAATCGGCCCACTATTGTAGATATAGCGGACATGTCTTTAATGAATTTGATTTATTGGTTCTGTTTTTTTTAAGTTTGGACAGAGAAAATATTGCAAAGAGTGTCAAATTGTTTGGATTTTGATCATATGGTCAATTAAAAACACTTCAAGTAACTGCACATGATAATCCTAGGATAACTCCACATAAAACCTAATAAGTAAAGCAGCAAGGATTGCCCTGCACTTGAAGTAGGACATTAAGAAACATACCCACGATCTGGACAGAGCAGCAGGGATTGCCCTTCGCTCTGAAAGATTCTAAGAGTCTGCACCTGGGCCGTTAGATTGGTGGGCACTAATTTTCCGGATTCACAAACCGGAAGGTTGGTGAACAGTAATTTATATCTAGGCACTCTCTGTTCACAAATTGTTTACAAGAATACAGTCCAGGGTTTCCCATAAGTTTTGACATAATTTTTTGAAAAAATGGTGCAATTTCCTGCATTCTGGGTTTACAGTAGACAAAATATTGGTCCAAAAAATGCAAGATGGCTTGATTTTATTGCCAAAAGGTACATTTTGCTTGAAAAAAACAACAACAACAAAACTTTGCATATACATGTTAAACATTATAGGAACTTATGGAAATTATTTCACTTATTTATGGTTACTATCAGAAAAAGGCGTGTTAGCTGTTTTCTAAATTTGTTTCAATATTTTTTATGTGATTTTGACTTAGATCTATAAGGAACAAATTGTAAAAAAAAAAAAATAAAAAAAAATCGAAATTGGTATTGGGATTTTTTCTTTTTAAGTTGGGAATTATTTTGACAATTTCTCATTGGGAATCAATGGGCCCGTTTATCGGACTCATGGATGCACCATAAAAAGACTTGGTTTTCGATACGGATGCTCCCCGTACGAACTATGCATGGTCCGAATGCAGTACGAAGTATGCAAGGTCCGGAACTTTGATAGATGTGTACTGTTTGGGCGTCGAGCGTCCGTTGAAAATGGTAAATTATACTTACATGTAGATCTAGTATAAGCATTAAGCTATAGATCTAGATATCTATTAAGTTTAATGACAAGAGTAGACCTATGACGTAATTTAGTATAGGATCAATAATTTTCTTGACTTTAATCCTGTGATATGCTCTCATATAATGTAGATCTATAAATGTTCATATGTATAACATAATTGCTTAGATCAAAACGGAATTGATTGCGCTCAAATCAACGATAACAATAAATGAAAAAACAAACTACAAAAATTTAAAAAAAAGAAAGAGATTGCCTCTACCTAGAATTGAACCGGGGTTGTCCGCGTCAGAGACCGAGGACATAACCACTGGACCACGCTGAGCTGCTTACGTTCCGTTCTGTAAAGTAGATACATAACGTTTGAGTCCAAAAGCAACGTATCACGCTAAGTATTCGTGGCTACTTTAATCTTTAATTCCTCTCAAGTATGTAATTACTGTCAATAAATATGTATAATACCAAACATTCAGATCAATTTCAATTTATTTGTAATCGTTGTAATCGTTTATCTACCTATTGTAAAAATTGGCTTTCTGACGTCAGCATCGCGTCTGTAGCAACTTGAACATGCTGTTTACTTTACAACTTTATATGGTGCTACAAATCTGTTGAAAATACAAAACATTACACCTACCTACAGTACGTTACACACTGTCGGCAAAGGATCCAAATTATTCCAGAAAAATGTTTGTTTTCTATGATCACATCTCGGTTTCTAGAGCGAGTTATTTACCTTCTTCGCCATACCGAATACAAAAAAATCACACCAAATACCCACCGAAAATATAAGGTATCGTATATAAAAATCAACAACACAACTTTGTGGTGGTCGGCTGTGACTGTATTATCCCCAAACGTACGCATAAATAATATTTTGTGTGAATATTTTCGAGCAAAGCGTTCGAAAAGACGGGGGAAACGATTCAGTCATTTTGAGGTTTTAAGAGTATGCGTATTCCGGTAATTCGTTACGCCGGATTCGGTTCAAGTTTTACTAAATGTTGATGGACAGTAATATGTTTTCGTACACACAGGTTATGTTTTCTACGTGATGTTACATTTATTTTGGTCAATTGTTTATTTATTCATAATCGAATGCTTTCCAAATAAGTGAGCTACACATGCAAATACGTCGATACTTCTCTTATCTAACTTTCATAAGTTCGGATAGGAATGATTCGGATACGAAGTCTGGTAAACACCAACTTGAATGCCAGGAGAAATTATTGGACTTTTGTCACGGGACTTTCGTGATTTTTTATTAGTGCTTTATATCAAAATTACAACTCAGTGGGTTAATAACAACATTTATACTTATTTAACGCCAAAAAGTCGATCACCATCAATTGATAGTCGTTTCTTGGTTAACACCACCAGGATCAGAAATCATTTTTCTTAGATATGAAGAGCCAGATGTGACACCACCATATTTCAAATATTCAGTTCACAATACTTTTGACATCATTGTCTGAAAAGGATTAGGTGTCGCATTTGGCTCTTCATATTTAATTTTAGGAAAATATTACAAAAAATGCCCTAAAAATGACCATTTTGCTATTATAGATGATAAAGATCACATTTTTTCTATAAATAGAAATAAATATTTTGGTAGTATTACACCTTTTTTGTATAGATAATAGGTCATATTTTATGACAATAGTAGGTTTATGGCAATTATATGAGATTGTGATTTGACAAATCACAGGGCGGAAATACGCAGTTGGTGAATCTAGCTCTTTCTTCTTCTCTGAAACCGTAAGGACAAGATCATTTATATTTGACATGTAGCTTTGCCCTATGGTACTCTACCAAAATTGTTCAAATTATGACCCCTGGATCAAATTTGGCCCCGCCCCGTAGCTTATCAGTTTTACATAGACATATATAGGAAAACCTTTGAGAATCTTCTGCTCTGTAAGGCCCAGATCTTTAATATTTGACATATAGCTTTGTGTTCAAATTATGACACCTGGGTCAAAATTGGCCCCACCCAGGGGCTTATCAGTTTTTATAGGAAAACCTTAAAAAATCTTCTTCTGATAAACCGTAAGGCCCAGATCATTAATATCTGACATGTAGCTTCGCATTGTGGTCCTCTACCAAGATCAAATTATGGCACCTGAGTCATAGCTATATCAAAATGTTGTCTTGCCCAGTCAGATTCTATGGTACAATGTCCTCAGGTGAGCGAAATGTGACCCTCTGGGTCTCTTGTTTTTTTAGCTCACCTGAGCCAAAGGCTCAAGGTGAGCTATTGTGACCGCTCACCGTCCGTAGTACGTCTGTCCGTCCGCACGCTCGAAAGGTCCTTTGTTGGGTAGGGAGAACAATGGATTCCATTCATTCCGTGATTGCCCTATTGTTATTGTTGTTTTTAGCTCACCTGAGCCAAAGGCTCAAGGTGAGCTATTGTGACCGCTCACTGTCCGTAGTCCGTCTGTCCGTTCACATTTACTTCAAACGACATCTCCTCTGAAACCCGCCGATTGTAGGGAGAGTTCAAACTGCTCATGATGTTCCTTGGATGCTTCTCTACAGAAGTTGTTCAAAAAAAAGGAAAAAAAGCACAAACTCTGCTTGAAAAAGCAAAAAAGCAAAAATCTTTAAAAAATCTTCTTGCCCAAAACTACTAGGCCCTAAGCTTTGATATTTGTACAGTAGAATCTCCTGGTGGATCCCTCTATAGTTTGTTAAAATGAAATCCCTAGGGTCACATTTGACACCACCCTGCACAGTTTAAGTGCTGCTCTAGGCAGGTTTTACAGTATTTTTGATTTAGGCAGAACTGTATTTACCTGAGTTACCCTTAATATACTATGGGCAAATAACCAATATTTGCAAACATTTTGGATCCATATCAGATGCAACATAATGCTGCATCTAATCTGGATCCAAACTATTTGCCACTCATTTACCAACTTAACATTTTCTAAAAAAAAAAAAAGTACATTTTTTACACACAGAAGGTATTTAGCAGACATCATTTCAGTCTGGTAAGGGTAAGCCACCAGCAGCAGTGCTGCTAACTTGCATAATAGTTGACCTCAGTGATCAGGCCAACAGAACTGAACATGTTGTCTGCTAAAGTTTAGAAATGGTTCAGTCTTCTTCATACTTAGAGAAACAGGATCTGGAAGTGATCCACTGACAGTTATGTAATTATGTCTTATGCCATATTTATACATATGTTTAATATTGGTTTTGTCACAGTTATCTGCATGTTTTGCCATTTTTTCTTGTCCAGGATTCAACCCTTTCCTCCAATAAATACTGACGTTTGTTAACCCATTACCCCATAAATGTGCATTTTTAGGCCTTTGATTTATTCCTCCACTTAAGAAAATAATTCCCCTTTAACCCTTTCCCCCATAGCATATCTCTAGTATTGAATGTAGGTGTCCACTTAAAACAGGTTGAAAGTAAAGCAGAATGCGCTTTAAGCGCATTCTGCTTTACTTTCAGCCTGCTTTAAGCTATCATCTGCTAGAATATAGAAAATATTTTGTATTATACATATTTATGAATGTATAAATTGGAACTATTTTCTTCAGAGCAAGAATAAACTGAATGCGCTAAAAGGCGCTTCTATGGGGGAAAGGGTTAAACAGTCATGAAAATGTAAGATGTTAAATAAGTTTCTATATCCTAGTAGATGGTAGCTTAAAGCAGTTTGAAAGTAAAGCAAAGTGTGCATTAAGACCCATTCTGCTTTGCTTTCAACCTGCTTTAGGTGGCCACCTATTTTCAAAACTAGAAACAGGCTATGGGGTAATGGGTAAAATGAAATTGCCTATTTGGAAAGAGCCTAATGAGAGGAAGTGCCATTTGCAAAGGCCATAACTCTGACATCATTGTTTTTTTTAGTTATTTCCCGTTGTCATATTTTCTTGTCAAGAAGACAACTCCAGTTCTACTGATGCTATTGTAATGAAATTTTATGTATGGAAAGAAACTGATGAGAGAAAATTGGCAACAAAATTCACTTTTGTCATGTTTTCTTGTCCGGAAGATAACTCCATTTATAGCTATATTAAAATGTTGTCTTGCCCGGTCAACTTAGGTACAAACTTCAATGTCCTCAGGTGAGCGAATTTAGGGCCATGGCCCTCTTGTTTTTTGTTGCTATTGGGTACTTTTAATCAAAAGAAAAACCCAACAAGTGCCCAAAT
This sequence comes from Gari tellinella, assembly GCA_922989275.2. Taxonomy (NCBI): domain Eukaryota; kingdom Metazoa; phylum Mollusca; class Bivalvia; order Cardiida; family Psammobiidae; genus Gari; species Gari tellinella. The sequence goes on from OV277865.1 coordinate 59,134,448, forward strand.
GGAAGGACGTGCGTCCGTCTGTCTGTCTGTCCATCTGTCCGTTCACATTTACTTCAAACGACATCTCCTCTGAACCCGCCGATTGTAGGGAGAGTTCAAACTGCTCATGATGTTCCTTGGATGCTTCTCTACAGAAGTTGTTCAAATGAAAGAGAAAAAGCAAAAACTCTGCTTGAAAAAGCAAAAAAGCAAAAAACTTTAAAAAATCTTCTTGCCCAAAACTACTAGGCCCTAAGCTTTGATATTTTTACAGTAGAATCTCATGGTCGATCCCTCTATAGTTTGTTAAAATGAAATCCCTAGGGTCACACTTGACGCCACCCTGCGCAGTTGAAGTGCTGCTCTAGGCAGGTTTCACAGTATTTTTGATGAAGCAGAACTGTATTTTACCTGAGTTACCCTTAATATACTAAGGGCAAATAGCCAATATTTGCAAACATTTTGGATCCAGATCAGATGCAACATAATCATAATGCTACATCTAATCTGGATCCAACCTATTTGCCACTCATTTACTAACTTAACAGTTTCTAAATTGATTTTTTGTACACTTTTCACATACAGTAGGTTTTAAGCAGACATCATTTCAGTCTGGTAAGGGTAAGTCCCAGAGCTCTACCCACTGAGGTCAAATATTATGCAACAGTTGGGGAGTATCACAGAACTGGTCATGATCAGCTGAACATGTTGTCTGCTAAAGTTTAGATATGGTTCAGTCTGCTTCATACTTAGAGAAACAGGATCTGGAAGTGATCCACTGACAGTTATGTAATTATGTCATATGCCATATTTATACCCCCACAAACAGAGTTTGAGGGGGGTATACTTGAATCAGCCTGTCGGTCGGTCGGTTGGTTGGCCGGCGGTCGGTCCGGCGGTCGTCGGTCTGTCTGCAAAATCTTGTACTTTCAACTCCTCCTTCACTTTTAACCCGATTCATTTGATACTTGGCATAAATGTTACTCAGGTATAGTAGATGTGCAAGACACAAATTTTAGGTCTCTATGACCTTGACCTATGGCCTTGAAATTGTTCTTGAAATCTTGTACTTTGAACTCCTCCTTCACTTTCAACCCGATTCACTTAATACTTGGCATAAATGTTACGCAGGAGTAGTAGATGTGCAAGACACAAATTTCAGGTCTCTGTGACCTTGACCTTGACCTTTGGCCTTGAAATTAGTATTGAAATTGGTAGGCAAAATCTTGTACTTTCAACTCCTCCTTCAGTTTCAATCCGATTCATTTGATACTTGGCATAGATGTTACTCAGGTGTAGTAGATGTGCAAGACACAATTTTCAGGTCTCTGTGACCTTGACCTTGACCTTTGGCCTTGAAATTGGTCTTGAAATTGGTAGGCAAAATCTTGTACTTTCAACTCCTCTTTCAGTTTCAACCCGATTCATTTGATACTTGGCATAAATGTTACTTAGGTGTACTAGATGTGCAAGACACAAATTTCAGGTTTCTGTGACCTTGACCTTTGGCCTTAAATTTGGTCTTGAAATTGGCAGGCAAAATCTTGTACTTTCAACTCCTCCTTCAGTTTCAACCCGATTCATTTGATACTTGGCATAGATGTTACTCAGGTGTAGTAGATGTGCAAGACACAAATTGCAGGTCTCTGTGACCTTGACCTTTGTCATTTAAATTGGTCTTGAAATTTGCAGGCAAAATCTTGTACTTTCAACTCCTCCTTCAGTTTCAACCCGATTCATTTGATACTTTGCATAGATGTTACTCAGGTGTAGTAGATGTGCAAGACACACTTTTCAGGTCTCTGTGACCTTGACCTTGACCTTTGGCCTTGAAATTGGTCTTGAAATTGGTAGGCAAAAGCTTGTACTTTCAACTCCTCTTTCAGTTTCAACCCGATTCATTTGATACTTGGCATAAATATTACTCAGGTGTACTAGATGTGCAAGACACAAATTTCAGGTCTCTGTGACCTTGACCTTTGGCCTTAAATTTGGTCTTGAAATTGGCAGGCAAAATCTTGTACTTTCAACTCCTCCTTCAGTTTCAACCCGATTCATTTGATACTTGGCATAGATGTTACTCAGGTGTAGTAGATGTGCAAGACACAAATTGCAGGTCTCTGTGACCTTGACCTTTGTCATTTAAATTGGTCTTGAAATTGGCAGGCAAAATCTTGAACTTTCAACTCCTCCTTCACTTTCAACCTGATTCACTTGATACTTTGCATAAATGTTACTGAGGAGTAGTAGATGTGCAAGACACACATTTCAAATCTGTGTGACCTTGACCTTTGGCCTTGAATTGGTCTTGAAATTGGCAGGCAAAATCTTGTACGGCGAACTCCTTCACTTTCAACCTGATTTACTTGATACTTGCCATAAATTTTCCAAGTTTTTATGATGGTGGCAGCACCCTGCCATTGTCAAACCTCATTGAAAACGTCTGCAGAGTGTGACAGAGTGCTGCATAGTGGGGGTATTTATCACCTTTAGTGATAGCCGTTCTAGTTATACATATGTTTAATATTGGTTTTTCAGAGTTATCTGTATGTCTTGTCATTTTTAGACTGGCGACTTGTTGCCAGTCTTAAGTAACCATTCTTCCAAACCAGTGCTCCAATCTGGCGAAGCAACCTTAACTATCTGAGATAAATGCGCCATAGGTGTATCCACATACACATCGTTTAAGGGCTGCGATAGTTTGTCTAAGATCCAGAACTTAAAATCTGATCAAACGTTTGGTTTTTATGAAGAAGATGATAAGCTTCGATGTAAGAAATTATTTGTAGCAATATTTAACTGAAACATACACTTGATACCGAGGAATTCAATAATGACTAGATAAATGGGGTTGTTAATCCGTCCCTGGTAATTTCTACACTTCAGGACACCGTGCGATCGCTGGTGTGTAATCTGGTCTAAATAGTGCAGTTAAAAATCCGTTTTAACATATAATTATTGAAGTGTTTTGCTAACATTTTCGCAATAAACCTTAAATATACAAAACGCTTCATATTATGACAGCGATTACGGCTGTATTGATAATATTCCGTGGAAATATTTTACAGTGAGACTGAGGTTAACAGATGGCATAAAGTATTTTGTTTTCACGCTTATTATACAGTGAACCCGCCCTATATTAGGACCACAAAATTAGGTGTTTAAAAATGTGACGGCTTACAGCAAGTTGGCCTTTAAACAAACAGAAACACCTTTAGGGGCTTTTTGTTGTGCTGTTAGCTTACTTTAAGCTGTCGCCTGAGTTGTTTACAATTAATCGGCTGTCTTTTTTGTAGTCGTAGTAAAGAGGTTTCATTGTACTCGGCTCGCATGATTCCGGGTCGTTTCGCCCCCAAACAATTTCGCAACTTAGACGTCTCGCGCCCAAACCAGTTCCACCATGGTCGTTTCCAACACTGGTAGTTTCGCCCCAATATAAAATATGCACTTAAGGTATTAAAGTTTTTAAAATTGATGTAGATTTAAATGTTACTTTAATCGGACGTTGATTAGATAGAAATTTGATAAGAGAAAGTACTATAGAACGTGAAAAGGATCATCGAGAATAAAAGCAGACATCAATTCTGTGCGAATGTGTGAAGTGTGCCGCCAAAGTGTGCTGCCTGTGATTGACACATGGCTAATTGTTTGATTGCATTAAAGGTGTTATTGTTTTGATCTTTGACCTGTTGTTGTAACAATTAGTTACATTAACCACTTCACTGCCTTACCTAAGGTGCATTGGGTATTGACCAACAGTTTTGATTCTCATCAAACGCGTAACACAGCTTCTGATCAAGATCCAAACTTTAACTTATATCAAAAACACATAAAAGAAACTTTTTTTGTTTACGTAGACACTGGATTAAAGCAGACGACATATTGGTAGTTAAGAGGATAAACTTAACGTATAGATCTGTTTCCAATCAGTATCCAGTGTAGTAGAAAGAATCGTCGCATAGAAAACTCTTTTTATTTTTAAAGTCGTCTGCATTTACTTTTCAACGTTCAACTTTAAGTATCTTGACCGAAACTATGAGTATCAAGCAGTTTGTATTGTGATCAGAAGCCTGCATGCGCAGCGTCTGAGTACCCAAACTGTTGGCAAATAACCTTTGTACTCGGGGTAATCCCGGTAAGGCAACAAATGAGATCATTCAAATGCAAATCTATTTCGCAGAGTTAACTCTTTGCTAAATTTGACTAAAGTTATAATGACTTTTTTGTAAGAAGTGTCGAACAGTTGAATACCTGGTCAGACGCCACGAACTGGTTGCAAATAGCATATACATAAGTATTAGTACATGATGAGTGTACTCGTCGATAGGGTTGAGTGTGTTAAGCAATTACGATTTATATAATCCTATCCACAAACGGTTCAGATCCTGATCGGAGGATTCCTTTAGTAGCCCTCAGATTTCGCTCTTCACTGTTACCATACAAGTGTACCTTCCATAGGTACCGTACGTGCTAGTAGATATCTTTACTGGTCAATATAGTTAAATGTGTTAAGCAAGTACGATACATGATTACATCCTCGTAGGAACCCTCTGAATTGAATCTGCACGGCTTGCATACGACACTTATTGTACTTTTCATTCGTGCATTGTTAGTAGGTGACGAATATACTCGTCGATAGGGTTGAATTTGTTAAACAACTACGATATTAAATCGTATCCATAAACGGTGCAGCTCCTGGTTGGAGGGCTGGGTCTCAGATTTGGGTCTCCGCCGTTAGCATACGACAAGTATACCGCTCATAGGTACAGTGCTAGTAGATATCTATAGATCTACTAGTCGCGAGTAATTAAATATGTTAAAGCAATGATATTACATGATCATATCCATAAACGGCGCAGATCCTGTCCACATGACTCTTTTAGGAGCCCTCTGATCGGGGTCTGCACTGTCGTCAACATACGATAATTGTACTTTTAATACATATACTGTAAGTAATTGACGTGTTAACTCGTCGATAGGGTTGATGGTGTTAAGATTTATTGATGATCCGATTGCGATCAGATGACGCTCCGATGGCGATCCGTTAGCGATCAGTAAGATCCGATAGCGACTTCATGGTCATTGGTCGCCTCCCAAGTCATAAAAAATGTTGCGACCTTGTATGATCGGATTGCGCTTCGTTGACGCTCAAAGGCGACTAAGGTGGGATCCAATGCGCTCTATTGGCGCCCCGATGGCGACCAATGCAATCTATGGTGCTCAAAAGAGATCAGATAGCGATGTTAACGACCGATGGAGATCCATTACCAGTCTGTTAGCGCTCTACTTGATCTAAATTGGGAGATATCCTACGAAGACATGTGGCACTTTGCCGCGCTCATTCGTTTAGATTCGGCAGCAGATGTTTAGGCAAATAGCTATACACATAGCTGCTTTCTTTTTGACATGTATCCGCTCAATACAGTAGTATCGTAATGTAGACAGTTCCTATAAGAGCTTTCTGCATTATGTTCGTACTGCCAAAAGTCTTTAGACATCTCTGGGTGTTTTTTTCTCCATTTAATAGCTACTATAGATGTTCTAATGCACATCAAAACCAATGTTGAACGCCATTATATTTACGCACTTTTCGGTACCATCATTGTGTATAACAGTTTGGATCCAGGTGAGACGTCGAGTTACATCATGCAATTTGGATCTATTGACAGAAAATACTATCGGGTATTTTAAGATACAGAGAATCATTGTCAGATCGCCACGGAGCGCTAAGTATCTACTAATTTGCTTCGTTGGATCGTGGTGGCGCTCCAGTTACGATCTTGGCGATCAAGTAGCGCTCCGATGGCGACTTAGGCGATCAATTAGCGATCAAATGGCGTTCTGGTCGGAGCGCCACGGATTTTTGTGCAGGGAGTAAACCGACGGCGATCATGGGGATCAGATAGCGATCCATTTGTGTAATATGTACACTCCTGGCCAAGTTCGATGACTACTTATGACGCATAAGATGTCTAGATTATGCACGTTGAATTACCAGAAATTAACAGTGGTTGCTCTCTAACTCCAATAGTTTTCATCCAATCTTTATAATTTTGTTGTAACAATTATTTAAATTTGATTTTAGATACTTGTACATGTACTTACGAACGAAACATCATCCTTTATTACAAATTCACGGAAATAGTTATTACAATTGTTTCACAGACAATTGGTTATGAGTATATAGCTATATTTGAACCATCATTGTTTATCATTGCCTCCTTTATTATTCATATGTAAAGATGCATAAGTGTTTTTACTAAGTTCACTTTCATTCAAATGATTCCTCATAGAAATTTCATGATATTAATTTATCCTGATAAAGAGCTATACACAAGTATTTGGCAGCAAGTGAAATAAAACCAAAAGAGAAAGCCCATGGATGTTTCTGTTTTACTTTCGTCTTACTTTAAGTTTCCACTTGTCTTCAAAATTGTCTTTTTAGCAACCACCAGCATAAACGTAGCTTAACATTGAACTAATCATACTTATCAGAGACTTATACATATAGTTTTACCACTGTACACAACATAGAATTGTACAGCTGAACGCAAATGCTTTCTCTTAGTACGTCGACAGTCTTGAAGCGCCTTCAGCGCTTTAATTTCTTGTCCAGGATTCAACCCTTTCCCCCATATACTGGCGTTTGTTAACCCATTACCCCATAAATGTGCATTTTTAGGCCTTTGATTTATTCCTCTACTTAAGAAAATAATTCCACTTTAAACAGTCATGAAAATGTAAGATGCGAAAGTAAAGCAGTGTGCATTGAGACACATTCTGCTTTATTTTCAACCTGCTTTAGGTGGCCACCTATTTTCAAAACTAGAAACATGCTATGGGGTAATGGGTAACAAGAAATATCTTTAAAAAAGATATTCGGCGGAATGAGTGGTTGAACTAAGGCTATATAGATGGGTGTGCAAAATTGAATTAAATTGAGGTTTTCAAAGAATTGTAATATCTTGGATTGAAAAGCAAAAAATACAAGTATTCAATTGAAACAGTAACTTTTATTTAAAATGCAAAACTATCATGTACAGAAATGCAAAACAAAACAATAATTTAACTCATATCCTAGCTACTGGTAGGAGATCCTCACATTAATCTATTGTTCCATTCATAGAGTTTCTTGAAACAAACTATAGCATACACAAATGTACAGATACAACAATCATCATATCTTAAAATAGAAGCATAATTAACTTCTGTGGCCTATTTCATCAGCCCAGTGTGTAGTAAAAGCCAGCCTGTATCTCTAAATTTTACACCCAGAGTCCACATCATGTAAAACTGTAATGGGACATAAACCAGCCTACAGGGCTCCAGATAAGAGTGAGTAAACTAAACAAATCACATTTTTCCACCTCTTTTAGCACCAAACCCTATGGTATTACCACTCATTTTGATTGTCTCGAAGAGACAATTCATATGTATAGTGACACCACAGGGTTTAATGCACAAATAAAGATTTTAAGTTTTGAAACAATTCCCTTATCTGGAGCCCTGGCTACTATCCAATCAGACTATTCAGTTTCAACAGGTGCTCTTAATTCTAAATTTCTGATCAAATATTATTGGTTGAAATGTGTGGCCAAATATAAATTAAGCGTGTCTAAATAGAAAACAGTCAGCTCCGCCGAAAAAAGAATTGCCTATTTGGAAAGAGCCTGATGAGAGGAAGTGCCATTTGCAAAGGCCATAACTCTGACATCATTGTTTTTTTAGTTATTTCCCTTTGTGATATTTTCTTGTCAAGAAGACAACTTCAGTTCTACTGATGCTATTGTAATGAAATTTTATGTATGGAAAGAAACTGATGAGAGAAAATGACATGCACAAGGGCAGCAATATTTAGTTTTTCCCCTTTGTCATATTTTATTGTCAGGAAAATAATTCCAGTTCTGCTGACGCTAGTGAAATAATTATCATTTATTGGAAATGGAAATAGCTTGATAAGAGGATGTGTCATGGATAAGGGTCATAAGCTTGGCAACAAAATTTACTTTTGTCATGTTTTCTTGTCTGGAAGATAACTCCATTTATAGTTATATTAAAATGATATCTTGCCCAGTCAACTTAGGTACAAACTTCAATGTTCTCAGGTGAGCGAATTTAGGGCCATGGCCCTCTTGTTTGTAATTTCAGTTGCAAAGCAACCAATTTATTGTCCCAGTCATGGGTCAGTTCGGGTCTGGGATCCATCCGATGAAAAAATGCATGAATAGGAAGAAAGAAAAATTTAATCAAACGTTTAACCCATTGCCTCACTGACATGACCTGATACCGACAGTGTTTTAAGAGTGCCTGCGACCTCATTTCAATATAGTTTATGAAAATTTCAAAACCTCGTAAAGAAAAAGTTCCACTGAATCTTGATGAAGCCAATTAATTTCAGCTAAATCAAAAATGAATTAGATCTTATTGTTGTACATCATCTGTTTTATGTATATTGATGGGGAAAAACTTGCGTGGTTTACATCATAAATAGACGATGTTCAATGTTCCATCTTCTTTTATTTTTTTCTTCCTACCAAACTCCCACAATGCCTTGCGATCCTCAACATGAAGAAAGTCAGTCAATAACAATGACAAAGGTTAAACTATAAAGATGATACAGTCATACACAGACACATAATAATCCTAGCTGGCCAGGCAGAGACAACTTTTACACAACCATTCACTCAATATAAAGAATATACCTTTACAAAGCTATTAAACTGCCAACTTTGAGCCGATCCATAGCCAAACTATGTTACAGAGAGTTTCATATGCCAAACCCCTTTCCCGTACTTGCAGTTGAACATCATTATTTTATTGAAACTTGTAACTTGAAACAAATGTACCGGTACTCAACTTGAAACAAGAAATATCTTTAAAAAAGATATTCCGTCGCAGGTTAAAGTTTTGTGTGGGGTACAGTGGAGAATCTGTTATTCTTTCCCGTTTAAACGCAAACGTACGCAAACGCAAAACACTAAAAAGTAGAAAATAACAACTTTTGGACAATTCTGATATTTCATGTTTATTTTGGTGGCAAACAGTTTGGAGCCTGTTCAAACGCCGGGTTACCGGGCGTCTGATCTGGCTCCAAATTGTTTGCACTGCAAATAATAGTTTTAGCGTAAACAGGTTTATTGGGAAATAATAACACATTCTCCACTGTACAGTATTCACTTAACCAGAGACAAGTGTATACACCGATTCTGACTTAACATCTTTCGTAAACAGACTTTCCCACATGCTAAATTTAGAGCTTATCCACGCTAAATTTAGAAATGATGACATAGACTGCATCTCAATGTTCTGCCAGGTTTACACTCGCAAAATTGATGTGAAAAAATAACAGAACGCCAGTCTAGGCCATTGGCCGATAAGAGTACTGCATTTCAAGCACGTGATCATTGACCAGGATTTCTAATCATTCCTGATTGGTTAAATTGTTTCATAGAGTTGCGGTCAAAAGACAAAACAGACCCGTCTGCGACGGGAAAAAGAAGAACATGTATAGATAATATTGTAAGCCCATGCTCAGACCTCAAAACTGGATAAATAAATCCGAAATGGCAAAGTCAATCTGTAATGCATGTACACACCTATCTTTTGTTTCATTCTTACAGATAACCCATATGCTTCCTGTAGAGGAGAAGTGCATTCTATGAAATACAATTCTGTCACAAAAAACATGGGCATCGAGGAAAATGAGGCTCAAAGGGCAACTTATGCAAAGTCTTGCAGGCAACTACAAAACATATCTATACTAAACATAAGATACATGTATACAAATCTCTATACTGTAGCTACATATACAAATTTTAAAGTCTCCAAATGTGTCCACAGACATGGCACAAGTAATATCCTTAAACCATTGTATGCGGGTAATATTGGCGGCCGTTTTAAAATCTTGTCTGCTGCATTAATGGCTCAAAATTGTGCAAATATCTTGTCATAGTTTGAAGAAATATTGATCTTGCTGCAAACAGTTTGGCTCTCAGACCAGGCCCCACAATGTGGGGCCTGATCTGAGAGTCAAACTGTTTGCCTAGAGGTACACGTAAAAGTGTATCCCGCATAAAATGGGTTAAGTTCCATTCAAAGTAATGCACACAGACACATAACTGTTAAAACATAATCTTAACTATAAACAATGTCTCAAATAACTAACTTATCTCAAATCTCAAACATCATCTCAGTGACATCTCAAACTATCTCATATTTGTAATCTCAAACATGTGATCTCATAAAATCTCAAGCATAGAATCTTAAGCTTCTAATCTCAGTATTATCTCAAATATAGAATCTGAAACATCTTAAACATAATGTTTCAATGCAAACAGGATCTCGGATCTAAAACATGTAATCCCAAAGCTAACAGTGGAAAAGATTTCAATTATATTGGTATGCAAAACATCTTATTCTAGATTTGGAAACAATGATTTAAATGAACACGTCGCAGCCTATGAGAATAAAATACTAAATTACAAGTGTAAGTTCTGATAAATATCACAGGAACTTAAGAATCATGGATATTGCTATAATTAATTTATGCAAACATCACTGTCAGTTGAGTAAGCATTAATGTGGAAAGTGCAACGTAATATTATACAATGAAAACTTCACATGCAATTAAACCAAATTATTGTGGAAATTGCAATCAAATACATGTTATCATGTATGCAAACATTGGTTAATAAACAAGGATCGAAATAGTTCAACCCAAGCTTTACTAAGGTTACCTAATAATACTGTGGAAATTGCAGAAATAATACATGTATGCAAACTTCACTTTTAGGTTAATAAATAATACTGTGGAAATTGCAATAATAATACATGTATGCAAACTTCACTTTTAGGTTAATAAATAATACTGTGGAAATTGCAATAATAATACATGTATGCAAACTTCACTGTCGCAAAAATTAAAATGAGTGATTAAACGTCAATGAAACGTCAGGTGTCTACATAGGCAAATCAGTGTTAATATGGCAATCTGGAAAACATACAATATGATATAAATTTGGTATTTTATTCTAGTGACTTGCATAGGAAACAGTATTTGGTTTGTCTGTGTTAAATGGCTGGGTTTTTACACGGCGGGTTTTAACGAGCGGAAGGCAACCCAAAAGCTGGGTTTTAACTAAGTTTGTTTACCTTGCCAATGTTATGTAAGGAGATAAGGTGTTTTACATAACATTAGTGAGATAAACAGTTGTCAGGATGGACACCACTGACCAAATGGTCAGAAAAAACTAAATAAGTAAAACAAACGGATAAAATCAGTGTTAATCACTTGTATTTTATCAAACAGTTCTAATCTAATCTAATCTAAAGAATAAAAGCATTATTTACACAAATGACTAAAGCCAGATAAAGTTTAAATGTGCTGCTTTAAGGCCTTTCGCTACCGGAAGTCGGTCTTGCGGGCGAGCGGATATGCGTCTGGACGACACAGACTTTTTTCGTACGTGTTTATACTAGAAAATTTATATAAAGGAAATGTTGATATAAATTAGTATAATCCTTCATAGCGCAGTTAGTATAGTGGTTGACTATAGTGGTTGACTAGCAATCCAAAGGTCATAGGTTCGAGACCCATCCGATCCAAATATTTTTTTTTAGTGTCCGATTTATTGACTTGTCAATCCATAACGCAGTAATCAAGAGACATGTTATGTTTAGTCTTCGTTGATTAGTACTAGTGATGTTTACGGTCCAAGTATATGTCCACTTACCTGTACATTTTAGTTTAATGACTTACAAGTCAATTAAATCGGTATACATGTAAACGATTTGATCGAACTATAAAGCCACACCTTGAAGCTTATCAATACGCTAACCTTTTCAAGATCGATATTGCCCATTATAATTATGTTCAAACAATATAATAAACCTTGTATGCAAGTCCATGAATAAATAATAATGCATTTTAATGACGAAGTTTTAATTCTAAGGTAGGTAACTGTATCTAAACAACAAATATCCCACATTTTAATAAGAAAATATGTTATTACAACAAATCCTGACTGTAATATTTTCTAATTTTTTCAGACTGACAAGTTCATCAACCATATATTTGAATAAAATGAAAACAAATATACATTGAATGAGTCAGTTTTTTGTAATTCAATTTTTTAGCATGTTGCAAAATTTAAATAGCTGATAACATCTTTCTGAACACCTTTATTTAAAATGTTTTTAGCTTTTCTTGTAATGAATGTTGTGGACTAGATTCTACTTATTGGGCGAGAATTATAGTCAGTAGCTTTATTCATTTTTAAGAAAAATAAAATCATCAAAATTCTAGGTTTTTGTCAGAAAAAGACCTTAAAGACAAACCACACAATAAATTTTGCCTATATTTACACACATTGTTTCTTAGGCTATTATCATTCTTCATGACAATTTTCATAACAATCGTATGGAAACTACGCGCATATGCGAAGTACCTTAAATGCAAACAATAATTTAGCAAAAAGATCTAAATAGCAAACAGCCAAAATGCTCAAAGTGAGAAGTAAAGACCAAAAATGGTGCTAAGTTAAATGGCTTTAAAAGTGACACACTCAATTTAGAAATGTAGTTAATTAAAGCAGAAAATGTTCCTTAAGTGTATTTTAAGCATTAAATAAGTTCCACCTAGAAGAATAAAATCTAACCTGCCAGTGTAAGGCAGGGTAGAATGCATCTTTCTAGTTGCTGGTCTGAGTAAGTGTGTGTGTGTGACTGAGAAATTTCCCTCAATATATAGCCTTTGAGAGAGCCTTCAATCACATGACCCTAATCAAGCCTTCTGATTGGCTGAGGGCAAATAATAGCCATTTCCTGTGTTAGGGCTAAATACAAAATAATTACTTATTATAAAGATACATTCTAAAATACTAAATAGTAGCTCAAATAACAGCCATTAAATCAAAACTATCAAATCTATATTCAGAGTGGCCAAATACAATATATAAGTGATGTTTCAAAATATGAGCAGTGAAGGGTCTAGAATTTCTAGACCCAGATATCAGCCGAAAATCAGCAAATACACAAAAATACTAATTCATCAAGTTCCCTAAAAATATCTATCATAAACTTCAAACCTTTAGACACATTATGAGTATAAATCTAGAATTTATAGTAATTTATTGACAGAGATAAAGCCCCAATTGTAAGAGCAAATCATTGCTTTTCCAGCTGGTGGCCATTTTGAATGCCTCTCTTTACTAAGGATCTAGCTCCTCAACACAATAAATCTAAATTACAGCATTACCTGGCCCTATTCAACAAAATGAACATGTGAAAAACATTAAGACAATAAAAGTCTACATAGTAGGCATTTAAATGTGTGACAAATATCACTGTACAAGAAGATATTGCACTTATTAGAGTCTGAATGGCAGATCTGGGTCACCTGGCAAATGTAAACAGCTCTACATTTGGGCAGGTAACTCAGGATCCAAACAATGTCATCCACCAAAAACTATTAGAAAAGGTAAAAATAAGGTATAAATGCCTAATCAGGCTGAGTTTCTACTGAATTTATGTTTATTTAATAAGATTTCACACCTGAGCCAATTTCCTCTATATGGTTATATAGTAGAAAATGGCCAAGATAGAAAATCTCTATTAAAACACTAAAAATGCAATATCAACCTAAAATATATGCACCGGTAGTTGCGGAAACACATCTCGAAACTACCGTGACCAAAATCACAACTATATTTGGTCTACAAGTCTTAAGAATCAAAATAAGCAATTTGCTATCTGAGCAGAAATCTGCTCAAGCATGTCGGGTCAACTCCAGTTTTACAACACTACACCCCCTACGGAAAATTAAAAATATCGCAAGATATTTTTAACATTTCGTCCCCGAAATAAAGTAGATTAACTGTTGAGCTGACATGCTTTACAAATAAACACATGGAAATATAAAGGAAAAATTAAATGCAAAGAATAATAAACTTTTCTAATACTCTGTAATCTAGCATATACATGAGCATCTTTGAACAAATACTCCAGCATAAACTTTAGAACAGAGTAACAACTATTTACACTAACATACTATGATATCAAATGGCAAGACTAGAAAAATAAAAATACCAATTGTAAAAACAATGTCATTCAGTATTCAGATAGATTTGAAACTACAAATCTAAATGAAACTGAAGAAAATTGCTAATATGTCAAAAATGAGTTATGAGAGACTGTTCTCAAAAATCTATCATTTTTACAAACAGTTGAAAACTATATTGCAAATATAGTACATTACCCAAAAACAAAAACATACAAAATTTTGTAATAGGAGATCTACGATGTGGTTCTACAATGTTTGCAGTGGACAAGTTTAACGGGTACATTTTAAATGACGAGTGTACTCGTCACCTAGGGTTCAATGAGTTAATGCAGGACATGATTAATGCGTTTCATATTAATTTCATTATGCACTAACTATAGTCTCCTGTCTACAGAAATATTTGATTTATTCGGGCCTCTTCATTGAAAGGCCGCAGTACATACTACATAGGTTATACTGTAATTCGCAGCTGAGCGGTTTCTGTATGACGTAATGATGCGCTACGCTCCTCCTTAGCACGCGGTGTCCTTGACCGGTTCATGACTTGTTTATTTCTCTGCCATACCCAAGTACAAAATTGAACGAATATGCCATATATTTTTTCATTTCTCGCTGAAATGGAGCCCTACCATTGGCTGGTAATCTAGGGCAAACGGTAATTAGATTTATATATACGGCATGGAGTAACGATTCACCTGCTGTCTACAATAGAATACAATAGAATAGCATTTCAAAACAACTAAGATCCAGATAATACGCCGAGTAACTCGGAGTCCGATCTGGATAAGCATTGATACAGCTCAGATTCTCAGTAACTCGGAGTCTGATCTGAAAAAAAAAAATGATATAGCTCAGATACTTAGTAACTCGGAGTCTGATTTGCATTTTATGAATTAAATATTCCTTTGGTATAAATTCAGACAGTTTGGATCCCGATCACAATGTTGAGTGACTCGGCGTCACAACTGTTTGATATCTATTAGAAGTTTTTTTTCACGTAAATTCCTACACAATCAGTTTGAATTTTGATCAGACGCCATGTAGATCGGCACTGCATCAGGATCCAAACTGTTTGACATCTTAGAGAACATTCAATTATTTTGCATTATAGTTTTACAAAAGCGATTTGGATGAAGATGAGACGCCGAGTAGCTCACCATCTGATCAAGATCTAAACAGATTTACATTTTATGAAGAAATATTCCTTTGAAAAACAACCCAGTAAATTCAGACAGTTTGGATCCCGATCACAATGTTGAGTGACTCGGCGTCGTAACTAGTTGATATCTATTAGAATTTTTTTCACGTAGATTCCTACGCAATCTGTTTGAATTTTGATCAGACGCCGTGTAGATCGGCACTGCATCAGGATCCAAACTGTTTGACATCTTAGAACAGATTCAATTATTTTTAGCTCACCTGAGCCAAAGGCTCAAGGTGAGCTATTGGGATGGCCCTGTGTCCGTCGTCGTGCGTCGTGCGTCGTGCGTCGTCGTTAATTACTTCAAATGACATCTCCTCCTATACCGCTGAACAGATTTCAACCAAACTTTACAGAAATGTTCCTTGGGTCAAGCTCTTTCAGATTTGTTCAAAGAATTAAAAACAATGCAGAACTCTGGTTGCCATGGCAACCAAAGCGAAAAAATAAGGAAATCTTAGCCACATTTCCTACTGGCAGAGTTACATAACTGAACTCAGGTCAGCTGAGGTTCACTATAACAGCAGCATATGGTGTTGTCTGCTACATTTTTATGCCCCTGCAGTTGGGGGCATATTGTTTTTGTCTGTCTGCTTTTTTTTGTCTGTTTGTCAATTTGTTTGTCTGTCAGTCCACAACTTTAATCTTAGCCATAACTTTGTTAAAGTTAGAAACTTTATAACTTAGGTCATATGTTCTGCAAAGGTCAATGTCATTTTTGAGTTATTTCCCAGTGTCATATTTTCTTGTCTTTGAGATAACTCCAGTTCTACTGATGTTAACCCATTACCCCATACACATGCCTTTTTACGCATTTAATTTATTCCTCCTCTAAAGAGAATAATTCCACTTTATACAGTCATAAAAATGTAAGATATAAGAAATGGTATCTATATCTTAGTAGATGATAACTTAAAGCAGGTTGAAAGTAAAGCAGAATGGGCAATAAATAATCATATGGAAATACATGTAGCTTGATAAGAAGAAGTGTCATGGATAAGGGCCATAACTCTGCCAACAATATTTTTTTAAGTTATTCCAATTTGTCATGGGTTTTTTGTCTGGAAGATAATTCCATTTACAGCTATATTAAAATGTTGTCTTGTCTATTACGCTAAGGCACAATGACCTCAGGTGAGCGAATTAAGGGCCATGGCCCTCTTGTTTATTATAGTTTTACAAAGGCGATTTGGATGAAGATGAGACGCCGAGTAGCTCGCCATCTGATCAAGATCTAAACAGATTTACATTTTATGAAGAAATGTTCCTTTGATATAAATTCAGACAGTTTGGATCCAGATCACAATGTTGAGTGACTCTGCGTCGTAACTGTTTTGATATCTATTAGAATTTTTTTCTCACGTGAATTCCTACGCAATCAGTTTGAATCTTGGTCATACACCGTGTAGATCGGCTCTGCATCAGGATCCAAACTGTTTGACACCTTTGCATTATTCAATTTTTACTTTCTTTCTAGTTTTACACACATTTGATGTAGATGAGACGCCGAGTAGCTTGGTTCTCATCAGGGATCCAAAATGATTCACAGTTTTTCGTTTCATTTTAACAGTTTGGATCAAGATGAGAATCCGAGTTGCGAGATGGGATAGTAAAAATTTGTCACAGACCTGCAGATGTGATTTGCTTGATTGGTTAATTAGTTGATTGATATTTCTGTCTACCGCCTAGGATTATATTTACTTTTGATGAGCCGAAGCTTTATTTATGCCCGAGCCGAAACTTTATTACCCCGCTTCCGGTGTGTCACGCAACGGTCAAGCGGCATCCCCCTGTGATATTTTTAGCTCACCTGAGCCATAGGCTCAAGGTGAGCTATTGGGATGGCCCTGTGTCCGGCGTCCGTCGTCGTGCGTCGTCCGTCGTGCGTCGTCCGTCGTCGTTAACAATTGCTTCAAATGACATCTCCTCATATACCGCTTGACAGATTTCAACCAAACTTTACAGAAATGTTCTTTGGGTCAAGCTCTTTCAAATTTGTTCAAAGAATTAAAAACAATGCAGAACTCTGGTTGCCATGGCAACCAAAGTGAAAAAATAAGGAAATCTTTAAAAATCTTCTTGTCAAAAACTGCAAGAGCCAGAGCTTAGATATTTGGCACACAGCATCATCTATAGGTCCTCTATCAAGTTCAAATTATGTCCCTAGGGTCAAAATTGGCCCCATCCCGGGGGTCACAGTTTTACATAGAGTTATATAGTGAACTTTTCAAACGTCTTCTTCTCTGAAACTAATATGGCTAGAGCATTGATACTCGGCATGGTGACACTACTAGATGTCCTTTACATATTTTGTTCAAATGGTTCCGGTCGGTTGCATAAGTAGGTCACAGGAGCTAAAAATAGATTTTTTCAATGAAAACTTTAAAAATCTTCTTGTCTGAAACTACAAGGGCCAGAGCTTAGATATTTGGCACATAGCATCATCTACTGGTCCTCTATCAAGTTTGTTCAAATTATGTCCCTGGGGTCAAAATTGGCCCCGCCCCGGGGTCACAGTTTTACATAGAGTTATATAGTGAAATTTTCAAACGTCTTCTTCTCTGACACTAATATGGCCAGAGCTTTGATATTCATCATGGTGACACTTCTAGATGTCCTTTACATATTTTGTTCAAATGGTTCCGGTCGGTTGCATAAGTAGGTCACAGGAGCTAAAAATAGTTTTTTTTCAATGAAAATTTAAAAAATCTTCTAGTCTGAAACTACAAGGGCCAGAGCTTAGATATTTGGCACATAGTATCATCTACAGGTCCTCTATCAAGTTTGTTCAAATTATTTCCCTAGGGTCAAAATTGGCCCCGCCCCAGGGGGTCACAGTTTTACATAGAGTTATATAGTGAAATTTTCAAACGTTTTCTTCTCTGACACTAATATGGCCAGAGCTTTGATATTCATCATGGTGACGCTTCTAGATGTCCTTTACGTATTTTGTTCAAATGGTTCCAGTCTGTTGCATAAATAGGTCACAGGAGCTAAAAAAAAAAAAATTCAATGGAAACTTAAAAAAATCTTTTTGTCTAAAACCCTAGTACCCTGATCTTAGATATTTGGCACATAGCATCATCTACAGGTCCTCTTTCAAGATTGTTCAAATTATGCCAATCGAGTAAAAAATGACTCTGTCCTGGACATAAATCTTTTTCGCCATTTTGTCAGTTATTCTCAGGTGAGCGAAATATGCCCCATGGGGCTCTTGTTGTAGATAGCATGAATGTGGAGCGTGCTCTATGGAATTCCGCGATTCCATTGGTTAACTATATTTAGATGTTGACCTCAGGAACAGTTAGAAACTTTCTGCATATTTCATAAGTTGACATAGATCGTCCTTTCCGAAAAAAGTGCGAGCAGTATCATATGCATGTCTTACGGAGATCACCGATCAACAACAGGGCACGACAAATTTTATTAAAAGATGGTTGCCCTCAGGGCAACCAGAATTATTTTCTGGTTGCCCTGAATTTTTTCGCACGAAAGATGTACCAAATTATCAGTGTAAAACAAACCCTTCATTCCCTGACTGCATTTACCCATAATTTTCACCATAACCAGTTTCTAGTTTTGCAGACGCATGACCACTTAAAGCAGGTTAAAAGTAAAGTGTTCTGCTTTGGAGCCGAATGGTGATAGTCCAGTTTTATACAATACATGTATAATATTTATATACCTATAAATTCATACATTTTGATAAATAAATGACTTGCTTGATCAAATACCATTGGTTAGTTACAAGTAACAGCTTATAGTTTTATTGTTGTTAATTTTTGTTCTAAAATGAGCAGTTTTACACTCCATTAAGCCTACTTTAATGAAAAAAAGGTAATTCATCCTGTTTTTTAAATTATGCAAATTCCTGGTTTCATAAAATGATATTCATGTATATAGATTATATACATTGTATTGCAAACAGTTTGGATCGAGATGAGGCGCGGCGCGAAATCTCATCTGGATCCAAACTGTTTGACACTGATATTTTCTGGAAGAAAATTCATAAAAAAGCATAACAGAGAAATTCAGAATAGTTGCAGACGACCAAATTGTGCAGACGACCATTGCATACATCATAAAATAGGTGTGGTTGGTTCGCCAGTAGAAAGTTTTGACAACCAAATTTCTACCGCGAAAACTGATTGCAAATCAATTCTATGTGCGTACTTTGTTGCAAAATTTAACTTAACATACATTTACACAAAGAGTATGTTACAATGGAAGAATTTATATGTTTAATTTTAATGGATGATAGAAAACTACGCTGGAGGATGTCTTTTTTACTCACAAATACACGTACCCGTCATAGCAAAAAGTACGGCGCCCCGCCTTTTTGTAACTTAAGATTCGTAAGTGTGTCTCTCATAACGTGGTTATTCAAAGGATTGTGTGGCGGAAATCAATTAATAAAATGATAAATGTTAATTTCTGTTAACAATCATCTAAAATGTTTGTCCTGAATTATTGACCGTATCGAAATAATCTTATTGTTCGCACACGGAATTCCGTTGTTCGGTCATGACCGCTTAATTGTCGTTGTAACACGTCTTCAATTCGGGGTAATTTTTTCAGTTTTTAAAATGGTAAATCTATTATCATAAACTGTATTTTCATTTTACGGGGAAAAGAAAAGTCCGACATAGCTCGTTGTCCGGGACTGTCAATCACTTTTTTTGATAACCAATTAAACAAACGTAATGTGTGAACCCACTCAGCAGGCGTGGTCAAACTTCAACCCAACTTTGGTATCGCGCCAATAACCGTGCCCCGCCTCCAAAATTATACTTCTATTTTCTCACGACGTTTTTCCCCTTTGTTGAACCCCGCCATGAGAAATAAACCCTTTGATCTATTTGTGTTTATTTCAATGTCAATAACGTCAACGTCATGATTCACAATGTGTTGTGTACTAGTTAGCAGACATTTTTTGGATTGATGGACTATAAAAGTAGACTTCTAGTTCTACTGTGGAATACATTTCAACTTTGATCACACGGTAAAACAGCGACATATTAATTTGCCAAAACAAACTTGTACCGCATTTAATTATATCAGCGTACTTCAGTTTTACCGAAAATGCGTTTTCTGTATCGTTCGTAGCTTGTTCTAAACCTAGACACAAATGGGTGTGACAGTCTATGTTTTACACATTACGTTCACGCAACATCTCGGTCTTCCCTTTCATTTGCGCATAAAGTTATAAGTGTACCCGACTGTATCCGCGGGGGCTTGTCTACACAATATTTACTGGCATGACAACCTGGAAGCGTGGTGTTTATTTGACCGTGAAAAGCTAATTGGGGGTGTCTAATCGGTGATTATCATGACCTGTGTCACCCGTACTACTATATACACTGATAAGTGTCAGCGGGGGTCTTTGTTCCTTCAATAAGACACTTAGCCTTGATCTAGTTGGCAACATCCGTTACGCTCAATCAAAATTTAAGATTTTCAACGTATTTTTTTTCTGAAAATGGAATTTCCCGGGCTTCTCAAATTGGAATTTAGAGGGTGCCCGCCGGGCTTCAGTTTAAAAATTATGGTTGCCCAAGCCCCTAATTTGGTTGCCCGCCGGGCTCCGGGCACAGGATTTGTCGTGCCCTGCTGAACAATAGGTCACACCTAATGACCTAAGCCTCGTTTTATGAAATTATTTGTGTAGCAACCCTATAATTAGATTTGGGATTTCGGAAGATATTTGAACACACTTTAAATGTGTAGACACCCGGACAGTACAATTTCAATAGAAGAATGAGATTTTAGCCGCTAAATAGAGGACTCGCTCTAACCCGCTCTCATCAGGTAATTGATAAGCCGCGGAAAGCCGAGCTTATCAGGGAATAGATAAAGTCACGCTTTTACGGGCTCATAAGGTAATAATGAAACACGCGCTGACACGCGCGCATAAGGGAAAGGGTTAAATTTATGACCTGGGCAAACCATAGAAATTCCCATCAAAAGGCTCCTGGTGGACCCCTCTGATCTGGATCTATAGTCGGTTAGTGTCATTTTTATACCAGATTCTTGGCCAGTAGAGAGCAAATCTTAATTTCCTCTTATCTTTCAGCTCATATGGCACATAGTGCCAAGGTGAGCTATTTTGATCATCCTCTGTCCGTCGTGGTTCGTCCGTTCGTTCGTTCGTCTTCAACAATTTCTTTAAACGACATCTCCTCCGAAACTACTGGATAGATCTTTACCAAACTTGGCCTGAATGATCCTTATATGGTCCTCTTTCAAAGTTGTACAAATATTTCCGGTCCGTTGCATATCTAGGTCACAGGAGCTAAAAATAGATTTTTTCAATGAAAACTTAAAAAAATCTTCTTGTCTGAAACCACAGTACCCTGAGCTTAGATATTTGGCACAAAGCATCGTCTTCAGGTCCTCTATCAAGATTGTTCAAATTATATCCCTGGGGTTAAAAATGACCACGCCCCGGGGGTCGTAAATTAACATAGAGTTATATAGTGAAATCTTCAAACATCTGTTTCTCTTAAACTAATTTGGCTAGAGCTTTGATATTTGGCATGATGACTCTTCTAGAAGCCGTTAACCAATATTGTAAATGTGGTTTTGGTCTGTTGCATATCAAGGTCACAGGAGCTAAAAATAGATTTTTTCAATGAAATCTTAAAAAATCTTCTTTTCTGAAACCACAGTACCCTGAGCTTAGATATTTGGCACAAAGCATCGTCTTCAGGTCCTCTATCAAGATTGTTTAAATTATGTCCCTGGGGTAAAAAATGACCATGCCCTGGGGGTCATAATTTTACATAGAGTTATGTAGTGAAATCTTCAAACATCTTTACCTCTGAAACTAATATGGTCAGAGCTTTGATATTTGGCATGATGACACTTGTAGAAGCCATTAACCAATAGTGTAAATATGGTTCCGGTCTGTTGCATATCTAGGTCACAGGAGCTAAAAATAGATTTTTTCAATGAAAATTATGTCTCTGGGGTGAAAAGTCATCCCATACCAGGGGTTATGTGACCCTTGTGTTGGTTTTTCCAGGTGAGCGATATTTAGGCCCGCATGGGCCTCTTGTTTCTTGATAGTGTCTCTCTGTCTCTTGTGTATTACACCATTGTTTTCAAGGCTCAATGCCGGGGGCCTCCGTGGCCTAGTGGTATAGTCACTTTGACTTACATCACTAAGCTCCTCACCGCTGTGAGTTCGAATCCCAGTAGGGTCGTTCGGATTTTTCATGTGGGGAAGCCTTCCAGCTGGCTTGCGGAAGGTCGGTGGTTCTACCCAGTTGCCGATTTGTGCCTGAAACAATGCATAAAGGACTTCTGGGGTCTTCCTCCACCTATAATTAGCTGGACGTCGCGATATGACTGAAATACTGTTGAAAGCGACGTAAAATCAAAACAAGAGGGCCATGGCCCTAAATTCGCTCACCTGAGGACATTGAAGTTTGTACCTAAGTTGACTGGGCAAGACAACATTTTAATATAGCTATAAATGGAGTTATCTTCCGGACAAGAAAACATGACAAAAGTGAATTTTGTTGCCAAGCTTATGACCCTTATCCATGACACATCCTCTTATCAAGCTATTTCCATTTCCGGTAAATGATAATTATTTCACTAGCGTCAGCAGAACTGGAGTTATTTTCCTGACAATAAAATATGACAAAGGGGAAAACAAAATATTGCTGCCCTTATGCATGGCATTTTCTCTCATCAGTTTCTTTCCATACATAAAATTTCATTACAATAGCATCAGTAGAACTGGAGTTGTCTTCTTGACAAGAAAATATGACAAAGGGAAATAACTAAAAAAACAATGATGTCAGAGTTATGGCCTTTGCAAATGGCACTTCCTCTCATTAGGCTCTTTCCAAATAGGCAATTTCATGTTACCCATTACCCCATAGCCTGTTTCTAGTTTTGAAAATAGGTGGCCACCTAAAGCAGGTTGAAAGTAAAGCAGAATGGGTCTTAATGCACACTTTGCTTTACTTTCAAACTGCTTTAAGCTACCATCTACTAGGATATAGAAACTTATTTCACATCTTACATTTTCATGACTGTTTAACCCTTTCCCCCATAGAAGCGCCTTTTAGCGCATTCAGTTTATTCTTGCTCTGAAGAAAATAGTTCCAATTTATACATTCATAAATATGTATAATACAAAATATTTTCTATATTCTAGCAGATGATAGCTTAAAGCAGGCTGAAAGTAAAGCAGAATGCGCTTAAAGCGCATTCTGCTTTACTTTCAACCTGTTTTAAGTGGACACCTACATTCAATACTAGAGATATGCTATGGGGGAAAGGGTTAAAGGGGAATTATTTTCTTAAGTGGAGGAATAAATCAAAGGCCTAAAAATGCACATTTATGGGGTAATGGGTTAACAAACGTCAGTATTTATTGGGGGAAAGGGTTGAATCCTGGACAAGAAAAAATGACAAAACATGCAGATAACTGTGACAAAACCAATATTAAACATATGTATAAATATGGCATAAGACATAATTACATAACTGTCAGTGGATCACTTCCAGATCCTGTTTCTCTAAGTATGAAGAAGACTGAACCATTTCTAAACTTTAGCAGACAACATGTTCAGTTCTGTTGGCCTGATCACTGAGGTCTACTATTAAGCAAGAGTACTGTAGCATTAGCAGCACTGCTGCTGGTGGCTTACCCTTACCAGACTGAAATGATGTCTGCTAAATACCTTCTGTGTGTAAAAAATGTACATTTTTTTTTTAGAAAATGTTAAGTTGGTAAATGAGTGGCAAATAGTTTGGATCCAGATTAGATGCAGCATTATGTTGCATCTGATCTGGATCCAAACTGTTTGCAAATATTGGTTATTTGCCCATAGTATATTAAGGGTAACTCAGGTAAATACAGTTCTGCCTAAATCAAAAATACTGTAAAACCTGCCTAGAGCAGCACTTAAACTGTGCAGGGTGGTGTCAAATGTGACCCTAGGGATTTCATTTTAACAAACTATAGAGGGATCCACCAGGAGATTCTACTGTACAAATATCAAAGCTTAGGGCCTAGTAGTTTTGGGCAAGAAGATTTTTTAAAGATTTTTGCTTTTTTGCTTTTTCAAGCAGAGTTTGTGCTTTTTTTCCTTTTTTTTGAACAACTTCTGTAGAGAAGCATCCAAGGAACATCATGAGCAGTTTGAACTCTCCCTACAATCGGCGGGTTTCAGAGGAGATGTCGTTTGAAGTAAATGTGAACGGACAGACATACTACGGACGGTGAGCGGTCACAATAGCTCACCTTGAGCCTTTGGCTCAGGTGAGCTAACAAATCAAATCAAATCAAGGCTCAATGCCATCACTCTTTCAATTCTTTTCTGACCTGGCAACTTCAGTGTTTTAAAATCCTCTTTAAATAGGTCTTTCAATTCTTCCTTTTCAAAATTACTCCACCTCTTTTGCTCCTAGGGCTTCACTTGCTTTTTATACGCCCGTCTTCAGACGGGACGTATTATGTCGTGGCGCTGTCCGTCCGTCTGTCCGTCCGTCTGTCCGTCCGTTAACTTTTTCATGTTCGCTCTCTAACTCAAACAAATTTAGTCTAATCCTTTTGAAACTTGGTCAAAACGTGTATGACCATAATATCTCGTTCAAGTTCGATAACCAGCAAGATTGACCCAGACATTCAAGAGTTATGCCCCTTTTTTGTCAAAAACGGGCATATTAGTTTGTCCGCTCTCTAACTCAAACAAATGTTTTTTAATCCTTTTCAAACTTTGTCAGCATGTGTATGACCATAATATCTCGGTCAAGTTCGATAACCAGCAGGATTGCCCCAGACATCCAAGAGTTATGCCCCTTTTTTCGTAAAAAACGGGCATATTTTAGTTTGTCCGCTCTCTAACTCAAACAAATTTATTTTAATCCTCTTGAAACTTTGTCAGCATGTGTATGACCATAATATCTCGGTAAAGTTCGATAACCAGCAGGATTGCTCCAGACATTCAAGAGTTATGCCCCTTTTTTCGTAAAAAACGGGCATATTTTAGTTTGTCTGCTCTATAACTCAACCACATTTATTTTAATCCTTTTGAAACTTGGTCAGCATGTGTATGACCATAATGTCTCTGTCAAGTTTGATAACAAGCAGGATTGCACCAGGCATTCAAGAGTTATGCCCCTTTTTTCGTAAAAAACGGGCATATTTTAGTTTGTCCGCTCTCTAACTCAAACAAATTTATTTCAGGCCTTTTGAAACTTGGTCAGCATGTGTATGACCATAATGTCTCGGTTACGTTTCATAACCAGCAAGATTGCCACAGACAGTCAAGAGTTATACCCCTTTTTTATACGCCCGTCTTCAGACGGGACGTATTATGTCATGGCGCTGTCCGTCCGTCTGTCCGTCCGTCCGTCCGTCCGTCCGTCTGTCCGTCCGTTAACTTTTTCATGTCCGCTCTCTAACTCAAACAAATTTAGTCCAATCCTTTTGAAACTTGGTCAGAACGTGTATGACCATAATATCTCGGTCAAGTTCGATAACCAGCAAGATTGACCCAGACATTCAAGAGTTAACCAGCAAGATTGCCCCTGACATTCAAGAGTTATGCCCCTTTTATCATCAAAAACGGGCATTTTTTAGTTTGTAGCTCTCTTTCTCAAACAAATTTATTCCCATCCTTTTGAAACTTGGTCAGCATATGACCCCTAACTTTCAGGGTTCTTCCCCTTTTGTTTTTACCATGATAGGGTTTTGGTATGACTACATTCTAAGATTGATTTGACGGGCGTATAATGTGCCCGGCTTGCGGTGCTCTTGTTCATCTAAAACGACATTTTTTAGTTTGTCCGCTCTCTAACTCAAACAAATTTATTCCAATCCTTTTGAAACTTGGTCAGCATGTGTATGACCATAATGTCTCGGTCAAGCTCCATAACCAGCAAGATTGCCCCTGACATTCAAGAGTTATGCCCCTTTTATCGTCAAAAACGGGCATTTTTTTGTTTGTAGCTCTCTTTCTCAAACAAATTTATTCCCATCCTTTTGAAACTTGGTCAGCATATGACCCCTAACTTTCAGGGTTCTTCCCCTTTTGTTTTTACCTTGATAGGGTTTTGGTATGACTACATTCTAAGATCGATTTGACGGGCGTAAAATGTGCCCGGCTTGCGGTGCTCTTGTTAGCTCACCTGAGCCGAAGGCTCAAGGTGAGCTGTTGTGATCGCCGTCCGTCCGTCGTCTGTCTGTCCGTCCGTTCAAATTTACTTCAAGCGACATCTCCTCTGAAACCGCGAGTTTGAGGGGAAAACTAACATGCTCACGGTGTTCCTAGGATGCTTATCTACAGAAATTGTTAAAATAAAACTCAAATGTGGACTACTAATTGAAATTTATTAAAAAAAGTGAAAAACTTTAAACAAGTTTTTTGTAAAAAACCACTGTTCCCACACCTTAGATATTGCATGAATAGTATCTTCTACTAAATCACTTTCAAAATTGTAAAAAATCAAAACCCTAGGGTCAAATTTGACTCAACCCTTGTCATATCAGTGCAATTTGATGCAGGTCTGACAGTAAAAACTCTCTAATGATCCGTTTTTACACAGACCCATGGTATCTTCCAGGCTAAGAAGCTACCCTTATACTAAATGCAACATTTTTGCAAACAGTTTGGATCCAGGTCAGATGCCACATAATGCTGCATCTAATCTGGATCTAAACTATTTGCCACTCATTTACATATTTTCTTATATTTAGAAAATATAAGTTATTATTTTTTACATAATTCACATACAAACATTTGGAGCAGACAACAGTTCAGCATGATAATAGCAATTTCTCTGAGGGACCGTCTGTTATTGCATAATTGACCCATAGCTAGCTCTGAACTCAGGTCACTGAGATACATAACAGAAATGATGTCTGCTATTTTATGCTCAAGTACAACTTAGTTCGAGGCATATTGCTTTTGGTCTGTCTGTTTGTTTGTTTGTATTTTGTTTGTTTGTTTATCTTTCTGTCTATCAGTCCACGATTAATTCTTGGCCATAAACAGTATGGATCCAGGTCAGATGCCACATAATGCTGCATCTAATCTGGATCCAAACTATTTGCCACTCATTTACATATAGTTTCTTATATTTAGAAAATGTAAATAATGATATATATTAACCTATTAACCCATACATATTCCTTTTTATGTCTTTAATTTATTCTTCTACAGAAGAAAATAATTTCACTTTATACAGTCATTGTTGTCTTTAACAATTGCTTCAAATGACATCTCCTCATATACAGCTGAAAAGATTTCAACCAAACTTTACACGAATGTTCCTTGGGTCAAGTTCTTTCAAAATTGTTCAAAGAATTAAAAACAATGTAGAACTCTGGTTGCCATGGCAACCAAGTGAAAAAAATAAGGAAATCTTAAAAAATCTTCTTGTCTGGAGGAAGATTGTTAACTAAAGTGGACATCAAAAATAATTTTAAGAAATCTTACACTGCTTTACTTGCTTTGAAAAAAACAATTTTTTCCCTACAGAAATGAAATTAAATAATAACAAGAGGGCCATGATGGCCCTAGTATCGCTCCCCT
Organism: Gari tellinella; assembly: GCA_922989275.2. NCBI lineage: Eukaryota > Metazoa > Mollusca > Bivalvia > Cardiida > Psammobiidae > Gari > Gari tellinella. The sequence goes on from OV277865.1 coordinate 59,162,244, forward strand.
GAGTATAATGAACCAAATATTTTTCCTTTGGATTTCGCCCATAACCAAAATCATCTGAGGACTTATAGTCAAATTCATATGTAAAGTCTGTCATAATTTAACTGCAATCACTTAAAATTTCCAGAGCGAAATATAGATGTTTGTTGGTAAAACATGTTTAGACATTTTTAAACATGGATTTTCGTTCAGTGATCATTTCAGCTAATCATGTTTAAACCAGAGCTTATAGATATTTACCATGTTTATATTTTAAAAATGTTAAAATATGGTAGTCCTGAGGTCAAAATTGACCCTGTACTGTGAGGCTATTCCTTTTCTATACCCTAGAGACTTTCCTACCTTGCCGAGGTTCTAGAGCTTAATTGTCATAGGGGATGTTTCTGTTTATTTGACAGAGATTATCCTCTCTGCCAAGAACTGAAAGGAAGGCAAGATTGTGGTTTTGATCCCATACACTGCTCCACAATGAATGAGATTAGCCGAAATCATCTTCCTCATTATCCCTCATTGTTCATCAGTGCTATATGACCTATTTTGTGTCGCAGTGCCATAAAACCCAACTCATCCATCTATCTATCCTTCTCTTTTCACATCAGAAACTACATGTTTCCCTGGTGTCTAATTTCTCCCACATTTATTATTCATAAAATAGCAAACAGTTTGAATCTGGGTCCAAACTGTTTTTGCAAACATTTTGCAAACAGTTTGAATCCAGATCAGATACAATGCAATGTCTGATTTGGATCCAAACTGTATTTTATATAAAACCAACACTATAGTCATTTTAACACATTAACTCTTTGCATGCTAGTTGCGAAATTGTGATTACCTTTGCAAACAGTTTGGATCCTGATGAGACGTTGCGTAACGCAATTTCAAAAATTCTTCCTTGAGAACAGTAGCAGACGACAATTGTTGCAGGCGACAAATTTACCCAGCATGCAAAGAGTTAAATTGGCAAGCTAAAGGTATCTCTGACCTCTCAGAGCCGGTCATGAAGCCTGTATACCAGGTGCAGGAATCCCTTGAAATCACACTATGCTTCAGAACTGTTATCTCTCAATTTCTCAAAAAAAAACGTTTTAGGCATTTTAACCTTAGATAAATTGTCATAAGTTTCAAACACTTTGAATTTTGATCAGATATAAAACAATTTGGCATCTGATGATTAGATAAGAATCCAAATGTGCTTATTTCAGTCATCATCAACAGTGATAAAGGTTAAAACACTTAGCTGATCATTCTGATAGAAATGTTGTCAGCTGAAGTTAAGATGCTTTGTTTTGACCTACGGTTTCACCGGACATGACCCATTTTCGAACTAGACCTAGATTTTGTAAAGAACAACATTTGAGGCAAGTTTGATGAAGATTGACCCAATTCTGTGGCCTCTAGTGTGTTCAGAAGGTTTTTTCTATGATTTGACCTAGTGACCTACTTTTTGACCCCACATGACCCATTATCGAACTTGATCTAGATTTTGTCAAGAACAACATTTTGGCCAAGTTTGATGAAGATTGACCCAAAACTGTGGGCTCTAGTGTGCTATAAAGCAAAACTTCACGGACGACGCACGCCTACGCCGGACACAGCACGATCACAAGTGCTCAGGTGAGCTAAAAAGTACCTTTATTTGCAAACACATATGGATTGTCATGCAGAATGCCGGCCTTCCTCCTGACATCTTGGTCAGCAAGAAACGCTAGAATACCTCTCACATCACTAGGTATGATAACTGGATAACCAGTCTAAAAATCAATGTGACAAAATTTGAAGTCAAACATTGATAGTATGTTAAGCTTATTTGAAAATGCAAGGTGTAAATCTAAAGGCAATTGTGACAAGTTGAACTTTTTTTTATGCCCCCGGCATCGACAGATGCAGGAGCATATAGTAATCGTCCTGTCCTTCCGTCCGTCCTTCCGTCCGTCCGTCCGTCCGTCCTTCCGTCCGTCCGTCCGTAACCAGGTTAAGTAGATTTTACCGTTTCATCTAGCATCAACACCGCTTATTCAAATGCTTGGATACTTATACAGTTGTTGCCTTGGACCATTCCCTAGCCACCAACAATACCCAACCTTGATTTTGACCTTGACCTTGACCTAATTTGGACTTAGAATATTTTGAATGGGCTATTTCTTGGTTAACTAGATTTTACCGTTTCGTCTAGCATCAACACCGCTTACTCCAATGCTTGGATACTTATACAGATGTTGCCTTGGACCATTCCCTATCCACCAATATCACCCAACCGTGATCTTGACCTTGACCTTGACCTAATTTGGACTTAGAATATTTTGAATGGGCTATTTCTTGGTTAACTAGATTTTACCGTTTCGTCTAGCATCAACACTACTTACTACAATGCTTCTATACTTATACAGTTATTGCCTTGGACCATTACCAACCCACCAGTAATACCCAACCTCAGTTTGACCTTGACCTTGACCTAATTTGGACTTAGAAAAGATTCAGAATATATTGTCAATGATGCCACCGGGGGCATAAGCGTTTATTGAACGCAGTCTTGTTTATTCCATTTTCAAATAAGTTCCTTACTGGTATTAATAGCATAATAGGCTATCATAATACTGCTAATGCTACAGATGTCTCATCGTAAAAATTTAATGAGTGCCTGTGTGTGACTCAAGAGCTAGAGTTCCGATTCGTTTTCTCACATAATCATCAAAATATTACTAATAAAGAAACCTATATAATAAATAACACAATCTAAGATATTAGTCAAAAGTAACATACTTGTTTTACCTCCCAATACATTTTTTTTATCTAGATCAAGCACTCAATGGGACAAATAAAAAGAACAAGTTTGAGCCAGATTGGATAAAACTTGTGACCTCTATAGAGTGTAAACACACTTTTAAAACACAACTGACATTCCAGCGTCTCCAAAGCTTATTATGAGATAAATCAAATGGGCTAAAATTAAGTTTGGCTAATATACCTTTCTACGTATTGTGACATGTTCTTGAGTCGTCAGTAATCGCTGTTCAAACTTGGTCAACTCTCCTCGAATTTCCTCTCCAACTTGGTCTACACCCACCTTCCTGGATGCATATGATGTTAGTCTGCAATTCCAATGAAAGTAGCTTATTATTATTTTTCTTCATAGCTATGCCTTTTTAGCTCACCTGAGCCAAAGGCTCAAGGTGAACTATTGGGATGGCCCTGTGTCCGTCGTGCGTCGTCGTGCGTCGTCCGTCGTCGTTAACAATTGCTTCAAATGACATCTCCTCCTATACCGCTTGACAGAATTCAACCAAACTTTACAGAAATGTTCCTTGGGTCAAGCTCTTTCAAATTTGTTCAAAGAATTAAAAACAATGCAGAACTCTGGTTGCCATGGCAACCAAAGTGAAAAAATAAGGAAATCTTAAAAAATCTTCTTGTCAAAAACTGCAAGGGCCAGAGCTTAGATATTTGGCACATAGCATCATCTATAGGTCCTCTATCAAGTTTGTTCAAATTATGCCCCTGGGGTCAAAATTGGCCCCGCCCCAGGGGTCACAGTTTTACATAGAGTTAGATAGGGAAATTTTCAAACGTCTTCTTCTCTGAAACCAATGTGGCCAGAGCTTTGATATTTGACATGGAGAAACTTCTAGATGTCCTTTACCAAAAGTGTTCAAATAGTTGTGGTCGGTTGCATAACTAGGTCACAGGAGCTAAAAATAGATTTTTTACAATGAAAACTTAAACAATTTTCTTGTCTAAAACTACAAGGGCCAGAGCTTAGATATATGGCACATATCATCGCCTACAGGTCCTCTATAAAGTTTGTTCAAATTATGACCCTAGGGTCAAAATTGGCTCCGCCCCGGGGGTCACTTTTACATAGAGTTATATAGAGAAAATTTCAAACGTCTTCTTCTCTGACTCTAATATGGCCAGAGCTTTTATATTCTGTATGGTGACACTTTTAAATATTGTTCAACTTGTTCCGGTGTAGCAGTCAATTCTTTCCCCCCTCAAAAGTTTCCCCGGGGAAAGAATTGGCTAGCCAAAACCTTCCCCGGGGAAAGAATTGGCTAGCCAATTCTTTCCCCCCCTAGTCAAAAACTTCCCCCCCTATAATTTCAAAAGTGGGATACTTTTAGCTAGCTAATTCTTTCCCCCCCCTTAGTTGAAACTTTCCCCGGGGAAAGAATTGGCTAGCCAATTCTTCTAGCCAATTCTTTTCCCCCCTATAATTTCGCACTGTAGGATTTCTTTCTCACTATCTGGCGGAATTGTATGGTTTGACTATCTTGGAGGGGGAAAGTTTTGGCTAGCCAATTCTTTCCCCCCTTTCTGACAGTGTGCGAAATTGTATGCTTTGACTATCTCGGAGGGGGGAAAGTTTTGGCTAGCCAATTCTTTCCCCCCCTATCTGTCAGTCTGCGGAATTGCATCATTTGACTATCTTGGAGGGGGGAAAGTTTTGGCTAGCCAATTCTTTCCCCCCTCTCTTTCAGTCTGTGGAATTGTATACTTTGACTATCTTGGAGGGGGGAAAGTTTTGGCTAGCCAATTCTTTCCCCCCTCTCTTTCAGTCTGTGGAATTGTATACTTTGACTATCTTGGAGGGGGGAAAGTTTTGGCTAGCCAATTCTTTCCCCCCTATCTGACAGTGTGCGAAATTGTATGCTTTGACTATCTCTGAGGGGAAAGTTTTGGCTAGCCAATTCTTCCCCCCCCCCTATCAGCCAGTCTGCAGAATTGCAACATTTGACTATCTTGGAGGGGGGAAAGTTTGGGCTAGCCAATTCTTTCCCCCCTATCTGACAGTCTGTGGAATTGTATACTTTGACTATGTTGGAGGGGGGAAAGTTTTGGCTAGCCAATTCTTTCCCCCCTATCTGTCAGTCTGCGGAATTGCATCATTTGACTATCTTGGAGGGGGGAAAGTTTTGGCTAGCCAATTCTTTCCCCCCTATCTGCCAGTCTGCAGAATTGCAACATTTGACTATCTTGGAGGGGGGAAATGTTTGGCTAGCCAATTCTTTCCCCCCTATCTGACAGTCTGTGGAATTGTATACTTGGACTATCTTGGAGGGGGGAAAGTTTTGGCTAGCCAATTCTTTCCCCCCTATCTGTTAGTCTGCGGAATTGCATCATTTGACTATCTTGGAGGGGGGGAAAGTTTTGGCTAGCCAATTCTTTCCCCCCTATCTGACAGTCTGTGGAATTGTATACTTTGACTATGTTGGTGGGGGGAAAGTTTTGGCTAGCCAATTCTTTCCCCCCTATCTGTCAGTCTGCGGAATTGCATCATTTGACTATCTTGGAGGGGGAAAAGTTTTGGTTAGCCAATTCTTTCCCCCCTATCTGTCAGTCTGCGGAATTGCATCATTTGACTATCTTGGAGGGGGGAAAGTTTTGGCTAGCCAATTCTTTCCCCCCTATCTGCCAGTCTGCAGAATTGCAACATTTGACTATCTTGGAGGGGGGAAAGTTTTGGCTAGCCAATTCTTTCCCCCCTATCTGACAGTGTGTGAAATTGTATGCTATGACTATCTCTGAGGGGGGGGGAAGTTTTGGCTAGCCAATTCTTTCCCCCCTCTCTGTCAGTGTGTGGAATTGTATGCTTTTACTATCTTGGAGGGGGGAAAGTTTTGGCTCGCCAATTCTTTCCCCCCTATCTGACAGTCTGTGGAATTGTATACTTGGACTATCTTGGAGGGGGGAAAGTTTTGGCTAGCCAATTCTCCCCCCCCCCTCCCTATCTGACAGTGTGCAGATTGTATGCTTTGGCTATCTCGGAGGGGGGAAAGTTTTGGCTAGCCAATTCTTTCCCCCCTATCTGTCAGTCTGCAGTATTGCATCATTTGACTATCTTGGAGGGGGGAAAGTTTTGGCTAGCCAATTCTTTCCCCCCTATCTGACAGTCTGTGGAATTGTATACTTTGACTATGTTGGTGGGGGGAAAGTTTTGGCTAGCCAATTCTTTCCCCCCTATCTGCCAGTCTGCAGAATTGCAACATTTGACTATCTTGGAGGGGGGAAAGTTTTGGCTAGCCAATTCTTTCCCCCCTATCTGACAGTCTGTGGAATTGTATACTTTGACTATGTTGGTGGGGGGAAAGTTTTGGCTAGCCAATTCTTTCCCCCCTATCTGTCAGTCTGCAGAATTGCAACATTTGACTATCTTGGAGGGGGGAAAGTTTTGGCTAGCCAATTCTTTCCCCCCTATCTGACAGTGTGCGAAATTGTATGCTTTGACTATCTAGGAGGGGGGGAAAGTTTTGGCTAGCCAATTCTTTCCCCCCTATCTGTTAGTCTGCGGAATTGCATCATTTGACTATCTTGGAGGGGGGAAAGTTTTGGCTAGCCAATTCTTTCCCCCCTATCTGACAGTCTGTGGAATTGTATACTTTGACTATGTTGGTGGGGGGAAAGTTTTGGCTAGCCAATTCTTTCCCCCCTATCTGTCAGTCTGCGGAATTGCATCATTTGACTATCTGCGAGGGGGAAAAGTTTTGGCTAGCCAATTCTTTCCCCCCTATCTGTCAGTCTGCGGAATTGCATCATTTGACTATCTTGGAGGGGGGAAAGTTTTGGCTAGCCAATTCTTTCCCCCCTATCTGCCAGTCTGCAGAATTGCAACATTTGACTATCTTGGAGGGGGGAAAGTTTTGGCTAGCCAATTCTTTCCCCCCTATCTGACAGTCTGTGGAATTGTATACTTGGACTATCTTGGAGGGGGGGAAAGTTTTGGCTAGCCAATTCTTTCCCCCCCTATCTGTTAGTATGTGGAATTGCATCATTTGACTATCTTGGAGGGGGGAAAGTTTTGGCTAGCCAATTCTTTCCCCCCTATCTGACAGTCTGTGGAATTGTATACTTTGACTATGTTGGTGGGGGGAAAGTCTTGGCTAGCCAATTCTTTCCCCCCTATCTGTCAGTCTGCGGAATTGCATCATTTGACTATCTTGGAGGGGGGAAAGTTTTGGCTAGCCAATTCTTTCCCCCCTATCTGTCAGTCTGCGGAATTGCATCATTTGACTATCTTGGAGGGGGGAAAGTTTTGGCTAGCCAATTCTTTCCCCCCTATCTGTCAGTCTGCAGAATTGCAACATTTGACTATCTTGGAGGGGGGAAAGTTTTGGCTATCCAATTCTTTCCCCCCTATCTGACAGTCTGTGCAATGGTGTGTTTTGACTATCTAAGAGGGGGGAAAGTTTTGGCTAGCCAATTCTTTCTCCCCTATCTGACAGTCTGTGGAATTGTATGCTTTGACTATCTTGAAGGGGGGAAAGTTTTGGCTAGCCAATTCTTTCCCCCCTATCTGACAGTGTGCGAAATTGTATGCTTTGACTATCTTGGAGGGGGGGAAAGTTTTGGCTCGCCAATTCTTTCCCCCCTATCTGACAGTCTGTGGAATTGTATACTTTGACTATGTTGGAGGGGGGAAAGTTTTGGCTAGCCAATTCTTTCCCCCCTATCTGTCAGTCTGCGTCATTGCATCATTTGAATATCTTGGAGGGGGGAAAGTTTTGGCTAGCCAATTCTTTCCCCCCTATCTGACAGTGTGCAGAATTGCAACATTTGACTATCTTGGAGGGGGGAAAGTTTTGGCTAGCCAATTCTTTCCCCCCCCCCCCCCCCCCCCCCCCCTATCTGACAGTGTGCAGATTGTATGCTTTGGCTATCTCGGAGGGGGGAAAGTTTTGGCTAGCCAATTCTTTCCCCCCTATCTGTCAGTCTGCAGTATTGCATCATTTGACTATCTTGGAGGGGGGAAAGTTTTGGCTAGCCAATTCTTTCCCCCCTCTCTTTCAGTATGTGGAATTGTATTCTTTGACTATCTTGGAGGGGGGGAAAGTTTTGGCTAGCCAATTCTTTCCCCCCTATCTGACAGTCTGTGCAATGGTGTGTTTTGACTATCTAAGAGGGGGGAAAGTTTTGGCTAGCCAATTCTTTCCCCCCTATCTGACAGTCTGTGGAATTGTATGCTTTGACTATCTTGAAGGGGGGAAAGTTTTGGCTAGCCAATTCTTTCCCCCCTATCTGACAGTGTGCGAAATTGTATGCTTTGACTATCTTGGAGGGGGGGAAAGTTTTGGCTAGCCAATTCTTTCCCCCCTATCTGACAGTCTGTGGAATTGTATACTTTGACTATGTTGGAGGGGGGAAAGTTTTGGCTAACCAATTCTTTCCCCCCTATCTGTCAGTCTGTGTCATTGCATCATTTGAATATCTTGGAGGGGGGAAAGTTTTGGCTAGCCAATTCTTTCCCCCCTATCTGACAGTGTGCGAAATTGTATGCTTTGACTATCTCGGAGGGTGGAAAGTTTTGGCTAGCCAATTCTTTCCCCCCTATCTGTCAATCTGTATAATAATAATAATCTGCAGAATTGCAACATTTGACTATCTTGGAGGGGGGGAAGTTTTGGCTAGCCAATTCTTTCCCCCCTCTCTGTCAGTGTGTGGAATTATATGCTTTTACTATCTAAGCGGGGGGAAAGTTTTGGCTAGCCAATTCTTTCCCCCCTATCTGACAGTCTGTGCAATTGTATACTTTGACTATCTTGGAGGGGGGGAAAGTTTTGGCTAGCCAATTCTTTCCCCCCTATCTGACAGTGTGCGAAATTGTATGCTTTGACTATCTCGGAGGGGGGAATGTTTTGGCTAGCCAATTCTTTTCCCCCTATCTGACAGTGTGCGAAATTGTATGCTTTGACTATCTCGGAGGGGGGAAAGTTTTGTAATGAAAGGATGCAATTCCGCAGACTGACAGATAGGGGGGAAAGAATTGGCTAGCCAAAACTTTCCCCCCTCCGAGATATTCAAAGCATACAATCTGCACACTGTCAGATAGAGGGGAAAGAATTGGCTAGCCAAAACTTTCCCCCCTCCAAGATAGTCAAAGCATACAATCTGCACACTGTCAGATAGGGGGGAAAGAATTGGCTAGCCAAAACTTTGCCCCCTCCGAGATAGTCAAAGCATACAATCTGCACACTGTAAGATAGGGGGGGAAAGAATTGGCTAGCCAAAACTTCCCCCCTCCAAGATAGTCAAAGCATACAATCTGCACACTGTCAGATAGGGGGGAAAGAATTGGCTAGCCAAAACTTTCCCCCCTCCAAGATAGTCCAAGTATACAGTTCAACAGACTGAAAGAGAGGGGAGGGGGGAAAGAATTGGCTAGCCAAAACTTCCCCCCCTCCAAGATAGTCAAAGCATACAATCTGCACACTGTCAGATAGGGGGGAAGGAATTGGCTAGCCAAAACTTTCCCCCCTCCAAGATAGTCAAAGCATACAATCTGCACACTGTCAGATAGGGGGAAAAGAATTGGCTAGCCAAAACTTTCTCCCCTCCAAGATAGTCCAAGTATACAGTTCAACAGACTAAAAGCGAGGGGAGGGGGGGAAAGAATTGGCTAGCCAAAACTTTCCCGCCTCCGAGATAGTCAAAGCATACAATCTGCACACTGTCAGATAGGGGGGAAAGATTTGGCTAGCCAAAACTTTCCCCTCTCCGAGATAGTCCAAGTATACAATTCTACAGACTGTAAGATATGGGGGGAAAGAATTGGCTAGCCAAAACTTTCCCCCCCTCCAAGATAATGAAAGGATGCAATTCCGCAGACTGACAGATAGGGGGGAAAGAATTGGCTAGCCAAAACTTTCCCCCCTCCGAGATATTCAAAGCATACAATCTGCACACTGTCAGATAGGGGGGAAAGAATTGGCTAGCCAAAACTACTCCCCCTCCGAGATAGTCCCAGTATACAATTCTACAGACTGTAAGATATGGGGGGAAAGAATTGGCTAGCCAAAACTTTCCCCCCTCCGAGATATTCAAAGCATACAATCTGCACACTGTCAGATAGGTGGGAAAGAATTGGCTAGCCAGAACTTTCCCCCCTCCAAGATAGTCCAAGTATACAATTCTACAGACTGTAAGATATGGGGGGAAAGAATTGGCTAGCCAAAACTTTCCCCCCTCCAAGATAATGAAAGGATGCAATTCCGCAGACTGACAGATAGGGGGGAAAGAATTGGCTAGCCAAAACTTTCCCCCCTCCGAGATATTCAAAGCATACAATCTGCACACTGTCAGATAGGGGGGAAAGAATTGGCTAGCCAAAACTTTCCCCCCTCCAAGATAGTCAAAGCATACAATCTGCACACTGTCAGATATCGGGGGAAAGAATTGGCTAGCCAAAACTTTCCCCCCTCCAAGATAGTCCAAGTATACAGTTCAACAGACTGAAAGAGAGGGGAGGGGGGAAAGAATTGGCTAGCCAAAACTTCCCCCCCTCCAAGATAGTCAAAGCATACAATCTGCACACTGTCAGATAGGGGGAAAAGAATTGGCTAGCCAAAACTTTCTCCCCTCCAAGATAGTCCAAGTATACAGTTCAACAGACTGAAAGCGAGGGGAGGGGGGAAAGAATTGGCTAGCCAAAACTTTCCCGCCTCCGAGATAGTCAAAGCATACAATCTGCACACTGTCAGATAGGGGGGAAAGAATTGGCTAGCCAAAACTTTCCCCCCTCCGAGATAGTCCAAGTATACAATTCTACAGACTGTAAGATATGGGGGGAAAGAATTGGCTAGCCAAAACTTTCCCCCCTCCAAGATAATGAAAGGATGCAATTCCGCAGACTGACAGATAGAGGGGAAAGAATTGGCTAGCCAAAACTTTCCCCCCTCCGAGATATTCAAAGCATACAATCTGCACACTGTCAGATAGGGGGGAAAGAATTGGCTAGCCAAAACTTTCCCCCCTCCGAGATAGTCCCAGTATACAATTCTACAGACTGTAAGATATGGGGGGAAAGAATTGGATAGCCAAAACTTTCCCCCCTCCAAGATAATGAAAGGATGCAATTCGGCAGACTGACAGATAGGGGGGAAAGAATTGGCTAGCCAAAACTTTCCCCCCTCCGAGATAGTCAAAGCATACAATCTGCACACGGTCAGATAGGGGGGAAAGAATTGGCTAGCCAAAACTTTCCCCCCTCCGAGATAGTCCAAGTATACAATTCTACAGACTGCAAGATATGGGGGGAAAGAATTGGCTAGCCAAAACTTTTCCCCCTCCAAGATAATGAAAGGATGCAATTCCCAAGACTGACAGATAAGGGGGAAAGAATTGGCTAGCCAAAACTTTCCCCCCTCCGAGACAGTCAAAGCATACAATCTGCACACTGTCAGATAGGGGGGAAAGAATTGGCTAGCCAAAACTTTCCCCCCTCCAAGATAGTCCAAGTATACAGTTCAACAGACTGAAAGAGAGGGGAGGGGGGGAAAGAATTGGCTAGCCAAAACTTTCCCCCCTCCATGTCAAGTCAAAAGGGTACAAGACCTCAGACTGACTGAGAGGGGGGAAAAAATTGGCTAGCCAAAACTTTCCCCCCTCCAAGATAGTCAAAGTATACAATTCCACAGACTGACAGACAGGGGGGAAAGAATTGGCTAGCCAAAACTTTCCCCCCTCCGAGATAGTCCAAGTATACAATTCTACAGACTGTAAGATATGGGGGGAAAGAATTGGCTAGCCAAAACTTTCCCCCCTCCAAGATAATGAAAGGATGCAATTCCGCAGACTGACAGATAGGGGGGAAAGAATTGGCTAGCCAAATCTTTCCCCCCTCCAAGATAGTCAAAGTATACAATTCCACAGACTGACAGACAGGGGGGAAAGAATTGGCTAGCCAAAACTTTCCCCCTTCCATATATAGTCAAAGGATACCAAACCACACACTGAAAGAGAGGGGGGAAAGAATTGGCTAGCCAAAATCTTCCCCCCTCCTAGATGGTCAAAGTATACAATTCCACAGACTGAAAGAGAGGTGGGGGGAAAGAATTGGCTAGCCAAAACTTTCCCCCTCAAAGAGAGCCAAAGTATACATTTCAACAGACTGACAGATAGGGGGGAAAGAATTGGCTAGCCAGAACTTTCCCCCCTCCATATAACGTCAAAAGGATACAATTCCGCAGATTGACTGAGAGGGGGGGAAAGAATTGGCTAGCCAAAACTTTCCCCCCCCTCTGAATTGCGAAAATATAGCGGGGGGGAAAGAATTGGCTAGCCAATTCTTTCCCCGGGGAAAGTTTCAACTAGGGGGGAAAGAATTGGCTAGCTAAAAGTATTCTCAATTATGAGTTTTTAAGGGGGAAAGAATTGGCTAGTCAATTCTTTCCCCGGGGAAACTTTTGACTAGGGGGGGAAAGAATTGGCTAGCCAATTCTTTCCACGGGGAAGGTTTTGGCTAGCCAATTCTTTCCCCGGGGAAGGTTTTGGCTAGCCAATTCTTTCCCCGGGGAAACTTTTAGCAGGGGGGAAAGAATTGGCTGTTACACCGGTCTGTTGCATATATAGGTCAGTCCTGAACATAAATCAATATCTCCATTTTTCCAATTATTCTCAGGTGAGCGAATATGCCCCATGGGGCTCTTGTATAAATTATGATGGAGAAACAAGTGAGAGAGAATTTGTTCCACCAAGAGCAAATGCTTCATATATCACGTCAGTTTCGGAAACCAAAGTAAAAGAATATTTGCACTGTCAGGTTTAAATAATCTATAAATCCCTTTTGTTTCTATGTTTTGTTTCTCTAATTTTTGTGTTTTCTTTATATACTGAGCAAAAAAAGAAATACCCATCGTACATTCCGTGTTGTACACTTGAAATTATCAATTTGTTTACTATTTTTTCTGTTCATAGTAAAGAACAACTTCTTTTTAACATCTTATGAAAATTTCAGGTCACTGCAACATTTCTTTTGCCCAATAAAGTTGGATTATTTGGCATAGGGGTCAGTTTCAAAAATAACACATGTGCTTCGATACATAAAAACACACAGTTTAACATCACACTTTCAATTTCGAATAACTTCTGTCCCAATTGTGCTATCGAAATGAAACTTCATAGGTGGCTACAGTATGAAACAAGAATGACACCTGCGAAAAGGTTATAACTCTGAACTATTGTTTTACGAGTTATTCCCCTTTTTCTACGTTTGAGAATTAATTTTTAGCTCACCTGGCACTAAGTCCAAGGTGAGCTATTGTGATCGCCCTGTGTCCGTCGGTCGTCGTCGTGTGTCGTCAACTTTTTAGCTCACCTGAGCCATAGGCTCAAGGTGAGCTATTGGGATGGCCCTGTGTACGGCGTCCGTCGTCGTGCGTCGTGCGTCGTCGTTAACAATTGCTTCAAATGACATCTCCTCATATTCCGCTTGACAGATTTCAACCAAACTTTACAGAAATGTTCCTTGGGTCAAGCTCTTTCAAATTTGTTCAAAGAATTAAAAACAATGCAGAACTCTGGTTGCCATGGCAACCAAAGTGAAAAAATAAGGAAATCTTTAAAAATCTTCTTGTCAAAAACTGCAAGAGCCAGAGCTTAGATACTTGGCACACAGCATCATCTATAGGTCCTCTATCAAGTTTGTTCAAATTATGTCCCTAGGGTCAAAATTGGCCCCGCCCCGGGGGTCACAGTTTTACATAGAGTTATATAGTGAAATTTTCAAACGTCTTCTTCTCTGAAACTAATATAGTCCAGTCATTCTGCGATTTGACCTTCAAATAATTGCAACAAAAACGATTTTGTCGAAAACTACTAATATATTTGTTAAATAAGAACATACTAAAAGTCTAACAAAATCTTTTAAGGGGAAATTTGTAAAAAAAGCAATTGAAAATTAATAATTTTCCTTTAATTTTTTGGCGCATATTTCCCACCATAGCCTACCATGCCTTAATAGTTGTCTTGTTGACCCTCGACTAGTACGATCAGCTTTGGTGTAAGTGTCAAGATGAAGATGCCAAAATATGTGAAAATGCTTACCTTGTATTTCAGCCATCGGAAAACTGTATAATATTGAACATTTTGCCATATTATCTCTTTTCCAAATACATCGAATAATGAAAGGTGTTTACACACCGCCATTTGTTTTGCTACGTCAGTAGTATGACGTCACGATTTTCGTCACAATTCGTCACTACGGTGGGTTATGTGTGACACTAAGATAAAACAACTTACATAATATTCAATTATCTTATCAGAAATTACAAGCTCCAATTATTCCATATACATTCTCAGTTTTGATAAGAAGTAAAAGGGGCACAAAAGACATTTACAGTATTTTGAATAAAAATGATGATTCTGCAACAGCTAAACTGAAATGGGAAAAAAAATATCAAATAGAAAATGAAACATGGAAACAAATATTCATGTCCCCTTTTAACTCTTCGACTAAAACCTCTTTACAATGGTTCCAATTTAGAATCAACCACAATATACTACCTACCAAAAAGTACTTGTTTACCATTAATGTAATTTTAAGTCCATTTTGCCAGTTTTGTCAGGTTGAAGAAGACCTTGTTCACATGCTCTGGTCTTGCCCAAGTACACAGGAATTTTTAAAACAAGTCAAAGAATATCTCCAATCAAAAGGCATAACCTGTATCTTTGAGGAGAAACATTTTATCTTTAACATTAATGAGAATTACTCAGATCTTTCCTTCTTCATTCAGCTAAAACACTATATTTTTCTATCCAAATTCCACAATAAACCACTATCTGTCATTGCTTTTATGAACAAAACTAAAACACACTATCAACCAATAAAATACTTAGCCCAAAAGAATAATAGAACAGAAAATTTAATCAAATATTGGGACAAATATATGCATATTCTGGACAGTGATTAAATAGACAAAAAACACAATAGCACCAAATATGTGTGATAAGGATTACTCATAAGAAAAACCCTGACAGTATACCTAAAAATGTAATATTTTGTTTAAAATTGCAAAAGCTACAATGACTCAAATAGTTTGACATGGTTTCGGCGGGGAGAGAAGTCCCGAGAGTAAAATCACTAAGAAAAAATATTTTTATACTTAAAAATATTCCATACCCCTTATTAACAGAGAGAAAGAGAGTGAGAGAAGAATGAATAGAGTAGAAATATAATCGTATTAATAGAAAATGTTTAAAGTTTCTTTAAAATGTTCAATTATATGTCTATTTGTATTATACAGTGAAGCCTCTCTGTAAGCGACCATAAAACTTGGTTAATTACTAGGGTATGCAACAGGTGACTCCTTGGAGTGGGACAACAGTAGAACAGAGAGCCCCTGTAGGAGCTTTCTGTTTTGCTTTCTCCTTACTAAAGGCTGTCTTTTTACATAAATAATTGTCTCTTTTTAAATGGTCGTAACTGAGAGATTTTACTGTAATGCATGTTCTTCTTTCAAATGTTGTAAAGTATGTTGAGGGATGGCCCACCCCGACCCTCTGCATACTGATTGGACGGGGTGAATAAAAGTATAGGAGAAAAAAAAAAAAAAAAAAAAAAAAAAAAAAAAAAAAAAAAGATAAAACAATTTTCTGCATATTTTTACAAACTTCATTCTCAGTGTTGTTATACTTTCTGGTCCTTTGGAATCATCGGTTTCAGCGCTTTTAAAGTTGAAAGTTGAATTCCGCTTAAGCCGGTGCTAGGGGGCGTGAGCACTGTTGCATATTTCAGTATTGCTCATGAACAGACTCAATTAAACCGAGTCTGCAATTTTCGGTATTTGCTTTGCTTTCTGTGCTTTCAAAGGATCTCCCCTTATACAGATTTTTAAACTCATTTTTTCATGAAAATGCACAGGAATTGTTTTGAGGATTTTTTATACATAACATATCAGATATATTAAATTGTAATCGCTAGGCGTAAATATTGTTTGTGAAGGAATTTGTTTGACCTTGGAGGTCTATATTGACTAGTCTATATTGATATAATGATAAAGGTTGTGTGTTAATCATTGCAAAATATGGGATAAATAAATAATTGATTGATTTGTGTTTTACGGCCCATCGACACCAAAGGTCATTTAGAGCCGAAAAATATATTGATGAGAGAAAAAAGTTATGGAATCAACTTTAAAATGTCATTTTATTACTTTACAATTTGGAATAAATATTAATTGTTTTTTAGAAAATCAAATATCTTTAAAATTTCAACAAGTTCAAACAGTTCCCGAAGATAATCTGCCTGAAAAAACCTCTCTCTTATTAAATAAAAATCAGCACATTCAATAAGAATGTGCCGGATTGTATAAAGTTCAAAACAAAACAAACATTCAGGTTGAACGTCGCGTTTAATTAAAAAAGAGTGTGTTATAATAGAGTGACCAATTTTGAGTCTTGCTAACACTACCTCATCTCGGCGAACCGGTCGGCACGAGTTAAATGATTCACCTAATACAGGTTTTACAGCATGGAGCTTGTTGTGAGTTTCCTCATTCCAAGATTCCTGCCATTTTTCAAAAATATAATAATACACCCATAATCAAGTTTAGATCTTACTAAACTTCTGTACAATCTGATCATTACTTTGCGATCTGCACCCCAGTCAGTGTGTGCAAGTACGCGAAGTAATTTTAATGTTTTCAGGCATTTTTCCTTTAAATATTTAATATGAGGGATAAAGGAAAGTTTCTTGTCAAAGATGACACGTAGAAATTTCGCCTGATCCATGACAGGAATGGGGGTTACCATCCAGGTGCAATTCAGGATCAGGGTGAAACTTTCTAAGTTGGCAGAAATGCAAACAATTTGTTTTTGATCTAGAACATTTAAAACCATTCTCAGTAGCCCATTTTTGGACTTTATTAATGGACTGTTGAAGTTGACGTTCAACAGTATTTATGCTTTTAGAACGGTAACAAATCAAAAAGTCATCAACATACAATGAACAATCTGTGTCCTTAGTTATACACTTAACAATGTTATTCATAGCACTATCTCTGCAGATGCCAAGATCGATAAGGAAATCGACAACAGACTGGCGAAGGCAAACAGTGCGTTTGGAAGACTCTATAAGCTTGTGTGGAACAACAAGCATCCGAAGAAGGGTACCAAGATAAGTGTCTACAAGGCAGTCATACTAACCACTCTGCTGTATGGTTCAGAGTCATGTGTTGCATATCGCAGCCACCTGCGAGTCCTTGAGCGGTTCCATCAGAGATACCTACGCACAATCCTAAACATCCACTGGAGCGACTTCATTACATATGTTGAGGTCATCAAAATTGCAGAAATCACAAGCACTGAGGCCATGATTTTGAAGTCGCAGTTACGCTGGGCCGGACATGTTCAAGAATGGAAAGCTATCGCCTGCCCAAAATCGCTATGTACGGTGAACTTTCAACTGGCCAGAGGAACAGAGGTGCGCCAAAGAAGCGATACAATGACTGTCTGAAGAAGTCCCTCAGTGCTTGCCAGACCGACCATAGGAATTGGTCAACCCTTGCAGCAGACCGTGACAGCTGGCGACACACCATCAACAAGGCTGCTCTCTCCTTTGAGGAGTCTCGGAGAGCCTCTCTTGTGGAAAAACGCCACCGAAGGAAAGCCAGAGCAGCTGAAGCTCCAGACCCTGACCAGGTTTTCCAGTGTGTCGATCTCGTATTGGACTTGTCAGTCACATGCGAGCTTGCAGCCGAGGTAGTCTGCCTCCTTCCTAAATCTTCGTCAGCGAAGTTATGCCATGATGATGATGAATTTTAACATTAAAAAGAGTAACTGACAAAATACTTCCTTGTGGAACACCCATTTCCGGCTTGTGCATATCGGAAAGAGTAGTTCCAACTCTGACTTGAAAATCCCTATCATTGAGAAAGTTTTCAATAAAAATCGGAAGTCGGCCTTTAAGACCGTTTTCATGGAGGTCTTTCATAATACCATACTTCCAAGCTACATAGGTATAGTGACACCTCATTTTGTTCAGACATTTATTAACGAAAAAATGAAAAATATCACATGGTGTACACGTGTAGTCATCAGTGGTCTTTATACGTTTTCATTTATTCCTGGTTGATGTTTTTGTTGTCACACTGAAATAATTGGGCAAGGAAAACAAGGACATAAAGTCAGTCTTACAAATGACGAAAAAACTTCAAGAGTTCAAAGGCACAAATCAGTGTCTAAAGGTCAACCCATTAGATGACTCTTTTGTTACAGAAGGGGCATTTAAAACCTTAATGGTTACGACCATCATTCCAAAGCATCGTTAACAGTTGAGAACCACCCATACTTTCAGACATTATAGGAGCGGATGCGAATCTTTACATTACTACCAAACCCTGGGACCTAGTACATAAGTAATTTCTGCAATACAAAGGCTTAGGAATTGGAAATCTCAAGGAGAGGATCGAGTGTGTGCTAAGATGCTGAAAGTAGAGGACCAAGAAAACTAAAGGCTGCTACAACATCGTACTTAAAGAGGTTTGGCTAAAAGGGCATTTGATGATTGGAAGAAAGGAGTCATTGTAAAGTTTCCAAAGAGTGGTGACATGGGATTTAGCTGCAACAACTGGAGGGGTATCTCATGTCTTTCTCCCACCATTAAGGTCTTCAGAAGTATCATTCTGAAAATCATTGCTCCAATTGACACCAAATTTCGTCATAGAGATCCGAGAGATTTCAGGAAAGGAAGATCGTACAACTATTTCTGGTTTTTCTTTTAGATAATTCTTTAAGAAGTTGAATGGAATAGCTCTCTTCAAGTGGTGTTCATCTACTTGGAGAATACATGTGGCAATCTAAACCGTGAGTAACGCAAGTTGTGGTGACACATTAGGGCATACCAAAATAAAGTGATGTCAGCCGATTTTATTTATTGTACATAAACTATTGAATGTTGCGTAATACACGACAACCAGCCCATAGAGACATTCAAGGTAAATTAGAACACATAAAACATGGCACCATTTTTTTTCTTATGTTTATAATTATAACAGTTTGCTTTTCATTATCACAAAAGAACATAATGTACACACATTTCATATTTCCTGACAAATGACCCCGGCTAGTTTCAAAAACGCAAAGTTATTCAAACCTCTACACACGATTCGATTGGATTCTCAATCTGCAGATGTATATTTGTGTCATATTTAATAACGTTAAAATGCCCTTTTGTGAGTGTACATGTTCTGGCTCTAATATTAATAGATCAATTGTAAAGCTCTCTTGACTCTTGATTCAATACACATACTGTGGTTACACAAGACGAGCTAAAAAGCACATAAAAAGTGACATGATAAGCTCTGAAATGTTTTACTGGTAGAGCTGCTTAGGAAATAAGAAAAATAGTACACACTATTTGCTAGACATTGGTCGAACATTTGCAATTACTAATGTTTGAATAGGCTAAGTTGTCTCTGGTACGTTATTCAAAATCATTGAATTACCAATTTCTATGTGCTTCTTTCTGGGTGGAAAATTTCGTTTGCAATAATCTCTGCCAATTCAAATGGTTTTGGAAGAATTTCACATGTGGAGTACATGTTTACTAGAGTATATAATTTCGATCAAAAAGTATGAAAATCATTAGAGAAAATCGAAAATGAAATTTTTCATCAAGAATATAATTACTGGCAGAGGGATTAAACTAAACAAATCCAATATTTTCTCAAATATTTCAGTAGTAAATCCTATGGTGCTACTACTCATCAGAATCGTCTTTTCGAGACGAATCTAATGAGCAATAAAACCATATGGTTCATGCAAAAGTAAAGATTATAGTTTTTGAATTACTCTCCTTATCTGGAGTCCTGGTGTAAAAGCGTTTTCGTTAGTGTTCAGCGTATTTCAGTAGTACTGTCAGTGCTTTGATAATAATTAATCAAAGAAGCAGATACTTGAAGCAAACAATCTAATGTCATTTAACGAATGCAATATATTAAATAAACATACTTAATTTGTTATTCTGCAATAACTTTACTGATCAGAAGATTTAGCATAACAACTATATGTGTATTTTGATTATAAATAGAGTTAGTGAAATAGTGGGTGGGGTAAATTAACCCCATAAAACATAGACACAAGACATATATCGATGAAAAACGTAAATAATGAAATCAAAAATAAAGTCAAATATGTTGCTTCTAAAGCAGTTTTGTTTTTATCATATATGGTGGTTCGAAATATGCCAGTATTGCTGCCTTCTTGCGACTTATAGTACTATACGCAATTTATTTGGGGGGAGAACACTAGCTTAGAAAAAGTGGAGTTTAAACCACTTTCCCCGTAAAAGATTTTTTTA
The DNA here is from genome assembly GCA_922989275.2 of Gari tellinella. NCBI lineage: Eukaryota > Metazoa > Mollusca > Bivalvia > Cardiida > Psammobiidae > Gari > Gari tellinella. The sequence continues at coordinate 59,182,306 of OV277865.1, forward strand.
GACTTTTTATATGTTAATTATAATACCCTAAAGATAACATAATAAGTTGAATTGCTTCTGTTGCAATTAGTTGAAGGTTAGGTCCTATTTTTTCGTAGGATGACTGGACTAATATGGCTAGAGCATTGATACTTGGCATGGTGACACTTCTAGATGTCCTTTACATATTTTGTTCAAATGGTTCCGGTCGGTTGCATAAGTAGGTCACAGGAGCTAAAAATAGATTTTTTCAATGAAAACTTTAAAAATCTTCTTGTCTGAAACTACAAGGGCCAGAGCTTAGATATTTGGCACATAGCATCATTTACAGGTCCTCTATCAAGTTTGTTCAAGTTATGTCCCTAGGGTCAAAATTGGCCCCGCCCCAGGGGTCACAGTTTTTAGCTCACCTGAGCCGAAGGATGAGCTATTGTTATACGCCCGTCTTCAGACGGGATGTATTATGTCGTGGCGCTGTCCGTCCGTCCGTCTGTCCGTCTGTCCGTCCGTTAACTTTTTCATGTCCGCTCTCTAACTCAAACAAATTTAGTCCAATCCTTTTGAAACTTGGTCAGAACGTGTATGACCATAATATCTCGGTCAAGTTTGATAACCAGCAAGATTGACCCAGACATTCAAGAGTTATGCCCCTTTTTGTAAAAAACGGGCATATTAGTTTGTCCGCTCTCTAACTCAAACAAATATGTTTTAATCCTTTTCAAACTTTGTCAGCATGTGTATGACCATAATATCTCGGTCAAGTTCGATAACCAGCAGGATTGCCCTAGACATTCAAGAGTTATGCCCCTTTTTTCATCAAAAACGGGCATATTTTAGTGTGTCCGCTCTCTAACTCAAACAAATTTATTTTAATCCTTTTGAAACTTGGTCATCATGTGTATGATCATAATATCTCGGTCAAGTTCGATAACCAGCAGGATTGCCCCAGACATTCAAGAGTTATGCCCCTTTTTTCTTAAAAAACGGGCATATTTTAGTTTGTCCGCTCTCTAACTCAAACACATTTATTTTAATCCTTTTGAAACCTGGTCAGCATGTGTATGACCATAATATCTCTGTCAAGTTTGATAACCAGCAGGATTGCACCAGGCATTCAAGAGTTATGCCCCTTTTTTGTAAAAAAAGGGCATATTTTAGTTTGTCCGCTCTCTAACTCAAACAAATTTAGTTCAGGCCTTTTGAAACTTGGTCAGCATGTGTATGACCATAATGTCTCGGTCATGTTTTATAACCAGCAAGATTGCCACAGACAGTCAAGAGTTATGCCCCCTTTTTTATCTAAAACTGGCATTTTTTAGTTTGTCCGCTCTCTAACTCAAACAAATTTATTCCAATCCTTTTGAAACTTGGTCAGCATGTGTATTACCATAATGTCTCGGTTATGTTCCATAATCAGCAGGATTGCCCCAGACTTCCAAGAGTTATGCCCCTTTTATCATCAAAAACGGGCATTTTTTAGTTTGTAGCTCTCTTTCTCAAACAAATTTATTCCCATCCTTTTGAAACTTGGTCAGCATATGACCCCTAACTTTCAGGGTTCTTCCCCTTTTGTTTTTACCATGATAGGGTTTTGGTATGACTACATTCTAAGATCGATTTGACGGGCGTATAATGTGCCCGGCTTGCGGTGCTCTTGTGATCCCATTCCGTCCGGCGTCCGTCTGCCGTCGTCCGTTGTCCGTCTGCCGTCTGCCGTCGTCCGTCCACATTTTCAAACAACATCTCCTCAGAAACCACTGACCCGATTTCAACCAAACTTTGTCAGAAGCATCAGTGACAAGGGGGAACGAAATCTTGTTCAAAGATTTTGGCTAGAGTTATTCCCCTTGCTGTGGGACCAGGTTTTCTAACATGACCGTATAGACAACTTTTAATGCATAAGAAAATTTTAAAAAATCTTCTTCTCAGAAACCCAAAGGCCCAGACCTTTGATATTTGGTATGTATCATTACCTAATGATTTTCTAGCAAGATTGTTCAAATTTTGACCCTGGGGCCAAAAATGGCCCCGCCCTGGGGCTTATCAGTTTTTCTTAGGAAAAGCTTTAAAAATCTTCTTCTCATAAACCTTATGGCCTAGATCGCTAATACTTAACATGTAGCTTTGCCTTATGGTCCTCAACCAAGATTGTTCAAATTATGACCCCGGGTCAAAATTGGCCCCACCCCAGTGGCTTATCAGTTTTACATAGACTTATATAAGAAAACCTTTAAAAATCTTCTTCTCTGAAACTGTAAGGCCCAGATCTTTAATATTTGACATATAGCTTTTCCTTGTGGTCCTCTACCAAGATTGTTCAAATTTTGACCTCCGGGCCAAAAATGGCCCCGCCCTGGGGCTTATCAGTTTTTCTTAGGAAAACCTTTAAAAATCTTCTTCTCAGAAACCGTATGGCCTAGATCATTAATATTTGACATGTAGCTTTGCCTTATGATCCTCTACCAAGATTGTTCAAATTATGACCCCCGGGTCAAAAATGGCCCCGCCCCAGGGCTTATCAGTTTTACATAGACTTATATAGGACAACCTTTAAAAATCTTCTTCTCTCAAACTATAAGGCCCAGGTCTTTAATATTTGACATGTAGCTTTGCCTTGTGGTCCTCTACCAAGATTGTTCAAATTATGACCACTTGGCCAAAAAAGGCCCCGCCCTCGGGCTTATCAGTTTTTAGCTCACCTGAGCCAAAGGCTCAAGGTGAGCTATTGTGACCGCTCACCGTCCGTAGTACGTCTGTCCGTCTGTCCGTCTGTCCGTCTGTCCATCTGTCCGTCTGTCCGTCTGTCCGTTCACATTTACTTCAAACGACATCTCCTCTGAAACCCGCCGATTGTAGGGAGAGTTCAAACTGCTCATGATGTTCCTTGGATGCTTCTCTACAGAAGTTGTTCAAAAAAAAGGAAAAAAAGCACAAACTCTGCTTGAAAAAGCAAAAAAGCAAAAATCTTTAAAAAATCTTCTTGCCCAAAACTACTAGGCCCTAAGCTTTGATATTTGTACAGTAGAATCTCCTGGTGGATCCCTCTATAGTTTGTTAAAATGAAATCCCTAGGGTCACATTTGACACCACCCTGCACAGTTTAAGTGCTGCTCTAGGCAGGTTTTACAGTATTTTTGATTTAGGCAGAACTGTATTTACCTGAGTTACCCTTAATATACTATGGGCAAATAACCAATATTTGCAAACAGTTTGGATCCAGATCAGATGCAACATAATGCTGCATCTAATCTGGATCCAAACTATTTGCCACTCATTTACCAACTTAACATTTTCTAAAAAAAAAAAATGTACATTTTTTACACACAGAAGGTATTTAGCAGACATCATTTCAGTCTGGTAAGGGTAAGCCACCAGCACACTGCTGCTAATGCTACAGTACCGTACTCTTGCATAATAGTTGACCTCAGTGATCAGGCCAACAGAACTGAACATGTTGTCTGCTAAAGTGTAGAAATGGTTCAGTCTTCTTCATACTTAGAGAAACAGGATCTGGAAGTGATCCACTGACAGTTATGTAATTATGTCTATATTTATACATATGTTTAATATTGGTTTTGTCACAGTTATCTGCATGTTTTGCCATTTTTTCTTGTCCAGGATTCAACCCTTATTCCCAATAAATACTGACGTTTGTTAACCCATTACCCCATAAATGTGCATTTTTAGGCCTTTGATTTATTCCTCCACTTAAGAAAATAATTCCCCTTTAACCCTTTCCCCCATAGCATATCTCTAGTATTGAATGTAGGTGTCCACTTAAAACAGATTGAAAGTAAAGCAGAATGCGCTTTAAGCGCATTCTGCTTTACTTTCAGCCTGCTTTAAGCTATCATCTGCTAGAATATAGAAAATATTTTGTATTATACATATTTATGAATGTATAAATTGGAACTATTTTCTTCAGAGCAAGAATAAACTGAATGCGCTAAAAGGCGCTTCTATGGGGGAAAGGGTTAAACAGTCATGAAAATGTAAGATGTGAAATAAGTTTCTATAATTATCCTAGTAGATGGTAGCTTAAAGCAGTTTGAAAGTAAAGCAAAGTGTGCATTAAGACCCATTCTGCTTTACTTTCAACCTGCTTTAGGTGGCCACCTATTTTCAAAACTAGAAACAGGCTATGGGGTAATGGGTAAAATGAAATTGTTTATTTGGAAAGAGCCTAATGAGAGGAAGTGCCATTTGCAAAGGTCATAACTCTGACATCATTGTTTTTTTAGTTATTTCCCTTTGTCATATTTTCTTGTCAAGAAGACAACTCCAGTTCTACTGATGCTATTGTAATGAAATTTTATGTATGGAAAGAAACTGATGAGAGAAAATGCCATGCATAAGGGCAGCAATATTTTGTTTTCCCCTTTGTCATATTTTATTGTCAGGAAAATAACTCCAGTTCTGCTGACGCTAGTGAAATAATTATCATTTACCGGAAATGGAAATAGCTTGATAAGAGGATGTGTCATGGATAAGGGTCATAAGCTTGGCAACAAAATTCACTTTTGTCATGTTTTCTTGTCCGGAAGATAACTCCATTTATAGCTATATTAAAATGTTGTCTTGCCCAGTCAACTTAGGTACAAACTTCAATGTCCTCAGGTGAGCGAATTTAGGGCCATGGCCCTCTTGTTCATAGGAAAACCTTTAAAAATCTTCTTCTCTGAAACTGTAAGGCCCAGTTCATTTATATTTGACATGTAGCTTTGCCTTATAGTCCTCTACCAAAGTTGTTCAAATTATGACCCCCGGGTCAAAATTGGCCCGGCCCCGGGGCTTATCAGTTTTACATGGACTTATATAGGAAAATCTTTACAAATCTTCTTCTCTGAAACTGTAAGGCCCAGATCTTTAATATTTGACATATAGCTTTGCCTTGTGGTCCTCTACCAAGATTGTTCAAATTATGATCCCCAGGCCAAAAATGGCCCCGCCCTCGGGCTTATTAGTTTTTCATAGGAAAACCTTTATAAATCTTCTCTGAAACCGTAAGGCCCAGATCATTTATATTTGACATGTAGCATTGCCCTAATGGTCCTCTACCAAGATTGTTCACATTATGACCCCTGGATCAAATTTGGCCCTGCCCCGGGGCTTATCAGTTATATCAGCTATATCAATATGTTGTCTTGCCCAGTCAGCTTCTATCGTACAATGTCTCAGGTGAGCGAAATGTGGCCCTCTGGGCCTCTTGTACATAGAGTTATATAGTGAAATTTTCAAACGTTTTCTTCTCTGAAACTAATACGGCCAGAGCTTTGATATTCATCATGGTGACACTTCTAGATGTCCTTTACGTATTTTGTTCAAATGGTTCCAGTCTGTTGCATAAGTAGGTCACAGGAGCTAAAAAAAAAAAAAATTCAATGGAAACTTAAAAAAATCTTTTTGTCTAAAACCCTAGTACCCTGATCTTAGATATTTGGCACATAGCATCATCTACAGGGCCTCTATCAAGATTGTTCAAAGTATGCCCCTTGGATAAAAAATGACCCCATCCTGGACATAAGTCATTATCTCCATTTTGTCAGTGATTCTCAGGTGAGCGAAATATGCCCCATGGGGCTCTTGTTCTTTAAAGATATTCTTCTTGGAAACTACTTGGTCAATTTCATTAAAAATTCATAGGATTGTTCCTTGTTGGGTACTCTCTCAGATTTCTTGAAATATAGGTCATCCAATTGAAATTGTGGTTGCCATGGCAACCAATTGAAAAAAATTAAAAATCTTCTTGTCAAAATTCATTGGTCTGAATTGAAAATAATTTTACCCAAATTTGCCATTGGTGACCCTCTATCAGATTTCTTAAAATAAAGTTCCTATCTTAAAAAACATGGCCGCCAGTGGGTGGGGCAGATTTTCCCTATATGGCTATATAGTGAAAACTTTAAAAATCTTCTTGTCTGAAACCGCTTATCCAATTTGAAAATAATTTCACAGAAATGATCCATTGGTGACCCTCTACCAAATTTCTTAAAATAATTTTGATATCTTAATAAACATGGCCGCCACTGGGTGGGGCACGTTTTCCTTATGATACTGTATAGTAAAAACTTTAAAAATCTTCTTCTGTGAAACTACTGGTCCAAATTGAAAATAATTTTACACAAATGATCCATGGGTGACCCTCTACCAGATTTCTTAAAATAATTTTGATATCTAAAAAAACATGGCCGCCAGTGGGTGGGGCAAGTTTTCCTAATATTTCTGTATAGAAAATCTTTAAAAATCTTTTTCTCTGAAACTATTGGTCTGATTTAAGAATATTTTTACACAAATAATGATTCTTGGGGGCCCATTTGCCAGTTTTTCTTCAAATAATCTTCCTAGCTCAAACATGGCCGCCAGAGGGTGGGGATGAATTTACCAATGATGGCTTATAGTGAAAACTTTACCATTACTGGTTCATTGCCATGACCGTAACAATGGGTACCAGGTGAGCGATTTAGGGCCGCATGCGGCTCTTGTTAAATTTGCAATAGCTCTTGTTCTAATCATTCTATTGGACTCAAATTTCATGGATGGAAATGCCAATATTCAAGAAAGGCACACGCAAAAGGGGCATAACTCTGCCTTAATTTTGTTGGACTTATGTCCCCTTGTTAAATGTGCGGCTTGCATGTGACATACGGATTGCCAGGAACCCAATTGTTAATGAGATTACATCACTTGAAAGGTTGACCGTCCAGTGGGTAGGGGAACCATAAATATCTCACAATGTATCCATGCAGAGTGGTAAAATACCACAAAAATGGCCCACCCTACCGGATGGGTGAAATAAGTTGGTTTTGTTGATCACTTTTGTACCTTTGATATTTTTGATAGACTTTATTTAATATGAGATAACACAATTGTGGTTGATTTTCGGTTAATCGCTGCAAAAAGATACTACCGCTAGATATCTACCTATGCTGCACGAGGCGCACATGCAAAATCACTAAAACAAGTCTTAAGCCGAGCTGTATCATTTACGGCTTATTAAACTTAAATAAGCATGTACTCCGATGATTTACCAATCATATTTTAGTAGTTTTATTAGGATGAAAACAATATCTAAAGCTGTATATAGAATCTAAAAGTGGGTACTTTCTTTTTTTGCTCAGTATATAATCAATTGTGTTTTTCAATAATTTTGGTAAAAGCAACTGTTACTCAAAGTATTCATGGAAGTAAAAGGCTTAATCCTATTACTCTTTTAAATAGTTATCAAACAATATTTTCTTTGAAAAGTTCAAGCCAAGACAAACATTTAAATTTTATCAAGTTTGGAAAAAATGGAGGCATCTAAGCTGCTAACAACTTAAGGTCACTCGATCCTTTGCTAGTTTGTCCTAAAATTTTCCATTTTCTTTTGTCTTAAGGAACTTCAACCCTTTTTAAAGCAATGTGGAGAATATAAAAAAAATCATCGTCCAGATATTTCAAAAATCCCGTTTTGGGGTTAAAACATCCATTTTTTGCACATTATTATTTTCTCAATCAGATACTGAACAAATCTGAACAAAATCAAGCTTAACTATCTTTAAGTATATATGCGTTGCTAATTTGCTGAAATTTATGGCTGGATAAGGAATTCCTGATTTTATATGATTTTTTAGAAAAAGGTATGGAAATTTTGATTTTTTTGTATAAAAACAAATTTTATGGAAAATTGTTTCCTAAAATTTTTCATTTTATTTTCTGATCTGATCAAACAGCTGATACTTAGTAATTCTGCAAAATTTAAACAACATTCACCGTCAGGTTTGCCAGCTACAAGTAATTCTCTATAATCGTTTTCCCTATTTTAGAGTGAACCGGCCGATACCGGAATCTTCAAATCTCCCAAATTTTACACTATTCCCGGACAAAGTGGAACTTGACATCATTTGAAAGCATAGCGAAAATTAACAACACGCGACTGAATGTTTAACTACACATAATATGAATAATAGACAAAGTCTACGGACGGGAAAGCAATATCAGCGCCTTTTTGACATCGCCCTCAAACAACGTTGTTGAGCCCTAAATGTCACGTTATGAATGACGTCATTTAAATCAACAACTGTAAAGCACCGTTTGCGCATGCACAGATCTAGCTATCTTAGGCTCAGATTAAATGCGAGACATAAAGGGAGCGAGTGACCTTAAACACAGTTTCATGTAATCAACCAATGCATTTTTTTGCTGGTTATACATGACCAAGACTTAATCTTAACCTAAATACATGTAAAACATGGACAAAAAATACTAACTTTCATGAAGACTGGATCAAATCTGTGATCAACAATCCGAAAAGCTTGATATGAGAATTTTGTGCTAAATTGAGCTAGAAATTCACAGAAAATATAAACTTAATACCTTAGGGCCTGCACCTCGTGACATCTCCTCCTATTGTACAGTGTAACTCTAGCCAACGACAAGATTGCTGCCTTTCTGAAGTTGTTGTTTGTAGCATCTTGTAAGTCAATACAAGATGCTTCTTTCTGAAGGTGTTCAGCCAGTCTCTTCACATCTTGAGGAAGTGGAAGTTCATTTACTTGATTAAAAGAGCGTTCTACTAGGATACACCTAGCCAACTTTGACACCCTTAAACCCCATTGCATCTCAGTAAGTTTGATGAAGTCTTGAGCCTCTTTTTGCTGTACATCATCTTCATGTATAATGGCATTTGCAAGTTTAGTATCAACCATTCGTCTTATGTCATAACCTAACTTTATGGCATTGCTTGGGGCTTTCAAATCCTCTTCATCTTGTACATGGCAGCACACTAAGGCTGCCTTTATTACTGTCTCAAAATGTTTTGGTACCAAATACTGATTCATATCTAAACTTGTGTTGGTAAGTTTCTGTGTAGCCAGTTTAAACCTTGCTGCCAGACGCATGACTGAGCTAGTGTAATACCTCCTCATAATCTCATTTCCTCTATTACGCATCATCCACTGATTTCCTAAACTTATTATCAGTGTGTCCTCACACGCAACTTTAGATATCTCATCCATTTTCATAATAGGAAAGACTTCATTTGCTAGAGCTGAAGATGCCTCTGCCGGTATTCTTCCCATGATTATATTAGACTGCACCTTCAAAGAATTCAAAGATGTTTTGTTTGTTGACATTCATGTCTTTTGAGGGAGCTTAGAAGGATCCATCCAAAACAAGCAGGACATGGACCATAGTATGCTATATCAATTTTTCCTCTATCCCTGACTTCAGGAAAAGTATCTTCATCGTCAGAATCTTCATCCATGTGTTTGGCTCTCCTTAAAACATATATCTCCCCACTTTTTTCCTCAACAACTTTCTTGTTGTGCTCATGAGCTGCTCTTAGACGTAGTTTTGAAATTTTCCCTTTTCTTTCTTTTTCATCTTTGATATTTTGAATTTTTTTTACTTCTTCTTCATTTTCGTGTTGTTTTGTAAAAATATGATGGGAGAAGTTTTTGGGCTTCTTTGAACAGAATGGACATGGGTATGTCATGTCATACACTCTGTCTGTTCTTTTTCGCTTCCCAGCGTGTGGGCAGTAACTTTTTCTAACTGCAGCAATGTAAATATTTGGATTGTTTACATCTCTTAGCACATCTTCAGTTTCAAGATTGAATTGGCTTAATCTTCTTTTCCTTGATATAAGGAAATTGTACTGAGACATCAGAGTTTGTATCACTTTCTTCAGTTTCTTCACTATATCAGAATCGGGTAGAACTCTTTTTCTTTTTAAACCATGGTGACTGGGCTTCTCTGGACTTGAATGGTCTTCAAGAATAATAGTGTATTTTGGCAAGGCTTGCTCCGTTGTCTTCTCAGGTGAGAAAGGGGCTGCATCATTGTCAGATAAGGCTTGCTCTATTATCTTCTCAGACGAGGCTTGCTCCGGTATCATTTCAGGTGAAATATGGGCTGTAGTATTGTCAGACGAGGCTTGCTCCGGTATCTTCTCAGGTGAGATAGGGGCTGTATCATCGTCAGACGAGGCTTGCTCCGGTATCTTCTCAGGTGAGATAGGGGTTGTAGTATTGTCAGACGAGGCTTGCTGGGTTGTCTTCTCATGTGAGATAGGGGCTGTAGTATCGTCAGATGATGAGACTTGCACTGTTATCTTCTCAGGTGAGACGGTGGCTGTACTATTGTCTGGTGAGGCATCATCTTGATTGGAAAGAAAAGTGTCTTATGAATACAGGAATTACAGAAGTTTTATTAATCATTTAAAAAACAAAGTTCAATTGCAGTCAAATTAGAAGGATTAGTATGATAATCTTTTTTCCTTTTTTGTTTCACTACTTTGTTCATATAATATTTATGCCATTTTTCTATTTCTTCTTTGATGATGAAAGTATCTTGAAAACACCCATCAATACCATAATTGTTTTATGCTTTTCTCCCAACGAAATATAAATATTGATATCAACGCAGCTGCTTCAAAGCATGCAATTTAAAGTATAGGTCCTATATATGCTTGTTTTTGTTAGCTCACCTGAGCCAAAGGCTCAAGGTGAGCTATTGGGATGGCCCTGTGTCCGTCGTCCGTCGTCGTCCGTCGTCCGTCGTCGTTAACAATTGCTTCAAATGACATCTCCTCCTAAACGGCTGAACAGATTTCAACCAAACTTTACAGGAATGTTCCTTGGGTCAAGCTCTTTCAAATTTGTTCAAAGAATTGAAAACAATATAGAACTCTGGTTGCTATGGCAACCAAAGTGAAAAAATAAGGAAATCTTAAAAAATCTTCTTGTCTGAAACTACAAGGGCCAGAGCTTAGATATTTGGCACATAACATTATCTACAGGTCCTCTATCAAGTTTGTTCAAATTATGCCCCTGGGGTCAAAATTGGCCCCGCCCCGGGGGTCACAGTTTTACATAGAGTTATATAGTTGAAAATTTCAAACGTCTTCTCCTCTTAAACTGATATGGCCAGAGCTTTGATATTTGGCATGGTGACACTTCTAAATGTCCTTTACCTAGTTTGTTTAAATGGTTCTGGTCGGTTAAATATCTAGGTCTTAATTCACATTCAAAATATGTATAGCAGACAGCAATTCAGCATTATAAGAGTTAGACCCTAGCCAAATTTCCTACTGGCAGAGTTACATAACTGAACTCAGGTCAGCTGGTCAGCTGATGAGGTTGCATATGGTGGTGTCTGCTATATTTTTATGCCCTGCAGTTGGGGGCATATTGTTTTTGTCTGTCTGCTTTTTTGTCTGTTTGTCCATTTGTTTGTCTGTCAGTCCACAACTTTAATCTTAGCCATAACTTTGTTAAAGTTAGAAACTTTATAACTTGGGTCATGTCCTACAAAGGTCAATGTCATTTTTGAGATATTTCCCATATTTTCTTGTCTTTGAGATAACTCCAGTTCTACTGATGTTAACCCATTACCCCATACATATGCCTTTTTACGCCTTTAATTTATTTCTCCTCTAAAGAAAATAATTCCACTTTATATAGTCATAAACATGTAAGATATAAGAAATAGTATCTATATCTTAGTAGATGATAACTTAAAGCAGGTTGAAAGTAAAGCAGAGTGCGCAATAAATAATCATATGGAAATACATGTAGCTTGATAAGAAGAAGTGTCATGGATAAGGGCCATAACTCTGCCAACAATATTTTTTTAAGTTATTCCAATTTGTCATGTTTTTTTTTGTCTGGAAGATAATTCCATTTACAGCTATATTAAAATGTTGTCTTGCCTATTAAGCTAAGGCACAATGACCTCAGGTGAGCGAATTAAGGGCCATGGCCCTCTTGTTTAACACCAATATTCATTACATTCTTACTTTTAAAACAGGTCACCGCATATGGATACAAGAGCTCAACTACTGCTCTTTGTAAAAAATCGGCACATTTCTAGGTTGATCAAAAAGTCTAAGTCCAAAAGGAGGAGATAATTCGCACAAAATACAAGTTTTTTATGTTCATTAATCTAATCGTTAAAGACATGAATACATCTTTAATAATGCAATATTGATGCATTCAACATTGAAATAGAGTAAGCACTCACATGATCTCTGTTTTTCGATAGCCCATTGCACATCTTCAAGAAAGGCTGCATGTGTAGCTGGTTTCTTCCTCAATGCCCCTGAAGTCTAAGCAAATAAAAACTCATATTTTTTAACTAGTCAAAATTCTTCATTTATATGAAAGAAGTTAATAGTATTTAAACAAATTGCAGAACCTGCACAGATAAAGGGTTTACACATGTTTATATATTAAAACAAATAGCACTAGACAAAGTCATAAGGACATGACCTTCATCATATGTTTCATAAATACTAAGAAATTCACATGCTTGTTTTGTTTTTCTCCTGACAACACAGCTGGAGGATTTGCTGCTTTGTGAAAGCAACTAAATATACTTGTGTTGAATAATGTGCAAGTTTAATGTTCTCTGTCTTCTGCTGAAATCCCACAAACCTATAGAATCTGTGATGCGACATGCGAAAATGGACCTTAATTAATGACATTTTTATCGATTTCAAGTTTTTAACATTTCTAAATAGACCATTCTTTTTCCTACTCAAAATGAAAAAAATTATGAATCGGTCAATGAAAAGCGGAACTATGAGCTTTTTAAATCATAAACTGTATTGTGTCTGCAAAAAGAGTGTCTACTTTTGAAGGAATATCACTTTTAACATCAGATAAAAAAATAATCTTCTAAAGCAATTTGTATAATATAGTATTAGATATAAACATGAAATTAACCATAATGGGTGATTGAAATATAAAACAATAAGAAACTGTTGCAATTAATACATTTTCCTCATTGGGAAATTTGTATTATGCGTTCAAAAATGCAGAAACAAAACTCAGCTTCAACTAGCTTTCCCGCTTTTAAATAATGACGTTATAAAATTACATAATTTACACAACACTTTGAGCGTTTCTGTTCAATGTCGTTGAGGTCCATTTTTGTGCGTCACATCACACACATATTTTTTTTTTATCTAACCCCATAAAAATATGGACAAACTACCCCACAAAAAAGGTCAAAAAGTAAAATTCTTCTCTGCAGACATGTCTGCATCTTTCGTTGAAGCCCCACAACCCGTGCAGAAAATACCAAGAAATTCTCAGGAAATACCTGGGAATTACTGGGATAAAAATCCCAGGAAATCCCAGGAATTCCTGGTTCCTGGGAACCAGGAATTACCAGGACGGTATTGGAACAAGATTTTTTCAGGAATTACCAGGAAATAAAATCTTGGAAAAACCTGGTATCCTAGGAAATCCTAGTATCCTGGGAATTCCTGGGATTACAGGCAATCCTGAGATTTTCCTAGCTACCAGGATGGTATTGGAACAAGAAATTCCCAGGAAATCCTGGGAAACCAGGTTGTCCTGAGAAACCAAGATCAACCAAGAAATTCGCAGAGATTCCTGAGAAACCAAGATAACCCAGGAAATTTCATGGGATTCCTGAGAAACCAGGATAATCCAAGAAGTTTCTAGGGATTCCTGATATACCAGGATTATCCTGGGATTTGTTAGGGTTTCCTGGAAAACCAGGGCAGTTAGAGACTTCTTGAGAGTAGGCCCCAGGGCAGCTAAAAATAAATTCATGAAATCAAAATACAGTAAAGTTCCGCTTAACGACCGGTCCGAAATTAAGACCGGTCCGAAATTACGACCACTTTTTAAAAGAACGGAATATATCTCTTCATAGTTTAATGGTCGTATGGTCCGTTATTAAGACCGGTCCGCTATTCCGTATTACGACCACTAATCCCAGAACAGAAGACAGATTAGTGTTGTTTTAGGGTCCGATATTAAGGGCAGGCGTTCACACTTCGCCGGTCGCGACAAAAGCCAGTTTGACACTTTTACGACAAACACCGATATACTTTACGGCAGAGGTCAAGGCCGATTAAACAATAGGGATGCTCCAACGAGGGAAATGTTTTGATAGCAGATAACTAAAAATAATGCGAAAGTATGATGAATACGGCACTTGTTTAATCTCTTGATTGCTCTATTGGTGCATGTATATTTCGTTTATCTCGCATTAGGCCAAATATAGTTACAGAAAAAACTGTTTGTAGCGCATACATCGGACTCGATGACAGAGGGAGAGATAATTGGGCTAATTAGTAAAATACTTACAAGCGTGTGATTTACTAATTAAAATGTTAATTTATTAGGGATGTTAACGGTTACGGATATTGTAACCGGTTAATCGCAAGCAAACACCGGTTAACCGACCGGTTAACCTGACATAAAATTAAACCATTGTATTGCCGAGAAAAAAATATGTCTACTACCTACTGTTAGTTCTGAATGTTAATGAAAGCCATCCATTCTTTGAAGAATCCTTTTGACAAATGTCGAATAGTCTGATTTCCGACCAGACGCCGAGTGAAACTGCGTCCGATCTGGATCCAGGCTGCTTTCAAAATCATTAAAAATCTCCGACTTTTCATGTGTGTATAAAATATTCGGCGATATTCTATTAGGCTTCAGATCCAATTCGAAACTGAATTTCAAAGAGTATGTTCCATGTTCTGAAGTGCTACATGTTTTCATCTGCACGCTAAATTTGTGTTGATACAAATAATATACATGCACTGGTAAGCATCCGATCTGGATCTTGAATCATTCATTTTTACACTCAATTTTAAAGTTAATATGAGGGCGTTAAACCCTTATTATGGCATTTTGAACTGAATAAAACCAAACAGAAGCAGTGTAACATACTTGTTAGTAGAAGAAATTTTCAGCAGAATACATTTTTGCCACTCCTACGAAAAGTAGCAGACGACAATACGGAGCGTAAGTTACGTAACCTGTTTGTGAATGGTATAGTACGAAAATTAAACAACTTGACAATCGAATCGGAAACGCACCGGAATACACTTTTTGAATTTTTTGCAAGTGATTCTGAATAACAAAATACGCCGAGTTAATAGGTGTCTCATCTAGATCCAAACCGCTTGACTGCTGAACGGGTAAACATGTCAATTTCAGCTTGGAGCAGTTATGTGTGGATCTACTTTCTCCGAAATTTCAAGTACTGTTATTCATTGCTGGATTTATATTATCCATATGATATTGGATTCAGTTCAAACGTTTTCTACACATTACTTAATAATAGGACACTAATCTTAATCTAGTAAAATCACAACAATAACGTCAGTTAATTGGCGACCTGTCAATTGTCTCATCCCACTGGTTGTATATCAGGGTTACCTGGCAACCTCTGTAGACGGGGTAGTACACGCCCGCGGCGTGTTATTCGACAAGGTGTCACTGCAGTTGAAACGAGCAAAGGTGTCGTCCGCTGATTACGTGCAGCAGAATTTACGATCCAACTTCCAAATTTTTGTTTTTCAGATTAACCTTTTGAAGGAAAAGTGTAACCAATTAACCGCGCTTCTAAAGGTTAACCGGTTAACCGATTAATCGTTAACATCCCTATAATTTATCACTTTAGACTTTCATCTGATCCGCCCCAATTGAGTTTTATGTTTGATAAATTATTTTTTATTGGTTATCTCGAAAGATGATTTTTGTAAACAATGAAATAATTGGTCGAACTTTGGATAATTAATAATATTAAACCCGACGAATTTCTTCATAAACATGTCGTGTGAAGGATTAGATCCAGATCAGATATCAAACAATTTGGAATCTGTTCAGGATCTAAACTGTCCAAAATGATATTTCTTTGTCACTGAAACTCATAGACTATGTGCTAAAGGCCATCTTTATGTGCTAGATTTTTTTATTGAAACATCGTTTTAATTCAGATCAGACATCAAGTAATTTGGAGTCTGGTCAGGATCCAAACTGAAATGCCACTTCTTATAGATTATAGTCTATGTGTTACACTGCTAATGCCCCTCTTTATGTGCTAACATTAATAATTTATTCAATTAATGAATCTTCATAACATGTGTATGACAGTTTTTAGTTTCTGTGTATATGTGTATTTTCAAAAATCTGACCAAAAAATCCTCATCGATATCAAGGGTCTCAATAATAAGACCGACTCGATATTAAGACCACTTTTTGTCAGTACCACAGGTGGTCTTAATAGCGGAACTTTACTGTATAATACTGAATATATTACAAAATCATGTACATGTATAATATAATCTGTTTTGTCAATTTAAATAATGATAGTCATACAACTTGAACAAGGGGGCCATGATGGCCCTGGGTCGCTCACCTGATTGAATCGGCTCGACTGACCAACAGTTGAATCCTCTCATTTCCTCTCACTTGTCCTAGTGACCTACTTTATGATCCCAAATGATCTATATTCAAAATTGACCTAGATTTTGTCAAGATGGTCATGATAAAGATTGCCAGCCTAAAGCTAGTGTTCACAAACTTTTTCTAAGATTTGACCTAGTGACCTACTTTTTGACCCTACACAGATCTGGTCAAGATAGTCATTCTGACCAAGATTGATCAAGATTGGATCACAATTGTGGCTGCTAGAGTGTTAACAAGCTTTTTAGCTCACCTGAGCCGAAGGCTCAAGGTGAGCTGTTGTGATCGCCCGCCGTCCGTCGTCCGTCTGTCCGTCTGTCCGTCCGTTCAAATTTACTTCAAGCGACAACTCCTCTGAAACCGCGAGTCTGAGGAAAAAACTAATTTGCTCACGGTGTTCCTTGGATGCTTCTCTACAGAAATTGTTAAAATGAAACTTTAAAGTGGACTACTTATTGAAATTTATTAAAAAAAGTGAAAAACTTTAAACAAGTTTTTTGTAAAAAAACACTGT
This sequence comes from Gari tellinella, assembly GCA_922989275.2. Classification (NCBI taxonomy): domain Eukaryota; kingdom Metazoa; phylum Mollusca; class Bivalvia; order Cardiida; family Psammobiidae; genus Gari; species Gari tellinella. The sequence continues at coordinate 59,199,016 of OV277865.1, forward strand.
TCCCACACCTTAGATATTGCATGAATAGTATCTTCTACTAAATCACTTTCAAAATTGTAAAAAATCAAAACCCTAGGATCAAATTTGACTCAACCCTGGCCATATCAGTGCTTTTTGATGCAGGTCTGACAGTAAAAACTCTCTAATGATCCGTTTTATACAGACGCATTGTATCTTCCAGGCTAAGAAGCTACCCTTATACTAAATGCAACATTTTTGCAAACAGTTTGGATCCAGGTCAGATGCCACATAATGCTGCATCTAATCTGGATCTAAACTATTTGCCACTCATTTACATATTTTCTTATATTTAGAAAATATAAGTTATTATTTTTTACATATTTCACATACAAACATTTGGAGCAGACAACAGTTCAGCATAATAATAGTCATTTCTCTCTGAGACCGTCTCAAATTGCATAACTGACCCATAGCTAGCTCTGAACTCAGGTCACTGAGATACATAACAGAAATGAAAGTGATGTCTGCTATTTTATGCTCAAGCACAACTTAGTTCGAGGCATATTACTTTTGGTCTGTCTGTTTGTTTGTTTGTGTTTTGTTTGTTTGTTTATCTTTCTGTCTATCAGTCCACAATTAATTCTTGGCCATAAACAGTATGGATCCAGGTCAGATGCCACATAATGCTGCTTCTAATCTGGATCCAAACTATTTGCCACTCATTTACATATAGTTTCTTATATTTAGAAAATGTAAATAATGATATTTATTAACCTATTAACCCATACATATTCTTTTTTATGTCTTTAATTTATTCTTCCACAGAAGAAAATATTTCACTTTATACAGTCATTGTTGTCTTTAACAATTGCTTCAAATGACATCTCCTCATATACCGCTGAAAAGATTTCAACCAAACTTTACACGAATGTTCCTTGGGTCAAGTTCTTTCAAAATTGTTCAAAGAATTAAAAACAATGTAGAACTCTGGTTGCCATGGCAACCAAGTGAAAAAATAAGGAAATCTTAAAAAATCTTCTTGTCTGAAACTACAAGGGCCAGATCTTAGACATTTGTCACATAGCATCATCTACAGGTCCTCTATCAAACTACAAACTATGCCCCTGGGGTCAAAATTGGCCCCGCCCAGGGGGTCACAGTTTAACATAGAGTTATATAGTGAAATTTTCAAATGTCTTCTCCTCTGAAACTAATATGGCCAGAGCTTTGATATCTGGCTTGGTGACACTTTTAGATGTCCTATACCAATAAGGTTCAAATGGTTCTGGTCGATTGCATATCATCTACAGGTCCTCTATCAAGTTTGTACAAATTATGCCCCTGGGGTCAAAATTAGCCCCACTCCGGGGGTCACAGTTTTCATACGTCTTCTTTTCTGAAGCTAATATACCTGTAGGATGATTTTGGGCTCTGTGGTAGGGATAGATCCCTTTTAAGCCCCCCATCGTCTGGCAGTCTTTCAGCACTAGAATTCTGCATTTCTCAACAAAACATTTATTAGTGTTGATAGCGGATAATGTTTGGTATGTCTTTGATAATTTTTGTTATCCCATGATAACTATTTATGCCTTTACTAAAAACTGTAAATGTCCCCTTGCCAGTGGCGATCAAAACGTATCTTGAAAGTTTCCACATCCTTCGAGTCAACCACATATTGATCAAGTTCATTCCATAAATCTATCACTCGAGTTGAAAACTGTTTTTGGCAGAAAGTTGATCTATGAAAAGGCTTGTCCAATTTCAGATTATGACCTCTTGTTGATGGTGCAAACTGGAAAAACTTTTCGAACGAAACGTCATCAATTCCCTTCACAATCTTAAATGTTTGTATGGCGTCTGCTCTCTTTCGGCGATGATCAAGACTTGGTAATTTCAATTCTTTTAAACGATCTTTATATTCTAAGTGCTGTAGTGTTGGAACTAATTTGGTAGCTCTTATTTGCAATTTTTCAATGCTTTCTATATCCTTCCTCAAGTAGGGATGCCACACAACATTTGCAAATTCTACATGCGGCCTAACCATTGCTGTATACAGTTTAATGAAAGAGTGCTTGTCTATATACTGGAATGATCGACTGATAAGTCCTAGGATACTGTTTGCCTTGTTAATTTTGGTAGAAATATGCTTTGAAAACTTCAAATCCCTCTCAAATATAACACCAAGATCACTTTCTTCTGTGGCAGATTTCATTATGTCTGTATTCATATATAAGTCTCGTTCTGGGTTGTTGAATCCGTAATGGATAACTTTACATTTTTCTACATTGAAAGTCAGTTCCCACTTTTTCGCCCATTCACTGACTGAGTCTAAATCACTTTGCAGTTCTGCAGTGTCCGACGTTGTTGCATACAGTTTTGTGTCGTCGGCAAAAATCTTTATGTTAGTATTCACAACTTCGCAAATGTCATTCACATACATGATGAAGAGGATTGGCCCCAATACACTCCCTTGCGGAACCCCACTATCAACTTCCTTCCATCCAGACGAACATCCCCTTATTGCGACACATTGCCTCCTATTTGTAAGAAAGTCCTGAATCCATCTCAACACATTTCCCCCTATTCCAAACGACTCTATTTTCTTAAGCAGTCTTTTATGCGCAACTTTGTCGAAAGCCTTGGCTAAATCTAAATACACACTATCCCAACTTTTGCGATTCTCAATATACAATGTCCAGTCTTCCAAAACGTTTAATAGTTGTAATGCACATGACCTATTTGATCTGAATCCATATTGGTTATCGGAAAGCAAATGATTTTCTTGCAAATGTAGAAGTATACTTTTCCGCACAATCTTTTCAAGCAATTTGCAAACCACTGAAGTAAGACTAACTGGTCGGTAATTACAAGGTTCTGTTTTACTGCCTTTCTTAAATATTGGTGAGATTCGCGCATCTTTCCACTCCAAGGGCACTTTTCCCGAAGATAGAGATGCTTGAAATAAAAGAGTTAATGGTTTCACAAACACTTCCGGCATACTTGTCAACAGAAATGGATGAATGTCGTCCGGCCCCATAGACTTAGTGGGATCAACCTCCTTCAACATTTTATGCACAGTTCTCTCAGTTAATTCTATGTTTTGTAAACTTTCATTCACATTTCTCTCCTGAACATCTGGAATGTTACTTATGTTCTCTTTAGTAAATACAGTTGTAAAAAAATCATTCAAAACTTCTGCCTTTTCTTGATCTGTTTTCACAAATTCTCCGTTTGTTGCTTTTAGATTAAAAACTCCCGACTTCGACTTTGTTTTACTCTTAACATATCTCCAAAATTGTTTTGGATCTCGCTTTGCATTTTGAGATATAAGTTTTTCAAAATTTCTTTTGCTGTTCTTAACACACTCATTTGTTACGTTTCTCTTCCTCTTGTATTCCTCATAGTCTTCATTCCGTCGTGTGGCCAGATACTTGTTCCAAGCATGGTTTTTTATCTTTATATGTGTTAAAGTCTCACCAGTCATCCAAACAGGTTTCGGCTTCACTCCTTTACGTGGTTTCGCTTTAGGTACAAATTTATCTACACTGCTCTTGAACTTTGCTGAGAATATATTCCACATTTCATCAGTATTTTTGTTTTCAAAAGTTACTTCCCAATCAAAATCTTCCCATTCTTGCATAAAACCCATGAGATCACATTTCCTGTACTTATAATATATTCTCCCAGTAGAAATTTCCTTATAATCACATAGAAAGTCGAACAACAGTACTACATGGTCACTGCACCCAAGAGATGGCAAAACTTCTATATTATCTATATTATGTTCATCCTTTGTAACTATAAGGTCTAGCGTATTTCTAGCTTGTTCATTTCTACACCGTGTAAAGTCCTTTACATGTTGAAAGAGGAAGTTGTCTCGCAAACATTCAATAAAACGATGTTCGTGGTGTTCTTCATTATGAATGGTGGTATAACTTTCCCAATTCTCTTTTCCAGTGCGACGTCATACACCCTTCATTCGGCATCCCTCACTTTGTTTACACTTAGCGAGCACGCGCACTCGGGGACAACAAACCCGAAATCTACATAAGCTTATGCAGCGGGGCGTTAAATCTCATTCTTTTTTACGCGTTATTACCTGTAAATAAGAAAAACGAAAAGGGAGGATAGGTCCTATAAATACTAGGAAGGTCTTACATAAGTTGCAAAAGCGCGATTTTACCGAAAAATAGAATTAAATGCTTTTTTTAAAAGCGAGAGTCCTATAACACTTGGACTCCCCAACACGGCAACAGGTGGTTGTCAATAAGATATAATAATGTATGAATGATTAAAAATAAATGCCGTGTACGTTGAATTTATTCCTTATTCTGAACTCTTGTGCTGACATATCAAATTTAACTTATTTTTTTAGAGAGTAACGATACACCCAATTCCACCCGAATCCACCCAAAATCCACTTAATGAGAGAGAGAGAGAGAGAGGAAGAGAGAAGTATCTGCTCCGTAGTTCTAGTCATGTTCTTTGAGTTAAAAAAGTAAAATCTCTCGGCATTTCCGTTGAAACCTTTGTTGATTGTTGTCCTTCATTATTCTATTATTAATATGTAGATCTAGATTTACACTGATTAATTACAACCAATTACAATATATACAGAGATTCTAACTCAAATGTGTTTGTCAAATTAAAATGAGAATATTTTTATGCTAATCATGCATAGCATGTACACGCATCTCATTTGAAATGGGTATATATTTAATGACAGTTGTAGATTACATATCTACAACATTTCTAGATCTAGATCTAGATCTACATGATTAAAATATGACTTTTAGATTCATTTTATAAATATAATTTATTACAGACTGCCATCAGAGTAGAGCAACAATATATTCATCAATATGACAGTAAATCTAATATTTATTAGACTAAACAGATCTAGAATGTTTATATGGGGATATTTCTGAAATTGAAGAAATAAGACATTTTACATCTTTCATTTACCCTTTAAATATATGCTTAAAGTGTAAGAATAAATACATACACACAGAAGAATATATATATAAAAGATTATAGAAATATTTGCATTTTTATTTTTTTCTGCTTTGCAAGTACATGTAGACAGGGATATTTACTACAGAGTTTCCTACAAGCTACACTTATTTGTTAATACATGTATGTACTTGTATATTCAATGAATACTATACATTTCACTGAACCATTTCAGGTGTCTTTACAAAAGAAAAATTGAAGAATTATAGAAGCTTGGCAGCATTATGTATAATAGCTTCTTCAAGTCTGGTTGGTAATGTACAGACTATTTTTAGCTAGGCTACAGACAGGAGAACAGTCTATATCTGTGATCCTTAAGTCTGATGTCAACATAGGAACCATACCATCCCTGTGTTGCTATGATAAAAGAGGGGATAATTTCAACTGCCCATTGTGATTTTATAGCCAGATAAAATTAAGAATTGGATTACCCTGTCCCAAATATCTTGAAAATTATGAAGATTGCCAAATATTTCCAACTGACACTAGTGTTTGCTGATTTTGATCTACAACTATTTATGTAATAAAGAAGTAAAGATAAATAGTTTGAACTCATTTTCTTTGTTTTTGTGAGGTAGTTTTAAATTTGCTAAGCAATTCATTTTTAACTGAATGCCATGGTATGTCAGGTACTGACTGTTGATGTAAATCCAATTGAAATACAGGTTTTTCAAGTGAAAAGATGATCACTTTGTTTGCTTGCATATGTTTTATTTCATATCCATGCATGCCTCAATTTAATCAGCAATAAACTAACAATTTTAACCACAATTAATCTTTAGAACCTTTAATGGTGTCCTTTATTATTTTACACATTATTTACAACTATATTGTACCTGTGAAGACTATATTATCCTACTGAACAGTACAGACCTAAAAGAGCCCCCTGAATCTGGGTCTGATCTGCACTGGTTGTCCATTTGTAAAATAAATGTACATGTCTTTTGGAAATGAAGCATAAATAGTCAATTTTGTAGCCACTACTACTTGACCTCACATGCCAATCTCAAAAGGCAGGTGCATGGTTGCTGAATGTAAGATGGCAATAATGCATTTATTAAATCTACAGCAGTTTTCTGCATAAGTTTCACCCAGCATTTAAAGAACCACCTGTATTTATGTTTACCATATGTTTTCTTTAGAGATGTCAATTATTACAGGATTGACTGTAGATTAATGTACCATGGCTATACAGCCACTTGGCAATTTGTAATTGATAACACAGTACAACTACATGTATTTTTATTTTTCTAGACTTGTTGAAGCATGCAACCATGTTGCTTTCCCTGTAATTTGAAATTGAGACTGTTTATTGTTTTGGATACACAAGGAGGTTCTGAACTGACCAGCTTAATATAAATATAGTCAATCATTTATTAAACGGTCACTTTATAGAATATCACAAGGCAATCTTAAACACAGATGGTTGTTTAATGCAGGATAAACTTGAAGAATGAAGAAAAACCCTATATGAGCTGCTGCCTTATAGCACCTGCATTAATTAAAAAAAACCTTTAACTTCAATTAGTAATATGTAGTCAACCATTCATCAAGACAGTAATCAATAGAAGATCACTATGCAATCTTAAGTACAGATGGTTGCTGTCTAAATTATGTTAACCCTGCTTTAAGCAGTCACCTGTATTCTAAAATATTTCTGCTATTTCAATTAGTGATGATTTAATATAGGAGTGTAAAATCAAGTTTTTACAAATATACTAAAACTATTAGAATTCACAATTGCAAATTACTGTTTATTTTTTAATTTTGAAATTACAAGAAATATTGTAAATATCATGATTTTTTTCTGCGTTCATTTTTCCAGAAAGATAGGAAATGATCATCAAATTAACTATGAATTGCTAGTATAATTCATGTACATGTATTTATACATACCATTTTGTCAATCATTTTACATGTACATGAACATAAAAAAGGCATAACATCAACATGTACTTGGAATTGAACTTTGAGTTCATCTGACCACAAAGATCGGTAGCACATTCCTATGAAACAGATCCTGGATCCATAAACATGTAATGCATCATTTTATGATAGTATGTTGATTTTATTTTGCATAATTTACAATATTCAACAGTCAGACTTATATAAGGCATCCATTAAGTAGGTGACCCATTGGTTGTTTCAATATAAGACTGACTGTACTTATATTATGCATCCATTCAGTAGGTTACACCATATGTTTGTTTTCAAATTAGGGGTCACCGGGTGTGAGAATAATAATTAAGCAGAAAGCTAGCTCCAGTAGGAGCTTTCTTTCTTCTGTTTTTTATCTTGCCATAATAACTTAATGAAACAATCACACAGATCTACTTCAGTGAGTGGTCAACTATTAATTCAAAATTGACTGTACATATCAGTCAAAGTGTGGCATATTTCATATTCCTTGATAATATAGATATTCAAGGAATAATCATGTATAATATTACTTAGAAAGCTTTGCATGTTTAGTTTTAACAGACATTGAAATAAAATTTGAATGGTCTTGTTACAGGGAAAGACTGATCAATCTCTGTGGATAAAAGTGACTAACAGACTGAAACAGTTAAGGTGTCATGACCAGATTGGGCATTCACAATGGCTTGATTTTTTATTTTGAATTTTGTCAAGGTCTTTAAATAATAATTTTCTTGTGATATGACTCATGCATTCTCTTTTTTGACACTTGACTTTCAATTTGGCCAGACAGAAACGACCATTAATACATTACCAGCATTTCAAAGTGAAAAATTAGTTGACTAAGGAAAATTATATGGGAGGGTTCTGATGTATGAGAATCAATGATATAGATATTGGTGTTTTTACTAAATTAGGACAGGTAATATGGATTTATTGATCGGTTATCATCACTAACAGTGGAGAAAAGGTTATTATTTCCTGTTTAAACGCAAACGAAACGCAAACGCAAAGCACTAAAATATAGAAAAGTACAACTTTGGGACAATCTGATAATTCATGGTTATCTTGGTGGCAAACAGCTTGGAGCCTGGTCAGATGCTGGGTTACTCGGCGTCTGATCTGGCTCCAAACTGTTTGCAATGGAAATAATAGATTTAGCTTAAACATGTTTATTTGGAAAGAATTACGGTTTTTCCACTGTAACAATTAACATCATTATAAACTTTTCCATCACACACAGCTGTCAGTGAGCACCATAGAATCTAGAGTTAGTGCTAGACACCTTATAACTTCTTCACGGACAGGGCGACCCTAACAGAGACGAGTCTGTCGTACTTTTTTCGCTTATCATGCAGAACTTCCAAATAATCACGGTTACGGTAGAAAGAGAAATGTTTTTTTCTTCACATTGAATACCAATTATACCGTCAATAGACACACGTTTCGTTTAACAATTTACTGTATCAAATCCGACCGTACCAATGCCAATGGTACCGTCTGAGACAAGATTAGCCGTGATGTTGCATGACAGGATGTAGTTTTAAATCTTTATTAGAGTCTCGTTATTATTTCGACATAAACTACATACATGTACATCTATGAATAGATCTAGATAGAAATTCATAGAGATGTAGGAGCATACGTAGAATATCTCAGTTCTGGGTCGGTATGATAAATGCCACGAATACAAAGCTAAAACCGGTCGATCTATTTCGAAAACTGAATAAAAGTCTCCGTAATAAGTATCGATGTTGTTATGGTTCGTGTCGTTTGTGAGACATCACATGCCAGATGTGCAACCGCAGCTTTTGGGCATTTCTCTCGGTCCGATTTCAACGTTTCTAATGACGCGAGTTTTCTACGATAGGGTCCGACGTCATTCGAATGAAATGACCGAGAGTATGCGTAAGGTGAAAAAAGAAATGACCGAGATGATGCGTAAGGTTAAAAGTACCCGGATGACTGGAAAAGAGAATCAATATCCTTCATGTTAAAATCTCCAGTTATAAGTAAACTGTCAGACACGCTGGCTGCGGATTGAATCAACTGCATAATATCTTCACAATTTCGCAAATCAGAGGGACTTCTGTAGATACACCCTAACAACACTGTTTTTTCATCAATTATCCAGTCCACCCAAGTCGCATCGTGATAAAGCGAATTTATATATGTATTTGGAGAGACATTCAAATCTGATTTTGCATACACTAAAACACCTCTTCCTTTGTCAGTGCTGTGAAACATCACTTAAATCATGATAATTTTTCTCAACTGAAACATTAACATCACTGGCAATCTGGCCATCTTTAGAACAGTCAACGTTTAACAAGTTAACAGATAACGAATGAAACGTATTTACATTTGTCTCTTCACTTCTTACTTTCGATGTGCAGGACCACCGGAAGGGAGCGCTACTTCCGTGGATACCACACCTTCATTTGGGCGCTTCCTCTCTACTATCTTGCCCCTACTGATGACATATAGCCAGAGCTTTGATATTCGGCATGGTGTTACTTCTAGATGTCCTTTATCTATTTTGTTCAAATGGTTCCAGTCTGTTGCATATGTAGGTCACAGGAGCTAAAAATAGATTTTTTCAATGGAAACTTAAAAAAAATCTTCTTGTCTAGAACCCTAGTACCCTGATCTTAGATATTTGGAACATAGCATCATCTACAGGTCCTCTATCAAGATTGTTCAAATTATGCCCCTCGGGTAAAAAATGACCCCGTCCTGGACTTAAATCATTATCTCCATTTTGATGTACAGCTATTCTCAGGTGAGCGACATATGCCCCATGGGGCTCTTGTTCTAAGATTATACCTAGTGACCTACTTTTTAATCCCACATGATCCCATAATCGAACTTGACCTAGCTTTTGTCAAGATGATCATACTGGTCAAGTTTAATAAAGATTCAGTCAAAAGTGTGGCCTCTAGAGTGTTCATAAGATGTTCATGGACGCATGACGCACATCAACACCGGACACAGCACAATCACAATAGCTCACCACGCACTACATGCTCAGGTGAGCTAAACAAGAGGGCCATGGCCCACAAGTTGCTCACCTGAGAACATTGTACCTAAGCTGACTGGGCAAGACAATACTGTGATATATATAGCTATAAAAAGAGTTTTAAAGGTTTTCCTATATAAGTCTATATAAAACTGATAAGCCCCGGGGCAGGGCCAATTTTGACATGGTGTCATAATTTGAACAATCTTGGTAGAGGACTATAAGGTTAAGCTACATTTCAATTACAAATGATCTGGGCCTTACAGTTTCAGAAGAATATTTTCAAAGGTTTTCCTATGAAAAACTGATAAGCCCAAGGGCAAGGCCAGTTTTGGCCCAGGGGTCATAATTTGATCACTCTTGGTAGAGGACCATAAGGCAAAGCTATATATCAAAGCTGAAAGATCTGGGCCTTACAGTTTCAGAGAAGAAGATTTTTAAAGATTTTCCTATATAACTCTATGTAAAACTGATAAGTCCCGGGCGGGGCCACTGATAAGCCCCGGGGCGGGGCCAATTTTGACCTGGTGGTCATAATTTGAACAATATAGGTAGAGGACCATAAGGCAAAGCTACATGTCAAATATTGTCGATCTAGGCCATACAGTTTCAGAGAAGAAGATTTTTAAAGATTTTCCTATATAACTCTATGTAAAACTGATAAGCCCCGGGGGCGGGGCCAATTTTGACCCGGGGGTCATAATTTGAACAAGCTAGGTAGAGGACCATAAGGCAAAGCTACATGTCAAATATTAATGATCTAGGTCATACAGTTTCAGAGAAGAAGATTTTCAAAGATTTTCCTAAGAAAAACTGATAAGTCCAAGGGCGGGGCCATTTTTGGCCCCAGGGTCAAAATTTGAACAATCTTGGTAGAAGATCATTAGGTTATGATACATACCAAATATGAAAGGTCTGGGCCTTTTGATTTCTGAGAAGAAGATTTTTAAAGATTTTCTTATGCATTAAAAGTTGTCTATACGGTCATGTTAGAAAATCAAGTCCCAAAGCAAGGGGAATAACTCTAGCCAAAAACTTTGAACAAGATTTCGTTCCCCCTTGTCACTGATGCTTCTGATAAAGTTTGGTTGAAATCGGGTCAGTGGTTTCTGAGGAGATGTTGTTTGAAAATGTGGACGGACGAAGAGCGGTCACAATAGCTCAACCTGAGCCGAAGGCTCAGGTGAGCTAAAAAACACAGTTCTTTTCCAGTTGAAGATAGATGTCACTCAGCTGTGCAATACTTAAAACACACACAGTTCTTTTCCAATTTAAGATGGATGTCACTCAGCTGTGCAATAATTGTTATTCCTGTTATTCCGAAACTCTTAATCAAGAGTATGAAATTGTGAACATTCTCTCAGATAAAATTCTGATTAAATAATTTAAGAGACATTCTCTCAATATAATGTTGATTCACAAAAAGTGGAAATTTATGATTTATTTAGTATCTACCATAGACAAATACATGTAGTTGCATTCTAGTCAATGAATATTTTGAACATCATGTATGATTTCGTTTGACTAATGTACCTAATTTGCATTATGCCATGTAGTATTTTGATTTTGTCATTTTCATTAATTTGTAGTCATTATAGGAATAAACAACATCTTTTTGACGTTCATGACGGTATGACTACATTAGCTTCGCAGGGGGTAAATTTTGTAAACGCCCGAAGGGCGTTTTCATTTAATTTACACCCCGAAGCTAATGTAGTCATACCGTCATGAGCGGCAAAAAGATGTTGTTTATTTCTTATATTTATATTTTTATTTTCTGTCATCCATTTAATGTGTAGTTTGACCAGATTTGTTTTCATGTATATGAATATACCATATACCGGCCAAATGGGTTTGATAGATGTAATGTCGATGTAATAGCCATTCCAGTTTCTAAATATGGTGTCAAAAGTAGTCCTTACTACATGTACTGTATTTGCATGATAATTTCAGGGTTTTACGCAGTAAACTTTCTCGCTGTGCTTTAAGAACGCTCGTAAGAAATTAAAACAAAAATTTCAATCTTTTTTTTTTTTTGGTGAAGCCTAGACTTCTTTTATTCATTACTATTTACATATACACAGACAATAACATACATACATGCATGAGAACTAACAAATCAGCAAGGTCATGTAAGAATAAAACTATACAATCTTTGTGTTGACCTGCTAAATACCGCAAAGCGGTAGTAAGTAAGGGTATTTTAATTGTCGTGATTTACCCTATGATTAGAGTATTCAGGTATAATTAATATTCCTTTATATTATGGGAACAATGCTTTTTGAACTCTTAAAACAAAAGGATTCGTAAATCCTTTATATTTTAAGAATTCGAGAAGTATTTGTGTTTCATAAACGAAAACTTTATAAATATCAGTTTGTAGTGTCCAGTTTTCGCTTAGAAAGTACGATTTGTATATACTGAAACCAACAATAGTTAAAATTATATTGACGTAAAAGTAGTCCGTGTTTGTTATCTTATATCCTATTAAAAGTGTTTTAAGATTTTTTATATTACGTTCTATACCACATGTTTTAAACAGCGACACAATTTTTATCCAAAATGGTTGCACTTCTGAACAATTGATGAAAATGTGTTCATCGTCTTCGAATTCATGACATATTAGACAGTTTGGAGAGTTTTCCATTTTCCACTTGTATCGTATTGATCTTGATGGGAAAATGTTATTTATTGTTTTATACTTGTATTGTTTGTGCCTATTATCGTAAATTTTATTAATAAATTTATATATTTCCGACCATGGTAATTTGTCGTCAAACTTGTCATTCCAGAACCTATGTATTATAGGTTCATGAAACTTTTCAGACAGAAGCTGTTGATAGATAGTTTTATTGTTGCTTTGTATAAAATCTGTGTTACGAATATATAAAGATAAAGACGTTTTAACTTTAGTTTTAAAAGAATTTTCGCTTTTGATTAATTGCTTCCATCTGTTAGGAATTGCTTTATTAAGTTTTGCAATTTCACTTATCCAGTTTCTTTTATCTAAGAGTTTTTCTAATATATACTCCTCTTTTATTTCCCCTCTTTTGTTAATAATATCATTAATGAAAATCAAATCTGAGTTTATCCAGCTTGTAAACACAAGGCATTTATTATTAATTTTAATAAATTTATTTCCCCATATAACTTGTTTTCTGATGTCACTAAATGTCATGGTGCGTGTCTCTTTGAATGTTTTAATGCGTATCCATGATTCTAGTATATTTTTATAAAATTCAGGAATATTTGTTGCATTTATACTTTTGATGCTGTCTAAATTGTAGTAAAATACCAAAAAATCATTTCCAAAAGCTTGGAAATAATATTTTGGTATTAACTTCCAATTAGCGTCGTCATCTGATAACATCGATTTTATCCATTTTAATTTTAATGTAGTAATGTAAGTTTCTAAGTCAATCATTTGAAGTCCACCCTCTGATCTGTTCCCTATTAAAGTTGCTCGTTTTATTTTTTCACGCTTTCCACTCCATAAAAAGTCATATATAATACTATTTATTTTAGTTATAATCTGCTGCGGTACTATAATACTATGAAATAAATATGTAAATTTTGGTATCAATAGAGTTTTTATTATTTGTATTTTCCCATAAAATGTTAAATTACGCTTACGCCAGTTCTCTATAATGCTTTTACAAGTTGAATATTTTGTGTCCCAATTTAGCACGGAACACTCATCTTTATTGTGTCCAAAATATACCCCTAGGGCCTTAATAGGACCATCTGGCCATGTAATATCTCCTACGTTATCTTTATGTAATTTATTTTTCCCAATCCACATTCCTTCCGTCTTGTTTTTATTTAATTCAAGTCCAGAGTATTTTCCAAATTCTTTAATGATGTTTAAGGCCGAAACGATTTCTTGTCTATTTCTGAGGAATAAGGTTGTATCGTCAGCAAGCTGAGAGATTTTAAGCGATCGCTTCTCATTAGTAAGTTTAACCTCAATTCCTAAGATGTTATTAGAATTTCTTATATTTATAGCAAGAACTTCTGCTGCAAGAATGTACAATAGAGCAGATATCGGACAACCCTGTCGAATACCTCTTGAGGGATTAAACAGTTGTGATCTGTATCCACTATTAAAAATACAAGATTTACAGTCTGCATATAAAACTTTAACCCATGTGATAAATTGTTCTTTAAAACCAAAGCGCCTTAAAACACTAAAAAGAAAGTTCCACTCGATTGTATCGAACGCTTTACGAAAATCTAAAAATAGAATTGCGCCTTCTATTTGTAGATTGTCAGTGTAGTCTATTATATCTTGAATTAAACGTAAGTTGTAACCTATAAATCTGTTTTGTATGTATCCTTGTTGGTCTAAATGAACAATTTCAATCTGAATATCCATTATCAAAGCATATTTTAAACAATTAGGTGGCGCAAGTTTTTATACACGCTTTACACTTAGCAACGCTGAAATGCGACTACATGTACACAGTCAGCGTGTACACACACCCGCGGCTATCCGTGGCATATCCGATACACATAGACTAGTTTAAATATGTCATAACGGAACATTACGTTACCAATTTAGTAAGTGTGAATGCATTATTTTGCTTTATGTTTGAGCGACTTTCCTATGTATTCTGGTGAACAAATTGCTTGAAATTGTCAATTTCAAACCGTAATTGGAAGACAACTTGTCTAATCTATAAATAGATCCATGCTCACTCGGAGAAGGGAGAGAACGCGTACAGCTTAAATGACGGAGTGTAATATGATAACCTCCCTTAAAAACAGCAATTAATTTATTTTTTTTATCGCAATTTGATTTTAATTGAACTGTCTGCGACTTTAAATAGGGGTTTCGAAATACCCAAACGGATAATCTAAAAGTAGATCCTAACTTGGTCGGTATCTCTCCGCCGTATGGAAGATTTTCTTCGCGGCGGAGACTCCGCCTCGTTCTAACTGGCTGGGACCGGATTCGATTCGTAGGTTCATCGAGAATTGACCTGCATATTTTTAATACGATTACATAGAGACTTTACATGTTGAATGTAAATATTCATTTTTGGACTACAAACTGAATTGACATTTCTTTCTAACTTTTTGAAGGTTAACAAGATTAGATAATAAAATTTCCCAATCAAAAACCATACATAATAGATAATCTGTGTAGAAAACAGCTATGTGTCTAATATTTAGTTACTGATTATTTCATATATCACAAAATATTGAATAATCTTTCTTTTGATTCAAAATACTATACTCAGAAAATGCCCCTTTAATACACAGGATTTATTCAAGCTTGAAGTTGGACACATGCAGATGTTTCTGGCCCATGGTCTTCAGACTGTCCCACATCATATTCTGACACTTGTGGAGTGATGTCCATATTTCTCTAGTATGATCTCTGGAACAATAATAATAAAAAAAATTCAGAGCAAGTTAAAACATGACAAGAGATCATTTTTTGATATGTGACTAGAATACAAACAGATTCATATAAGTTTTCCATTCAAGGGAAATTTATTTTCTCAAGATAGTAATTGCAATAAATAGAAATGAGCACTACATGTGGATGCCAATGCTCATCTGTTTTTAAAGATCAGTGAAAAAATACACTAGAACTAGATCAAAGGTCAAGGCAAATTGATAAAATATTTTGGGACACTGGGGCTTGTCAAGATAAACGTCATGCATACATAAAATGAAGATTAAAGAAGTTATGGCAAATGTTAAGATTTAGCAGGATGAAAACACCACAGTGAAGACAATAGCTTCACAGCAGACCCACAACAGTGTTTCAATGTTGAAACAATGTAGCACAATTTGGATCATCATTGTTTAAAAAAGGCGGTGTGTCTTCTAAAAAAAAAAATACAAAGTAGACCATGAACACTAAACTTCAGTATCTCATTTAAGGTAAAGTTACTACCAAAGTAACCAGTCTACAGGCTGACTGGTATACATGTGCAAAGCAATATACCCCCACTTTCAGAAAGGGTTGGGGAGACATAAAAATGCTGATACAAAATTAAAATCCCATGCGTTTAGTCATAAGGCACAACCCGATATGGATGCGCCAAAGTAAAATATCACTTGTTACTAATGCAACCAGGAAGAGAGGGTGATTGTGGTGAAAAGTTTTATCGGCTTCACTGTGTGGCTTTAATTAATACTTGAATTACTAAAGTCAAATGAGCCATTAAAACAGGAGGTAATTATAAAGATAAACTATATAGCAGACACTATTAAATAAAGTCTATTTTAACCAATTTATCAGTTTTTTCTCTCTCTAAAAATAGCCAGTGACCATGACATTTGACCCATGAAATACAAATTCATTCAAGATATCGTCATCTGTACAATTACAAGAATTTTGATCAAAATCCCTTGAGAAACAAAGTCACTAAAGCGATGACAAGGTTTTAGTAAAATTAGCCAGTGACACAGACCTTGTTCACAATAACCTTGCTTTAGGAGCTTTCAGCCTGATTTTCACCCTGCTTTATTAAGTTACCTTTGCTTCACACCATCGTCTGCATGTATTCAGAATTCTTAAGACAGTGAAGAAGCATCTTTAGGTCCTTATACGAAGAGATAGATTCTATGAATCCTATTTTTGTGCAGCATGATCTGGATTAAAAGTGTTTGCAATAGTCATCATTACTGGTGTTCAGTGTTGAAAGGGTTAATCAAAAGTCATCAACCAAACCAGGTGCTTTAATTTTTTATCTAAATTTATTTATTTATTATTGTGATCTGTATCAAAAACATAATGCGGGTACAGTAGTCAAAAACTCATGTTCAAGTAACGCAAGTAGATTTGTGTTTTCATTACGGCAGTATATATACCATGTGGATACAGTAACAGTACCCAAATATGCATTTCATCATTAATCGGCTTGTTAAAGAAGTTAAGCACCGTTCTCACTGTCACGGTGCAGGTCCCAGTAAAAGATAGCCGGTGACCTGGGGTGAACTTGGACGTTTTTCATGAAAAAATATAGTGTGTTCTCATATTCCCTGTGTCTCCCCCGATGGACCAGCGGCTATGAAACCAAATCTCCCCTGACTATCCCGGTTAGTTCCTAGTTTAACCCGGTGTAATTACGGTGCAGTGCCGGCCTGTTCCCGGTTAATCCCGGTATAACACGGTGTAACCCCGGTCACCGCTGGTGGTAGCACGGTGACCACCGGTGGTGTCCCGTCCTACCCCGGTTGTTCAACGGTGACGTGCCGACGTTACCCGGTGTTCGCCAGAAAGGACATAAGCCAGGGCGAACGTGAATACGCATGAATTGTCTTTTGCCTCTCAGAGTAAATCAGATGAAATGCAAACGCAATGCTATAAAGTAGAACATTATAATGTTGTAGACTGTTCAAACTTCATCTTAATTTAAGTTGCAAACAGTTTGCCCGGCGTCTGATCTGGCTCCATACTGTTTGTAGTGGACATAAAAATTTAAACGCAAACGCTAAAAATGAAATGCAGAAAATTGCATTTTTAAAAAAAAAAAAAGAAAATCCATTTCTATGCCGCTAACACCTTGGTTGTTCACGGACCTGCCACGGCAGTTGCTCCGGCATTTCCCGGCTTTGCACTGGCATTTCCCAGATTAAGCAGGTTCTGGTTATCTGTCCCGGTGAATCACGGTGACCCCCGGTTGTATTAAACATTTTAAAGCCTCCGGTGCTGTTAGCCGGTGGCAGCCAGATGAACATGGTCGATCCCGGATTGTCCTGGGCGTCGCTATGGTTGAACTCCTGATGACTCCCTGCGACTTCCGGTTTGCTAAACCGGGACTCTCCGGTCACCAAATCCGGGACAGTGAGGACGGGGGCTCAAATCATGCTGGGGGTGTTAATGACGCTTATGTCGTGCTATATGGGGCTGCTGTGTTGGGTTACGTAATGTCACGTTCCTTTGTGATGTATGATATGGCAGACATGTGTTGTTGGTCCTTCGCTATGCGAACATGACCTCACCTTCAAGTTGTTGAGTTTCTGGGATGAGTGCGTATGTGGCTAATAAGGCCCATCCTGGCACCAAATGTACGCCCACAGTAGGTGCACACGTTGTCAGATGATATTGGTAAGGTACTGACTTCTCGAGCCTTCCAGTCCATACGTTTCTTCCTGGCATGCTCTAACCTGCTTAAACTGTAGGGGAAGGGCCGTCTCTAAGTTGGTAGAACTTGTGGCCCAACCCCATTTCATGTATATAATTGAAATAAAATATGTTTAAACTAACCTGCTTGTCTCTGCTTCAACCAAGCCTTTTATGACAATTGTCCCTGATCTCCATGCAGGGCAGATCTGAGTCAGGTCTTCCCAAGTGTCTGTGTGAAGGTCCATCTTGGAAGCGAAGCCTTCAAGCAGTCTTTGAACCGTTATCTTCGGCCCCCGATTTTCCTTTTACCAGAGGAGAGCTCTCCGTATAAGAGCTGTTTTGGGAGTCGCTCATCTGACATGTGACACACGTGACCTGTCCAGCGCATCTATGACTGTTGAGGGAGCATATGTACAGTTGGGAGTTTTGCTCTTTAGAGAACTTCAGTGTCAGGAACCTTGTCTTGCCATCTAAAACCAAGAAGCTTGGGAAGAGTGCTTGTCTGGAAGTGGTTGAGTTGTCTGGCATGATACGCATAAACTGTCCATGTTTCACTGGCATACAGCAAGGTGGTTACATGTAGAACCACTGCTCGGTACACTGACAGCTTGGTCTCAAGGCGAATACCTCCTGGCAGTTACAAACGGATTTGATCCAGATAAATAATTTGTCATTTACCACACTATTTACTTGATCATTTTATTCTTAAGTGAACATCCATCATTTTCATTTAATTCATCAATATAATAATATTAAGTAAATGTAGCAAACTACACATCATTTTTAAATCGCCTTACACAATGAACAGTTATGTAATGTACTAGGATTAAAGAAATATAACATTACAATATAACCCATATTGGCTCTTATCTTGGGGTGATAATTTTTGCTTCGAAATAGTGGTCTGCAAAAGGGTGACATTTTGGTTTTTAGCTCACCTGAGCCAAAGGCTCAAGGTGAGCTATTGGGATGGCCCTGTGTCCGTCCTCCGTCGTCGTCCGTCGTCCGTCGTGCGTCGTCGTTAACAATTGCTTCAAATGACATCTTCTCCTAAACGGCTGAACAGATTTCAACCAAACTTTACAGGAATGTTCCTTGGGTCAAGCTCTTTCAAATTTGTTCAAAGAATTGAAAACAATATAGAACTCTGGTTGCTATGGCAACCAAAGTGAAAAAATAAGGAAATCTTAAAAAATCTTCTTGTCTGAAACTACAAGGGCCAGAGCTTAGATATTTGGCACATAACATTATCTACAGGTCCTCTATAAAGTTTGTTCAAATTATGCCCCTGGGGTCAAAATTGGCCCCGCCCCGGGGGTCACAGTTTTACATAGAGTTATATAGTGAAAATTTCAAACGTCTTCTCCACTGAAACTAATATGGCCAGAGCTTTGATATTTGGCATGGTGACACTTCTAAATGTCCTTTACCTAGTTTGTTCAAATGGTTCTGGTCGGTTAAATATCTAGGTCATAATTCACATTCAAAATATGTATAGCAGACAGCAATTCAGCATTATAAGAGTTAGACCCTAGTCAAATTTCCTACTGGCAGAGTTACATAACTGAACTCAGGTCAGCTGGTCAGCTGATGAGGTTCACTGTAAACAGCAGCATATGGTGTCTGCTATAGTTTTATGCCCTGCAGTTGGGGGCATATTGTTTTTGTCTGTCTGCTTTTTTGTCTGTTTGTCCATTTGTTTGTCTGTCAGTCCACAACTTTAATCTTAGCCATAACTTTGTTAAAGTTAGAAACTTTATAACTTGGGTCATGTCCTACAAAGGTCAATGTCATTTTTGAGATATTTCCCAGTGTCATATTTTCTTGTCTTTGAGATAACTCCAGTTCTACTGATGTTAACCCATTACCCCATACATATGCCTTTTTATGCCTTTAATTTATTCCTCCTCTAAAGAAAATAATTCCACTTTATACAGTCATAAACTTAATAGTATCTATATCTTAGTAGATGATAACTTAAAGCAGGTTGAAAGTAAAGCAGAGTGCGCAATAAATAATCATATGGAAATACATGTAGCTTGATAAGAAGAAGTGTCATGGATAAGGGCCATAACTCTGCCAACAATGTTTTTTTAAGTTATTCCAATTTGTCATGTTTTTTTTTGTCTGCAAGATAATTCCATTTACAGCTATATTAAAATGTTGTCTTGCCTATTAAGCTAAGGCACAATGACCTCAGGTGAGCGAATTAAGGGCCATGGCCCTCTTGTTTAAGTACATAAACATAAAGACCAGTGTCAAACAGTCTGGATCCAGATCAGACGATGTGTTACGTGGCTCCGATCTAGATCCGAGTTTTGTTTTTGCAAAAACAGTAAGTTGCGATCAGCAGGCAAAGCGTTAAGCAGTCACTAAAATAGATAGCTTAAGACATTGACTGCTTTATTTAGGACATAAGTAAAGCAGAAAGAAAAGAAGAATCCACATGTAACTTTATTATTCCCTTTCTTTAAATCTATATTACGCTCACAATCCCTTTGGAAATGGTAACTAGAATAAATTCAACTGTATCTGAAAGTACGTTTTACGTTTTAAGTATAAAACATCGCATTGCTCAAGTGTGAATTAAATCAGTATTTTTCAAATTCAGTTTTAGTTTAGAAATAAGTAAATGCAATGCCAGATGTGGACATTTTATTTTGCAACAGGCCTAGATCCTCGTAATATACAGCCGTTATACTGCAAAACAGCATTTTAAACCGAATTCAATATTCTTTTCTAAGTCGTTACACACTCAATATTGCGTGATCTTAAATCGAAAGCTACTCAACAGTTATCAGGGGAGTTCACTCATTACAGAAATTGGGATAACTCTGTATATCGGTTGCCCCCCCCCCCCCCCTATTAGATCGTAAGACCCTAATAAATAAACTTATGCACACCGCCATCATCATGATGTTCTATGGTAATCCATTTCCATGATCCATGACTCATACTCTATTTCTTAGAGTTATTCACAGAACCGGTATGTAAGTCTTTGTCGGTATTTTTGTTATTTCATCATTAAAAACGATATTTTCCGCAAAAATATATTAAATGTATGCTAGAAAACATCTTCACGATACCCGGTTGAATATTTAATCATCATTTAAAGAAAAACTAGGTTTTCAAAGAAGATTTAAATGCCATAAAACTATGAATTAGCTAATTTTATGGTATTTTGATATATTCAAGGGGAGATAATTCAGTAAAAAGTAAGAAAAACACTCGTTCCGATCGATTCTTGGGATAAATATTGTGTATCTATAAAAACAACGAAGATATTAGTGAAGACCAGCTATTTTGCGACTAAAACAAGTCACAATTACATAATCTATCAGAATTTAATTTTCACAAAGGGGAGGTAATTTCAATTTGCTCTGACCGGGTAAAGCCCCAACGTACAAAGGGCAGAAAATCAGAATGTACTCGGAAGACCATGAGGTTTCAGAAAAGTATGGTGGTCAAAAGTCCCCACATGGGGGAGGGGGGTGTTCAGTCATTGGCGTAGCTTCCTATTAGGCAAGTAGGCACGTGCCTACACTTTTTTTTCAGAAGTCCAAAAAATAAAAAAGGCTAAAAATGCAGAAAAGGCAATAAAATTGACATCTAAGGGGGTTAGAGGTGAACCCCAATTATTTTTACATAGATTCATGTTAGTATTTTGCCATTATCAAACGCGGGAAAAGACCTCAGAACGCACCTAGAGACTATCTATAGTAACAAAAATTTCCCGGGGGAGCATACCCCCGGACCCCCCTAGTAAGAAAGCGTACACTTATATATTGGTCTAATCACCCCGTTGGCAAGCATGTACATGTAACTGCCTTATGCAAACACGCGCGCTACCGCGTACACACTGTCCTCATACTTGCGACACTTCAAAAAGTAAAATAAATGCAATAAAATACGAATAGGGTGGTGTTAGCGTCTAACTTAGAGATTAATGGAAGACAACCTGTCAACAATTACATTATAATAGCCTGGAACAGAAAATTTATGTCATTTTCAGCCGAGTTTTTACATATATTTATGGCAGAATTTTACCTGTCTTGGACGCGCAAAACTGCCCATCAGAACAAGCCAGAGACTATCTAGGAATCAACCCTCCCCAATCCCCTCCTAGTAAGAGTGAGTTCATAAATTGGTATAGTTACTTTGGATTTCATAGGGGCATGTAGTGTGCTCGATCAATTTGTCCCGAAAAGAAATTTACATCCAAATAATTTCAAGTAGCGAGTATGTTAATGAAAAAATTATGGTATCAGACCCTATGATATACTAATTGACGTGGGGTTGTTTTTTGGTGAGTTTTTTCAAGAAAATATGCAGACATATTCCTTGCAAAAAAATAAAATTGTCTGTTGTTTGAAACTTTTCATTTCATTAATTCTTCATATAAATGTCTCCCCAGACCCTCCTTAAATGCGTCTACAGTGCTGTGGAACTCAAAATTTTCCCGGGGGAGCATGCCCCCGGACCCCCTAGAAAAGATATGCCTACACTTTCATTTCGGCCAAGCTACGCCCCTGTCAGTAGCTTGAAGTCTAGTACATGTATATGTATATAACTTATAGTAACAAAGTAACAACATAGTTACGCACAGCGGACTATACGATTCACTCTCAAAAGAGCACGTACAAAATCAGGTAGGCCAATTGCAACCAGTTTTTGTCCAAATTAGACGTCGAGTAACTCTGCGTCTGATCGGTCTCTGGCCTGTTTGCCCGCCATTTTAATAAAGAATAATTGTTTGGCACTTTACTGTATATGTATAAACTTATCAACAAGAGTAACAGTCGTTCAAGTAGGTTTCATCATAAGCGAAATGAAACCACTTAAAGGGCTGAAACATCAACTAAACAGGGTAAAGCAAATGACCATTGGACCGTGTTTCCATGAAAGCGACATGGAACACATTAAAAGGGAAGCACATTCGATTCTAGCGACAAGTATATTCGTCGTTAACAAACAGGTACTTATAAAGCTTGTCATTGTCCTATGCAAACAGTGCAGACTATGGTCCTAGGGTTCCTAATGTAGCCCATCGACCTGGGTATGCACTGTTTGTACATTTCAAAATACGTATATTCAAGTTAGACCTAAATATCAAAAATAGACTATTCTAATTGCAGCACGTGCTAATGTAGTCTAATAGTAAATAAAATAGTTGACAAGAGAGAAGAGAGAAGTACAGTGTAGCCCTCCCCAACCGGACATTTAAAAAATCGAAGTCAAATTTAGACAAATACATCGTCAACCAAGAACAAGAAGAAAACAGAGTGAGGCGCTGCCTCCGGAATGCCTCAGGCTGTTTGGATCCTGTTCTGGCGACGAAATGCACAAGTGCGAGGTATGTGTCATAAAGTCCGGGGGAAGTAGGCTACACTGTACTTCATTTTATTGACGATACCGTGGGAATTTTGTCCATTTCAATCATGGTCAGCACGTGCAGATTTGAACTTTTAGTACATAATAACACTGGCAGACGATAAGTACAGTGTTGCCCTACTCAGCTGAACAAATATATGTAAAGACACATAGTTTGTCAAATAGTTTGTCTGATGCAAACAGTGCAGATCCAGACCAGATAACTCCCAAATGAGCATCCGATCAGGATCTGCAATGTCTGACATTATGCTAACACATTGCAAAACACAAAAACACTATAATACCCTCTCTCAGGTTTTCAATAAAATGCTGGACTAAATGCAGTAAAGAATCAGAAGTCAATGAGTTATCAGCTAACAAATAACATTAATAATTAATTGTTAGTAACATTTCATTCCGTTTAACATTTGCAAAACTGATAAATTTACATAGATCCGTAAGTTTTGTTTTACTGTCTGACAAAAGTATTTCGACAAACTTGTGCATGTTTGGTCTAACTCTATAGTAGGGTTTTATGTACTTTACTCTTAACTCTTCAAAAGCCTGACACTTAAGAATAAAATGATACTCGTCTTCAACATCGTATACATTGCACAGCTGACATATTCTTAAGTTCCGGTCTAATCTATCTCTACCGTATCTACCAGTCTGAATACGTAAGCTGTGCGCAGATATGCGAATTCTTGTAAGGCATTGTCTTAAGCATTTTGAGGAGATAACATTGAGGTAATTCGCATAGCAAAAGCTGGGTTTAATATGTATATATAAAGTACTGAGAACTCTATTTGTCTCTACATCCGAATACCATTTTTGGCAAAAACTGTCAATTACACGTTGTTTAAAAAGCAAAATGAAAGATTTAAAATTAATATTCCATGGATTAGTCCAAATATGTGAAAACCTGAATTCATCCAATAATGACTTTACTCTTTAAACCCAGTTATCTTTCCCCTTTAGACTTTGTTCATAAGCATAGCGATAAATACTTTGTAAAATAATGTTATCTGAATTCAATAACTTAAACCAATATTTAATTATTTGCACATACCTATTTACGTAAAGCGGGTAGCGACCTAACTCACCATAGACTGCATCATTGCAAGAATTTTGTCTTACACCTAAAATCATTTTACAAAATTTCAAATGCACTCTCTCTAGATCTTTAGACTTGGAAAAGCCCCAAACTGGACATGCATAACTGAGAATAGGTATCCTAAACTTTGTTAGCCTGCTTAAAAAGAAAACCATATCTAAATCTCAGAAAATCCTACAGACTTAGGTAAAAAGATGGAGTTTTTTTCTAATTCTCTCAACCCTTCTTTCAGTTCAGTCCTGTAAGTACAAGCCCTCAAGCTCTTAATTCTTACACCTTTTAAGAATATAATTACACATAATGAAAATCTTTCTTACACTGCAAACTTCTACTAAAGTGTGAAAACAATGATATAAAATGATGCTGTTGAGCTGAAGGACAACAGAACCTTTAACCCATTATCCCACAAATACACATTTTTACACCTTTAATTTATTTCTCTACTGAAGAAAGTAGTTCCAATTTAAACTGACACAAGTAAAAATCCCAAGAAATATTTTCTATATTCTTACAGATAAATAGCTTAACCAATTACCCCATATCCTATTTCTAGTTTTGAAAACAGGGCCCGTATTCTGAAACACTCTTAGATAACTTTTACTCTAAGTAAATCAATATTCTCTTAGTTTTCGGCAATTTAGTCTAAGTATTTGATGATATACTCTTAGAAAGTGAAAAAAACTAAGATAATTCTAAACTCGACTGATTTCACTAAGTATAACGATATACTCTTAGAAAATCAATATAGTCTTAGTTTTCGGCCATTTCAACTAAGTATTTGGGGATTCCCTCTTAGAAAGATGAAAAAAACTAAGAAAATTCTCAACTCGCCAAATTTACTATAGAATTTTCTCAAAACTTTAGAAAACTGTGACCCTCTCTTAACTTTTTAGAATTTTCTAGGATTAGAACACGAACGTTTATTAAGCAGTAATAACAGGTAGAATAGATAATTTATTGAATAAAAATCGTTTATAGACCTATAGATACGTTTAGCGGATGTTTTTGAGCCGACGTTTGTGTTTGAGTGGCTTCGTGAAATTGGGTCAAAGTCTGGGTGGGGTAACGTCATTACAAAGGACTGGGATTACTGTTTAAGACATTATTACATACGGTCTTCATCGCGAAAACGTGGAAAAGATCGCTATCTATTCAAATTCTATATTTTTAGTAATATATGACCACTGTATGTACCAAAACTAGCGTAAATACATAATTAGGTTCACAATTATAATTAACTAACAAGCCAAATTTCAACGAAGTCGCCGTAGCTCAATCGATAGCGAGTCTTACTTGCATGTCGGGGGTCGCCGGTTCGAGCCACACAGGGTACGATCTTTTTTTTTCTTAAGGTTCATGTATAGTGTTTTTTGGTGCATTTTTGAAAGGTGATATTTTGGTCATTTATGGAGCAATGTTGCATAATTTCATATCAAAATGTTTGTATTGAAATGAACAAGCTTATGAGATAGCTTACAATTTGAAAGGAAAACTGTGTATCTTGATTTTGAACAATATGTTTGGATTTGCACCAAAATGTGCAGCAAATTTTCTGTACTGAAATTCAACAAATCCTTCCTCTATATTGAAGAATATGCTTTACATGAGGTAGTAGGACCAAAATCCTGACGAAATCCACTCAAATAACAACAGAAGAAGTCATGGAATATTTGACAATTTTCAAGGACAACACTATTTTGCAATGGGGGACTACTTATTTTTTCCAAAGTATGGTGGGCAACACAAGCCTCTGTCAAACATTATTACATGTATAAATATGCAGGCTGTATTATTTTTTCATCCTTTTTAGCTCACCTGAGCCAAAGGCTCAAGGTGAGCTATTGGGATGGCCCTGTGTCCGTCGTCGTGCGTTGTGCGTCCTGCGTCGTCGTTAACAATTGCTTCAAATTACTTCTTCTCCTATACCGCTTGGCAGAATTCAACCAAACTTTACAGAAATGTTCCTTGGGTCAAGCTCTTTCAAATTTGTTCAAAGAATTAAAAACAATGCAGAACTCTGGTTGCCATGGCAACCAAAGTGAAAAAATAAGGAAATCTTAAAAAATCTTCTTGTCAAAAACTGCAATGGTCAGAGCTTAGATATTTGGCACATAGCATCATCTATAGGTCCTCTATCAAGTTTGTTCAAATTATACCCCTGGGGTCAAAATTGACCCCGCCCCAGGGGTCACAGTTTTACATAGAGTTATATAGTGAAATTTTCAAACGTCTTCTTCTCTGAAACTAATGTGGTCAGAGCCTTGATATTTGGCATGGTGACACTTCTAGATGTCCTTCACCAAAATTGTTCAAATGGTTCTGGTCGGTTGCATAACTAGGTCACAGGAGCTAAAAATAGATTTTTTTCAATGAAAACTTAAAAAATCTTCTTCTCTGAAACTACAAGGGCCAGAGCTTAGATATTTGGCACATAGCATTGCCTATATGTCCTCTATCAAGTTTGTTCAAATTATGCCCCTGGGGTCAAAATTGGCCCCGCCCTGGGGGTCACAGTTTTACAAAGAGTTATATAGTGAAACGTTCAAACGTCTTCTTCTCTGAAACTAATATGGCAAGAGCTTTGAAATTTGGCATGGTGACACTTCTAGATGTCCTATACCAAAATTGTTCAAGTGGTTCTGGTCGGTTGCATAACTAGGTCACAGGAGCTAAAAATAGATTTTTTTCACTGAAAATTTAAAAAATCTTCTTCTCTGAAACTACAAGGACCATACTTAGATATTTGACACATAGCATCGCCTACAGGTCCTCTATCAAATTTGTTCAAATTATGCCCCTGGGGTCAAAATTGGCCCCGCCCCGGGGGTCACAGTTTTACATAGAGTTATATAGTGACAATTTCAAACGTCTTCTCCTCTGAAACTAATATGGCCAGAGCTTTGATATTCAGCATGGTGACACTTCTAAATATCCTTTACCTATTTTTGTTTAAATGGTTTTAGTCTGTTGCATATGTAAGTCACAGGAGCTAAAAATAGATTTTTTTTCCAATGGAAAGTTACAAAAATCTTCTTGTCTAAAACCCTACTACCCTGATCTTAGATATTTGGCACATAGCATCATCTACAGGTCCTCTTACAAGATTGTTCAAATTATGCCCCTCGGGTTAAAAATGCCCCCTTCCTGGACATAAATAATTATCTCCATTTTGTCAGTTATTCTCAGGTGAGCGAAATATGCCTCATGGGGCTCTTGTTTAACTGAATTATACCTTGAGAATTTATTGAGAATCGTTGTTGGGCTCTCGCGGGAGGATCTGCTTCTTTATAACCCCATCCTCTTCCTAGAATTCTTCTATAACTGTGTTTTAACGCATGTTGCAAGGTACATACATGATTATAATGACTTCATTGCGTATAACGATTACACAAATGCTATTCAAATCCCAGGTCTCTTTATGCGTCTAAGCTTGCCAACGTGTTCCTTACTTTGCACGTGCGCAGATACAGGTGTTTCACTGCAAACAGCGCTACATTCATTACCGCGAAGGCAAGAGAATCTCGCCACGGTCCGCTCGCCTCAATGCGCAAAAAGGAGGAGTGACCGTGGAGAACGATATGTTTGAGAGAGAAATAATGGGTAGTGGCAGCGGTATGGTTTGGTTTGGGAAAATTAGAACTCTGGAAATTGACTTGGTTATTATTCAATAAAGTGCCAATGCTCAGCGTTACATCAATGTTTTAAATAGCAAAGTGATTCGATTCATGCAAAAGAAAGGAAGGGCCTGGCATTTTCAGCTTGACAATACATGTATAAAGCATCACACGGCGCGTATCACCACACACTTTCTTGCTAAAATACATTAACGTTCTGCCTTGGCCTGTTTTATCCTCGGACATGAGCCCCATAGAACACATATCTGATGTATTTGATAACAAGGTCGGGTCAAATCATCAAATTTATACCATAATGACCTCCAAGTGCATTTTGGTTGGAATGCCAACGTATTTGAAACGTTACGTAAAATCAATGAGGGGACGTATTCTGCAATGTATCCGTCAAATGGAGGGAACAGTGGTTACTAGTGCTTTTTTAAACATTATTTTAAATGCCCATCAAGTAGATGTTTGTTTCCAGATGCTGTGTAATCATTCTAATTATTAAGAACTCCATTTCAACCCCTCTCAACTGAATTATTCATTAAACAGTATGCAATATTTGATTCTAATCCAATGAAGTACACAAACACATGACTATGACATTGAAGCTTCGATTACAAAAATAATTCATCCGGCATATAAATGTATCAACAAAATTTATTATTTTTAATTCTATATAAACTGAAGTGAGATCCGGTTGTTTATAATTCTCTGTGAAAAGTGTTGTAAACTTAATGATGTTTTTTTAATTCGAAAAATATTTTTAAGGTAAAATCTTTCTATATGTATATCCTCCATTTCTTAAAATAATTTTCAACATTATATCATATCACCACGGCTTCGTCGATGACCAAGCAATTTTTGAAAAACCAATCTTTCGGTACATGTAAGGTTGACAATCCAGGAGACGCTTATTGGTAGGCTTACATAATTTTTAAACACTTCTTTTAAGAATATATACCACAATACATGATAATAGTGTTTCCATATTGACCTGACGAGTGCTTTGTACAAAAATATGAAATAGCTTTTCGAAATGTAATCATACATTCTGATTATTAAGGATAATACACTGTTGGATTTGTTATCTTTTTCAGCTATATGTCTACTTACTTTTTAATCCTAATATTGCCCCTAAATCCCCCTTTTCACTAGCATACTCAATGTCCGCAAAGTTCAAAGTATACTGATAATATTGGTTGTCTCTTCCAAAGTGTATGGTTCTGTAATTTTTCACATTAAAACGCAACAGCCACTTTGACTATATGTAAGGCATCTAAGTCGTGCTGGATAATATCAATCTTAATGTCTTTGTTGTATAGTTTGGTACCATAAGTGAATAATTTCACAATACTACGTATAACTTCAGGGGTAGGGGTCATCTATTATAAACATATGAATCATATGGGTCCCAGGACACTTCCCTGGGGTACTCCACTTAAAATGTCTTCCCACGAAACAGACCAGGGTCCTTTCACAGATACATATTGCCTACGTCCAGTAAAAAAGTCACGTTTCCATGACAAAACGGGCCCTCTGATACCAAATACTGATACTTTGCGAGAAAACGTTAATGTACAATGCTCTCAAAAGCTTTGACAAAATCTAAATATACAATATATTTTCCCAAATTCTATCACCCTCAATGTAATGTGACTAATCATCTATGTATTCAATTAACTGTAAAACGCAGGATCCCCTAGAACGAAAACCAAATTGAGCATAAGATAAATTAATATATGATTGTTTCTGACTAAATTTTCAAATATCTGTGCCCTTATGATTGTTTTTAAATTCTTACAACTACTGAAGTAAGGCTATCAGGGTGGTAGTTGCATAATTATACTCATGAACTATTACAGTATTTTAATGTGTGTGTATGTGTGAAATGCAGAAGCAGAATATACGTGAAAAAAGTAGTAAGGACAAAAAAGAATTGTGTGTCTCTGCCCAACGAAATCGTCGGTTGTGTCCCTACTAGGACACCATAGAAAGCCTTGTCCAACTCGTGCAATAGTATATACAGTGGAGAATCTGTTATTCTTTCCCGTTTAAAAGCAAACGTACGCAAACGCAAAGCACTAAAACGTAGAAAATAACAACTTTTGGACAATTCTGATATTTCATGTTTATCGTGGTGGCAAACAGTTTGGAGCCTGATCAGACGCCGGGTTACCCGGCGTCTGATCTGGCTCCAAACTGTTTGCACTGCAAATAATAGTTTTAGCGTAAACACGTTTATTGGGAAAGAATAACACATTCTCCACTGTACATGAGCACTTACCCCTGTACCTGCCAAAGGCTTGAATAGTTTCACAACAATGTAAGCTTTATATAATAGAGATCGCAATGCAAAGTGAAATATTAATCAACATTACAATAGCCGGAAAGATGTGGAATACTTGAATGGGTGTAAAAAGGTGATTTAAAGGGACAAACTGTTGATTTTCCTGAAACAAAGGTCAGCTGTAATCCGCTGAAGAATCGTGACATACGGAGAAATTTATGATCGAAAGTAATGCGCAAGGCACTTATTTTATTGTTTATGTATCAAACAACAATAGTGTACTGAAATAAAAGTTGAAAATATGGATATTAAAAAATGAGAAAATGCGGATTAATCGGAAAAGTCGACAAATGGCATATTTCGGTGACCTTGATATAATTGAACGGATATATTGTCTAACTGCAGTGATTTGGGTGAGTGACATTCCATCAAACATATTGCTTGTTCTTTTCTCTGTCCGCACGTATATAACAATTGTCAATAGGTTTTGTAGATTTGGAGTAAATGGACTTTAAATGTTAGCAAACTTCTACAAATTTGTAAAATGCAAATGGCTGCCCTTGAATCAAGCATTGGGTATTCTAAGGGCCAATTACAAGGGGTTTTTCTGACTTTTGTAAGACATTCTGTGTAGGAGTACCCAGTATGTAATGGGTTCTTTGTATGTATTCTACCAGATTTCCGAAAATACGTGCCATTAAGTGATTTGATATATTCTGCTGAAGAGGCTATTTTCACTCCAAGTTCGCTACTTTTGGATCTTCTGACATCACAAGTACACTTATATTAATGAAAATTTAGGCATGCTCCTTTTCATTGACTACTTATTTATGCTGTGTGAAAATATTTTTAGCCAATGTGGTATAGTTATTGAGTATTGCAACTTTTCAAATTTGGGTATTTTTTTCTCGTACAGACACATTACATGAACCTTAACAACCCCCTTCTTTTTTTCTTCTTTTTTTTTTTTTTATAAAAATCATCATTATTTCTATAGATTCGTTTCTTTAGATATAAATAACTGCTTAATTCTTTCAATGCCAAACTTTCGTAATAGTTTACTTCTTCACCGTTTCATTGTCGTCTGCTTCAATTTTGTTGTCTGCAATATCGTTTCAAAGTAAATTATAAGGCAGTATGACTGAAAAGAATTCAATACGAGTGCCAAATAGTTTGGATCCTCATCAGTCGCCGCGTTACGCGGCGTCTGATCAAGGTCCAAACTGATTGCAAACGTGCTTTTAGGCGCCATTGAGAGTGAAAGGGTTAAAGCATGCTAAAATTGAAGTAAAAGTCTCCAATTAGAAATTTTCCTTCTTATTGTCAGCCTGCTAGTTCTAGTAATGACTTTCATGTTTCTACTATTTCTTGATATTTGAAAAGCATTAAGAAAAGTGTCCTGCAGATTGATGTTTAACCATTGGCATGCAGAATTGTCATCTGCTGC
The DNA here is from genome assembly GCA_922989275.2 of Gari tellinella. Classification (NCBI taxonomy): domain Eukaryota; kingdom Metazoa; phylum Mollusca; class Bivalvia; order Cardiida; family Psammobiidae; genus Gari; species Gari tellinella. Next base: position 59,230,850 of record OV277865.1, read on the forward strand.
AAACACATCATCTGCAGAAAACAACATAATCAATTTGATACTTTCAAAACTTAAAAACAGTAAAATATGACTGGCAAACAAGTTTGGATCATATCAGACGCCGCATAACGCGGCGTCTGATCTGGATCTTTACTGTATAGAAACTGTTAACAAATGTTATCCAAGTCGCGCTTAGCATAATAAGAGGGTTTCTTTTAAAGCAGGCTGCCAATAAGAAGGAAACCTCTAATTGGAGACTTTTACATCAATTCTAGCATGCTTTAACCCTTTCACTCTGGCGCCTAAATGCGCGTTTGCAAACAGATTGGATCTATTATCAGGATCCAAACTATTTGGCACTCGTATTGAATTATTTTCAGTCATACAATTAACTTTAAAAATATACTGCAGACAACAGAATTGAAGCAGACGACAATGAAACTGTGAGAATTAGACTCACTCTCGCCTAAAGGAACGTTTGCAAACATTTTGCCCCTTGATCAGACGCCGCATTTTGCAAAACGCGGCATCTGATCAGGATCCAAACTGTTTGACACTCGTATTGAATTCTTTTCAGTTATACTTCCTTACATTTAAGGCTTTGAAACGATATTGCAGGCAACAAAATTGAAGCAGACGACAAGAACAATTAAAGGAGTAAACTATCACAAAAGTTTGGCAGTGGAAGGATAAAGCAGTTATTTGTATTTAAAGAAATGAATCTATGGAACTAGTGATGATAATTAAAAAAAAAAGAAGGGGGTTGTTAAGAAAAAAAAGATCGTACCCTGTGTGGCTCGAACCGGCTACCCCCGTCATGCCAGGCAGAGTCGCTATCGATTGAGCTACGGCGACTTCGTTGAAATTTGGCTTGTTAGTTAATTATAATTGTGAACCTAATTATGTATTTACGCTTATGTATAAACACTTTTTATTCAATTAATTATCTATTCTACTTATTCTGGGACAATGCTTGCTGCCTTATAAACGGGAGAAGAAAACAAACCCGAAAACTACACCGCAAATAAACAGTCACACATGTTAGTATGCGAGAAGAGTGACGTCATTTTAGTCGGGAAAGTCCCTGACAACGGCCATAATTTACTCTTAGTTTTTTTTTCGCTAAGAAAATAATTTAGTATTTTCTTAGAGTAAAAGTTAGCGAAAAATAATCTTAGTTGAAAATGTTAGAGTTTAGAAATTTCTAATTAAAATACTTAGAATGTTTCAGAATACGGCCCCTGGTGACCACTTAAAGCAGGTTGAAAGTAAGCAAAATGCACTGTAAGGCACACTCTGCCTTACTTTCAGCCTGCTTTAAGCTATCATCTGCAAGGATAAAGAATTTATTTTCTTCTAGTTCACAAACATTACTAAATAAATTGAACTATTTTCTTTAGTGGAGGAATAAATTTAAGGCATAAAAAGGGGTTATGGGTTAAAGAAGGCTGAATGTAAAGCAAAATAGCCCTTAAACCATAATCTGCTTTACTTTCAACCTGCTTTAAGTGGTCACATATCTTCCAAACTAGAAACAGGCTATGGGTTATAAATGGGTTAATCCACCAGGAAGGCTTATTTAACCCCTTACCCTGTTATTTTAGTTTTCAAAAATGGTGACTGTTTAAAGCAGGTTGAAAGTAAAGCAGAATTGCATCTTTCAGGCACATTCTGCTTTACTTTCAGCCTACTGTAAGCTACCACCTGCTAGAGCAAAGATATATTTCTTATAATTCATGACTTTATAAATTGGAAATATGTTTTGCAGTGGAAGAATGAATTAAATGCATAAAAAGGGATATTTATGGGGTAATGGGTTAAGTTATTAATAACATTTTTACATCACAAAATCAGCAAATATCTCTCTAAAAAACTTTTAGAGTAATATTAAAATTAATGGTTGACATTTCCCCTATCAAACTCTTAACCCATTACCCCATAGCCTGTTTCTCAAAGTTTTAAAAATAATTTACTCCTTAAAGCAGGTTGAAAGTAAAGCAGAATGCACATTGAGGCCCATTCTGCTTTACTTTCAGCCTACTTTGAGCTATCATTTACTAGGATGAAGATTTTTTTCTAAATACACAATTATAACTTAAAAACTTGGAACTATTTTCTTCCCTGGAGGAATAAATTAGAGGAGTAAAAAGGTGTTTTTATAGGATAATGGGTGAAATACATTTATAAGGCAGCTCATGATGACATAAAATGCATTTCCACCCATTTCAACATTTTAGACAAAAAAACATACTGACATCATACACTGAAATCTGTACCAAGAGCAGTCAGATTTTGACCATGATGACAATTGTCAATCCACAAAAACACAAAAATGTTGCTGTAAAAAAAAAAAAAATTACATTATCAACATCATTGTACATATCAATGGGAAAAATAACTTTTCATGCCTCTCTAGCAGACATTTTTTTAAACAATTGGAGAAACTCTTTTTGTCACAATGTTTTCAACTTTCATTTGAATAATAAAACATATATTTAACCCTTTACCCAATAACCCCTTTATAACATTAAATACATGTGATCAGTTAAAGCAGGTTGAAAGTAAAGCTGAATGTGCCTTAAGGCACATTCTGCTTTACTTTCATCCTGATTTAAACTACTATCTGCTAGGCTATATAAAAAAAAATGTGATGGTAATTGTTCATGAGGGTATAAGCTGGAACTTATTTCTTCAGCGGAGGAATAAATTAAATACGCTAAAAGTCGCTTCTAAGGGTTAAACAAATTGGTGTTTTACTTTTACATGATTTGAATCATTTCAAAGTTGGCTGCTTCAAATTTCATCTATGATGGAAAGAGTCAACTGTTGGAAAGACTTAGAGTCAAAAATTCAAAATTAATGTTTGAAAGATGATTGGCCGTGTCTGAGGGTTCGAATATTAGGGACCAGTACTAAAGTAGGTGAACAAGGAAGTTAGTCAGCAATCACAAGAAAAAGCAAAATGCAGTTCCGACCTATCTAAAAAGTAAAATATTCACTTAAAATGCACTTGCCAATGAACACAATTTCATAGAAATTAAAAGAAAAAATACACTTAAAAAATGTACTTGTTGTAACATGTAAAACCCTTGCGAGAATTTCAAGAACAGTTCAAGAAATGTTCCTGAACTGTTCTGGAATTATGTTCAAGAATTGTTCTTGAACTGTGCTTAAACGGTTCAAGAACTGTTCAGGAACTGTTCTTGAACGTTAAATGAGACAAATTTTTAAGAACTTTTGTTCAAGAACAGTTCAAGAACCATTCGTTTAAGAACAGTTCAAGAACTATTTGTTCATGAACAATTCAAGAACTGTTATTTCAAGAACAGTTCTTGATTCATTCGGTTCAAGAACTGTTCTTGAACATGAGGAATTCAAGAACATTGTCTCATTTAACGTTCAAGAACTGTTTAAGCACAGTTCTTGAAATGTTCAAGAACATAGTTCTTGAAATGTTCAAGAACATTTCTTGAAATGTTCAAGAACATATTATCCTTCAACGTTCCTTAACATTATATTTCCAAATTAATACAAAGTCAAGTTAAAAACTAATAAGCTCCAATAACAGAAATACTTTTAACAGTTTTCTAAACTGGCATTAGTTCTTTGCTTGCAAAGGCATACAAATCATGTGTAATAATACTTGTGTCATAGTAAACTACTAGTGGGTGGGGTACCACATGCTATTAGTTGTGTCATGTAAATATCAAAAATATATTATGCTCATGATAAAAATGTATAAAATTAATGTAAGCTATGTTCTTGATTCATTCGGTTCAAGAACTGTTCTTGAACATGAGGAATTCAAGAACATTGTCTCATTTAACGTTCAAGAACTGTTTAAGCACAGTTCTTGAAATGTTCAAGAACATAGTTCTTGAAATGTTCAAGAACATTTCTTGAAATGTTCAAGAACATATTATCCTTCAACGTTCCTTAACATTATATTTCCAAATTAATACAAAGTCAAGTTAAAAACTAATAAGCTCCAATAACAGAAATACTTTTAACAGTTTTCTAAACTGGCATTAGTTCTTTGCTTGCAAAGGCATACAAATCATGTGTAATAATACTTGTGTCATAGTAAACTACTAGTGGGTGGGGTACCACATGCTTTTAGTTGTGTCATGTAAATATCAAAAATATATTATGCTCATGATAAAAATGTATAAAATTAATGTAAGCTATGTTCTTGATTCATTCGGTTCAAGAACTGTTCTTGAACATGAGGAATTCAAGAACATTGTCTCATTTAACGTTCAAGAACTGTTTAAGCACAGTTCTTGAAATGTTCAAGAACATAGTTCTTGAAATGTTCAAGAACATTTCTTGAAATGTTCAAGAACATATTATCCTTCAACGTTCCTTAACATTATATTTCCAAATTAATACAAAGTCAAGTTAAAAACTAATAAGCTCCAATAACAGAAATACTTTTAACAGTTTTCTAAACTGGCATTAGTTCTTTGCTTGCAAAGGCATACAGATTATGTGTAATAATACTTGTGTCATAGTAAACTACTAGTGGGTGGGGTACCACATGCTTTTAGTTGTGTCATGTAAATATCAAAAATATATTATGCTCATGATAAAAATGTATAAAATTAATGTAAGCTATGTAACTTACCATAAACCTGTTTTCAGGAGTTTGAACTGGTTTGGAGTCTTTAATTTTTGCCATATTCACATTTTAAAGTATAAATAAACAGTAAACTTAGATCTGTGGTGGATATATCAGGTGTCATAATATTCACTGTTTTGTGAAACTTACAATTATAGCACATATTACAGATAGTCTGTCTGTCACACGTTTTGACTAGAAGATATCTCCAATTTAGCTGATGCTAGGGAAATGAAATTTCATGTTTGGAAAGAACTTGATCAGAGGAAGTGCCATTTGCAAGGGTCATAACTCTTGTATCAATATTTAGGGAGTTATTTCCCTTTGTCATTTGTTCTTAGCCTGCAGATAACTCAAATTCTACTGATGCTAATGGAATGATATTTCATATATGAACAGAGTTTGATGAGAAAAAGTACCATTTAAAAGGGTTATTATTAATTGGCATCAACATGTTTTGAGTTATTCCCCTTTGTCTGTTCTTGAACTGTTCTTAAAATGTTCTTTAATATAATCAAGAACACATTAAGAGCATTTTAAGAACACATCTGTTCTTGAGCTGTTCTTAAAATGTTCTTAATTCTTGTCAAGAACACATTAAGAGCATTTTAAGAACACATCTGTTCTTGAACTGTCCTTAAAACGTTCTTAAATCTTGTCAAGAACACATTAAGGACATGTTAAGAACACTTTTGTTCTTGAACTGCTCTTGAAACTGTTCTTGAACTTTTCAAGAACAGTTTTAGAACTTAAGTAGTTCTTGACCTGTTCTTAAATAGTTCAAGAACAGTTTCAAGAACTGCAGTTCAAGAACACAGTACATTTTTAGTCAAGAACAGTTAGTTTAAACATATTTTATTCAGGAAAAACATAACATAATTATTAACATATTTGACAGCATAATAAGGATTAGAATGGAAGCATAAATGCTTATTAGGTTCTTCTCCTTAACAGTTAGCATATCATATAAACAATAGTTGTCTAGAATAAGACGCCTTGAATAAACGGGCAAAAACTATTTGTATATTTTTCTTTTTTTATGTTTTCGATTAGAATTAGGTTGTTACGACTAGGAGGGGGTTGTTGGGTTCTCGGAGCGGTGGCGCGGCGGACAAAGGAGGTACAGATACACAGGACAGGCATCACATGCGGTACAGGCCGTTCGAATAATAGTTGCACTACTGAGAGAACCTTTTGGTTTTGAGAATGAAATCCTGGACTGCTTCAAATATAGTCTGATTGGTATGGTCGGATAGGTTAGGATCACCGTTGAGCAGTATCTTCGGGTCGGGTCTGCATATTGCTCGTATGGAGGAGATCATGGCGTTTCTTGGTATCCGGTAAAGAGGGCATGAGAGGAGAAAGTGTTCCGTGCTTTCGACGTCACCACAAGCACAACGAGGAGAGTCGAGGAGATTTTTTTTAAATAAGGTGAGATTCAAACTGCTGCAATTTGTCCGGAGTCGCGTGTGTAATATCTGAGATCGCCTGTTGCCTGTACAAAAGAAAGAGAACTGTTTAGGCAGACTTTGTTGATTGAGAGCATGTTTGAAGGCACCCAGTGAGGGAGACTCGCGAACATTCAATGGTAGAGAGTTCCACTGCCGAATAGCGGAGGGAAGGAAAGAATCTGAATAGATCTTCTTGGTAAACACGGGTTGTCTGATGTCTTGTGAGTTTCTAAGGACCCGTCCCGTCGTTTTGTTCTCTTGGGCTGGTACCAAGTTAGAAAGATAGGAAGGAGTTAGGCCGTAGAACATTTTATAGAAGAGTACGAGTTTATGTCTGTTACGTCTGGTTTCTAAGGAGTCCCATTTCGTTTCTTTGTAAAGCTCTCGTATTGACACGTACTTTGTGGCTCCAGTCACTATTCGGGCTGCTTCATGCTGGATTTTATCAAGTTCTTCTTTCAGGTAGTTTGAGCAATTGTCCCATACGACATCCGCGTATTCCAAGACAGGTCTAATGAAGGAGAAGTATATAGTTTCTAGAGAGCGTCTATCAAGAGTGAACTTGAGTTTCCTCATGATGTTGATCCGTGCCCAAGCTTTGGATTTGATGTTATCGATGTGAGCATGCCAACTGCCGTCGTTAGAAAATGTGACTCCCAAGTGGCGATGTCGTTGGACTTCAGAAATGTCCTGATTGAGCATCGATAGAGAAGGATGGTGAGGTTTATTAACCTTTCGAGAAAGAAGAAGTGTTTCAGTCTTAGAAGGATTGAAAGAGACAAGCCATTTCTGTGCCCAGTCGGATATCTTAACGATATCTGAATTAAGAATCTCAGAAGAAGTGTTTGGGTGCTCCACAATGATATAGAGGCTAGTGTCGTCGGCAAAGAGGCGGATATTAGAGTCGATTTCGGAAACAATGTCATTAATATAGATAAGGAAGAGAAGGGGACCAAGAATAGAACCTTGCGGAACACCGGCTTTGATATCCGCCCAGTCCGATTTGACGCCTGGTATGATGACACGTTGTTTCCTATTTTGCAGATACTGAGAAAACCAAGCGAGAAGAGAGCCGTCGACACCAGCGCTGGTAAGTTTTGCAAGAAGTCCTTTGTGCCAAACACGATCAAACGCTTTACTGATGTCGAAGAAAACCGCTCGTACCTCTTTCCCTTCATCGAGTGCTTTGCAGAAAGCATTGTATAGAAAAGTAAGTTGATTGACAGTAGAGTCACCATGGATGAAGCCAGACTGGAAGGGTGTGAAAAAAGAAGTGTCGAGAAGAAAGTTATAGACATGCTTGAACACAAGCCTCTCTAAGACCTTGTCGAGATTGCTCAGTAGCGATATTGGACGATAATTATTGACAAGACTTTTGTCGCCTTTTTTAAAGACGGCACATACATGTGCTTCTTTCCAACAAGAAGGAACTTGACCAGTTGAAAGAGATTGATTGAATAATTGACACAGTGGATGAGAGAGTTCTGTAGCAAGTTCGCGTAGAATTCTGTTATTGATTTCGTCCGGACCAGATGCTTTACCCAATGGTAGGCTTTTCAAGACAGACTCGACCTCCTCAGGAAGAAGAACTAGAGCTGAAATGGTAACTGGTGATGGGTTTAAGAAAGGAACGGGGACATTATTTTCGTTGAGCTGAGTTTGATTAGCAAAGAAGTTGTTGAGAAGGTTAGCCTTATCTACATCTTCAGAGGCTGATGAGTCATCTTGTATTAGTGTTGGTATCGGTTGCTTGTCTGAGTCGGAGATAAAGTACTTCAGAGTAGACCACCAGTCACGAGAGGAGAGAGTGTTATTCAAGAGAGTGTGTGCTAATGTTTCGTGATAGTTAGCCTTGGCGTTTCGAACTAAAGTCACAACTTCGTTGGGTAGTTTCCTGAATAGAAACCAGTGTCTCGGAGAATTACTATTCCGCGCCTTCTTGTATGCTCTCTTTCGGCATCTGATTTTGCTTTTAATGGCAGAAGTTATCCATCGAGGTTCAGATGGTTTGACAGTGACAGTTTTATTAGGAATAGCAGCTTTTGTAAGAGCATGTATTTTCCCGGTGAGGAGAGTTGCGTGTTCATCAATGTTGTCACTAGTGAAACTTGCCCAACGAGTTTCCGCGACCATTTGCCTCAGGAGGTGATAGTCACCTCGGTCATACTGCCAAACTGTTCGGGTGTAAGATTTGGCTTTAGGTTTGTCGTATTTGAAAAATCCAAAAATGGGCATGTGAAATCTAACATTCTGATTAAGAAAGGGCTCAGATACGCCACTGAGGATAAGGTTATGTGCATCTTTAACGAGCATAAGATCAAGAAGAGAAGAAGATGTTTCGGTGAAATGGGTCGCTTCATCGATGATTTGGACAAGACCAAGTTGTTGACATATGGAATCTATTTTGCGGGCGCTATTGTGGGTGAGCATATTCAGGTTGAAGTCACCGACAACAATCAAGTCGTCAGTTTGCAGGTCGAGGGCAAGATGAATCGAGTTTTCTATCTGGTTGAGGTAGTCAGCATTAGAGCTTGGCGGCCTATAGAATGTACCGATCAGTATACGTGATTTCTTGAGAAGTAATTCAATCCAGATACATTCAACATCAGGGGACTCGAGCTCGAATCTCCTTTTGTAAACAAAAGAACTTTTTACATACACACAGACTCCTCCATAACCGTCTGCACGATCTTTCCGTTCAGGTGTTGAGAAGGATGGAATTTTCAGATCATCAGAGGAAATATTATCATTCAGCCAAGTTTCCGAGAAAGTAAGTACATCAAAAGCCTGGAGTTCGCTGGTTAGGATGTCTAGTTTCGGCAGTAGACTCTGCAAATTGTAGTGTATGACACTGAAGCTGCGTTCAAGATTGAGGCTGTAGTTGCTTGAGCGAGAAGTGGAGTTATTTAAAGACAGGGGACCAGGGTTTGGATGAATGTCTCCATGAGACAAGAGCAGCTGTGATAACCACGTGGGGAACGCAATATGAATAAGCACACATAGTGCGATGGTAAATAGTGAGAACAGCAAAAGAGCACTCAGAGCTCCTACAGAGAACCTTAAGTTGCGGTAGAAATTTTCATCCGGATTAAATAGAGTCCGACCATGGCAATCAATATATGAGAAGTCTGATCTGTCTGAGATACTGATGTACATGGAGTACGTACTGATACTTCTCAAAGGAATAGTTCTTAAAATCAAGAACTTGGTTTCGCAGGGGCAGTCTTAAAGAATAAAAGATTCACTTTTACAAACAAAAAGTGCACTTTAATGATGTCAATTTTAAAAAATATGCTTATTTGAAAAAAAGATGCACATTTAAAACAAATAAATACATTTTTTGCTCATAATGAAAAGGTACAGAAAAAACAACACTTTCACAAGTTGCTTTGGTAAAAAGGTCAATTTTTTTAGCTCACCTGAGCCAAAGGCTCAAGATGAGCTATTGGGATGGCCCTGTGTCCGTCGTCCGTCGTCGTGCGGTGTGCGTCGTCTGTCGTCCGTCGTCGTTAACAATTGCTTCAAATGACATCTCCTCCTAAACCGCTGAACAGATTTCAACCAAACTTTACAGAAATGTTCCTTGGGTCAAGCTCTTTCAAATTTGTTCAAAGAATTAAAAACAATGCAGAACTCTGGTTGCCATGGCAACCAAAGTGAAAAAATAAGGAAATCTTAAAAAATCTTCTTGTCAAAAACTACAAAGGCCAGAGCTTAGATATTTGGCACATAGCATCACCTAGAGGTCCTCTATAAAGTTTGTTCAAATTATGCCGCTGGGGTCAAAATTGGCCCCGCCCCGGGGGGTCACAGTTTTACATAGGGTTATATAGTGAACTTTTCAAACGTCTTCTCCTCTTAAACTAATATGGCCAGAGCTCTGATATTTGGCATGGTGACACATCTAGATGTCCTTTACCTATTTTGTTAAAATAGTTCTGGTCGGTTGAATATCTAGGTCGTAATTCACATTCAATATATGTATAGCAGACAGCAATTCAGCATTATAAGAGTTAGACCCTAGCCAAATTTCCTACTGGCAGAGTTACATAACTGAACTCAGGTCAGCTGAGGTTCACTGTAACAGCAGCATATGGTGTTGTCTGCTACATTTATATGCCCCTGCAGTTGGGGGCATATTGATTTTGTCTGTCTGCTTTTTTTGTCTGTTTGTCCATTTGTTTGTCTGTCAGTCCACAACTTTAATCTTAGCCATAACTTTGTTAAAGTTAGAAACTTTATAACTTGGGTCATGTCCTACAAAGGTCAATGTCATTTTTGAGTTATTTCCCAGTGTCATTTTATCGCCACCCTGAAGGGTGGCGATATTGGAATGCGTTTACAAATTTACCCATGTAAGAGGGGCAGCGAAAAGTTTCTACAACACTTGCTCAGCGATAATGACTGAGTTTAACCAAATGTGTTTAACGATAATGACTGAGTTGAACCAAATGTGTATAAATTCATTTGGTTCAACTTGGTCATTTTCTTAAGTAAAATGGGTAGCAGAGAATAGTTTCTATTGAATGTGCTACAGCAAATCTATAGAATATTTGATGAAAGATTACCCCTTGATTAGTAACACTGGTAAACAGAATATCTATTAGTAGCACCCCAGGTGAAGAGCTTGACTAAAGCTATGCACTGTCAAAGCTATAGTACATTTGATGAAAGGCTACCCCTTGATTAGCAACACTGGTAAACAGGATATCTATAGTAAGATTGCCCTTGTTTGTCAGCCATCATGGCTTATCAGCAAACAAAGGAAGTCTGTTTCTTTTGCGAATTATCCTTATATGACACAAAGTTCACACAATTTCTTATGTCTGTATAGATCACTTGCTCTCCTAGGATTCTCATAGGTGGATTGGGTCCGATAGAATTAGTAGCACTCCAGGTGAAGAGGTTGACTAAAGCTATGCTCTGTCTGATATGCAGTTCTTGTGGATCGCTGATTTTGGCAAGAAGGAGTTTGTGTATGGACAGTATAACAAAGTTTTACTGTATAGCATCTGTTGATGTTAGGGAGCCGAGGCCGCGGTTTGAATGTTATAGCATGTACATGATAGTTAACCCCTTCACTGCATTACCCCAGGTAAACTAAAAGTTACATGCAGCCTGGATAATACCCAGATGCCTAGAAAATCGGCATCTGATCAGGATCCTAACTGTTTGGCTGTTCAACATTCATGTCGCTATGTATACACTCAATATAGTCATATCTTATCTTCTAAATTTAGGAAGCAGCAGCAGACAACACATTATCTGTTCATTTTGCCGTGTTAATTAATATCCATGGCTCCAGATAAGCAGAGTATGTCAAATTCTAAATTCTCTGTGTATGCAGCGGACACTGTGATGTCATATTACTCGTTAGAATAGCCATCTGAGAAGGACAAAATTCTTGTGAGAGATCATATCATGGTGTTTTGTGCAAGTACAAAGGAAAAATGTTGGAAAACGAGTTTACTTCGGAATCCCCTGATCTAAATCCATGAACATCTTTAACTCTTCAGCGCCACATGTATTTACAAGCAGTTTACATCCAACTCTGATGCTGAATAACTCTGCTTCCAAACAGAATGAAGCTACTTGTCAAATGCCAGCATCCAAAAGTTACAAACAAAAAATAAAGAATAGTTTTATATTTCATTTTATAATGTATCTTCATAAACCTGCTAAGATAAGTTGGGTCACAATGATCCTCTGAAAAGGAAAGTAAACGTTTAGTGTGCATGCTGATATCATGCATTTAGTATCTTCTGTTAATAAATATTTTGCTTTGCTATAGGCATCCTGTATGATTTTTAATGCAATAAAAGACAAAACAATTCCATTTAAAACCGAATTATAAGAGAGGAGGATTCATTAGTCCCATCACATTGAAATAACAGTAGCATTTATCAGTTTTAGCAGCAAGGTATATTAGACGTTCCTGGTACCTTATATTATGTATAATAAGACGTACCAATAAAACCAGGAACGTATATCCAATATACATTCCTGATTGTACTTAGTTTCAAAGGCTTACGTTTCTACATTTTCCTTGTCATACCCGTTATCTAATTTTTACCATCCAAATGGTATCTCTATATTGTAAGATTGTGTTGTGATTAAGTTAATATTAGTACATTATTAATTTTAAGCTACTTAACAAAAATCATAATCGGATTTTGCAGTTTGGTGTGAGTAAAGTTGAGTTGAGTATGTGCAATGGCGTTTTAATCTTATTGACACCATTCACTTCCTTGTGCACAAATTTTGTGGCGATCCAGATGTTTGCATAAGTGTTTGTCTTGTGTTTTCTTGTCTTTGAGATAACTCCAGTTCTACTGATGTTAACCCATTACCCCATACATATGCCTTTTTACACCTTTAATTTATTCCTCCTCTAAAGAAAATAATTTCACTTTATACAGTCATAAAAATGTAAGATATAAGAAATAGTATCTATATCTTAGCAGATGATAACTTAAAGCAGGTTGAAAGTAAAGCAGAATGCGCAATAAATAATCATACGGAAATACATGTAGCTTGATAAGAAGAAGTGTCATGGATAAGGGCCATAACTCTGCCAACAATATTTTTTCGGCGGAGCTGTCTAATTTCTCATTGAGCCTCAAACCTTATATGGCCCAACCAATCGTGAATGACCAGAAATGAAAGCTTAAGGACACGTGCTTAAAATCGAATAGTCTGATTGGGTAGCGGTTAGACTTGACTACTGACTTTTACAAATTTGTAAAATAAGAGACACAGACTGTTATAGGCTGATTTGCTATGTAGCGGTACCAGTAGTAAACACGACTTTCCGCTACTGATAGTGAGTTATAACCGAGAAATTTTACGTGTCCCGACCGTTAGGTAGTGATTTGAATGACATAGTGTTTCTATTTTAAGATATGACATATTGTCTCAAGTTCGGCAATGATTTGATGCGTTCTGCATATCAGAACGAAATTGTTCATAATAGAATTGATCATAATTTTAATCTAGTACCAAGTATATGAAAAAGAAAGAATAGCAGTAACAATTCAGTGAGATTACGAGAAAACTGGCGTTTGAATTTAACCTAGATATCGAAAAGATTTCGAGCATGATGGGTATTTTTTGTGTTAACACCGTTTTCCTCCAGCGCATGCACAACTCTGTGACCTCAAATGTAAACAAACCGTGATTTTTTTAACGCGATCGCAATCTCTTGGTTAAATGCGAAAACCCAACAACACGTAGATACCTAAAACGTACATTGCTACACTTTGTAGATATTTTTATAATAAATCAGAACATAGAACTAACTCTACAAGACAAATTCCATACACGAATTCTTGAAGCGGACACTTGCTTTATTCACCGGTGGCAACATGAATTTCTCATTTGAGGGGTCGTTTCAAACAATTCATATTCGGCATATTTCGGGGGTGCTTTCCAAAATCTCAAATCAAAATCAGGTGATTGAGAATATTTAAACGATCAAACCAGTATAAACAACTAACAAAAGAGCACACACATACGAATTTTAGTAATTTATGGTATCTACAAATTACAAAATAAAAATGATACACGTAGATCTAGACATGGAAGTATAATTCCGTGATCTAGATCTGTCTTTAAAAATTCTCATCACTTTCAGTCACATCCTAGGAAGAAGTAAGTGCAATTCAATTGGCTTATAAAGATGTGAACCAAGCAGTAGATCCATGTGCAAACTTTACCTTCTGTCAAGAATTTTCAAGTATATCTCTCTACAACCACCTCTGAAAAAGTACTAATTGATGGAATAAAAACAGCTGACAAACAGCTGACAACTTGCAGCAAAATGTAGCCCGATCAAAAGCATAAACGTGTGTAACTGCTCTCTGCTGTACTTTCACCTTCAGTCTTTGAGAGACCAACTGCTATAACAAACTAATGATTAACCTCAGATCCAGTAGTTTAATGATTGCAAAAACTCATTCTTTGCGACTCTCAAGACCTTCAGTCTTTGATTATATGTATGTGGTCGTAGATTACTGCGCGTGTCTTATTTGATAAATATTAAGCTTAATATCCTGATTTACCATCCTATTTATTGCAACTTGGATAAAATCAATTCCATATACATCATTACCTTCACCCCCCATTCCGCCGAATATCTTTTTAGCTCACCTGAGCCGAAGGCTCAAGGTGAGCTATTGTGACCGCTCATTGTCCGTAGTACGTCTGTCCGTTCACTTTTACTTCAAACGACATCTCCTCTGAACCCGGGGATTGTAGGGCGGATTCAAACTGTTCATGATGTTCCTTGGATGCTTCTCTACAGAAGTTGTTCAAATGAAAGAGAAAAAGCAAAAACTCTGCTTGAAAAAGCAAAAAACTTTAAAAAATCTTCTTGCTAAAAACTACTAGGCCCTAAGCTTTGATATTTTTACAGTAGAATCTCCTGGTCGATCCCTCTATAGTTTGTTAAAATGAAATCCCTAGGGTCACACTTGACGCCACCCTGCACAGTTTAAGTGCTGCTCTAGGCAGGTTTCACAGTATTTTTGATGAAGCAAAAGCAGAACTGTATTTTACCTGAGTTACTCTTAATATACTAAGGGCAAATAGCCAATATTTGCAAACATTTTGGATCCAGATCAGATGCAACATAATGCTGCATCTAATTTGGATCCAAACTATTGGTACTCATTTACCAACTGAACATGTTCTAAATTCTTTTTTTTGTCACTTTTCGCATACAGTAGGTTTTAAGCAGATACCATTTCAGTCTGGTAAGGGTAAGCCCCCAGGGGCCGTATTCTGAAACATTCTAAGTATTTTAATTAGAAATTTCTAAACTCTAACATTTTCAACTAAGATTATTTTTCGCTAACTTTTACTCTAAGAAAATACTAAATTATTTTCTTAGCGAAAAAAAAACTAAGAGTAAATTATGGCCGTTGTCAGGGATTTTCCCGACTAAAATGATGTCACTCTTCTCGCATACTAACATGTGTGACTGTTTATTTGCGGTGTAGTTTTCGGGTTTGTTTTCTTCTCCCGTTTATAAAGCAGCAATCATTGTCCCAGAATAAGTAGAATAGATAATTAATTGAATAAAAAGTGTTTATACATAAGCGTAAATACATAATTAGGTTCACAATTATAATTAACTAACAAGCCAAATTTCAACGAAGTCGCCGTAGCTCAATCGATAGCGACTCTGCCTGGCATGACGGGGGTAGCCGGTTCGAGCCACACAGGGTACGATCTTTTTTTCTTAACAACCCCCTTCTTTTTAGCTCACCTGAGCCGAAGGCTCAAGGTGAGCTGTTGTGATCGCCCGCCGTCCGTCGTCCGTCTGTCCGTCTGTCCGTCTGTCCGTCTGTCCGTCTGTCCGTCTGTCCGTCTGTCCGTCCGTTCAAATTTACTTCAAGCGACAACTCCTCTGAAACCGCGAGTCTGAGGAAAAAACTAATTTGCTCACGGTGTTCCTTGGATGCTTCTCTACAGAAATTGTTAAAATGAAACTTTAAAGTGGACTACTTATTGAAATTTATTAAAAAAAGTGAAAAACTTTAAACAAGTTTTTTGTAAAAAACCACTGTTCCCACACCTTAGATATTGCATGAATAGTATCTTCTACTAAATCATTTTCAAAATTGTAAAAAATCAAAACCCTAGGATCAAATTTGACTCAACCCTGGCCATATCAGTGCTTTTTGATGCAGGTCTGACAGTAAAAACTCTCTAATGATCCGTTTTATACAGACGCATTGTATCATCCAGGCTAAGAAGCTACCCTTATACTAAATGCAACATTTTTGCAAACAGTTTGGATCCAGGTCAGATGCCACATAATGCTGCATCTAATCTGGATCTAAACTATTTGCCACTCATTTACATATTTTCTTATATTTAGAAAACATAAGTTATTATTTTTTACATATTTCACATACAAACATTTGGAGCAGACAACAGTTCAGCATAATAATAGTCATTTCTCTCTGAGACCGTCTCAAATTGCATAACTGACCCATAGCTAGCTCTGAACTCAGGTCACTGAGATACATAACAGAAATGAAAGTGATGTCTGCTATTTTATGCTCAAGCACAACTTAGTTCGAGGCATATTACTTTTGGTCTGTCTGTTTGTTTGTTTGTGTTTTGTTTGTTTGTTTATCTTTCTGTCTATCAGTCCACAATTAATTCTTGGCCATAAACAGTATGGATCCAGGTCAGATGCCACATAATGCTGCTTCTAATCTGGATCCAAACTATTTACCACTCATTTACATATAGTTTCTTATATTTAGAAAATGTAAATAATGATATTTATTAACCTATTAACCCATACATATTCTTTTTTATGTCTTTAATTTATTCTTCCACAGAAGAAAATATTTCACTTTATACAGTCATTGTTGTCTTTAACAATTGCTTCAAATGACATCTCCTCATATACCGCTGAAAAGATTTCAACCAAACTTTACACGAATGTTCCTTGGGTCAAGTTCTTTCAAAATTGTTCAAAGAATTAAAAACAATGTAGAACTCTGGTTGCCATGGCAACCAAGTGAAAAAATAAGGAAATCTTAAAAAAAATTCTTGTCTGAAACTACAAGGGCCAGATCTTAGACATTTGTCACATAGCATCATCTACAGGTCCTCTATCAAACTACAAACTATGCCCCTGGGGTCAAAATTGGCCCCGCCCAGGGGGTCACAGTTTAACATAGAGTTATATAGTGAAATTTTCAAATGTCTTCTCCTCTGAAACTAATATGGCCAGAGCTTTCATATCTGGCTTGGTGACACTTTTAGATGTCCTATACCAATAAGGTTCAAATGGTTCTGGTCGATTGCATATCATCTACAGGTCCTCTATCAAGTTTGTACAAATTATGCCCCTGGGGTCAAAATTAGCCCCACTCCGGGGGTCACAGTTTTCATACGTCTTGTTTTCTGAAGCTAATATAGCCAGAGCTTTGATATTCGGCATGGTGTTACTTCTAGATGTCCTTTATCTATTTTGTTCAAATGGTTCCAGTCTGTTGCATATGTAGGTCACAGGAGCTAAAAATAGATTTTTTCAATGGAAACTTAAAAAAAATCTTCTTGTCTAGAACCCTAGTACCCTGATCTTAGATATTTGGAACATAGCATCATCTACAGGTCCTCTATCAAGATTGTTCAAATTATGCCCCTCGGGTAAAAAATGACCCCGTCCTGGACTTAAATCATTATCTCCATTTTGATGTACAGCTATTCTCAGGTGAGCGACATATGCCCCATGGGGCTCTTGTTTTAGCTCACCTGAGCCAAAGGCTCAAGGTGAGCTATTGTGACCGCTCACCGTCCGTAGTCTGTCTGTCCGTCTGTCCGTTCACATTTACTTCAAACGACATCTCCTCTGAAACCCGCCGAAACTGCTCATGATGTTCCTTGGATGCTTCTCTACAGAAGTTGTTCAAAAAAAAGGAAAAAAAGCACAAACTCTGCTTGAAAAAGCAAAAAAGCAAAAATCTTTAAAAAATCTTCTTGCCCAAAACTACTTGCCCGAATCTCCTGGTGGATCCCTCTATAGTTTGTTAAAATGAAATCCCTAGGGTCACATTTGACACCACCCTGCACAGTTTAAGTGCTGCTCTAGGCAGGTTTTACAGTATTTTTGATTTAGGCAGAACTGTATTTACCTGAGTTACCCTTAATAGCTTGGGGCGTTAACTCGATATATCATGAAAACATTTCACTTCATGAAGCAAGCAAGGGACTTTCCACAAATGATGTTTAGATATTACTTGTCAAAAAACACTCGTTAGCCACTTCAATTTCCCTTGTTATAATTGTAAGTTGACCGTTTAGTGTCCCAAATGCTACATAGCGAGCCTCAATTAGTGAATCATATAAAATTCTCACGTTAGATAGCCGTACCTGAATAGACAGGTTGTGCCAACGCGGGATAGCTGAGCCAAAGATAACGGGGCTTAAATTACCTGGAAGGTGTACAGATCGCATAGGCCTTCAATGATACTGAATGAACGACCATACAGGGTGTATTAATTTGTTCCGAACTTTGTAGTATCCCATACAAGAATGTGCTTTTAAGACTTACAATTGGTTATTACGTAAAAGTAAAAGGATAGCCCCTCGAAAGAACCACATAGCATAGAACAATCATGGAATATACAATTCAAGCAGCTAGTACCAGTACACAATCTACAGATTGAGAAAAGTGCTGCATATGTTAAAAACAAAAAAAAATAAAAAAGACTTGAAATATCCATTACCTGGTCGAAAAAGTCAGGATGGCTGCTTAATGTTGGCAACCAACATTCCTCTTTTCAAAGACATAAATCAGTTGCCCATTATCTTTGATTCAAACCACTTAGATGAAGGACATGGTATAGAATCAACGTTAAGAGAAAGATCGGCGAAGTACCATCAAAGTTGTCGTCTTTTATTTAACAACACAAAACTTAAACATGCGAAAAACAGACTATCTGAAAGCCAGGAGACTGTAGATATTGCAAGTCCAAAGGAAAGCAGTTCAAGTTTACCTGCACATAAAAACTTTCTGGGTGAAGGAGTTGCCACCAGTTGACAAACACTGAGAAAATCAATGACCATGGGTTTTGACAAACGTTTGAATGAATGTGCGCGTATTCTAAACGAACTTTCGTCAAAGTTGAGTGGTGAACATGTAGTCGCACAAGAGTTTGTATACCATACAAATTGTTTTACCACTCTTTGCAACAGAGAATGTGATCACCTCCGTAATAAAATGATGGAAGGTACTGTCAAACCAAGAGACAAACAGCTTCGTGCTCTAGTATTTTCAGAGCTACTGGCTTACGTCAAAGAATCACAAACTAGTATGGAAATGCCTGCAATTTTCCCATTCTTAAATTTGACCAAGCGTTTCAAGAAAAGGCTACAACAGTTTGAAATTCAGCTGTCAGAAACAGATATTAACAGAACTCGACTCATCGACTCAAAGAGAAACTGTTAGCTGAGATCCCTGAGCGTGATAAACACAAAGACGGCACACAGGTAATACTGGGTGTTAAGATTGACATTGGGCTCATGTTATCAAATGCGAGCAACTAAATAGATGCCACAATTGTAGGAAAAGCTGCAAAGGTCCTTAGAAAAGAAATGCTCAACCACAAAGTCTCATTTGACGGCAAGTTACACGGCGGTCATGTTTAAGATGCAGTTCCGTCCTCACTAACTGAACCTGTGTGTATGATATGGCATGGCGTCGATATACAATCGCAAATAATATTTTGAGCATCCAAACCAGATTTGGCAATAGCCTAGCTGCTGCAGTATAACTGTTTTGCAGCCTACAGAGAAGGCACGTCAAGTAACAAACACATAAAGGATCGTGAAACGCTTTCAAATTTTCCTGGGAATTTCTGTGTACTCAACAACGCGCAAAAGGGCCTTATAGAAATGCTATACGATCACGGCCTACGTATACCATATAAGCGAGTTCTTGAAATATCCGTTCAACTTTGTGATGCTGCAGTTGAGGTAGTACAAGGGGTAGTTTGGCCTTCCTCTCTGAGAAAAGGCGTTTTCACGACCGCGACATGGACAACATTGACCACAATCCATCATCAACTTCTGCAACATTGTCATTCTACGGAACGACTATATCCTTGTTTCAACACCCAACTCCCGACAATAAAGGTGACAAGCGAGAGCAACTTTCTGTCAGAAAATCTGGGGTAAAGAAAGTACACGCATAACCTGATTCCTACACTAAGGTACACCCTGCAGCGATCAAACTAAAACCCCATTGCCTCCCACAAATGACAGACAGTTTCATATTGACAAAACGTTTTCCCTTGCCCAAGACTATGCCTGATTAGAGTCTGTCCGACTTACAGATTTTACATGGGCATCCCACCACATCTCAAAGCAAAGGGGAAAGCCTTTTAAAGTGAGTTTGACTTCAATGCTGCCTTTCCTCAAAGAATCTGCACAGTCAGTTGCAACGATAAGGCATGTTATGGGTAAGGTTTTAGACACTGTCGAATATCTTAAACCTGGGCTGTATAGCGAATAATGTCATTGTGACCAAGGAGAAAAGTGTTGTGTGTAACAAAGACATGCCTTTGGAAGAGCTCATGCCATATATACACTTGTCTCATGATCAAAGCTATTGATACTGACGTTCTTGTCATAGCACTAAACATCTTTGAATCACTCAAACATATCGGTATTGAACAACTTTGGTTGGCGTTTGGCCAAGGCGTGAACCTCAGGTGGATTCCAGTGCATGATTTAGCCACAACTCTTGGTCGAGAGAAGGTAGCGGTATTCCCTTCTTCCATGCATTCACTGGCTGCGATATGGTTTCAGCATTTCGCAGAAAAGGGGGAAAAGTCAGCTTGGTAGACATGGGATGTTTTTCCCAGAAGTATCAGTAGTCTTTCCAAGCTCCGTACATACCTTCTAAAGTTTGTGATCTTATTGTATGATCGGACAAGCTCGGCCACGGACATCGATAGCGTGTGTCTTGATATGTTTGCTCGAAAACAGAAGTCTTACGATGCAATTCCGCCAACAAGAGTTGCCTTATTAGAAAACACAAAACGTGCAGCTTATCAAAGCGGGATGCATTTGGGGGCAAACATCAAAGCGAGCATTGACAAGTGAAAGCCCTGCAACATGGGGATGGGGCGACACTTGGCAGAGTGTATGGTCAGTCCAGCCAGCAGTTGCTGATAGCTGCAAAGAGCTCACGAAATGTGGATGCAAATCTGACTGTCGCGGAAGATGCAAGTTCTTCCGTTTTGGGCTTAGTTGCAGTGATCTATGCAGATGCAAATGGAACTCATAAATCATCAGAAATTAGAAAGTATTGAAAAATAAAATGTGCGAATGTGAACTACAAAAAGATAGTTTGATAATATAATGCTGTTTTTCTTTACACCACTGGACGTTTGATTTTATCACCATTGTTTATGATTATGAAATCATTTCGAATCATTGTAAATAAATTACCTGATTGTCCGGTGTAAAAAATCCATTTTTGAGAAGCCGATCAGTGATAACTTGCCTGTGCTATTTGTAAATAGCATTTGGATATAAATAATCATTTCTATATTTATTCATATTTTATCTGTGATAAATCATTGTAAATATCTGGTTTGTTTCCGCCTTTTATGATGGGCTTAGTGGTGAACACCATGTTCATTTATAAAAGTTAAATGGTGGCCAACAGATAGTTCAACACACACAAATCACAATTTATAATTCTTTATATTTGTGAAGTTAATTTTGAGTTTTAAAAGAGATTTTTTTAACTGTACAATCCCGACACTGCTAAAACGGTGAAATATGTTTAAATAGCTATATTTCTAGAAGTGTTTATGAGCATTTATACACATGTTCTATGTGCTTATATACTAAAACACACCCTTTAAACTCTGAAACAGTTCCTACGCTTACACTTCTATAATGTGAGATATCTACAGGTTGAAATCCATCCAAACATGATAATTTTATGCAAAAAATATTCAAATGACATACAATAGCGGCCATTTTGAACTTTGGTCGCCATTTTAGATATTATAGTACATAAGATAATATTATATATAGAACAGACATTCTTAAACAGATTAAATGAGTGTAAACACAGTTCCCTACGCTTAAACTTCTATAATGTGCTACAGCTACAGTTTGAAATCCATCAAAACATGATAATTTTATGCAAAAACATATTCAAATGACATACAATGGCGGCCATTTTGAATTTTGGTCGCCATTTTAGATATTATAGTACATAGGATAATATTATACATGTAGTACAAAAACTCTTAAACAGATTAAATGAGTGTAAAAACAGTTCCCTACGCTTTCACTTCTATATTGTGACATATCTACAGGTTGAAATCGATAAAAACATGATAATTTTATGCAAAAACATATTCAAATGACATACAATGGCGGCCATTTTGAACTTTGGGCGTCATTTTAGATATTATAGTACATAAGATTGTTTTTTTCATACAAAATGACGTGTGCGTATGCTTTTGAATTGAAACAATAGGTAAAAAATATTCTAAATGACAGGTATATAATTCTGGAAAAGATGTACGGCGGCCATTTTGAAAAATGGCCGCCATTTTTAACTACCACCTGTTAAGCGATGGCTAACGGCTTCTATTGTTAGACAATGGTCTTATGTGTATACCTGCCAAGTGGCTTGCTTGCTTCATGAAGTGAACTATGTTTTCACTTAATCCCCGGGCTATAATATACTATGGGCAAATAACCAATATTTGCAAACAGTTTGGATCCAGATCAGATGCAACATAATGCTGCATCTAATCTGGATCCAAACTGTTTGCCACTCATTTACCAACTTAACATTTTCTAAAAAAAAAAAAAGTACATTTTTTACACACAGAAGGTATTTAGCAGACATCATTTCAGTCTGGTAAGGGTAAGCCACCAGCAGCAGTGCTGCTAATGCTACAGTACTCTTGCATAATAGTTGACCTCAGTGATCAGGCCAACAGAACTGAACATGTTGTCTGCTAAAGTTTAGAAATGGTTCAGTCTTCTTCATACTTAGAGAAACAGGATCTGGAAGTGATCCACTGACAGTTATGTAATTATGTCTTATGCCATATTTATACATATGTTTAAAATTGGTTTTGTCACAGTTATCTGCATGTTTTGCCATTTTTTCTTGTCCAGGATTCAACCCTTTCCTCCAATAAATACTGACGTTTGTTAACCCATTACCGCATAAATGTGCATTTTTAGGCCTTTGATTTATTCCTCCACTTAAGAAAATAATTCCCCTTTAACCCTTTCCCCCATAGCATATCTCTAGTATTGAATGTAGGTGTCCACTTAAAACAGGTTGAAAGTAAAGCAGAATGCGCTTTAAGCGCATTCTGCTTTACTTTCAGCCTGCTTTAAGCTATCATCTGCTAGAATATAGAAAATATTTTGTATTATACATATTTATGAATGTATATATTGGAACTATTTTCTTCAGAGCAAGAATAAACTGAATGCGCTAAAAGGCGCTTCTATGGGGGAAAGGGTTAAACAGTCATGAAAATGTAAGATGTGAAATAAGTTTCTATATCCTAGTAGATGGTAGCTTAAAGCAGTTTGAAAGTAAAGCAAAGTGTGCATTAAGACCCATTCTGCTTTACTTTCAACCTGCTTTAGGTGGCCACCTATTTTCAAAACTAGAAACAGGCTATGGGGTAATGGGTAAAATGAAATTGCCTATTTGGAAAGAGCCTAATGAGAGGAAGTGCCATTTGCAAAGGCCATAACTCTGACATCATTGTTTTTTTAGTTATCTCCCTTTGTCATATTTTCTTGTCAAGAAGACAACTCCAGTTCTACTGATGCTATTGTAATGAAATTTTATGTATGGAAAGAAACTGATGAGAGAAAATGCCATGCATAAGGGCAGCAATATTTTGTTTTCCCCTTTGTCATATTTTATTGTCAGGAAAATAACTCCAGTTCTGCTGACGCTAGTGAAATAATTATCATTTACCGGAAATGGAAATAGCTTGATAAGAGGATGTGTCATGGATAAGGGTCATAAGCTTGGCAACAAAATTCACTTTTGTCATGTTTTCTTGTCCGGAAGATAACTCCATTTATAGCTATATTAAAATGTTGTCTTGCCCAGTCAACTTAGGTACAAACTTCAATGTCCTCAGGTGAGCGAATTTAGGGCCATGGCCCTCTTGTTTTTAATTATCATCACTAGTTCCATAGATTCATTTCTTTAAATACAAATAACTGCTTTATCCTTCCACTGCCAAACTTTTGTGATAGTTTACTCCTTTAAATGTTCTTGTCGTCTGCTTCAATTTTGTTGCCTGCAATATCGTTTCAAAGCCTTAAATGTAAGGAAGTATAACTGAAAAGAATTCAATACGAGTGTCAAACAGTTTGGATCCTCATCAGACGCCGCGTTTCGCGAAACGCGGCGTCTGATCAAGGTGCAAAATGTTTGCAAACGTTCCTTTAGGCGAGAGTGAGTCTAATTCTCACAGTTTCATTGTCGTCTGCTTCAATTATGTTGTCTGCAGTATCTTTTTAAAGTTAATTGTATGACTGAAAAGAATTCAATACGAGTGCCAACTAGTTTGGATCCTGATAATAGATCCAATCTGTTTGCAAACGCGCATTTAGGCGCCAGAGTGAAAGGGTTAAAGCATGCTAGAATTGATGTAAAAGTCTCCAATTAAAGGTTTCCTTCTTATTTGCAGCCTGCTTTAAAAGAAACCCTCTTATTATGCTAAGCGCGACTTGGATAACAGTTTCTATACAGTAAATATCCAGATATGATCCAAACTTGTTTGCCAGTTAGTCATATTTTACTGTTTTTAAATTTTGAAAGTATCAAATTGATTATGTTGTTTTCTGCAGATGATGTGTTTGCAGCAGATGACAATTCTACATGACAATGGTTAAACATCAATCTGCAGGACACTTTTCTTAATGCTTTTCAAATATCAAGAAATAGTAGAAACATGAAAGTCATTACTAGAACTAGCAGGCTGACAATAAGAAGGAAAATTTCTAATTGGCGACTTTTACTTCAATTTTAGCATGCTTTAACCCTTTCACTCTCAATGGCGCCTAAAAGCACGTTTGCAATCAGTTTGGACCTTGATCAGACGCCGCGTAACGCGGCGTCTGATGAAGATCCAAACTATTTGGCACTCGTATTGAATTCTTTTCAGTCATACTGCCTTACAATTTACTTTGAAACGATATTGCAGACAATAAAATTGAAGCAGACGACAATGAAACAGGAAGAAGTAAACTATTACGAAAGTTTGGCATTGAAAGAATTAAGCAGTTATTTGTATCTAAAGAAACGAATCTATAGAAATAATGATGTTTTTTTTAAAAAAAGAAGAAAAAAAAAGAAGGGGGTTGTTAAGAAAGATCGTACCCTGTGTGGCTCGAACCGGCGACCCCCGACATGCAAGTAAGACTCGCTATCGATTGAGCTACGGCGACTTCTTTGAAATTTGGCTTGTTAGTTAATTATAATTGTGAACCTAATTATGTATTTACACTAGTATTGGTACATACAGTGGTCATTTATTACTAAAAATATAGACTTTGAATAGATATCGATCTATTCCACGTTTTCGCGATGAAGACCGTATGTAATAATGTCTTAAACAGTAATCCCAGTCCTTTGTAATGACGTTACCCCACCCAGACTTTGACCCAATTTCACGAAGCCACTCAAACACAATCGTCGGCTCAAAATCATCCGCTAAACGTATTTATAGGTCTATAAACGATTTTTATTCAATAAATTATCTATTCTACCTGTTATTACTGCTTAATAAACGTTCGTGTTCTAATCCTAGAAAAGTCTAAAAAGTTAAGAGAGGGTCACAGTTTTCTAAAGTTTTGAGAAAATTCTATAGTAAGTTTGGCGAGTTGAGAATTTTCTTAGTTTTTTTCATCTTTCTAAGAGGGAATCCCCAAATACTTAGTTGAAATGGCCGAAAACTAAGACTATATTGATTTTCTAAGAGTATATCGTTATACTTAGTGAAATCTGTCGAGTTTAGAATTATCTTAGTTTTTTTCACTTTCTAAGAGTATATCATCAAATACTTAGACTAAATTGCCGAAAACTAAGAGAATATTGATTTACTTAGAGTAAAAGTTATCTAAGAGTGTTTCAGAATACGGGCCCAGAGCAGTTGCTAATTCTACCATACTCCCCAGTATTTGACCTCAGCCACTGAACTGATGGTCTTAGCTGAACATGTTGTCTGCTAAAGTTTAGAAATGGTTCAGTCTGCTTCATACTTAGAGAAACAGGTTCTGGAAGTGATCCACTGACAGTTATGTAATTATGTCTTTTGCCATATTTATACATATGTTTAATATTGGTTTTGTCAGAGTTATCTGTATGTTTTGTCTTTTTTTCTTGTCCAGGATTCAACCCTTTCCCTCCATAAATACTGACGTTTGTTAACCCATTACCCCATAAATGTGCATTTTTAGGCCTTTGATGTATTCATTTACTTAAGAAAATCATTTCACTTTAAACAGTCATGAAAATGTAAGATGCGAAATAAGTTTCTATATCCTAGTAGATGGTAGCTTAAAGCGGTTTGAAAGTAAAGCAAAGTGTGCAACTCATCTATGGCTCTGAACCAGTCACTGAGATACAGCAACTGAATAGATGATGTTGTCTGCTACAATTTTTATGCCCTGGCAACACTTTGTTGGGGGCATATTGTTTTGGGTCTGGCTGTTTGTTTGTTAGCTCACCTGAGCTAGGTTTTGAAATCTGTGTTTAGGTATTGAAAAATGTCTATAACTTCTTTGTCCCTTGAGGTATTGCTTTCATAGTTGGTATGTGTGTGTATATGGACAAGACCTTTCCATGCACAGAAAAATTTGGACCCCTGTCCTGTGACCTTGACCTTGAACTTAGATCCAGAGTTTAAGGATTAGAAATCTGTGTTTAGGTTTCGAAAAACGCTTATATTTCCTATGTCCCTTGAGGTGTAACTTCATATTTAATTTTCATGTGTATATTGACAAGACCTTTCTATGCAGGCAAAAGCTTGACCTCAATGACCTTGAGTGTGCTTTTAAGTTTCTAAATGTGCCAATGGCGAGCTTTGTTGTCTCTCTGACAACTCTTGTTATCAAGGTTTTACAAATTTTGACACCCAAGTCAAAAATGGCCTGCCCATGGGCTTGACAGTTTTACCTAGACTTACATAGAAACTTAATTCTCTGAAACTTTAAGGCCCAGACCTTTAATACTTGAGATGTAGCTTTGCCTTCTGATCCTCTGTTATAAATTGTACAAGTTATGACCCCGCCCTTGAGCATATCAGTTTTTAGCTCACCTGAGCCGAAGGCTCAAGGTGAGCTGCTGTGATCGTCCGTCTGTCCATCTGTCCATCTGTCCGTCCGTTCAAATTTTACTTCAAGCGACATCTCCTCTGAAACCGCGAGTTTGAGGGAAAAACTAAATTGCTGATGGTGTTCCTTGGATGCTTCTCTACAGAAATCGTTAAAATAAAATTCAAATGTTGACTACTTATTGAAATTTATTAAAAAAAGTGAAAATTTTTAAACAAGTCTTTTGTAAAAAACCACTGTTCCCACACCTTAGATATTGCATGAATAGTATCTTCTACTAAATCACTTTCAAAATTGTAAAAAATCAAAACCCTAGGGTCAAATTTGACTCAACCCTGGCTGTATCAGTGCTTTTTGATGCAGGTCTGACAGTAAAAACTCTCTAATGATCCGTTTTTATACAGACCCACTGTATCTTCCAGGCTAAGAAGCTACCCTTATACTAAATGCAACATTTTTGCAAACAGTTTGGATCCAGGTCAGATGCCACATAATGCAGCATCTAATCTGGATCTAAACTATTTGCCACTCATTTACATATTTTCTTATATTTAGAAAATATAAGTTATTATTTTTTACATATTTCACATACAAACATTTGGAGCAGACAACAGTTCAGCACTATAATAGTCATTTCTCCCTGAGACCGTCTCTTATTGCATAACTGACCCATAGCTAGCTCTGAACTCAGGTCACTGAGATACATAGCAGAAATGGTGATGTCTGCTATTTTATGCTCAAGCACAACTTAGTTCAAGGCATATTACTTTTGGTCTGTCTGTTTGTTTGTTTGTTTATCTTTCTGTCTATCAGTCCACAATTAATTCTTGGCCATAAACAGTATGGATCCAGGTCAGATGCCACATAATGCTGCATCTAATCTGGATCCAAACTATTTGCCACTCATTTACATATAGTTTCTTATATTTAGAAAATGTAAATAATGATATTTATTAACCTATTAACCCATACATATTCCTTTTTATGTCTTTAATTCTTCCACAGAAGAAAATAATTTCACTTTATACAGTCATTGTTGTCTTTAACAATTGCTTCAAATGACATCTCCTCATATACCGCTGAAAAGATTTCAACCAAACTTTACATGAATGTTCCTTGGGTCAAGTTGTTTCAAAATTGTTCAAAGAATTAAAAACAATGTAGAACTCTGGTTGCCATGGCAACCAAGTGAAAAAATAAGGAAATCTTAAAAAATCTTCTTGTCTGAAACTACAAGGGCCTGGGGCCGTATTCTGAAACATTCTAAGTATTTTAATTAGAAATTTCTAAACTCGAATATTTTCAACTAAGATTATTTTTCGCTAACTTTTACTCTAAGAAAATACTAAATTATTTTCTTAGCGAAAAAAAAACTAAGAGTAAATTATGGCCGTTGTCAGGGACTTTCCCGACTAAAATGACGTCACTCTTCTCGCATACTAACATGTGTGACTGTTTATTTGCGCTGTAGTTTTCGGGTTTGTTTTCTTCTCCCGTTTATAAAGCAGCAATCATTGTCCCAGAATAAGTAGAATAGACAATTAATTGAATAAAAAGTGTTTATACATAAGCGTAAATACATAATTAGGTTCACAATTATAATTAACTAACAAGCCAAATTTCAACGAAGTCGCCGTAGCTCAATCGATAGCGACTCTGCCTGGCATGACGGGGGTAGCCGGTTCGAGCCACACAGGGTACGATCTTTTTTTTCTTAACAACCCCCTTCTTTTTTTTTAATTATCATCACTAGTTCCATAGATTCATTTCTTTAAATACAAATAACTGCTTTATCCTTCCACTACCAAACTTTTGTGATAGTTTACTCCTTTAAATGTTCTTGTCGTCTGCTTCAATTTTGTTGCCTGCAATATCGTTTCAAAGCCTTAAATGTAAGGAAGTATAACTGAAAAAATTTCAATACGAGTGTCAAACAGTTTGGATCCTGATCAGAAGCCGCGTTTCGCGAAACGCGGCGTCTGATCAAGGTGCAAAATGTTTGCAAACGTTCCTTTAGGCGAGAGTGAGTCTAATTCTCACAGTTTCATTGTCGTCTGCTTCAATTCTGTTGTCTGCAGTATCTTTTTAAAGTTAATTGTATGACTGAAAAGAATTCAATACGAGTGCCAAATAGTTTGGATCCTGATAATAGATCCAATCTGTTTGCAAACGCGCATTTAGGCGCCAGAGTGAAAGGGTTAAAGCATGCTAGAATTGATGTAAAAGTCTCCAATTAAAGGTTTCCTTCTTATTTGCAGCCTGCTTTAAAAGAAACCCTCTTATTATGCTAAGCGCGACTTGGATAAAATTTGTTAACAGTTTCTATACAGTAAAGATCCAGATCAGACGCCGCGTAATGCGGCGTCTGATATGATCCAAACTTGTTTGCCAGTTAGTCAGTCATATTTTACTGTTTTTAAGTTTTGAAAGTATCAAATTGATTATGTTGTTTTCTGCAGATGATGTGTTTGCAGCAGATGACAATTCTGCATGCCAATGGTTAAACATCAATCTGCAGGACACTTTTCTTAATGCTTTTCAAATATCAAGAAATAGTAGAAACATGAAAGTCATTACTAGAACTAGCAGGCTGACAATAAGAAGGAAAATTTCTAATTGGAGACTTTTACTTCAATTTTAGCATGCTTTAACCCTTTCACTCTCAATGGCGCCTAAAAGCACGTTTGCAAACAGTTTGGACCTTGATCAGACGCCGCGTAACACGGCGTCTGATGAGGATCCAAACTATTTGGCACTCGTATTGAATTCTTTTCAGTCATACTGCCTTACAATTTACTTTGAAACGATATTGCAGACAACAAAATTGAAGCAGACGACATTGAAACGGTGAAGAAGTAAACTATTACGAAAGTTTGGCATTGAAAGAATTAAGCAGTTATTTGTATCTAAAGAAACAAATCTATAGAAATAATGTGATTTTTAAAAAAAAAGAAAAGAAAAAAAGAAGGGGGATGTTAAGAAAAAAAAAAATCGTACCCTGTGTGGCTCGAACCGGCGACCCCCGACATGCAAGTAAGACTCGCTATCGATTGAGCTACGGCGACTTCGTTGAAATTTTGCTTGTTAGAACCTAATTATGTATTTACACTAGTTTTGGTACATACAGTGGTCATTTATTACTAAAAATATAGACTTTGAATAGATATCGATCTTTTCCACGTTTTCGCGATGAAGACCGTATGTAATAATATCTTAAACAGTAATCCCAGTCCTTTGTAATGACGTTACCCCACCCAGACTTTGACCCAATTTCACGAAGCCACTCAAACACAAACGTCGGCTCAAAAACATCCGCTAAACGTATCTATAGGTCTATAAACGATTTTTATTCAATAAATTATCTATTCTACCTG
This sequence comes from Gari tellinella, assembly GCA_922989275.2. Lineage (NCBI taxonomy): Eukaryota > Metazoa > Mollusca > Bivalvia > Cardiida > Psammobiidae > Gari > Gari tellinella. The sequence continues at coordinate 59,261,152 of OV277865.1, forward strand.
TTATTACTGCTTAATAAACGTTCGTGTTCTAAACCTAGAAAATTCTAAAAAGTTAAGAGAGGGTCACAGTTTTCTAAAGTTTTGAGAAAATTCTATAGTAAATTTGGCGAGTTGAGAATTTTCTTATTTTTTTTCATCTTTCTAAGAGGGAATCCCCAAATACTTAGTTGAAATGGCCGACAACTAAGACTATATTGATTTTCTAAGAGTATATCGTTATACTTAGTGAAATCTGTCGAGTTTAGAATTATCTTAGTTTTTTTCACTTTCTAAGAGTATATCATCAAATACTTAGACTAAATTGCCGAAAACTAAGAGAATATTGATTTACTTAGAGTAAAAGTTATCTAAGAGTGTTTCAGAATACGGGCCCAGATCTTAGACATTTGTCACATAGCATCATCTACAGGTCCTCTATCAAGTTTGTACAAACTATGCCCCTGGGGTCAAAATTGGCCCCGCCCCGGGGGTCACAGTTTTACATAGAGTTATATAGTGAAATTTTCAAACGTCTTCTCCTCTGAAACTAATATGGCCAGAGCTTTGATATCTGGCATGGTGACACTTTTAGATGTCCTATACCAATAAGGTTCAAATGGTTCTGGTCGATTGCATATCATCTACAGGTCCTCTATCAAGTTTGTACAAATTATGCCCCTGGGGTCAAAATTAGCCCCACCCGGGGTCACAGTTTTCAAACGTCTTCTTTTCTGAAGCTAATATAGCCAGAGCTTTGATATTCGGCATGGTGTTACTTCTAGATGTCCTGTATCTATTTTGTTCAAATGATTCCAGTCTGTTGCATATGTAGGTCACAGGAGCTAAAAATAGATTTTTTCAATGGAAACTTAAAAAAAACTTCATGTCTAGAACCCTAGTACCCTGATCTTAGATATTTGGAACATAGCATCATCTACAGGTCCTCTATTAAGATTGTTCAAATTATGCCCCTCGGGTAAAAAATGACCCCGTCCTGGACATAAATCATTATCTCCATTTTGATGTACAGCTATTCTCAGCTGAGCGACATATGCCCCATGGGGCTCTTGTTATAGACTTAAACTTAAGAAAAACCTTTAAAAAGCTTCTTCCCTGAACCCATAAGGCATAGACCTTCCACACATGTATGTGGTATTTATGCTAAGCTTTGCCTTGTGGTCTTCTGCGAAGATTGTTCAACTTAATACCCCCAGGCCAATAGGAAAACTTTTAAAAATCTTCTTCTCTGACACAGTAAGACTTAGGCTTTTAAATTATGGCATGAAACTTTGCCTTATTGTTCTCTACCAATATACATGTAGTAGAAATTATGAAAATATAGCCCAACCTCGGAGCTTTTAAGTTTTACTATTGTAACAAAACTTTATCAAATATTTTAGTTAATACTTTGGTTGTGAACTTTGAAATTGGTTTAAAGAGAGTGGGTGGGGCCATTTGTCTTTTTATATCAATAAAGTTCATATTCCGTATGAATTGGTTAAAGGAACAGTCATAATTAGCTCACCTGGCACGAGGTGCCAAGGTGAGCTTTTAGGATCGCTGGATGTCCGTCGTCCGTCGTCTGTCGGTCTGTCTGTCTGTTCACATTTGTTCGTTAACACTCTACCGGCTACAAATCTCATTGGATCTTCATGAAACTTGATCACAATGTTTGTCTAGTAGAAATCTAGGCCAAGTTCGAATGTGGGTCATGTTGGGTCAAAAACTAGGTCACTAGGTCAAATCATAGAAAAACCTTGTTAACACTCTAGAGGCTACAAATCTCATTGGATCTTGATGAAACTTGGTCAGAATGTTTGTCTTATCGATATCTAGGTCAAGTTTGAATATGGGTCATGTCCGGTCAAAAACTAGGTCACTAGGTCAAATCATAGAAAACCCTTGTTAACACTCTAGAGGCTACAAATCTCATTGGATCTTGATGAAACTTGGTCAGAATGTTTGTCTTATCGATATCTAGGTCAAGTTTGAATATGGGTCATGTCCGGTCAAAAACTAGGTCACTAGGTCAAATCATAGAAAAATCTTGTTAACACTCTAGAGGCTACACATCTCATTGGATCTTTATGAAACATGGTATGAATGTTTGTCTAATTGATATCTAGGTCAAGTTTGAATATGGGTCATGTCTGGTCAAAAACTAGGTCACTAGGTCAAATCATAGAAAAACCTTGTTAACACTCTAGAGGCTACAAATCTCAATGGATATTGATGAAAATAGGTCAGAATGTTTGTCTCATTGATATTTAGGTCAAGTTCAAATATGGGTCATGTCCGGTCAAAAACTAGGTCACTAGGTTAAATCATAGAAAAATCTTGTTAACACTCTAGAGGCTACAAATCTCATTGGATCTTGATGAAACTTAGTCAGAATGTTTGTCTCATTTATATATAGGTCAAGTTTGAATATGGGCCATGTCCGGTCAAAAACTAGGTCAATCGGGTTAAATCATAGAAAAATGCTGTTAACACTCTAGATGCTACAAATCTCATTGGATCTTGATGAAACTTGGTCAGAATGTTTGTCTCATTCATATATAGGTCAAGTTTGAATATGGGTCATGTCCGGTCAAAAACTAGGTCACTAGGTCAAATCATAGGAAAATCTTATTTACACTCTAAAGGTTGATTGTGGGCCATGTCCAGTCATAATCTAGGTCACTATATGTCAAGTTTGCCATGGTGTACCAGGTGAGCGATTTAGGGCCATAGTGGCCCTTGTTATCCAATTGCAACAGTCATGGCATTATTGTTACTGTATCTTAGAATATTAAACAACACTGTTTGACAATGTATGTTTTAATCTCTATTTCAGATGCAGACCATAGACAATAAAATGAACACAGTTTCAGGAAGGCTTTATCATTATAATATGATGTGAAGCTTAAAAGTCTATCTTTTTTTGATGCATTAAATGTTGTCGTCTTTTTGTAATTTGCTAAAATATTTTTGTTCAAATTTGAAAACTCTAGTTCTAAAAGTAAATGGTGACAATATGTTCAGTTACTCGGACATCCCAATGGAAACATGAATGACTTTACTAATGTTTAGTCTTTCATACATTCATTGTGTGTCTGAGAGGCAGGTGTCAGCCCTGTACCAGGTAAGATGTGTTTCACAACATCAAAGACCATTGTATAAAAATGCCATAGGTTTTTATTTACAAATTTGAATACATTTTCACTGAACTTCTTACAAATTAATATTTGGTGACATTTCCAAAACATGTCATTGATGACATTAAATATTATAATCTTTTAACAATAAGAAACTTTTCCATGTAAGGAAAGAAAAAAAACCTATGAATGAAATAAGGGCCTCTTCCTGGGGGACATCGCCTTGCTGAACATGGTTTTTGTTTCTTTTTGCTGTAATTTTTAACACAGTATCCCTTCATTTTCTAAACAGTCATTTACTTCAAACGCGTGAAATATCATTTACCTCAGGGAATGAGGTTGATAATATTTGTATAATTATCATTGGGTTTTTCAACAGGTATCACCCTGAAAAAGTTTATATCCTGAAGACATTTTGTGCATATTTGTTGAAAGAAGACTCATTGTGGATATTTTTTAGTGATTTTATAGTGTCAGTGATATAGAGTTTTGTGTAGCACTGTGAGTGGAACTCTTGTGGAATTACTCCAGAGTGACTCATCATATACTGTGAAAACAGGTGTTCTGTGCTATATAGATAGTGATTGTGAAGCACTGGCTGTGAGTGGAACTCTTGTGGAATTACTCCAGAGTAACTCGTCATATACTGTGAAAACAGGTGTTCTGTGCTAATGGTTTTACTGCAGGTTCAAGCAGGTTGAACTGTTTATGTGATCCACCCTTATACTAAATCACCTATTATAATTTGCAAACAGTTTGGACCCAGGTCAGATGCTACATTATGCTGCATCTAATCTGGCTCCAAACTATTTGCCATTTATTTACTTAGTTTATTTAATTTAGAAAATGTAAAGTATGATTTTCTTTACACAATTCATATACAATATGTATAGCAGACATCAATTCAGCATTTTAAGAGTTAAGTTCCCAGCTACATTTTGCTACTGGCAGAATTGCATAACTGACCTCAGGTCAGCTACTGTACAGCAACATAATTATGGTAAATGTTATGTTTCGCTTAGAAAGCTGAATTATATTAATTACTACTCTTAAATTACGTCACTTCCGACTGACGCTATGAATCCCCTATTTCCCATGATTCATTTTTAATCTGCGCATGCTCAGTTCTAGGTCATATCCGAGAGACGCTAAGCATCCCGCCACAAAGGAAACGAAGCTGGAAGATTGAAGATGTCGGCGCCAAAACGCCAAAAAATGGACGACAGCCATGTGCCTGAAGTACAGGGTTATGTACATAATGTAAGCCCGAGCAAAATATGGCGGAACAATAACAGGTACTTCAATGCCTGTCTCCAAGAATCTGACAAGTATACAGACCTTGTGTGCTTCGCTCCAGACTTAGATAGCAGGCTTGCTGACTTGGAGAAGACGAAGTAAGTAAATTTTAGAAAATGCTTTACCTTGACTAGGCTTGAACGAAATATGGAAATTCACTGACAAATATCAACAGCTCTAGACATTTGAAATGCAGTTGTTGCTTCATCTAGCTTTTAGATTATGTTTTATGAGATGATCTACTGAGATGTGTTTTTCCTGAGAAATTGTCAGCCATATTGAAAATATGCATGGCCAGCATTTGTTTACAGTGGTGAGAAAAAAACCATTTGAACCTTAAAGAAACAAAATTTAGGCAGTGCATAATTGGAAAGTTTTTGAATAGATTTAAGGGGCTACTCAAGTTGAATAGTGTGGAAAAGCTCATGCGTTTGCACAGACTACTGCTGTGTTGAAATATCACATACCGGTGTATCAGGCTCTGTGCTATTCAATTAGCATCTAAATATAATGCTGATGAATAGTAGGAGTGCTATGATGCAAATGTAAGCCTTTTAGATAAAACGCCCCCATTTTGGTCAAAGAGCCCCATATTTTTTCAGAATGCCCCAAACCAAAACGAGTTCATTCAACTGCATGAAATAAAACTGACCAGAAATGTACTGATGAAAAAGTCTTTTTTCTGATTCTACACTGCTAGCTTATGCAAATTACAGTCATTGTTTACTTTGAATTCATTTAACAGCGTTTTTTTTTCCCCCACCCAGTTGGGAACGGTTTTTGGTGAATTTGCCTAGAGACGAACTCGCTTACAATTAGATATATAGCAGCCCAAATGGCGAATTCGCCTAGAAAGCAATAATATAGTGATTTTAATTTCCACCTATTGTAAGGTATCAATAACATAACAAAACTTGGTTTCAGGTAATGACAGTAAACTTTACTAAGATTGGATGATAAGTGTAGCCCCTGATTGATTGATTGAGTTGGGTTTTACGGCACCGCGACACATAAAATGGTTATATGGCGCCGAGAAACGACTACATATACATAAACATCAAAACAAACGAAACACTCAAAAAAGTAAGAAAAACAACACAGCAAGACAAACACTAAGAGGCTCCACCATTACATAATGTGGGAATGATTTCAGGAAGATGATTTTGGCTAATCTCATTCGTTGCCAGCAGCGCATGGGATCAAAACCACCGACTCGCCTTCCTTTTAGCTCTCGGCAGAGGGGATAATCTCGGTGTTATAAACAGAAAAATCCCCTATGACAATTAAGCCCCAGAGCCACAACAAGGCAGGAAAGTCTCTGGGGGTAGCCCCTGATCATCATATGCAGGTGTTAATAATTTTTATGTAGGTGCAAGCGGCATTTTTACTTTCAATATGATAAATGATATATTCTACATTGGCATCACCCCCTTTCAAACAGGTTGTCAAATCTGGGTGTAGTGATTTGGGGCTACATTGATCTTTAATTTTATTTTTAAAAATCTGGATAAGAACAAGATAAATTGATCCTCTACAAGTAGTTTAATATCATCTACTTGTAAACGGTAGATTCTTATACTGTACAGTCTGTGCTATAGGTGGTAAAAACAATCACTATATAGTTGCTTTTATGGGGAATTCACCATTTAGGTTACTATGTATCTATTTGTAGGCGAGTTTGTCTCTAAGCGAATTCACCAGCACCCTTGGGAATGGGTTTGGTACCCCTCAGATTGGGATTTTTTCTTGTTGTGTAAACTTGAAATTGGGAAAATAACAAGTTGTGAAATAATGACAAAAAAGAAATTGGGAAGTTTATTTTATAATAGACTAGTCGGATTTTGGGGAAATCAAACTTCTGGAGGCATTTTTGGGGAAAAGTTGACAGGCCACCTTTTTATCATAATTAAAGTGTGCTGAATCCATTTAGGGTGCCTGTCACCCTCTCCGGTGCCTTGAAAGCCCAAAAATGGTAAAAAACAAAATGGCCACCAAAACGCTATTTTTCGCTATTAAATCCAATCTTTTTGGGATTAAATATACCTAATACATCTGCTTCTCCTAATCTATATGGTTTATCACAACAAATCTTCACAGGAATGTTCCTGGGTAGATTCTCCATCAAAAAATTGATAACATGAAGATTTCTGGTTGCCATGGCAACCAAAGTAAAAAATAGAGAAATCTTAAAAAAATAAAATTCTTTTAAAATAAATCACATGGTCCAAAGCTTAGATACTTTATTGATAACTGGCAAACCACATGTTAACCATAATTAAGTGATGTGAATTCTGTTTATTGTATGTCCCCCTCTCCAATGAAGTTGAAGGCCAAACATTGGTAAACAAATCAACAACACAAAATAGCCACCAAAACTCTAATTTTTCGTTATTCTATGCAGTCTTTCTTGGATTTAATACACCTAATACATTTTCCTCTCAACCACATGGCTGATAAGAACCAACTGCACAAGACTATGTTTTTGGTCAATCTCTTTAAAAAATGATTTCATGCAGACTTTCTGTTGTCATGGCAACAAAAGTGAAAAATCAGGTTTTTCGTTATTATATCCAGTTATTATTGGATTAAAATTAATACTCCTAATACATATGCTTTTCCTTAACCTCATGGTTTATTAAACAAAACTTTACAAGAATGTTCATGGGGTGTATTTCCTTAAAAAAAATTAGTTGCCATGGCAACCAAGGTAATGAAAAAGAGAAACATAAAACCAAGAATTACAAACTTGTAAACCCCAGCCCCCCCCCCCCCCCCCCCCCCCCCCCCCCCCCCCCCCCCTGGCAACCAAGGTAATGAAAAAGAGAAACATAAAACCAAGAATTACAAACTTGTAAACCCCCCCCCCCCCCCCCCCCCCCCCCCCCCCCATCCATCTCCACACATACACGCAAGTCACAAAGTTTAGAAAATTGATGGATACTTACTTTTACCTAGTAGACCTCTATCAAGTTTATACCTGGATCTAAATTTTAGGGGTGTAACAATACACTCAGGGTATTTTAATATGTTACAAAATTGCTTGTATATTAGCATAACACAGCAGACCTTTATCTTGTCTGTTTAAATCATCGCCTAGGCTGATGGTTGGCCCCAGTGCGACCACAAACCGTTCAGTGTTTATAAAAACACATACAAACAGAGCTTAGACATTTTGTGTATAGTACGGCCTAGAAGACATCTATCAATCTTTTTAAAAAGCATATCTCCGTGATAAAAATTACCATTGCCCTATCGTTCTTGTAAGTTACTTTTATCCATGTAAGAACCTCGTGTCAAAAACCTGACTAGGCCCAAAGCTTTGATATCTAGTGTAAATCATCACCAAGTACAGTGCTCTCTACAACTACATTCAATACAATTATACCCTCTTTGCAACAATGCGTGTCACAGTTGCATAAACAACATTAATTTATTTCAATATACCCCCTCTAAACAACAAACACACCTTTTGACTCCCGATGGGTGTTGTTGTAGAAAGGGAGCACTGTAAAATTCTTCAAAGTTTGTAAAACCTTTGCCATATGGTCAAACATTACTAATGAAAAAGTTTTTTTTTAATACATTGTCAAAAACATAAGGTGACACATACTAGATTTGTTTTGTAAAGAATAACGTTGTAGACCTCTATCAGCTTTGTTAAGATCATAGCCCTGTTAACAAAACCGTACCCTCCCAGCGGCTCTTGTGTCAAATCCTTGTGACACAGCTGAACTATATAGAGTCAGTATGGTCCTCTCGTTAAAGCATGTTGATCACACAAATAATGATTCATGGATAATTGAATAAAATGCACCAGCTTCCAAGAGATGTGTTTCATGAATTTCTGAAATGGAAACTTGTAGCAGTTAGATCAAAGTGATGATTTAATCAAGTTGATCTAGACAAAAGCCATGGTGTGCTGAACAGAAAGAAGAATGGTGAAAAGGAATTATTTATATCACAAAGACTACAACTGCCTTAAGAAAGTGAGTTTTATCGTATGATATTAGATCCACATAGCAAATTACAAGAGAAGTGTGTCACTTGAATTTTGACAAACAAATCAATATGTAATGTCATGATAAAACCTATTCACAAGACTTCAGGGGACCACTGCATACCTCTTGTATGATCAGAAGAGAGTTATTTTCCAGCTGCAGTTAAGTTTCTGAAATCATATCAAATATTCTCTCGATGTAGGTGAAATGTTGAACTACTGGTCTGCCCGATATAAGTTTATAATGTGACGGATTACGGTATCATGGCATGTATCTATGGACTGATATCATGGTTTTGCTGCACTATACATGTATCTGTCTCAAGAAGAAACTATTTCTTTATAGCTGAAAAACTGTTGGTGAGATGATCATCCAATACTTGTTGATTCTTCAGAAAGCAGACACAAGATATCGAAGACGAATTGGTGTCAGAACTTGAAGAGTATGCAGATTAGCCAATCATTGTAACAAAGGACTTAGCCATAAAATGACAATGAATTCCTAAATGCAAATGACAAAGGTAACGCAACGCATTTGTTGAGGAAAGCCTTTTGCCATGTAAGGACTGGAATGTCAGATTCCAATACCGTTGTAGAAGAACAAACCACTGATATTTTCATCCGTATTTGATACAGAAAAGATTATGTTTTAGAGACAGCAAACATACAGTATCAAATGCTGACCGGTCTATTATACAGTGGACTTGGATAAACCATAAGCAATTGTCTTTGCTGATAGCGCTTGCTAGGATATTCAGCCATTCTATATCAGATTGTAACAGCAGAAATAATGTGTTCACAAATGTAGGCAACAACTGAACTATAATCTTCATTATTATTGATGGGCATGCCTTTCTGATTGCCATTATGAAGACACAGAAAGGTTCTACATTTGAAGATCTTATTGGTGTTTTATTAAACATGGCAGGTATTATAGGATGTCAATCAAATCTGAGGCATGTAAGAGAAGTGCCAAGGGTATCAGAACCAGTTGGGTGTTATTTGCTGATATAAGGTACCCCTGCCAGTTGATTTGGGCAATTCCAAGTAACAAGAATGACTTGTCAGGAGCTCTCTCTCTCTGAACAGGCTGCAGAGCTTGATCAACATGACCAAGTCACAGTTGTGGCTAGTGGGTTCCCTGATGAGCAAAAAGTCAAAAGCCGAATCAAACAAGCCTGGTGTAGACACGTAAATACCCAAGCTTGACAAGAGGAGGATATCAATGGATTATTTTACTATTTTCTTACAAGCGATGTTGACAAAATAGTTGTTCTGGTCAGATACACCAAACTCTGGCCGAGAGAGCCGGGGTCACAGAAACGAGTATAATATTCCTGCTCACACTATGTTGTATGACCTAACTGTCCTGGAAACCATTCCAGTCGTGCACGCTTTAACTCGAAGTGATTGACATCCTTCTTCCCTAGCCAAAGCAAATAGACTGCATACAATGTTTTTGCAGAGCATCATGGAATGCGTAAAGCTTTGTACATAGCATTTTTCAATAAACAAATGCTAAAGATTTATCTGATAAAAAGTACAATATGGAACATTTTGACTCGTTAAACAAGACAGTGTCAATCTCGACTGTTTCTCGAGTCCCATTCCTTATAGTCGGTCACAACAAATGATGTACTATCATTACATGTGAAGCATTCACATTTCCAGACATTAGAGTAGAGTGAATATCAATGGCTTTCCATCTTAATGATATTTACACCAATACCAAAATCATACCCAAGTTGTGTTTGAAACTGACTTCCTGTAATTACTATACTAACTATATGATTTAACAGTGAAAATTTGTGTGGAATATCCCGTATACTGTCCAGTGTCCACATCACAATACAAATCCAAGGATAACGACAACTACCACTATGAATAGGAACTATATGATATTTTGAATGCAGTATGTCAGTTATAACTAACCAAGAATAACTACAGTAGTTACAACTGTATTCTTTAAAACCATGTTTGTGCCAAAAACAATGATGTCCATGGTAAACAAATTGAGACCAGATTAGACACCAGTTTTATCAATCTCCAAAATATTTGCCACTAAGATTTTAATACAAAGTCAAAAGTTTCCAAAAGGAGTTATTTCCAACATTTATTAAACTGCGAAAGCATTTACTTCCGTTTAAACAGGAAAGAAAACAGTTTCCCATTGTAACATATAAGATAGTAATTTAAGTAGATCATGATGCATTGTAAATAGTAATTGTACTTAACTTACTTTAAATGCAAAAATGCTCCTTATCCGCCAATTTCGCTATGGTTATTTTGTACCTCTGTACAATGTATAAGTGATTTATACATGTACTAGGCATACAAAAGAACCATGGGCTCATTGAAGAATAGTTGGGTATCGCCCGGGTACCTCTATATCCGCTTCTCTCTCTCTCTGTGATATCCAATTAGCCCAAAGTTAGCAAATTTTGACAAAATTAAACCAACCTGATTTTAACTTTGGTTACCATGGCAACAAAAAGTCTGCATGAAATCATTTTTAAAAACAAATCATTGTACAGTTGGTTGTAATCAGCCATGTGGTTTAGGAGAGGAAAATGTATTGAGTATTTGATCCGAGAAAGACTGCATAGCATAACTAAAATTAGCTTTTTGGTGGCCATTTTGTGTTATTTTTTACCCATGTTTGGCCTTAAACTTCATTGGAGAGTGGGATAGGCAACACACTGAATTCAAATCACTTTAATTATGGTTAAAAGGGGGTCTGTTATATATCAATAAAGTATCTAAGCTTTGGGCCATGTGATTTATTTTACACGAATTTTAATTTTTTTAAGATTTCTCTATTTTTTACTTTGGTTGCCAGACAGACATATTCATGTTATCAATTTTTTTTATGGAGAATCAATCCAAGAACATTCTTGTGAAGATTTGTTGTGATAAACCATATAGATTAGGAGAAGCAGATGTATTAGGTATATTTTAATCCCAAAAAGATTGGATTTAATAGCGAAAAAAAGCGTTTTGGCGGCCATTTTGTTTTTTACCATTTTTGGGCTTTCATGGCACCGGAGAGGGTGACCGGCACCCTAAATGGATTCAGCACACTTTAATTATGATAAAAAGGTGGCCTGTCAACTTTTCCCCAAAAATGCCTCTTACATTTTTTTGGAGCATATTTCTGAGATTTCCGACCAGTCTATAATATATGTAGGTACTTATCAAGTAGCAATTATGCAGTTCATATCAACAATCAATGCTAACACTAGTAACAGAAATTCTCTTTTTATACCCCCACAAACAGAGTTTGAGGGGGGTATACTGGAATCAGCCTGTCGGTCGGTCGGTTGGTTGGCAGTCGGTCGGTCCGGCGGTCGTCGGTCTGTCTGCAAAATCTTGTACTTTCAACTCCTCCTTCACTTTTAACCCGATTCATTTGATACTTGGCATAAATGTTACTCAGGTAAAGTAGATGTGCAAGACACAAATTTTAGGTCTCTACGACCTTGACCTTGACCTTTGGCCTTGAAATTGGTCTTGAAATTTGCAGTTAAAATCTTGTACTTTGAACTCCTCCTTCACTTTCAACCCGATTCACTTGATACTTGGCATAAATGTTACTCAGGAGTAGTAGATGTGCAAGACACAAACTTCAGGTCTCTTTGACCTTGAACTTGACCTTTGGTCTTGAAATTGATCTTGAAATTGGCAGGCAAATTCTTGTACTTTGAACTCCTCCTTCACTTTCAACCCGATTCACTTGATACTTGGCATAAATGTTACTCAGGAGTAGTAGATGTGCAAGACACAAATTTCAGGTCTCTTTGACCTTGAACTTGACCTTTGGTCTTGAAATTGGCAGGCAAAATCTTGTACTTTGAACTCCTCCTTCAGTTTCAACCCGATTCATTTGATACTTGGCATAGATATTACTCAGGTGTAGTAGATGTGCAAGACACAATTTTCAGGTCTCTGTGACCTTGACCTTGACCTTTGGCCTTGAAATTGGTCTTGAAATTGGTAGGCAAAATCTTGTACTGTCAACTCCTCTTTCAGTTTCAACCCGATTCATTTGATACTTGGCATAAATGTTACTCAGGTGTAGTAGATGTGCAAGACACAAATTTCAGGTCTCTGTGACCTTGACCTTTGGCCTTAAATTTGGTCTTGAAATTGGTAGGCAAAATCTTGTACTTTCAACTCCTCCTTCAGTTTCAACCCGATTCATTTGATACTTAGCATAGATGTTTCTCAGGTGTAGTAGATGTGCAAGACACAAATTTCAGGTCTCTGTGACCTTGACCTTTGTCATTTAAATTGGTCTTGTAATTGGCAGGCAAAATCTTGTACTTTGAACTCCTCCTTCACTTTCAACCTGATTCACTTGATACTTTGCATAAATGTTACTCAGGAGTAGTAGATGTGCAAGACACACATTTCAAATCTCTGTGACCTTGACCTTTGGCCTTGAAATTGGTCTTGAAATTGGCAGGCAAAATCTTGTACGGCGAACTCCTTCACTTTCAACCTGATTTACTTGATACTTGCCATAAATTTTCCAAGTTTTTATGATGGTGGCAGCACCCTGCCATTGTCAAACCTCATTGAAAACGTCTGCAGAGTGTGACAGAGTGCTGCATAGTGGGGGTACTTATCACCTTTAGTGATAGCCGTTCTAGTAGATATCTAGGTCAAGTTTAAATATGGGTCATGTCCGGTCAAAAACTAGGTCACTAGGTCAAATCATAGAAAAACCTTGTGGACACTCTAGAAGCTACACATCTCATTAGATTTTTATGCAACTTTGTCAGAATGTTTGCCTCATTGATATCTAGGTCAAGTGTGGATGTGGGTCATGTCCGGTCAAAAACTAGGTCACTAGGTCGAATTATAGACAAACCTTGTGATTACTCTAGAGGCTACAAATTTCATTGGCTTTTTATTCACCTTGGTCTGAATGTTTGCCTAATTGATATCTAGGTCAAGTTCAAATATGGGTCATGTCTGGTCAAAAACTGGGTCACTACGTCAAATCAAAGAAAAAGAGAGTTAACCCTCTAGAGGCTACAAATCTCATTAGATCTGAATGAAATATTGTCAGAATGTTTGCCTACATCGAATCTAGGTCAAAATCAAACATAGATTTTGTCTGGTTAAAATCTAGGTCACTAGGTCAAATCATAGAAAATTCTTGTTTATACTCTAGAGGTTTATTGTGAGTCATGTCCAGTAGTAATCTATATCACTATATAGGTCAAGTCTACATGGTGAACCAGGTGAGCGATTTAGGGCCATGGTGGCCCTTGTTAATGTTGTAATTTCCTATGTAAATGAGCAGGATTGCTTAACCCATTAAGTCATACTGACTCATTTTGACTCATTGCGCAATAGCCTCATACTAACTCATTTTGACACACTTTAATCAACTAGCATGTATTGAGATGAGCACTGATAATTGTTAATCGCTTATGAGTTAATGGGTTAAAAGGTACCAGGACCACTCTGAAATTGCCATAACCATATATACTCAACAAAACAATTAAAGGGGCAAATATATTGGGTAGGCCCAATATATAAAAATAAGTTCATACAATATTTTTTTAACAGTTACATGTAAAATTACATGATAACTTCGTTGTAGAGTATAACTGTATTTCGAAAAGTAGAAATATATATCGCAGTTCCCCTTCAAACACAACCACCCTAAAATTACCGTGTGCCAGACTAGGTGGGTGGGGTAACAAACAATCTGACCAAGAGCCCCGACTTTTAGGTTATTTTCTTCAATTACAGCTAGTATCATATGTGTTCACCACGTGCATTAATCACTTCCTTGCATCTACATGGAAATCGGAGAATTAACGTAAGGATGTATGCAATAGACATTCTGTGCCATTCTTCAATAAGCATGTCTGTTAGCCTCTAGGGAGACGATCTCGACCGAATATCCGGCGTTGGTGCATGACCTAAGCATCCTCAATGTGACCGAAGTGTGTTGACCTTGATGGCCATTCAATCTGGCCTATACCCTCGTGTTCCAGGTACTGGTCTAGTATACGTGCTCGGTACGGACGAGCTTTGTCGTTTGTCGGGATGAAGCCTGAACCCAAAGCTCCAGCTTCAGCGCGTGCAATAGCGTCTAGGGTCTCGTCCCTGTACCCCAAACTAGCCAGAGTCCAGTTCCTAATGACGTAAAGGTCCGTGCAACCGTTGTAGGATATGCCCACCCATAGGAGCCCTGACCCCTTTCTGAGTCCGTCATGCTATGCCACATAACAGTCGAAGAAACATTCGTTTCGCTGTCTTTACATTCGTCTGCAGTCGTCATTTAAATCCAAAATGAAATTTGACCCACTAGTCCAAAATGCGAAAACGTAAACGTTCAATTTGCATGATTTCTGGCAAAACGCTAGATGACGTTTTCGGTTGTGTGGGGTCAAGGCCGGTCACACGACAGGTCTTCTAGCCCATAGGTTTGCAGCATGAAGTCTATTCCTGACGATCTGAACAGAAATCCTGTTACCACACGTCTGTTTATAAACACTATTAGGCGTAACGAGGGAATTGAGCCGTTGACATCATGCCATAAGTGACAACATAGGTCCTTTACTTCAAATATGACCTGCAAACGACCTTGACCTGATCTCCAATTAACCATCCCAGTGTCCAGGTACAACTACCACAACCTGTCGACGACACCCTTGGTAACGTTAAACTCCGTCGCAACATGACGTTGGAAAACGACAAATGACGTCTTTAGGGGCATAGTTTTTCAAATTTTGTACCAATATGCAATCTATTTTTGCTTAAGATACAAATATGCACTCGATATAATGAAAACAGCTATAAAACTAATCGTTGAAGAATAGGCAGACACATCGTGCAAAAATCCAGTGGACGTTAAAAACCGTGTTTTTGATACTTGTCCGCCTCAATTCATTCAACCATGACCATTTTTGCACATAGTGACGTTTGTTTCTTAATTTTTTTATTCTTAATCATCTAAACACGTATTCACTCTTTTAACTTGAAAATGTTTGCATTTTTGAAAAAGATATATGAACTTATACCTTTGCCCCTTTAATTATTTTGTTGAGTATATTTAAGTGTTGTAAAATGAAGGTAGAAGACAACACATGCAGATATTAGTTGGTAACTATGGTAACCCATGCCAAAAGAACCAAATTTACTGAAAATATGTGCCAAATTCAAGACTTTTGGAACGCACAATACAGCAAACTGTCAAAACCTTTACACACTTTCTTAAATTAGTTTCATTAGCAGGTTTGCAAGTTAGCACTGTCTTATAAACATTCACTATTAAGATGAAAACGGCATTTGGTTGCCTTAGTAACCGCTAAACGCAATTGCTGAATAAGAGCATAATATTTTAAAATGTGACTCAAACTAAACAATTTTAAGGAAATGTACAGCAACATATCAGAACCCTGGTATGGTAGTTTCATCATCAGATTTGATAGTTAGCAGTGTCATGTAATTTTCACTTTAAACATAAAAATAACATTCAGTAACCATAGCAACCACTCACAATGTATGCTTAATAACAGCATTGTATCGAAAATATGTGTCAAATTCCCTGTGTTTTTAGCTCACCTGAGCTAGCTCAGGGTGAGCTTTTGCAATCCTTGATTGTCCGGCGTGCGTCGTCCGGCGTCAACAATTTTAGTGTTTACACTCTAGAGGCCACAAATTTTATCCAATCTTTCTTAAACTTGCTCAGATGGTATATTGCCATAAGATCTCGGATGAGTTCGATTATGGTTGAAATCGGACAAATAGGTCATGAGTTATCTACCTTTGAACTGCTGAAAATGCATATTTAACAGTGTTTACACTCTAGAGGCCACAGTATTCATCCAATCTTTCTCAAACTTGTCCAGATTGTATATGACCATAAGAGTTCGTAAGAGTTCGATTTTGGTTGAAATCGGATAAATAGATCAAGAGTTATCTACCTTTGAATTGCTGAAAATGCCATATTTAACGGTGTTTACACTCTAGAGGCCACAGTATTTATTCAATCTTTCTAAAACTTGCCCAGATTGTATATGACCATAAGAGTTCGGATGAGTTCGATTCTGGTTGAAATCAGACAAATAGATCAAGAGTTATCTACCTTTGAATTGCTGAAAATGCCATATTTAATAGTGTTTACATTATAGAGTTCACAATTTTTATCCAATCTATCTCAAACTTGCTCAGATTGTATATGACTATAAGAATTCAGATGAGTTTGATTATGGTTGAAATCAGATTTACAGGTTGAGAGTTATCTACCTTTGAATTGCTGAAAATGCCATATTTAACGATGTTTACACTCTAGAGGCCACACATTTTATCCAATCTTTCTCAAACTTACTCAGACTGTATATTACCATAAGAATTCAGATGAGATCAATTGTGGTCGGATTCGGACAAATAGATCAAGAGATATCTACCTTTGAATTGCTGAAAATGCCATATTTTACAGCGTTTACACTCTTACAACTACAGTTTTCAATGGATTTTGATTATACTTGTACACAAAGGATGTAGCTATACGTTCTCGAAGGAGTGCAATTATTGTTGAAATGTAATCATTGTGGCAATAGTTACCTGCCCTTGATGTACTTTGAAATGCTAGAAAAAGGCTTCATTCCAGTAGTTTAGGCTCTAGTTATCTACCTTTGATGGACTCTACTATGCTAGAGTAGGTCGACAAAACTTGAATGGATTTAGAATAAAAAGGGTGAAATTCAAAGGTAAAGCTATCAGGCTTCATTACAAATGGTGAGCGATATCAGGGCCTTCAGGCCCTCTTGTTAAGATTTATTACAGCAACCAATCAGAACAATGGTACTTTAGTGTCATTATCAGGTTTGCAAGAAAATGGTTTACTTAGAAGAAATGGTTTACTTAGCAACACCTCACAACATTATGCTTTATAAGAGCATCATATTGAACTAATGAGTCAAATTCAAGTTTTTAGCTCACCTGAGCCAAAGGCTCAAGGTGAGCTATTGGGATGGCCCTGTGTCCGTCGTGCGGTGTGCGTCGTAGTTAACAATTGCTTCAAATGACATCTTCTCCTAAACGGCTGAACAGATTTCAACCAAACTTTACAGGAATGTTCCTTGGGTCAAGCTCTTTCAAATTTGTTCAAAGAATTGAAAACAATGTAGAACTCAAAAAATCTTCTTGTCTGAAACTACAAAGGCCAGAGCTTAGATATTTGGCACAAAGCATTATCTACAGGTCCTCTATCAAGTTTGTTCAAATTATGCCCCTGGGGTCAAAATTGGCCCCGCCCCGGGGGTCACAGTTTTACATAGAGTTATATAGTGAAAATTTCAAATGTCTTCTCCACTGAAACTAATATGGCCAGAGCTTTGATATTTGGCATGGTGACACTTCTAAATGTCCTTTACCTAGTTTGTTCAAATGGTTCTGGTCGGTTGAATATCTAGGTCATAATTCACATTCAATATATGTATAGCAGACAGCAATTCAGCATTATAGGAGTTAGACCCTAGCCACATTTCTTACTGGCTGAGTTACATAACTGAACTCAGGTCAGCTGAGGTTCACTGTAACAGCAGCATATGGTGTTGCCTGCTACATTTTTATGCCCCTGCAGTTGGGGGCATATTGTTATACCCCCACAAACAGAGTTTGAGGGGGGTATACAGGAATCAGCCTGTTGGTCGGTCGGTTGGCCGTTGGTCGGTCGGTCGGTCTGTCTATCTGCAAAATCTTGAACTTTCAACTCCTCCTTCAGTTTCAACCCGATTAATTTGATACTTGGCATAAATGTTACTCAGGTGTAGTAGATGTGCAAGACACAAATTTCAGGTCTCTGTGACCTTGACCTTGACCTTTGGCCTTGAAATTAGTATTGAAATTGGTTGGCAAAATCTTGTACTTTCAACTCCTCCTTCAGTTTCAACCCGATTCATTTGATACTTGGCATAGATATTACTCAGGTGTAGTAGATGTGCAAGACACAAATTTCAGGTCTCTGTGACTTTGACCTTGACCTTTGGCCTTGAAATTGGTATTGAAATTGGTAGGCAAAATCTTGTACTTTCAACTCCTCTTTCAGTTTCAACCCGATTCATTTGATACTTGGCATAAATGTTACTCAGGTGTACTAGATGTGCAAGACACAAATTTCAGGTCTCTGTGACCTTGACCTTTGGCCTTGAAATTGGTATTGAAATTGGTAGGCAAAATCTGGTACTTTCAACTCCTCCTTCAGTTTCAACCCGATTCATTTGATACTTGGCATAGATGTTACTCAGGTGTAGTAGATGTGCAAGACTTAAATTTCAGGTCTCTGTGACCTTGACCATGACCTTTGGCCTTGAAATTGGTCTTGAAATTGGTAGGCAAAATCTTGTACTTTCAACTCCTCTTTCAGTTTCAACCCGATTCTTTTGATACTTGGCATAAATGTTACTCAGGTGTACTAGATGTGCAAGACACAAATTTCAGGTCTCTGTGACCTTGACCTTTTGCCTTAAATTCTTCAGTTTCAACCCGATTCATTTGATACTTGGCATAGATGTTACTCAGGTGTAGTAGATGTGCAAGACACAAATTTCAAATCTCTGTGACCTTGACCTTTGGCCTTGAAATTGGCAGGCAAAATCTTGTACGGCGAACTCCTTCACTTTCAACCTGATTTACTTGATACTTGCCATAAATCCTCTATCAAGTTTGTTCAAATTATGCCCCTAGGGTCAAAATTGGCCCCGCCCCTGGGGTCACAGTTTTACATAGAGTTATATAGTGAACATTTCAAACGTCTTCTTCTTTAACACTAATATGGCTAGAGCTTTGATATTTTGGTATGGTGACACTTCTAAATATCCTTTACGTATTTTGTTCAAATGGTTCCAGTCTGTTGCATATCTAGGTCACAGGAGCTGAAAATAGATTTTTTTCTATAAAAACTTAAAAAACCATCTTGTCAAAAACTACAAGGTCCAGAGCTTAGATATTAGGCACATAGCATCATCTACAGGTCCTCCATCAAGTTTGTTCAAATTCTGCCCCTGGGGTCAAAATTGGCCCCGCCCCGGGGATCACAGTTTGACAGAGTTATATACTGAAATTTTTAAACATCTCCTCCTCTGAAACTAATATGGCCAGAGCTTTGATATTCGGCATGGTGACACTTATAGATATCCTTTGCGTATTTTGTTCAAATGGTTCCAGTCTGTTGCATATGTAGGTCACAGGAGCTAAAAATAGATTTTTTCAATGGAAACTTGAAAAAATCTTCTTGTCTAAAACCCTAGTACCCTGATCTTAGATATTTGGCACATAGCATCATCTACAGGTCCTCTATCAAGATTGTTCAATTTTAATAATGCCCTTGGGTAAAAAATGACCCGGTCCTGGACATAAATCATGATCTCCATTTTGTCAGATATTCTCAGGTGAGCGAAATATGCCCCATGGGGCTCTTGTTAATATAGGCGAGTATTTCTTTAACCCACTCACAAATTATGTTGAATAGCGTGGAGTACCATAACATTTTCTGTTAACTGCTCTTATTTGGCATATATTGCGAGTGGTCGCTATGGAAACCATGTTAAAAGTGAATATTAGTATGACAATGTCATCTTGCAAACCTGATATTGAAACTAAAATACCATGATTCAAATAAGCTGCTGTACTCTGCCTTCAAATGCTTGAATTTGACACATATTTTCAAATATTGCTCTTATTTGCATATATTGCGAGTGGTTGCTAAGGTATCCAACTATTATATTCCTGATAATAGTTAGTTGCAAACCTGATGGTGAACTTAATCTACAATAGTTGTAATAAGTTGCTGTTCTTTGCCTAAAAACTCAATGTTGACACATATTCAATACAATGATTTTATTTAGCATATTTTGTGAGTGGTTGCTATGGTAACCAAATGCTAATTTAATGCTAAATGCTAAAAATGTTTGTATGACATTGTTTTTAGCTCACCTGAGCACAAAGTGCTCAAGGTGAGCTATTGTGATCGGTCGCCGTACGTCGGTGTCGGTGTTGGTGTCGGTGTCGGTGTTGGTGTCGTCCGTTCACAATTTGTTTCAAACAACTTCTTCTCTGAAACCAATGGCCCAATTTTAACCAAACTTGGTCAAATACATACTGTAGCTGTGAGCTTTAAAAATTGTTAAAAAAAAGTGGGTGGGGCAATCAGTCTTGTTGCCATGGCAACCATGCACAATATCTTAAAAAATCTTCTCCTCAAGAACGACTGGTCCGATTTCAATTTGGTTTTCACCAAAATGTTTCTTAATTAATATACTTTCAAAAGTGTTCAAAGAATTTTGATCCGTCAAAAAACATGGCCGCCAGAGGGCGTGGTCAATTTCCGTACTTACATCATCAGTTTTACATAGACTTATACCGTACTTTGGGAATAATTGGCGTCGTCATAATTTGGCCATTTTGTGCTAAAAGATCGTTTTTTATTTTGGTTTGTTTAATTTTGGCCATTCTGAGATCCAATAAACGCCTATATGTATCAATGTTCCGTTTCATGAAACATCGTAAACCTATCGTATAATTACGAACCATTGTCTTATTAACGATAGCCTTGATGAAACGTATTTCGATATATGGTATATAAGATCGTAATCCACCTATGAGTACCGTATCGTATATATACGTAACGATATAATATAATTACGATTGTAAATATATCGTATATTTTGATGAAACGGGCCCCAAACTCGTCACACAAAAAAAACCTTGTTGATAAAATGGCTTCGAAAGAAGAACGGATGCTCAAACAGAATGACTAAAATACTCTATGTCCGAAAATGTCAGTATGTTATTGCATTCGGTTCTCACAAAAAATATTCACAATAGAATGATTTTTAAGGCTATTTTACATCTGGTAAAAATCCTCGAGTACAAAAATTAAAATTTAATACAACTCCAACTTAGTTCGTAAATTGTTCCGATGCGTAAGGCGAATAATAACGTCAGTCAGACTGGTTTACAGTATATCGCATTGATTGTATCGCTTTTAACGTCCTAAAAATAAGAACACCGTCTAAGGTAAATAGTGAACGTTTCCTGTTTCATTTTGTGTTCGAGAATGTTTGTTTTTAAGGAATTAACGCTCGTGTAAATTATAGTTTGGGATATATCTGCTTACACAAACGACTTGGATAAAAGAAAATAAAGGTAAACAATAGCCCTAGTTTGCATATCGTTCACGGTTTACCTAATACAAATAACAGGTTAACGGACGGAGGTGTGAATCTTCAGGCCTATGTTTGGGTCGAGTTATATGTCGCCGGCGATAATTGACTTCTTTGTTAGTCTATAATAAGGATATTTTGGGGTGTTGAATTTTCGTTATTCGTGTCAGGTGGCCAATTAGGCCAATTATTAACCTCGACCAATTATTCCCAAAATACGGTATAGAAAAACCTTTAAAAATCTTCTTCTCTGAAACCGTCAGGCCCAGACCTTTTATATTTGGCATCTAGCTTTGCTTTGTGGCCCTCTACAAAAATTGTTCAAATCATGACCCCAGGGTCAAAAATGGCCCTGCCATTGGGCTTATCAGTTTTACATAGACTTATATAGGAAAACCTTTAAAAAATTTCTTCTCTGAAACCGTAAGGCCCATACCTTTTATATTTGGCATCGAGCTTTGCCTTACGGTCCTCTACCAAGATTGTTCAAATCATGACCCCAGGGTCAAAAATGGACCCGCCCGGGGCTTATCAGTTTTACATAGACTTCTACGGGAAAACCTAATTCCGAGTTGTTTCAGTTTCATGCAACAGTCCACATACATAATATGACATACTTCAGTATGCATAGAGTATAACACAATAGTTCCTCAGGTGAGCGATTTAGGGCCGCATGTGGCTCTTGTTTTGCAAACCTGTTAATGAGCTTGAAGTACAATGGTTGTAATAAGTTGCTGTACTTTACCTAAAAAACTATAATTTGACACATACATGTGTATATTCAATATAATGCTCTTATTTACTATCAATTGTGAGTGGATGCTAAGGTAACCTAGTGTTATTTTCATGCATAAAGATAATTTTTGTATGAAAATATTGAATTGCAAACCAAGTAATGAACTTAAAATACAATGGTTGTAATAAGCTGCTGTACATTGCCTTTGAAAACTCAAAATTGACTCGCATATTCAATACTATGCTCATACATAAAATAATTTGTGAGTGGTTGCTAAGGTAACAATATGGTGTGTTACGTGTAAAAAGTGAGCGGTTATATGACAATATCAACGTGCAAACCTTATAATGAAACTGAATTACAAATGTGTTGATATGTTCCTGTACTTTGCCTTCTAGAATGAAAAAAATTGACTATATTTTCAATATAATTATTCCCGTCGCAGACGGGTCTGTTTTGTCTATTGACCACAAGTGTATGAAACAATTTAACCAATCAGGAATGATCAGAAATCCTGGTCAATGACCACGTGCTTGAAATGCAGAACTCTTATCGGCCAATGTGCCAAAATGGCCTAGACTGGCGTTCTGTTATTTTTTCACATCTATCTTGCGAGTGTAAACCTGGCAAAACAATGAGATGCAGTCTAAATTATTGCTGCGTTACATGTGTTATTCTTTCCCAATAAACGTGTTTACGCTAAAATTATTATTTCCAGTGCAAACGGTTTGGAGCCAGATCAGACACCGGGTTACCGGTTTGCCACCAAGATAAACATGAATTATCAGAATTGTATAAAAGTTGCACTTTTATACGTTTTAGTGTTTTGCGTTTCGTTTTGTTTAAACGGGAAAGAATAACGTTTTCTCCACTGTAAGTACTATGTCATCATTTCTAAATTTAGCGTGGATAAGCTCTAAATTTAGCATGTGGGAAAGTCAAGATGTTAAGTCAGAATCAGTGTATACACTTGTCTCTGGTTAAGTGAATACTGTATCCCACAAAAAACTTTAACCTACGACGGAATATCTTTTTTAAAGATATTTCTTGTTACTTATTCTCTCTTTTATGCTTTTATTTTTCTCCTTACTAATTTTCTGATAGTTGACGCGCGTCAAGTCTAGGTTCCCAGCAGGGGTTTGACTATATGGAAGATAGATAGATAGATGCTCGTGCTAGCTTGCGATGCCCTAGTTGTTAAGAGTTATGCCTCTGGACTTTTTGACAATTTGTGATTTCTGCTCATCATTTCATGAACTAATGATTTAAACTTAAACTTAGGATATATCTACATCATGATAATAAACATGTCAAGTTTAGATTTGCTTTTGATTGAAAATTCCTGACAGTGTTGCACCTCGCACTTAACCCTTTGCCCCATAGCCTGTTTTTAGTTTTGAAGAAAGGTGACCACTTAAAGCAGGTTGAAAGTAAAGCAAAATGCGCCATAAAACACATTCTGCTTTACTTTTAGGCTGATTTAAGCTATCATCTGTCAAGTTAAAGAATTAATTACTTATGTTGGATAAGTTTGACTGTATAAATTTAAACTATTTTCTTCAGTGGAGGAATTAATTAAAGGCATACTTATTGGGTAATGGGTGAAGACAATTTCTAATAATTCATGGTTACTGCTCAGTGTCCTAGTTTTGCATTGACATTTTGAATTCAAATTCAGGATATAGTTCTATCATGTGAATATGCATGGATCTTGGCCCCATTCAAATTATTCTAGGCAGAGCTATGTCCCTTACAGTTAGAAAATGTCCATTGATGCTTTCCGGTTATTAACTCAACGCAAGAGAGTTCCGTTTTCGATTGAATAATAGTTTAAATACATTCGTTACACAAAAGTTACCCCTTCTGAAAGTACAAGTACTATTCCTCCAAAACAGAGACGCCCTTAACCCTTAGCCCGCCAAATAAATTGTCGTCTGCTATATTTCTCATCTGCTTCAAGTTTCAAAATGCTTCAAAGTTGCTCAAAATTGCTGAAAAATCTGTCCGAGTGTCAAACAGCTTGGATCCGGATGAGAGGCCGAGTTACTCGGCGTCTCATCCAGATCCAAGCTTTTTGCATATGGAGCTATATTCGAGAGTGGCAGGCTAAGGGTTAATGGAATTTCTTGTTTTCATTGCAAACTTCCTTACTAACAATTTTAATTCATCAAAATTAGCCAGTAGCTTGAAAAGAAAGTTGTATGCCAGTACTTGTGTGAGAAAACAAGGAAATACTCATTGCTACACTGACACTCGTAGTGTGTTAAACCAACAGCATTACAGTCTTAAATAACGTATACTCATAACCATTCATCTACAGATATTATTTTATTCACTTTCAGGTAAACATTTCTTGCCTTTTAACAACCCCAGAAGAAAATATAAAACATCTCCAAAAGATGACAACAACAGTGTCCGACAGCACTGGATGGATAGAGGTAATGTTTTGGAACGATCAATTTGCTGTAATCAAACAGAATACAAGTTATAAGTTGACGGACCTAAGTGTAAGAAAATATCAAGATACAACATTGACAACAACAATGTCAACAACAATATCGGAAATAGACCCACTTGTAGAAGCAGTGACATTAACAGAAACCCAGGAATGGCAGATTGAAACAGTTGAAATAACCCAGACAAAAAACTGCTTAAACTGTAAAACTCCACTTGTGGCATCTGAAAAAACAGTAACTGTAAAATGCCAAAACTGTGCCAAAAAAAGGCTCACAAGTAAACTCAATGAAACAATGTCCATCAATATCACTATTGATCAGAAAGTGATGAACCTTCATCCACATTTAGTTAAAAAGATTAAACCGGACTGGGCACAAATGCTTCTCAATGATGTAGAAGATTTCCTTCTACTCAATGCAGAAGTAAAAATTCAAAAACATTGTGTTATTGATGTACACCTCAAAGACGCAGAAATAGAAACTATTTGAGGTCCTCTGGAATTAAATAGACAGGTGACCACTTAAAACAGGTTGACAGTAAAACAGAATAAACCTAAATGTGCATTCTGTTTTACTTTCAGCATGCTTTAATCCTATCCACCATAGAAGCACCTTTTATCACTTTCAATTTATTCCTGTTCTGAAGAAAATAGTTCCAATTTAAACAACAATAAATATGTACCATAAGATCAAGTTTCTATATCCTAGCACACGGTAGCTGAAAGCAGGCTGAAATTAAAGCAGAATACACCTTAACCCATTACCCTATAAAAACACATTTTAACATTTAATTTATTCCTCCATTGAAGAAAATAATTCCAATTTATAAAACCGTGATTGAATATGTACCATCAGAAATATTTTTCATGTTCTAGCAGATGAAAATTGAATGCAGGCTGAAAGTAAAGCAGAATGTGCCTTAATGCACATTCTGCTTTACTTTCAACCTGCTTCAAGTAGTCACCTATATTCAAAACTAAAAACAGGCTATGGGTTAATAGTCCGGAGGCCGGTTTTGGGCCAAATCGTGCATTTTTTGATACACCTATGAAATTTTGCCCACACTTACTTTGACCTATTAGGCTTTATTTAAAAATGGGACCCCAGTCAGATTTGACCAATGGTGGCTTGGGCGGCCATTTTAAAAATGGCCGCCATTTCAAATCCATGTAGCTCGTTTAATAATAGGGGTAGAAAGTTAATGTTGGCAACTATACCTCTGCTTTTAGGGTCATTGAGTTCAGATATAATCACGAGTCTGTATTTTGAAGAAAAAAAGGTACTGATTGCCATTATATCTAAAAGAATTATTAAAAATGCAGCAATTTCACCTGAAAATAAGTAAAAAAAATCAAATACATCCTCACAAAGTAGAAAAATTGAAAAACGGATTTGACGAATTACATGAAATTTGGCACACACTTACTTTGAACTATTATGGTTTATTTAAAAATTAAACCCCGGTCAGATTTGATCAATAGCGACTGTAACGGCCATTTTAAAAAATGGCCGCCATTTCAATTTTTGATAATTAAAGGGATATAAAGTAAATGTTGGCAGCTATACTTTTATTTTCAGGGTCAATGAATTAAAATATAAAAACAAAAGTGTATTTTGAAGAAGAAATGTCAAAATGGCTGCCAATTTATGTACAAATTACTAAAATGGCAGCCATTTTACGTAAAATAAACTTAATATTAGTATAAACATGTCATCAAATATTTTTTTCCATATTGAAATATAGAATTATTTTCATTTTTCACATTATAAACATTATGAAAACACACTTTTTGTCCTAATATGTTATTGATTCAGGAATAAGACCTTAATCAGATTTTTTTACCTATGGAAGCTGAGGCGGCAATCTCTAAAATTGCCGTCCTAGCTCGTTTAATAATAGTGGTAGAAAGTAATTCACGTAAAAATACTAAAAAGGCTGTCATTTTACGTAAAAATAACTTTTTAAAATAAGTAATAAAATATATTGTCTCAAAATAGAAATATAGAATTTTAGACTTTATGTATGAAACAAGGTAAACAGCAATTACAATGTGTATGCGTTTCATGTCATGCCACGCAGAAGCGTGGGTCATATAATGTTACTTTTGTCCATTCGTATGTATGTTCAAACGTCCATCTACTTGCTTTCCAATCTGCAAACTAATGTGTTTAAATGTAAATAGCCATGGACATTCAATAATTGGATTCGTACAAAAAATTAGTAGCTATGTTGTACAATGTATGATACCTGGTTTCCATGACAATAAAATGAAATATTGTAGTAAGAACAAAGTTATTTAGCATTATCATTATCTTCTAAACTTCTATCAAACTTGTCAAAATCATAGCATATAATGAGAGAATACTGGCCCTACTGTGGAATAGACGTATGCTACAAACAAAATAGAAGTATTCTCCTCAAAATATACAGCGCAAAAGCTTATATAGTTTGTGTACGATGAATTCGAAAAAAGTATTATGTATTGTTCGATTCTTTGAACTTCATATTCTCAAAATATCGCCAATGATAATAGATGCTAACGTTTTAGTCTACGGATTTATTTCTTGAAAGCGTCACTGAAGACTGATTTGGCTATACTTCAGAGATTCTAATGAACCACCGAGACGTTGTCGCGTTATAGGTTTTCGACCAGAATGGTTCCTAACCAATTTGGGAAACAGATATAAGTCTTTTGACACTAGGTTTTTAGCTCACCTGAGCCATAGGCTCAAGGTGAGCTATTGTGATGGCCCTGCGTCCGTCGTCGTTAACAATTGCTTCAAATGACATCTCCTCATATACCGCTTGACAGATTTCAACCAAACTTTACAGAAATGTTCCTTGGGTCAAGCTCTTTCAAATTTGTTCAAAGAATTAAAAACAATGCAGAACTCTGGTTGCCATGGCAACCAAAGTGAAAAAATAAGGAAATCTTTAAAAATCTTCTTGTCAAAAACTGCAAGAGCCAGAGTTTAGATATTTGGCACACAGCATCATCTATAGGTCCTCTATCAAGTTTGATCAAATTATGTCCCTAGGGTCAAAATTGGCCCGGCCCCGGGGGTCACAGTTTTACATAGAGTTATATAGTGAAATTTTCAAACGTCTTCTACTCTGAAACTAATATGGCTAGAGCATTGATACTCGGCATGGTGACACTTCTAGATGTCCTTTACATATTTTGTTCGAATGGTTACGGTCGGTTGCATAAGTAGGTCACAGGAGCTAAAAATAGATTTTTTCAATGAAAACTTTAAAAATCTTCTTGTCTGAAACTACAAGGGCCAGAGCTTAGATATTTGGCACATAGCATCATCTACTGGTCCTCTATCAAGTTTGTTCAAATTATGTCCCTGGGTCAAAATTGGCCCCGCCCCGGGGGTCACAGTTTTACATAGAGTTATATAGTGAAATGTTCAAACGTCTTCTTCTCTGAAACCAATATGGCCAGAGCTTTGATATTCATCATGGTGACACTTCTAGATGTCCTTTACATATTTTCTTCAAATGGTTCAGGTCGGTTGCATAAGTAGGTCACAGGAGCTAAAAATAGATTTTTTTAATGAAAACTTAAAAAATCTTCTTGTCTGAAACTACAAGGACCAGAGCTTAGATATTTGACATTGCATCATCTACAGGGCCTCTATCAAGTTTGTTCAAATTATGTCCCTAGGGTCAAAATTGGCCCCGCCCCAGGGGTCACAGTTTTACATTGAGTTATATAGTGAAATTTTCAAACGTTTTCTTCTCTGAAACTAATACGGCCAGAGCTTTGATATTCATCATGGTGACACTTCTAGATGTCCTTTACGTATTTTGTTCAAATGGTTCCAGTCTGTTGCATAAGTAGGTCACAGGAGTTAAAAAAAAAAAAAATTCAATGGAAAACTTAAAAAAATATTTTTGTCTAAAACCCTAGTACCCTGATCTTAGATATTTGGCACATAGCATCATCTACAGGGCCTCTATCAAGATTGTTCAAAGTATGCCCCTTGGATAAAAAATGACCCCATCCTGGACATAAGTCATTATCTCCATTTTGTCAGTGATTCTCAGGTGAGCGAAATATGCCCCATGGGGCTCTTGTTTATTAGTGAAGCAACCTTTTAAAAACCTCGGTCCAATGTATCAGTGCTTTTAACTGCTTTACATTAGGCATATGAAAGAACCAGAGAACTCTGTCTATAATAAAAGTAGGACATCGCGGCCGGATTTTTGTATAAACTGTCCTCTCCCTAAGATGTATTATTAGCCCATATAAGGCAGAAATAGACATTAACAACTAAACTCATCAGATCTTGGGAATAATGAGTGAATCCGGTAGCAGAGTAAGTCACTACGACTTAAGGTACTTCGCACATGCGCGTAGTTTCCATACGATTGTTATGAAAATTGTCATGAAGAATGATAATAGCCTAAGAAACAATGTGTGTAAATATAGGCAAAATTTATCGTGTGGTTTGTCTTTAAGGTCTTTTTTAGCTCACCTGGCACGAAGTGCCAAGGTGAGCTATTGTGATCGCCCTGTGTCCATCGTCCGTCCGTCGTCAGTCGTCCGTCGTCAAACTTTTTGTTCAAAGATCTTCTTCTTGGAAACCACTGGGCCAATTTCATCAAAACTTCATAGGATTGTTCCTTGTAGGGTACTCTCTCAGATTTCTTCAAATATAGGTAATCCAATTGAAATTGTGGTTGCCATGGCAACCAATTGAAAAAACTTTAAAAATCTTCTTGTCAAAACCTACTGGTCGAATTGAAAATAATTTTACCCAAATGTGCCATTGGTGACCCTCTATCAGATTTCTTAAAATAATTTTCCTATCTTGAAAAACATGGCCGCCAGTGGGTGGGGCAGATTTTCCTTATATGGCTATATAGTGAAAACTTAAAAAATCTTCTTGTCAAAAACTAGTGGTCCGATTTGTAAGTAATTTTATGCAAATGATCCATGGGTGACCCTCTACCAGATTTCTTAAAATTATTTTGATATCTAAAAAAATATGGCCGCCAGTGGGTGGGGCAAAATTTCCTTATGTTACTGTGTATTAAAAACTTTAAAAATCTTCTTCTCTGAAACTACGGGTTCAAATTAAAAATAATTTAATACAAATGGTCAATTGATGATCTTCTACCAGATTTCTTAAAATCATTTTGTTATCTAAAAAAAACATGGCCGCAAGTGGATGGGGCAAGTTTTCTTTATGTTACTGTATAGTAAAAACTTTCAAAATCTTCTTCTCTGAAACTACTTGTCCAAATTAAAAATAATTTTGCAGAAATGGTCAATTGATGATCCTCTACCAGATTTCTTAAAATCATTTTGTTATCTTAAAAAACATGGCCGCCAGTGGGTGGGGCATGTTACTGTATAGTAAAAACTTTAAAAATCTTCTTCTCTGAAACTACTGATTCAAATTCAAAATAATTTTACACAAGTGGTTAATTGATGACCCTCTACCAGATATCTTAAAATCATTTTGTTATCTGAAAAACATGGCCACCAGTGGGTGGGACAAGTTTTCCTTATATTTCTGTATAGAAAAACTTTCAAAAAAAATTCTCTGAAACTATTGGTCTGATTTAAGAATTATTTTGCAAGTTTTCTTCAAATAATCTTCCTAGCTCAAACAACATGGCCACCAGTGGGTGGAGGTGAATAAGTGAAAACTTAATCATAACTGGTCGATTTAAAAGACCGTAATCATGGATACCAGGTGAGCGATTTAGGGCCGCATGCGGCTCTTGTTCTGACAAAAACCTAGTATTTTGATGATTTTATTTTTCTTAAAAATGAATAAAGCTAATGACTATAATTTTCGCCCAATAAGTAGTCCACAACATTCATTACAAGAAAAGCTAAAAACATTTTGAATAAAGGTGTTCAGAAAGATGTTATCAGCTGTTTAAATTTTGCAAAATGCTAAAAAATTGAATTACAAAAAACTGACTCATTCAATGTATACTTGTTTTCATTTTATTCAAATATATGGTTGATGAACTAGTCAGTCTGAAAAAATTAGAAAATATTACAGCCAGGATTTGTTGTAATAACATATTTTCTTATTAAAATGTGGGATATTTGTTGTTTAGATACAGTTACCTACCTTAGAATTAAAACTTTGTCATTAAAATGCATTATTATTTATTCATGGACTTGCATACAAGGTTTATTATATTGTTTGAACATAATTATAATGGGTAATATCGATCTTGAAAAGGTTAGCGTATTGATAAGCTTCAAGGTGTGGCTTTATAGTTCGATCAAATCGTTTACATGTATACCGATTTAATTGACTTGTAAGTCATTAAACTAAAACGTACAGGTAAGTGGACATATACTTGGACCGTAAACATCACTAGTACTAATCAACGAAGACTAAACATAACATGTCTCTTGATTACTGCGTTATGGATTGACAAGTCAATAAATCGGACACAAAAAAAAATATTTGGATCGGATGGGTCTCGAACCTATGACCTTTGGATTGCTAGTCAACCACTATAGTCAACCACTATACTAACTGCGCTATGAAGGATTATACTAAATTATATCAACATTTCCTTTAAATAAATTTTCTAGTATAAACACGTACGAAAAAAATCTGTGTCGTCCAGACGCATATCCGCTCGCCCGCAAGACCGACTTCCGGTAGCGAAAGGCCTTAAATCTACTTTACCAACTTTACGTTACTGGAAGTACTTGTTCTATGTTTTAAAGATAACATTATGGTATTACCTATCCGTCATACTTCTACCCTTTATGTTGTACTCGGTACTGAAGATTACGGCATTCAAAACTTTCTTTGCACCTATTTTGCTTCTATTGCCATTCCATATTTGTTCCTAAACTTTCTCATTTGTTGAAAAATACACCTAGGTTACTTTATCAACAATTTTCATTTCTATTTAGTCGTATTTTGGGGACACTTGTGCAATTCTTTGTCAGTTTCAACGTGTAACAATTTTTAGTTTTAAGTCAAATATGGAGTACCCACTTAGTATATATCGTTTAAAACAAAATGAAATCAACTAGCGGCTCAATTATTAACATCATTCTAACGATTTTGATGGCAAGTCATTAAATGACTATTTCGGAAAATTATTTCATAGTCAAGGCAGTGGTTTCAAATAACAATGTTTTCAATGGGCTACTTCATCCATATTAAGTAAGGTATTCTCATCCACAGGAGTCAGGAGGCCATGTTTGATACGCTAAAACATGAGTACCCCAAGGACAGAATACAACTATCTGAAAAATGAAATCTATTTTATTCAAAAGGGGTCATATATATGCTGTTTACAACGATCTGTATTACATGGAGACTTTACGAAATCGTGGCCTGAAGGTGGAAACACAAAGTTCATGATTGTAAAACTGAATAAGAAAGGACTTTTTAAATAGAAATATAATAGTTCATCTTCTATATACATGTACTGCACTTATTCCGCCATGAAAAGGGACATAACATCAATAATAATACTGATTCCTGCAATTAACAAACTCATCCGTTCCATTTGGAGAATGAATTGTCGTATCAAGTATATATGATGAAACCGACCATAATTGGCTCTAATTTTCGCATGCACAGGCAATGTTGTCATTATATATACCTAAATTCTCTTGATAATGAACATATTTAGCCATATGACATAGAGGATAACTGTTTTTTTCAGTGTAAGATCGAAATTTAATCCATTGAGTGAACATCAGACGTTATATTTTCAATATAACAGTCTGATGTTCACGAAATGGATTAAATTCGATCTTACACTGAAAAAACACAGTTATTCTATTTATTTATGCTTTTAAGCCACTTTTTAAACGAAATTGTTTAAAAATTGAAAGCGAACGTACATTATTTATCCCGTGTTGAGCCCCACGTTTTATGTCGAACACATGTGCGTGACAGTTGGCTGTATAATGATGTCACTTATTTGTTGATTTGACGTCATCCGAATTACTTCGTTGCTCCAGAGTTTGGATTCGTGCTCTTCCGGTGAGTAGTTCGCGACAAATCGGAATGCCGGAATTTAACGACAAGACACGATTGACTACGATTCTTGGGGAGCCCTACGGGGAAAATTCATAATAAAAGCGATTGGTGATAATCCACTGCAGTGGATTACCAAGTGATCATCCACTGCTATTTCGTGGTAATCCACCGAAAACCATAAATAAAAGATTATCTTTGATTTAAAAGACAAAAACGTAACACGTAATGTGTTTTAAGCATGATTGCTTTTTTAAATACTATACAAATTTAGAGATGAATTAAGAAATATCAACAGTTATTGCTTTTCTACCTTATGTCTTTATTTGGCAATAAAGGAAAACATTCAATCAAATATATTCAAAAGGTAGCAATTCATTAAGTCAGTCAAGCTATCTAGGTAATGAAGCAAAGTATGATGGAACTTGGAAAAATGAATTCAAGTTATCGTGTAAGCAAACCAGATACATGTAGACAGAAATGTGTTGCCTATTAGACAGACGGACGAACAATACTGCCGAATATCCACATTATACGTCCCGTCTTCGAGTTAATAACTTTGGTGGTAAAAAGTCAACCAAAGATCATTTGTGTAATATCATATTGAAATAGGGACAGAAGTGTCTGTCAAAAAGAGTTGTACAGGTTTCACCAAAGTCATGTAAGTAAAACTTGCCCCACTCACTGGTAGGTATATATTTGTAGGATAGAAAAAATAACTATGTTTGACGATATCCAGTAGAAGGTCACCCGAAATTAACTTGAGTAAAATTATATAAGATAGGTAGCAAGGGCGTATATGACGAAATTCAGTAGCAGGTCACCAACATGTAACCGGTACAAAATTATATTTTAATCGGCCCAGTAGTGTCTGAAAATGATAGTTTTTAAAGTTGGTTAATTTGGTTCCAATGATCATATAAATAATAAGGAATTATTTTCTTACCCAATGGTGGCAATGTCTTATGAGCCTGAGAAAACATTTTTAAAAAATATTAAAGTGGGTCACTAGTGGATTAGTTGTATTAAAACATGTTAGAGCAAAGGTTCCAGACAAGAACATTATTCAAGTTCTCCCCTATGACCATATGAAATCTAACCCGACCCACCGGCAACCATGTTAGATAAGCTAAGACAAACATTTAAGAAAAATATTGAAGTGGGTCACTAGCGGATCATTTGTATTTAAACAAATCAGAGCAGAGGTTTCAGACAAGATTATTATCAAAGTTTGTTTGGTTGCTATAACCAAATAAGGAAATCTTACCCCACCAACTGGCGGCCATATTTCTTAGCTAAGAAAGTTATTTGAAAAAATATAGAAGTACGTCACTAGTAGATCAAATGTGTAAAAGAAATCCCAATAATGGTTCAAGACAAACGATTTTTATACGCCCGTCTCCAGACGGGACATTATGTCGTGGCGCTGTCCGTCTGTCTGTCTGTCCGTCCGTTAACTTTTTCATGTCCGCTCTCTAACTCAAACAAATTTAGTCCAATCCTTTTGAAACTTGGTCAGAACGTGTATGACCATAATATCTCGGTCAAGTTCGATAACCAGCAAGATCGACTCAGACATTCAAGAGTTATGCCCCTTTTTCGTCAAAAAACGGGCATATTTTAGTTTGTCCGCTCTCTAACTCAAACAAATTTATTTTAATCTTTTTGAAACTTTGTCTACATGTGTATGACCATAATATCTCGGTCAATTTTGATAACCAGCAGGATTGCCCCAGACATCCAAGAGTTATGCCCCTTTTTTTCGTCAAAAACGGGCATATTTTAGTTTGTCCGCTGTCTAACTCAAATATATTCCAATCCTTTTGAAACTTAGTCAGCATGTGTATGACCATAATGTCTGGGTCAAGTTCAATAACCAGCAAGATTGCCCTCAGACATTCAAGAGTTATGCCCCTTTTTCGTCAAAACGGGCATATTTTAGTTTGTCCGCACCCTTACTCAAACAAATTTATTCCAATCCTTTTGAAACTTGGTCAGCATGTGTATGACCATAATGTCTCGGTTATGTTCCATAACCAGCTAGATTGCCACAGACAGTCAAGAGTTATGCCCCTTTTTAGCTCACCTGAGCCAAAGGCTCAGGATGAGCTATTGTGATACCATTCCGTCTGTCGTCCAGTGTCCGTCGTACGTTCACATTTTCAAACAACATCTCCTCAGAAACCACTGACCCGATTTCAACCAAACTTTGTCAGAAGCATCAGTGGCAAGGGGGGACGAATAAGTGTTCAAAGTTTTTGGCTAGAGTTATTCCCCTTGCTGTGGGACCAGATTATCTAACATGACCGTATAGACAACTTTTAATTATAAGAAAATCTTGAAAAATCTTCTTCTCAGAAACCCAAAGGCCCAGACCTTTGATATTTGGTATGTATCATTACCTAGTGATCTTCTAGCAAGATTGTTCAAATTTTGACCCTGGGACCAAAAATGGCCCCGCCCTTGGGCTTATTAGTTTTTAGCTCACCTGAGCCAAAGGCTCAAGGTGAGCTATTGTGACCGCTCACCGTCCGTAGTACGTCTGTCCGTCTGAGCGCACGAAATGTCCTTTGTTGGGTAGGGAGAACAATAGATTCCATTCATTCCGTGATTGCCCTATTGTTATTGTTGGGTATTTTAGTGTACTATTGGGTACTTTTAAACAAAAAATATACCCAACAAATGTTCAACTGTGAGAACGTCCGTCCATCTGTCCGTCTGTCCGTTCACATTTACTTCAAACGACAGCTCCTCTGAACCCGCCCGATTGTAGGGAGAGTTCAAACTGCTCATGATGTTCCTTGGATGCTTCTCTACAGAAGTTGTTCAAATGAAAGGAAAAAAAGCACAAACTCTGCTTGAAAAAGCAAAAAAGCAAAAAACTTTAAAAAATCTTCTTGCCTAAAACTACTAGGCCCTAAGCTTTGATATTTGTACAGTAGAATCTCCTGGTGGATCCCTCTATAGTTTGTTAAAATGAAATCCCTAGGGTCACATTTGACACCACCCTGCACAGTTTAAGTGCTGCTCTAGGCAGGTTTCACAGTATTTTTGATTTAAGCAGAACTGTATTTACCTGAGTTACCCTTAATATAATATGGGCAAATAGCCAATATTTGCAAACAGTTTGGATCCAGATCAGATGCAACATAATGCTGCATCTAATCTGGATCCAAACTATTTGCCACTCATTTACCAACTTAACATTTTCTAAAAAAAAAAATTGTACATTTTTCACATACAGTAGGTATTTAGCAGACATCATTTCAGTCTGGTAAGGGTAAGCCCCCAGCAGCTGCAAATGCTACGGTACTCTTGCATAATATTTGACCTCAGTGATCAGGCCAACAGAACTGAACATGTTGTCTGCTAAAGTTTAGAAATGGTTCAGTCTGCTTCATACTTAGAGGAAAAGAATCTGGAAGTGATCCACTGACAGTTATGTAATTATGTCTTATGCCATATTAATACATATGTTTAATATTGGTTTTGTCACAGTTATCTGTATGTTTTGTCAATTTTTCTTGTCCAGGATTCAACCCTTTCCCCCAATAAATACTGACCTTTGTTAACCCATTACCCCATAAATGTGCATTTTTAGGCCTTTGATTTATTCCTCCACTTAAGAAAATAATTCCCCTTTAAACAGTCATGAAAATTTAAGATGCGAAATAAGTTTCTATATCCTAGTAGATGGTAGCTTAAAGCAGTTTGAAAGTAAAGCAAAGTGTGCATTAAGACCCATTCTGCTTTACTTTCAACCTGCCATAGGTGGCCACCTATTTTCAAAACTAGAAACAGGTTATGGGGTAATGGGTAAAATGAAATTGCCTATTTGGAAAGAGCCTAATGAGAGGAAGTGCCATTTGCAAAGGCCATAACTCTGACATCATTGTTTTTTTAGTTATTTCCCTTTGTGATATTTTCTTGTCAAGAAGACAACTCCAGTTCTACTGATGCTATTGTAATGAAATTTTATGTATGGAAAGAAACTGATGAGAGAAAATGCCATGCACAAGGGCAGCAATATTTAGTTTTTCCCCTTTGTCATATTTTATTGTCAGGAAAATAACTCCAGTTCTGCTGACGCTAGTGAAATAATTATCATTTACCGGAAATGGAAATAGCTTGATAAGAGGATGTGTCATGGATAAGGGTCATAAGCTTGGCAACAAAATTCACTTTTGTCATGTTTTCTTGTCCGGAAGATAACTCCATTTATAGCTACATGTATATTAAAATGTTGTCTTGCCCAGTCAACTTAGGTACAAACTTCAATGTCCTCAGGTGAGCGAATTTAGTGTCATGGCCCTCTTGTTCTTAGGAAAACCTTTAAAAATCTTCTTCTCTGAGACTGTATGGCCTAGATCATTAATATTTGACATGTAGCATTGTCTTATGGTTCTCTACCAAGATTGTACAAGTTATGACCCCCGGGTCAAAAATGGCCCCGCCCCGGGGCTTATCAGTTTTACATAGACTTATATAGGAAAACCTTTTAAAATCTTCTTATCTGAAACTGTATGGCCAAGATCTTTAATATTTGGCACAAAACTTAGCCTTGTGGACCTCTACCAAGATTGTTCAAATTATGACCCCAGGGCCAAAAATGGCCACGCCCTTGGGCTAATTAGTTTTTAGCTCACCTGGCACGTAGTGCCAAGGTGAGCTATTTTGATTGTCCTGTGTCCGTCGTGCGTCATTCGTCGTCAACAATTTATTTGAACATCTCCTCTGAAACCACTGGATGGATTTATACCAAACTTGGCAGGAATGATCCTTATATGGTCCTCTTTCAAAGTTGATCAAACATTTCCGGTCCGTTACATATCTAGGTCACAGGAGCTAAAAATAGATTATTTCAATGAAAACTTAAAAAATCTTCTTGTCTGAAACCACGGTACCCTGCGCTTAGATATTTGGCACAAAGCATTGTCTTCAGGTCCTCTATCAAGATTGTTCAAACTATGTCCCTGGGGTCAAAAATGACCCCGCCCCGGGGGTCGTAAATTTACATAGATTTATATAGTGAAATCTTCAAACAAATTTTTTTCTTAAACTAATATGGCCAGAGCTTTGATATTTGGCATGATGACTCTTCTAGAAGCCCTTAACCAATATTGTAAATATGGTTCTGGTCCGTTGCATATCTAGGTCACAGGAGCTAAAAATAGATTTTTTCAATGAAAACTTAAAAAATCTTCTTCTCTGAAACCACAGTACCTTGAGCTTACATTTTTGGCACAAAGCATCATCTACAGGTCCTCTATCAAGATTGTTCAAATTATGTCCCTGGGGTAAAAAATGACCCCGCCCTGGGAGTCGTAATTTTACATAGAGTTATATAGTGAAATCTTCAAACATCTTTATCTCTATAACTAATATGGTCAGAGCTTTGATATTTGGCATGATGACTCTTCTAGAAGCCCTTAACCAATATTGTAAATATGGTTCTGGTCAGTTGCATATCTAGGTCACAGGAGCTAAAAATAGGTTTTTTCAATGAAATCTTAACAAATCTTCTTGTCTGAAACCACAGTACCCTGAGCTTACATTTTTGGCACAAAGCATCATCTTTAGGTCCTCTATCAAGATTGTTCAAATTATGCCCCTGGGGTTAAAACAGCCAAGGCCCTAGGGGTCGCAGTTTTACATAGTTATGTAGTGAAATATTCTTCTCTGAAACTACTATGGCAAGAACTTTGATATTTAGCATAGTGACACTTATAGATGTTCTTTACCAATATTGCTGAAATGGTTCGGGTATGTTGCATATCTGGGTCGTATTAGCTAAAAATAGATTTTTTTCAATGAAAAGTCTTCCTGTCTGAAACCATCAATGTACAAAAAAAAAATTCAAGTTCATCAGCAAGATTTTTGGAATTATGTCTCTGGGGTGAAAAGTGATCCCACCCCAGGGGTCACGTGACCCTTGTGTTGGTATTCCAGGTGAGCGATATTTAGGCCCGCATGGGCCTCTTGTTCAAATTATGTCCCTGGGGTCAAAACTGCCAAGGCCCTAGGGGTTGCAGTTTTACATAGTGTTATATAGTGAAATCTTCTTCTCTGAAACTGTTATGGCCAGAGAGCTTTGATATTTAGCATAGTGACACTTTTTGATGTTTTTTAACCAATATTGCTGAAATGGTTTGGGTCTGTTGCATATCTTGGTCACATTAGCTAAAAATAGATTTTTTTCAATGAAAAGTCTTCCTGTCTGAAACCATCCATGTACAAAATATTTGACAGAACACTTAATTGTCAAGTTCATCAGCAAAAATTATGTCTCTGGGGTAAAAAAATGATCTCACCCCAGGGGTTATGTGACCCTTGTGTAGGTTTTTCCAGGTGAGCGATATTTAGGTCCGCATGGGCCTCTTGTTCATAGGAAAACCTTTAAAATCTTCTTCTCTGAAACTGTATGGCCTAGATCATTAATATTTGACATGTAGCTTTGTCTTATGGTCCTCTACCAAGATTGTTCAAATTATGACCACCGGGTCAAAATTTGACCCGCCCCGGGGCTTATCAGTTTTACATAGACTTGTACAGGAAAACCTTTAAAAATCTTCTTCTGGCCAAGATCTTTAATATTTGGGACATAGCTTTGCCTTGTGGTCCTCTACCACGATTGTTCAAATTATGACCCTGTGGGCAAAAATGGCCCCGCCCTTGGGGTTATTAGTATTTCAAAGGAAAACCTTTAAAAATCTTCTTCTCTGAAACCGTAAGGCCCAGATCATTAATATTTGACATGTAGCTTTGCCCTATGGCCCTCTACCAAGATTGTTCAAATTATGACCCCTGGATCAAATTTGGCCCCGCCCTGGGGCTTATCAGTTTTACTAAAATTGGCCCCGTCCTGGGCTTGTCAGGGTTTTTTTTTAACGGGAAAACCTTTAAAAATCTTCTTCTCTTAAGCAGTAAGGCCCAGATCATTAATATCTGAGATGTAAAGTCGCGTTGTGGTCCTCTACCGAGATCAAATTACGACACCTGGGTCATAGCTATATCAAAATGTTGTCTTGCCCAGTCGGCTTCTTATGTTATCAGGATGAGGGAAATGTGGCCCTCTGGGCCTCTTGTTTCATCTAAAACGGGCATTTTTAGCTCACCTGAGCCAAAGGCTCAAGGTGAGCTATTGGGATTGTCCTGTGTCCGTCGTCCGTCGTCGTTAACAATTGCTTCAAATGACATCTTCTCCTAAACGGCTGAACAGATTTCAACCAAACTTTACAGGAACGTTCCTTGGGTCAAGCTCTTTCAAATTTGTTCAAAGAATTGAAGACAATATAGAACTCTGGTTGCTATGGCAACCAAAGTGAAAAAATAAGGAAATCTTAAAAAATCTTCTTGTCTGAAACTACAAGGGCCAGAGCTTAGATATTTGGCACAAAGCATTATCTACAGGTCCTCTATCAAGTTTGTTCAAATTATGCCCCTGGGGTCAAAATTGGCCCCGCCCCGGGGGTCACAGTTTTACATAGAGAAAATTTCAAACGTCTTCTCCACTGAAACTGATATGGCCAGAGCTTTGATATTTGGCATGGTGACACTTCTAGATGTCCTTTACCTAGTTTGTTCAAATGGTTCTGGTCGGTTAAATATCTAGGTCATAATTCACATTCAAAATATGTATAGCAGACAGCAATTCAGCATTATAAGAGTTAGACCCTAGCCAAATTTCCTACTGGCAGAGTTACATAACTGAACTCAGGTCAGCTGGTCAGCTGATGAGGTTGCATATGGTGGTGTCTGCTATATTTTTATGCCCTGCAGTTGTGGGCATATTGTTTTTGTCTGTCTGCTTTTTTGTCTGTTTGTCCATTTGTTTGTCTGTCAGTCCACACCTTTAATCTTAGCCATAACTTTGTTAAAGTTAGAAACTTTATAACTTGGGTCATGTCCTACAAAGGTCAATGTCATTTTTGAGATATTTCCCAGTGTCATATTTTCTTGTCTTTGAGATAACTCCAGTTCTACTGATGTTAACCCATTACCCCTTACATATGCCTTTTTACGCCTTTAATTTATTCCTCCTCTAAAGAAAATAATTCCACTTTATATAGTCATAAACATGTAAGATATAAGAAATAGTATCTATATCTTAGTAGATGATAACTTAAAGCAGGTTGAAAGTAAAGCAGAGTGCGCAATAAATAATCATATGGAAATACATGTAGCTTGATAAGAAGAAGTGTCATGGATAAGGGCCATAACTCTGCCAACAATATTTTTTTAAGTTATTCCAATTTGTCATGTTTTTTTTTGTCTGGAAGATAATTCCATTTACAGCTATATTAAAAAGTTGTCTTGCCTATTAAGCTAAGGCACAATGACCTCAGGTGAGAGAATTAAGGGCCATGGCCCTCTTGTTTAGTTTGTCCGCTCTCTAACTCAAACAAATTTATTCCAATCCTTTTGAAACTTGGTCAGCATGTGTATTACCATAATGTCTAGATCAAGTTTGATAACCAGCAAGACTGCCCCTGACATTCAAGAGTTACGCCCCTTTTATCGTCAAAAACGGACATTTTTTTGTTTGTCCGCTCTCTTTCTCAAACAAATTTATTCCAATCCTTTTGAAACTTGGACAGCATATGAGTATAATGACCCCTAACTTTCAGCGTTCTTTCCCTTTTGTTAGCTCACCTGAGCCAAATGCTCAAGGTGAGCTATTGGGATGGCCCTGTGTCCGGCGTCCGTCGTCGTTCGTCGTCGTTAACAATTGCTTCAAATGACATCTCCTCCTATACGGCTAGACAGAATTCAACCGAACTTTACAGAAATGTTCCTTGGGTCAAGCTCTTTCAAATTTGTTCAAAGAATTAAAAACAATGCAGAACTCTGGTTGCCTGGCAACCAAAGTGAAAAAATAAGGAAAAAACTGGAAGGGCCAGAGCTTACATATTTGGCACATAGCATTATCTACTGGTCCTCTATCAAGTTTGTTCAAATTATGCCCCTGGGGTCAAAATTGGCCCCGCCCCGGGGGTCACAGATTTATATAGAGTTATACATGTATAGTGAAATTTTCAAACGTCTTCTTCTCTGAAACTAATGTGGCCAGAGCATTGATATTTGGCATAGTGACACTTCTAGATGTCCTATACGAAAATTGTTCAA
Organism: Gari tellinella; assembly: GCA_922989275.2. Lineage (NCBI taxonomy): Eukaryota > Metazoa > Mollusca > Bivalvia > Cardiida > Psammobiidae > Gari > Gari tellinella. The sequence goes on from OV277865.1 coordinate 59,303,061, forward strand.
ATGGTTCTGGTCAGTTGCATAACTAGGTCACAGGAGCTAAAAATAGATTTTTTTTTCATTGAAAACTTAAAAAATCTTCTCGTCTGAAACTACAAGGGCCTGAGCTTAGATATTTGGCACATAGCATCGCCTACAGGTCCTCTATTTAGTTTGTTATCTCACCTGAGCCAAAGGCTCAAGGTGAGCTATTGGGATGGCCCTGTGTCCGTCGTCGTCCGTCGTCGTTAACAATTGCTTCAAATGACATCTCCTCCTATACCGCTTGACAGAATTCAACCAAACTTTACAGAAATGTTCTTTGGGTCAAGCTCTTTCAAATTTGTTGAAAGAATTAAAAACAATGCAGAACTCTAGTTGCCATGGCAACCAAAGTGAAAAAATAAGGAAATCTTAAAAAATCTTCTTGTCAAAAACTGCAAGGGCCAGAGCTTAGATATTTGGCACATATCATCATCTACAGGTCCTCTATCAAGTTTGTTCAAATTATGCCCCTGGGGTCAAAATTGGCCCCGCCCCGGGGGTCTCAGTTTTACATAGAGTTATATAGTGAAATTTTCAAACGTCTTCATCTCTGAAACCAATGTGGCCAGAGCTTTGATATTTGGCATGGTGACACTTCTAGATGCCCTTTACCAAAATTGTTCAAATGGTTCTGGTCCGTTGCATAACTAGGTCATAGGAGCTAAAAATAGATTTTTTCAATGAAAACTTAAAAAATCTTCTTGTCTGAAACTACAAGGGCCAGAGCTTAGTTATTTGGCACATAGAATCGCCTACAGGTCCTCTATCAAGTTTGTTCAAATTATGCCCCTTGGGTCAAAATTAGCCCTGCCCCGGGGGTCACAGTTTTACATAGAGTTATATAGTGAAATTTTCAAACGTCTTCTTCTCTGAAACTAAAATGGCCAGAGCTTTGATATTTGGCATAGTTACACTTCTAGATGTCCTATACCAAAAATGTACAAATGGTTCTGGTCCGTTGCATAACTAGGTCACAGGAGCTAAAGATAGATTTTTTTCAATGAAAACTTAAAAAATCTTCTAGTCTAAAACTACAAGGGCCAGAGCTTAGACATATGGCACATATCATCGACTACAGGTCCTCTATTAAGTTTGTTCAAATTATGCCCCTAGGGTCAAAATTGGCCCCGCCCCGGAGGTCAGTTTTTTTGCATAGAGTTATATGGAGAAACTTTCAAACGTCCTCTTCTCTGACTCTAATATGGCCAGAGCTTTTATATTCTGTACGGTGACACTTTTAAATATACTTTACATATTTTGTTCAAATTGTTACGGTCTGTTGCATATCTAGGTCAGTCCTGGACATAAATCAATATCTCCATTTTTAGCTCACCTGAGCCGAAGGCTCAAGGTGAGCTGTTGTGATCGCCCGCCGTCCGTCGTCCATCTGTCCGTCTGTCCATCTGTCCGTCCGTTCAAATTTACTTCAAGCGACAACTCCTCTGAAACCGCGAGTCTGAGAAAAAAACTAATTTGCTCACGGTGTTCCTTGGATGCTTCTCTACAGAAATCGTTAAAATGAAACTTTAAAGTGGACAACTTATTGAAATTTATTAAAAAATGCGAAAAACTTTAAACAATATTTGTGTTAAAACTACTAGGCCCTAAGCTTTGATATTTTTATGCCCCCAGAATCTACGATTCGGGGGCATATAGTTTTTGTCATGTCTGTTGGTCTGTCCGTCCGTCTGTCTGTCCGTCCGTCCGTCTGTCTGTGCCAAAAACCTTAACCTTGGCTATAACTCTTGCATTTTTGTACCTGGACCTTTTATACTTGGTATGTGTATTCCCTGTATCAAGACCTTTCCATCCATACAAACCTTTTTGACCTTGTGACCTTGACCTTGACATTTGACCTACTTTTGTAAAAATCTTTAAATGGCTATAACATTTGCACCAGTAGGCCCAGGGCTTTCATATTTTGTATGTATATTTCTTTTGTCAAGACCTTTCCAGCCATACCAACATCTTTGACCATGTGACCTTGACCTTGACCTTTGACCTATTTAATCAAACTTTAACCAAAAACCTTAACCTTGGCTATAACTTTTGCATTTTTACACCTGGGCCTTTTATACTTTGCATGTGTATTCCTCATGGCAAGACCTTTCCAACCATATAAAACTTTTTGACCTTGAAATTTGACCTACTTTTGTAAAAATCTTTAAATGGCTATAACATTTGAACCAGTAGGCCCAGGGCTTTCATATTTTGTATGTATATTTCTTGTGTCAAGACCTTTCCAACCATACCAACATCTTTGACCATGTGACCTTGACCTTGACCTTTGACCTATTTAATCAAACTTTAACCAAAAACCTTAATTTTGGCTATAACTTTTGCATTTTTAAACCTGGGCCTTTTATACTTTGTATGTGTATTCCTCATGGCAAGACCTTTCCAACCATATAAAACTTTTTGACCTTGTGACATTGACCTTGAAATTTGACCTACTTTTGTAAAAATCTTTAAATGGCTATAACATTTGAACCAGTAGGCCTAGGGCTTTCATATTTTGTATGTATATTTCTTGTGTCAAGACCTTTCCAACCATACCAACATCTTTGACCATGCGACCTTGACCTTGACCTTTGACCTATTTAATCAAACTTTAACCAAAAACATTAACTTTGGCTATAACTTTTGCATTTTTGAACCTGGGCCTTTTATACTTGGCATGTGTATTCTTCATGGCAAGACCTTTCCAACCATACAAAACTTTTTGACCTTGTGACCTTGACATTTGACCTACTTTTGTAAAAATCTTTAAATGGGTATAACATTTGCACCAGTTGGCCCAGGGCTTTAATATTTTGTATGTATATTTCTTGTGTCAAGACCTTTCCAACCATACCAACATCTTTGACCATGTGACCTTGACCTCGATCTTTGACCTATTTAATCAAACTTTAACCAAAAACCTTAACCTTGGATAGAACTTTTGCATTTTTGCACCTTGGCTTTTATACTTGACATGTGTTTTCCCTTTGTAACCATACAAAACTTTTTGACCTTGTGACCTTGACATTTGACCTACTTTTGTTGAAATCTTTAAATGGCTATAACATTTGCACCAGTAGGCCTACGGCTTTCATATTTTGTTTATATATTTCTTGTGTCAAGACCTTTCCAACCATACCTACGTTTTTGCCCTTGTGACCTTGACCTTTGACCTTTATTTGTATAAATCTTTATACGCCTATAACATTTGAACCAGTAGGCCTAGAGCTTCCATACTTTATAGGTTTCTTGTGTTAAGACTTCTCCAACCATGCCAATGTTTCATTTACCCTACGACCATGACTTTTGACCTACTTTTGCAAATAAGCATTACATTACAGAACATGATGCTGGCTGGGGGCATTTGTGTTTCACAAACACATTGCTTTTCATCTGATCATCACCAAACTTTCTGAAAATGTTTGTTGTCATAAAATGGAGACCAATTTGGATAACCAGCGGCACCAATTTATGCTAGGCCCTTTGGAGCAATGGCCCTTGAAGTCCTCAAAATGGCGCTCCACTACAGTTTCAGCTCTCTAACTTTTACGTTTGATAGTCTGGATTCCCCTCCCTGTATCATCGGGGGCATTCGTGTAACTGGGACACGCTCTTGTTACAGTACGTATTTCCTGATGGATCGCTCTAAAGTTTGTTCAAATGAAATCCCTAGGGTCACACTTGACCCCACCCTGCACAGTTTTAGTGCTGCTCTAGGCAGTTCTCATGGATTTTTTATTCATGCAGAACTGTATTTACCTGAGTTACCCTTAATATACTACAGGCAAATAGCCAATATTTGCAAACAGTTTGGATCCAGATCAAATGCAACATAATGCTGCATCTAATCTGGATCCAAACTATTTGCCACTCATTTACCAACTTAACATTTTCTAAATTGTTTTTTTTACATTTTTCACATACAGTAGGTTTTAAGCAGACATCATTTCAGTCTGATAAGGGTTTAGCCACAGCTGCCTAGATGTTCTCCCCAACTGTGGTGTCAGCTGAACATGTTGTCTAGAAATGGTTCACATTTTTGCAAACAGTTTGGATCCAGGTCAGATGCCACATAATGCTGCATCTAATCTGGATCTAAACTATTTGCCACTCATTTACATATTTTTTTATATTTAGAAAATGTAAGTTATTATTTTTTACATATTTCACATACAAACATTTGGAGCAGACAACAGTTCAGCATGATACTAGTCATTTCTCTCTGAGACCGTCTCTTATTGCATAACTGACCCATAGCTAGCTCTGAACTCAGGTCACTGAGATACATACCAGAAATGATAGTGATGTCTGCTATTTTATGCTCAAGCACAACTTAGTTCGAGGCATATTACTTTTGGTCTGTCTGTTTGTTTGTTTGTGTTTTGTTTGTTTGTTTATCTTTCTGTCTATCAGTCCACAATTAATTCTTGGCCATAAACAGTATGGATCCAGGTCAGATGCCACATAATGCTGCATCTAATCTGGATCCAAACTATTTGCCACTCATTTACATGTAGTTTCTTATATTTAGAAAATGTAAATAATGATATTTATTAACCTATTAACCCATACATATTCCTTTTTATGTCTTTAATTTATTCTTCCACTGAAGAAAATAATTTCACTTTATACAGTCATTGTTGTCTTTAACAATTGCTTCAAATGACATCTCCTCATATACCGCTGAAAAGATTTCAACCAAACTTTACACGAATGTTCCTTGGGTCAAGTTCTTTCAAAATTGTTCAAAGAATTCAAAACAATGTAGAACTCTGGTTGCCATGGCAACCAAGTGAAAAAATAAGGAAATCTTAAAAAATCTTCTTGTCTGAAACTACAAGGGCCAGATCTTAGACATTTGTCACATAGCATCATCTACAGGTCCTCTATCAAACTACAAACTATGCCCCTGGGGTCAAAATTGGCCCCGCCCGGGGGTCACAGTTTAACATAGAGTTATATAGTGAAATTTTCAAACGTCTTCTCCTTTGAAACTAATATGGCCAGAGCTTTGATATCTGGCATGGTGACACTTTTAGATGTCCTATACCAATAAGGTTCAAATGGTTCTGGTCGATTGCATAATCATCTACAGGTCCTCTATCAAGTTTGTACAAATTATGCCCCTGGGGTCAAAATTAGCCCCACTCCGGGGGTCACAGTTTTCAAACGTCTTCTTTTCTGAAGCTAATATAGCCAGAGCTTTGATATTCGGCATGGTGTTACTTCTAGATGTCCTTTATCTATTTTGTTCAAATGGTTCTAGTCTGTTGCATATGTAGGTCACAGGAGCTAAAAATAGATTTTTTCAATGGAAACTTAAAAAAAATCTTCTTTTCTAGAACCCTAGTACCCTGATCTTAGATATTTGGAACATAGCATCATCTACAGGTCCTCTATCAAGATTGTTCAAATTATGCCCCTCGGGTAAAACATGACCCCGTCCTGGACATAAATCATTATCTCCATTTTGATGTACAGCTATTCTCAGATGAGCGACATATGCCCCATGGGGCTCTTGTTCCAGTTATTCTCAGGTGAGCGAATATGCCCCATGGGGCTCTTTTTCAAATTATGCACCTGGGGTCGAAATTGGCCCCGCCCCGGGGGTCACAGTTTTACATAGAGTTATATAGTGAAATTTTCAAACGTCTTCTTCTCTGAAACTAATATGGCCAGAGCTTTGATATTTGGTATGGTGACACTTCTAGATGTCCTAAACCAAAATTGTTCAAATGGTTCTGGTCGGTTGCATAACTAGGTCACAGGAGCTGAAAATAGATTTTTTTCAATGAAAACTTAAAAAATCTTCTTTTCTGAAACTACAAGGACCAGAGCTTAGATATTTGGCACATACCATCGCCTACAGGTCCTCTATCAAGTTTGTTAAAATTATGCACCTGGGTCAAAATTGGCCCCACCCCTGGGGTCACAGTTTTACATAAAGTTATATAGAGAAAATTTGAAATGTCTTCTTATCTGACACTAATATGGCCAGAGCTTTTATATTCGGTATGGTGACACTTTTAAGCTGGTTCGCGGGTCAGCTTATTCTGTGTCAGAATTCTTTGAAACCTTGATTAAATTGAAATATACATGTACCATATGGAGAGAGAAAAATCGTTAAAATAAAAAAAAGTTACAGTGCCGTTTTTTTCTGACAGGACCTTTTGTCGAGAAAAGCTCCTTTTTTGATAAACAGGAATATTTTCTTTATAAAATGATATAACTCAATAATTTCTGTACATTCAAGTAAACTGTTCTTAGACTATAAGATATAGGGCAAACAAAAGTATTTCATGACATATTTTCTGGAAATATCAATATTTTAAAAAAGTCAAATTCTGAAAATCTCAAATTACAAACAATCTAGCTGTTTAACATACACTTATTTTACTCTTATTAGATAGATATAACTTAATTCTACTAGTCACAAAAAATTAATGAAAATCTACTGTAGAATTTACATTGTATACATGATTTCCTAACAAAATGTTAACACAAAACGAGTAACCTCCCTTGAGTTCCAACTTTAAAATGCCGTCAGCTCTAAATAATACCATAAGTCAAACCTGTAATAAGGGACCATTGAAAACGGTAGCCTGTAGATCTTTAAAGGCAAGTGACTGCTTAATGCATAACAAAAGTAATGCATTTAAAAACGCTCCTTTAGGATCTATCTTCTAGCATTATTTTTGTCTTGTGCTAAGCTGTCATCTGTTATATAGGCTATAAATCCTCACAAATTTAGCTGTAACTTGACTATACTTGCGTCTGATATTATTAATTATTACGTGACTAAACATAGCCTGTCCTTTGATCACTGCGTTATGAATTGACTAGTCACTAAAATCGGACAATTTGTTAAAAAAAAAAGAAGTTTTGAACCGAGTGGGATTCGAACCTAGAACCTTTGGTTTGCAAGTCAATCACCGTAACCACTGCGCTAACAGAGAAGACACTGAATTGGATCGAACTTTTCTTTATCTAGATTTTCTACTATAAGCACGTGCCGCAAAGATCAGGTGAAAGTCATCAGCATTTCCGGAACTCGAGATGCGGGCCGCCCGCTGTCGAACCACCTTAAATATACTTAACATAATGTGTTCAAATTGTTCGGGTCTGTTGCATATCTAGGTCAGTCCTGGACCTAAATTATTATCGCCATTTTTTCAGCTATTTTCTCAGGTGAGCGAAATATGCCCCATGGGGCTCTTGTTCGCTTTACCTTGATAGGGTTTTAGTATGACTACATTCTAAGATCGATTTGACGGGCGTATACTGTGCCCGGCTTGCGGTGCTCTTGTTAAATGTTGGTTTTTAGCTCACCTGAGCACAAAGTGCTCAAGGTGAGCTATTGTGATCGGCTGCCGTACGTCGGTGTCCGTGTCGGTGTTGTCTGTTCACAATTTGTTTCAAATAACTTCTTCTCTGAAACCAATGGCCCCATTTTAACCAAACTTGGTCAGATAGATACTGTAGTTGTGAGCTTCAAAAATTGTTAAAAAAAAAGTGGGTGGGTAATCGGTCTTGTTGCCATGGCAACCATGCACAATATCTAAAAAAATCTTCTTATAAAAAACGACTGGTCCGATTTAAATTTGGTTTGCACCAAAATGTTTCTTAATTAATGTTCAAAGAATTTTGATCCGTCAAAAAACATGGCCGCCAGAGGGCGTGGTCATTTTCTGTATTTACGTAATATTGACAACTTAAGTCAAAACTTTAAACATCTTCTTGTCAATAACTGTAAGTCCTAGGATAACCAAATTTCACATGTAGCATCATGTTGTAAACCTTTAGCAAGATTGTACAAATAATGACCCCCTGGTCAAAAATGGCCCCAGTTTGGCTTATCAAACTTATCAGTTTTTCATAGAAAATCCTTTAAAACTCTTCTTCTCTAAAACTGTATGGCCTAGACCTTTTATATTTAGCATCTAGCTTTGCCTTATGGACCTCTACTAAGATTGTTCAAATCATGACCCCAGGGTCAAAAATGGCCCCGCCCCGGGGCTTATCAGTTTTACATAGACTTATATAGGAAAACCTTTAAAAATCTTCTTCTCTGAAACCGTAAGGCCCAGACAATTTATATTTGGCATCTAGCTTTATCTTATGGTCCTCTACCAAGATTGTTCAAATCATGACCCCAGGGTAAAAAATGGCCCCGCCCCGGGGCTTATCAGTTTTACATAGACTTGTATAGGAAAACCTTAAACAATCTTCTTCTCTGAAACCGTAAGACCCAGACCTTTTATTTTGGCATCTAGCTTTGCCTTATGATCCTCTACCAAGATTGTTCAAATCATGACCCCCCGGATCAAAAATGGCCCCGCCCCGGGGCTTATAAGTTTTACAAAGACTTCTGTAGTAAAACCTTTAAAAATCTTTTTCTCTGAAACCGTAAGGCCCATACCTTTTATATTTGGCATCTAGCTTTGCCTTATGGTCCTCTACCAAGATTGTTCAAATCATGACCCCAGGGTAAAAAAATGGCCCCACCCCGGGGCTTATCAGTTTTACATATACTTCTACAGGAAACCTATTTCCGAGTTGTTACAGTTTCATGCAACAGTCCACATACATGCAATGAAAAACTTCATTATGCATCGAGTATAACACAATAGTTACTCAGGTGAGCGATTTAGGGCCGCATGCGGCTCTTGTCTATTTTTCATGTTGGAAATGGCAGAGAACAAACAGACTATGATATATGAGACACATGTTGATCTTCATTGTGTGTGCAGTTCATTGAAATGTTACTGTGTGGAAAATAAAAATCCGTAGTGCCTTTGGCCTATTGCTATTTACTGTGATAAGTCTTTTATATAATCCTGAATGATTCTTTAGAGGATAAATATTTTATTTTCGGTTGAGCAAAGCGAATTAGAAAATAAATTATTTTGTCGGCTTTTCAGCGATTAATTTAGAAATCAGAATGGCGTGTCCTGGGGATGCACCTTTTGTAAAACATCGAGTCCCTGTTTCATATTTAATTATAAATAAAGAACTACACATTATGAGTCCATGGGACTCATACTTTTTAGCTCACCTGGCACGAAGTGCCAATGTGAGCTTTTAGGATCGCTGAATGTCTGTCGTCCGTCCGTCCGTTCACAATTGTTCGTTAACACTCTAACGGCTCCAAATTTCATTCAATCTTCATGAAACTTGATGACAATGTTTGTCTTTATGAAATCTAGTTCAAGTTCGAATGTGGGTCATGTTGGGTCAAAAACTAGGTCACTAGGTCAAATCATATAAAAATCTTGTTAACACTCTAGAGGCTACAAGTATCATTGGATCTTAATGAAACTTGGTCAGTATGTCTGTACTATTGATATCTAGGTCAAGTTTGAATATGGGTCATGTCCGGTCAAACACTAGGTCAAATCATAGAATCACCTTGTTAACACTCTAGAGGGTTCAATTTTCATCCGATCTTTATACAACTTGGTCAGAGTGTTTGCCTAATTGATATCTAGGTCAAGGTTGAATGTGGGTCATTTCTGGTCAAAACCTAGATCACTAGGTCAAATCATAGAAAAACCTTGTTAATACTATAGAGGCTACACATCTCATTGTATTTTAATGCAACATGGTCAGACTGTGTGCCTAATTGGTATCTAGGTCAAGTTTGAATATGGGTAATGTTGGGTCAAAAACTAGGTCAAATCAAAGAAAAACAGTGTAAACCCTGTAGAGGCTACAAATCTCAATAGATCTGATTTAAATATTGTCTGAATGTTTACCTGCATCAAATCTCGGTCAAAATCAAATGTGGATTGTGTCTGGTCAAAAACTAGGTCAAATCATAGAAAAATCTTGTTAACACTCTCATGTCCAGTTTTAATCTAGGTCACTTACACTATAGGTCAAGTGTTTACATGGTGTACCAGGCGAGCAGTTTATGGCCATGGTGGCCCTTGTTTGACAAAGTTGTCATTGGCAATTTTAGTGAGTATAGGACTCAGGACTCACAGCTAAAGTAACTGCTGCTATATTGGCATTTATGTGACTCCAGGTTGATAAGATAAACCAATTTAATGTTTTCCTTTCATATTTAAAGTGCATGTCTGACAACAGTGTTAACTCGTATTTCTTACAATAAATGGTTCCGGGAGCTTGCTGTATTTTACCTTAGAAAGTTATAAAAAAGACAGTGTTTGACACATATTTTCAGTATAGTGTTATTATTTAGCTTAAAGTGTCAGTGGTTGCTAAGGTACCCAAATGTTTCTTTGATGCTAAAAGTGAATGCTTATATGTTAAGTTGCCCAGATGATAATAAAACTGTCGTACACTAATTCAAATAAGTTTTAATACTTTGTCTTAAGAACATAAGCTTTGAATTTGCTACATAATTTCAGTATAATGCTCTTATTTAGCATATATTGTGAGTGGTTGCTAAGGTAACACAATGTTCTATTCTAGCCAAAAGTGAATGATTATACATGTATGACATTTTTAACTTGAAAACCTGATAATTAACGTAAAGTACAATGGTTCTGCTATGTCGATGTTGCTGATAGCGACGTGGCTGGCGCACAAGGGGACAGGTTTCGAATCCCAGTCGGAATTTGAATATTCATGAATAATAGCAGCTTTTATACCCGTATATTTCATTATGCCTATCATACTCATATATTGAGTAAATATATTCATCAATATCACTATCTCCAACTTCAATGTAGCTTTTCAAAACACTCACTAATGTAAAGAACCTCAGCACTCCCATCCGTATTCCTTCGAAATAGCTTTAGTTGGTTCATCTATTACACCTTGAACCAAATCCCTCCAATAGTGAGGAAGTTGCATACATTTTGATTTGAAAGGCAATAACGTATGTCCAAACAGTCGCAGCTAAGGGGAGCTTTTTCATCAGCTTATATCAGATCAATTCATCCAAGGAATAAGAAGCAGAGAATGTAAAGAGTTCCTGCAATTAGAAATGACTAAAACCAAATCTACAGGACATGCCTTAGTCCAGGAATTGTTGGGGTTAGCCCATAGTTTTGAAGCCATTAGGGGTCCACTTGAAATAGTAAGAAAACCCCTTACCGACTACGGTTTGATAGAGGCAAACAGAAATGACTGACCAAAGAGCAAATGACTATGGTAATAGAGCAAATGACTACGGACGTAGAGCAAATGACTATGGAAATAGAGCAAATGACTATGGTTATAGGGCAAATGACCATGGTAATAGAGCCCATGACTAATGACGTAGAGTAAATGACTATGGTAATAGAGCGAATGACCACGGACGTAGAGCAAATGACTATGGAAATAGAGCAAATGACTATGGTTATAGTAACTGTGAATAGTTTGCAAGTAAGGCCATGTCAAAATGTACTAATTTCGTGTCATCTTAGGCAAATAGATGTTAAAAGCCCTGTAAAAGTTGATGCTGAGGATGTTGAACAAAATCATGTTGCAGAAAGCACAAAAACTTTCAACAAAAGAAACCAGTGTGTAGATAACACACAGTTTGAAAGTAATATTCAAAGTACAGATAGTACTAAAAGTAACTCTTTATTCAAGGAAGTTATTCAGTGTTCAGCCTCCTCAGATACTCAACTGGATCAGGATCTAGTTAAGATCAGTGCAAACAATGTAAACATAGGAACTTTTGCAGAGATTAAGAAGAATATAGAGACTTGTGAGGATACAGAGATTAACAGGCTTATAGAGACTTATGAGATTACAGAGACTGGTAAGAATATAGAGATTTGTGAGAATACAGAGACTGATAATAATATAGAGATTTGTGAGAATATAGAGATTTGTGAGAATATAGAGACTGATAAGAATATAGAGATTTGTGAGAATACAGAGACTTGTGAGAATACAGAGACTTGTGAGAATATAGGGATTAAAAGAAGTACAGAGACTAATAAGTATACAGAGACTAATGAGAATACGAAGACTTATAAGAGTAGTGCGGAGAATAAGAAGAATAGTGAAGAGACTAAGGAGAATAATGCATAGACTTATCAGATTAGTGCGGAGGAAACTAATGTTGGTAGAGAGATCAAAAGAAGTAGTGAGAGTTATAAAGGGGCTGGAAAAAGGGACTCGAACCAAAATGGAGACGAACCAAGTGCATGTTCAAATGGTAACCATGGCAATGATCAGTGTAACCATGGAAACACAGACTCGGGTGACGATGCCAATAACAGGTATCCAAATAAACACAAGACACAACATGACGTTGAAAATCCTGTATTTGATCCTAAAGGACGCAAAAAGAATCATTAGACAATAGTGCTACTGCAGTGCATAGTTTCTTGGCATATGTGATTTGAAACAAAGAAACTATAATGACTTGTCAAGTAGACAACAAACAACAATAACGCAAACAAGATATCGCGTGGTATGTTTGGCCAACCGTGAAGAACACGTCAGACGAGATGATTTACGGCTTCATGTGACAGTATCAACCAGTTCTACAAACATTTATTACTCTAACGCGCCATATACAGTTGTAACAGAAATATCCTTATTCTGGAGTCTTTTTGTAGCAATACCGTTTGGGAGTAAAAAGCTCTCATTGTGTATTAGTTTCGTATTTTATTAAATAGACACTTTTATATTATGGATTAACAGTTAGAGAAGGTTTTTCATTGATGTTATAATCAATGATTTACCTCCTCTCATTGTTATTATGGTTCAGTCATTTGAATAAGTAATATAGTTTGAGAGTGAAGATATTTCATTATGTAATACTCTTGTACTTCATTAAATAGACACTTTCATATTAGAGTTTAACAGTTAGAGAAGGTTTTTCGTTGATGTTCATAGTCAATGGATCACCTCTCATTGTTTCCATTTACAGTATTCATTTTGAAGCAATACAGTTTGAGAGTGGGGAACTTTCATTGTGTATTGCTTTTGTACTTCATTAGACAGTCACTTTCACTTAAGGTTTAATCAGGAAGTGTTTAACATTAATCTGATGTTAGATAGGTTACTGCTTATTGTGTTGAAAGTTTAAACATTATCATACATGTGATCTATTAATGGTTACTTTACAAAGGTTCGAAGTAATATGTTTTGAAAGGTGCCTCTACACCTTTTGAATATAGTTACTTTGCAGTTTATTAATTACTGTTGTATTTTAGTATGCAGTTAGGGAAGGTCTTTCGTTGATGTAATATCAATGATTTACCTCCCTTTACTGTAAAAAACAGTTTGGCCTGTTGAGTTGTTAAATATCTTTACTTAAGCTAAGTTTGCAAAGATTGGAAATTACTTTGACACTTCATTAAACATACTTAATGTATGATGTGCTTTAACATCCTTTGAAATGAATTTAAACGGTTGATTGCTGATATTAATTACCTCAGCATTTTATACCTTTTACTTACTCTATTTAAGAAGTGTCATTCTAATTTTCCATACCCAACTTTCAGTCCATTTTGACTGGCTTAATCAAGTGGGTTGTCCCCCTTGTAAAAAGCCGATAAAATCAATATCGATCCATTGCCCGGCTGACTGCTCTATATAAAATATATAGGGGAATAATTTTAAATGTCAATTTTTAAGGTGTTGAATATATTTGACAATGTTTTAGCAGTTATTAGTGAGGGCGCCAACTCTCAAAAGACCCTTAAATAACAATGATTTGCAAGCGGAGATGCAGAAAATTTCTAATGGTATATTTGAATAGTATAGACCTTCCCGAGTTTGGAAAGGCCGGATGCCAAGGCTGAAAGTGGTCAGGGACATTTTTACAAGGGCGATAACTCTGACCTTCAATTATTCAATTTTTGCCACAATTATATTGCATTTTAACACTACTTGTATATTTCCTTTACCACTTTAGCTAGGGACACCAAATTTGTTGTGTAAGTACATCTTGGGATGGCGGAGTGTCACGTACTACATATAGGTCACTGCGACCTTGACCATGACCTTTGACCTCATTTTTAAAAAAAAGCTTGTCCGGAGCATATCTTCTGTAACATATTAGCTAGGAATAGTTAATTTGGTGTGTAAAAACATCATGAGAAGGCGGAGTGTCGCGTACTACTTAAAGGTCACTGTGACCTTGACCTTGACCTTTGACCTCAATTGTAAAATGTGTGTATGCTTGTATATATGTAACTCATTCTGTCCTGAGTATATTTTCATTACCACATCAGCTAGAAATAGCAAATTTGTTGTGTGAGCACACTTTGGGATTGCGGAGTGTCGTGTACTCCTTTTAGTTTACTGTGACCTTGACCTTGACCTTTGACCTCAATTCTTTTTAAAGCATTTTCTGGAGTATATATTTTGTACCGTATCAGCAAGGAAAAGCAAATTTGGTGTGTTTATACATATTTAGATGGCGGGGTGTTGAGTACTTCTTTAAGGTCACTGTGACTTTGACCTTTGACCTCAATTCCAAAATGTGTGTATATGCATATGTATGTAACTCATTTTTTCCGGAATATATTACCGTTACCACGAAACTTCACACACATATTCACAAAAATCAGCCCTTTTAAAATGCAATCGTAAATATCAATAAACTGAGAGTCGGTATTCGCATCGTCGGCGATGTCTCGTTTGTTTGAGCAGGCTCCCCTTTGTTTAAGTTGAATATATAAATTGCCAAATATCATTTAAACATTTTAATAGATCTACACAGAACCGTAATATATAATTCTAGTGTATCGTTACGCCAGTTGAATCATTCCTCACATTAACTATACCGAGTTTGTATGATTAAATTCAACTGCATTACGTTAGGATTGTTTGCCTTTTTCGTATTATTTTCAAAATATGGTCACGCAGATGGACATTGTGTATTTAGCGAGTTGGTTAGAAGGCAAATCAGCAGCATAGGTATCAGAGTATTAGTTTTTTTTCTTCAAAATTTGACGTCTGCTAAAAGTTATCACAATTGATATCTAGCTACATAATTATTGTTAATATCATTCATACATGTATCTTATAGCCATGTCGCTCACATGTGTCATGTAGGCTAGTGTACCTTTCTTTTTACTATGTGATGTTCATCTGAATCGAATGACATTTCATTTTCGTCTGACTGACGCAAACTGACGTACATTAATGAATATTTTGTGGTGTTTATTTTTTATTTTACTGTAGTTCAGTAATATCGCAACTAGTGTGTATGGTGTGAATTACAATGTGTAAGTGTCCGGTTTGCGATGATGGAAATGTGCCACTCTGCCGGTCGGGCATTGGGTTATTTCTATTCTCCAAATTCCATCATAATGGCTTGAATGTTTTGTCACATATTTCATAGCCTACTGGTCGCCTCCTTCACTATCTACATAGGCACAACCAACCCGGTTGTCACATATATCGTCATCGCCAGTACATGTGTCAGTTGGCTGCAAATTTTCTTTTGGGCATTTGCATCGCCTCGATGAGCAATAGCTTTTGCATGCGCATCTTTTGAAACCAATTATTGCAGAATGTATTTCGTCATTTTAATCAGAACAAGGTGATTATTTCCAACGGTGCCCCAACTAGCGGTAACTGGGGATGATAGTTCGAGGTATTGCTTTGTGGCTGATTTCCAGATAAAAGACTGACCAGTACGTTTGTAATTATTTCCCTTCGTAAATGTTCGACACTATCGATGTTTTCTTCTAGCATGTCGCTGTATAAACAGACACTGCCGGTGTCGCAGCTTATGTTGCACGTATTGATATGTCTACTGGGTCCTCTCCAACTTCTCCATGTCCTTCAAGCAATTACACTATTCGTGACAATGGTGATTCAACGTTTCTTCCTCATTCCATAAAATGCACTATTAGAGGCACAACCCTCAACGCATGTATGACCGGCAAACATTTTAAAATGTTTCTACAAGGTCTGGTGCTTTTGTCGTGCATATGAATAACACGTTTTATTTGGCTTTTGAATTTTTGATCCAATGCTATTCTTTGACAAATTTCTGCCACAGAACAGTATTTGTAACATGGAGCTCTCTCACGAAGAAATCTAAATGTGGAATCATTCTAGAGTTTGCCTCCTCGTGGTCAGACCGTAGTTCTTCTACACTTTCACAAGTGTTTCTCAGTACTTTTACTGCTTTATCTGTGTCTTTGAAACCGCCACCGATAAATACAGTCATACCATCTGGTAATTCATTTTCAAACTGATCAGTCAATTCTCTAAAAACGAAATCCGCCTTGATATTGTCGACCTTGTTGACAGGATTTAAAAGTAACTTTGCTATTTGCCTTGATATGGGCGTTTTCGTTGTCTGATTTCTTATTTCCTGCATCATGCCCGTGCCTCGTCCTTTCTCCGGACTTGATAGATTTTTCATACTGGTAGTAATCCCCAACCAGAGCTGTGTATTTGAGTGCCACGCCTAAAACTACTGATGTAACTTTCTTAGAAACATCACCAAATGTTTTACAATCAGACCTTTTGGTGCATATCATCCTAAGCAACATCAATTCAATGACTAAAAGCCCTGGGTGTTCTTTTTTGTCAAGGTGCTTTATTTCCACCTTTCCTTCAAACCTAGGCAATGTTGCATATTTTGTAGTTTTCTTCATCTTACCATCTAGATTGAATGGTGCCAAAGGAACGGGGTGAGCTCATATGAAACTAAAAGTTCCTAACGTCGATTTCCCGTTTCTTTTCGGCTACAGTCAGCTCACTGAATATTTTTCTATGTTAACGGATTCAATCTTCTATATTGTCTTGATCTTCATTGGTTTGTTCATATAAGAGAATGTCTTGTTGTTTGGTTTGGCATTGGAGCCATGCAATCAATACGGAAAGTTTCGTCGAACACCTCAGCGGTCTGCAAGTGTCCAGATCTACGGGACAGTCAAATCATTTATTCTGGCCCCAGTTATTCATAAGCCTTTTCTCCGTTAGGGTAAGTGTATAGGTAGACCTTTATTTGGTTAGGATATACTCATTGGACCTGCATCCAGAATCACAGGGCCCCGACACGATTGCTTTTTGAGAGAAAAAATCATCAGAAGGTATATATAGAGACAAGGGGTACAACTGATTGTTAGTATATCCTCACCCTATCTCGACAAAACCGGGCATATCATGAATAATAATTGATGAAACGACACCCTTTTTAGCTCACCTGAGCCAAAGGCTCAAGGTGAGCTATTGTGACCGCTCACCGTCCGTAGTACGTCTGTCCGTCTGTCCGTTCACTTTTACTTCAAACGACATCTCCTCTGAAACCCGCCGATTGTAGGGAGAGTTCAAACTGCTCATGATGTTCCTTGGATGCTTCTCTACAGAAGTTGTTCAAAAAAAATGAAAAAAAGCACAAACTCTGCTTGAAAAAGCAAAAAAGCAAAAATCTTTAAAAAATCTTCTTGCCCAAAACTACTAGGCCCTAAGCTTTGATATTTGTACAGTAGAATCTCCTGGTGGATCTCTCTATAGTTTGTTAAAATGAAATCCCTAGGGTCACATTTGACACCACCCTGCACAGTTTAAGTGCTGCTCTAGGCAGGTTTTACAGTATTTTTGATTTAGGCAGAACTGTATTTACCTGAGTTACCCTTAATATACTATGGGCAAATAACCAATATTTGCAAACAGTTTGGATCCAGATCAGATGCAACATAATGCTGCATCTAATCTGGTTCCAAACTATTTGCCACTCATTTACCAACTTAACATTTTCTAAAAAATAAAAATGTACATTTTTTACACACAGAAGGTATTTAGCAGACATCATTTCAGTCTGGTAAGGGTAAGCTCCCAGACTGCTGCTGCTACAGTTCTCTTACATAATATTTGACCTCAGTGATCAGGCCAACAGAACTGAACATGTTGTCTGCTAAAGTTTAGAAATGGTTCAGTCGTTTGTTCAGACATTTGTTAACCCATTACCCCATAAATGTGCATTTTTAGGCCTTTGATTTATTCCTCCACTTAAGAAAATAATTCCCCTTTAACCCTTTCCCCCATAGCATATCTCTAGTATTGAATGTAGGTGTCCACTTAAAACAGGTTGAAAGTAAAGCAGAATGCGCTTTAAGCGCATTCTGCTTTACTTTCAGCCTGCTTTAAGCTATCATCTACTAGAATATAGAAAATATTTTGTATTATACATATTTATGAATGTATAAATTGGAACTATTTTCTTTAGAGCAAGAATAAACTGAATGTGCTAAAAGGCGCTTCTATGGGGGAAAGGGTTAAACAGTCATGAAAATGTAAGATGTGAAATAAGTTTCTATATCCTAGTAGATGGTAGCTTAAAGCAGTTTGAAAGTAAAGCAAAGTGTGCATTAAGACCCATTCTGCTTTACTTTCAACCTGCTTTAGGTGGCCACCTATTTTCAAAACTAGAAGCAGGCTATGGGGTAATGGGTAAAATGAAATTGCCTATTTGGAAAGAGCCTAATGAGAGGAAGTGCCATTTGCAAAGGCCATAACTCTGACATCATTGTTTTTTTTAGTTATTTCCCTTTGTCATATTTTCTTGTCAAGAAGACAACTCCAGGTCTACTGATGCTATTGTAATGAAATTTTATGTATGGAAAGAAACTGATGAGAGAAAATGCCTAGTGCATAAGGGCAGCAATATTTTGTTTTCCCCTTTGTCATATTTTATTGTCAGGAAAATAACTCCAGTTCTGCTGACGCTAGTGAAATAATTATCATTTACCGGAAATGGAAATAGCTTGATAAGAGGATGTGTCATGGATAAGGGTCATAAGCTTGGCAACAAAATTCACTTTTGTCATGTTTTCTTGTCCGGAAGATAACTCCATTTATAGCTATATTAAAATGTTGTCTTGCCCAGTCAACTGAGGTACAAACTTCAATGTCCTCAGGTGAGCGAATTTAGGGCCATGGCCCTCTTGTTGCATTTCTGTCTAGCATATATAATACAATTCCATAAAAACATAACATAAAACCAACTGTTAGCATGCACTTTCAACAGTAATTGCATTTACTCACAGACATCAACGACTTTTAGAAAACGGGACAGGTGTTCGTTCACAGCTGACACAGCATTGGCCACTACTGTGCGCTTGTTTAGGCGGTAATTTATCGAGCATGACAGTCATACAGTTCCATAGATATCCATTTTTGACACCGATTAAAGCTGATTTATACTCAAATCGCTGCAACACCAACAAATTCGCATGTTTTCATCGGCAATAAAGCTATTCTTGTACATTTAAGCGTTTTTGGTACGGCAATGATTTGAGAAGAAATCAGTGTTGATCGGTGTTAAAAATGTATATCTATCGAACTGTATGACTTTCATGCTCGATATTACCGCCTAAACAAGCGTACAGTAGTGGTCAATGACTGTAACACTATATTACCGCATAGACAAGCGCACAGTAGTGGTCAATCCCGTGTCAGCTGTGAACGAACACCTGTCCCGTTTTCTAAAAGTCGTTGATTTCTATAAGTGAATTCAATTACTGTTGAAAGCGCATACTAACAGTTGGTTTTAAGCTATGTTTTTATGGAAGGGTATTATATTTATTAGACATAATGCAAAAAGGGTGTCGTTTCATCAATTATTATTCAAGATATGCTCAGTTTTATCGAGATAGGGTGAGAATTTACCAACAATCAGTTGTACCCCTTGTCTCTATATATACCTTCTGACGATTTTTACTCTCTGAAAGAAATCGTGTCGGGGCCCTGTGTCCAGAATTGCTTGAAAGTAATATCGGGTTGGCCACTTCCAATTACGTTTCAACGTGGCTCAGACACAGAAGGGAACAAGTGGCTATAATAAGGCCCCGCACTGGACACAACAGGCTTAACTCACATATGTTTACCAAGATGAAGATAGCCCCATCCCCTTGTGTACTTGTGGCTTTGAACAGCAAACGACTTGGCATACACTGCAGAGGTGCCCACATCTGGACGAGAAAAGGAAGCATATGTGGCCAGAGTCGATACCTGTACAGACCAAGCTATATGGATGGATGGAGGAATCTAGGAGGATCACATCGTCAATGGCAGAATCTGGACTGGCGTTGTAGACGGTTAACGCCAGTAAGTAACATGGCTCAGACAAAAAATTCTTGAACAACGTCACTTTAACTGTTGATAGTGTAACCACATGTATGTTTGTTTAGAAAATTTATATTTAGTTGCATTCCAAATAATTTAACCTACTCCATCACATAAGGGTATGTGTCGACGTATCTAAGTGCAGCAGTTTACCATTGCTTTCCATTAAAGATATTTCTAAGATCTTCAAAGGCATCTATTAGAGTTATCACATTCAGATGAATGAAATTATAATGTTTTTGTAACCCAGGACGCTCTTTATTGTACATATATGTAAGACTCAAATCGTGGGTCGGTACCAAATCGAGGGCCGATTCGAAAATCGTGGGCCAATCCCAAATCGTGGGCCGAAAACCGTGGGCCAATCCCCAATCGTGGACCGATCTTGAAATCTTGAGCGGTGATCTTAAATCGTGGATCGATCTGAAATCTTTAGCTCCGAGTTTCGAAAGTGCATTAGAAAATAATGTTGAACCAAAATGGCAACGTTATTTCCGATGGGAGCTCCGATTTCGGAACACGCATACCTTAAACAATTCCATGACAAGATCATTGACCGATTTTAAAACTGTTGGCCGTTCTGATATTATGGGCCGATTTGAAATCGTGAGCACCTATTTCCGAAAGTGCATTCATAACAAATACAGTCCTACACTGTACTGTAAGTTTGCCAATACTTTCCTAGTGTTAGGCCTATACAGCGGAGCATGCATACAGTGATGGGTAGGACTGAATAAGGGTGCAACATTGAAAATCTTGGGCCGATCTGAAGTCGATTTCGGAGAGGACACACCTCATATAATTCAAGGATTAAAAGAATGACGAGAAACACATTTTATTACGACGTATTTTAAAAAATGTGTAGCCTCTAAAAGAACTAGATCTACATGGTATGCACTCTTCACAAGTACAGTGGAGAAGGCGTTATTATTTCTCGTTTTTAATTCAAGCGCAACGCAAACGCATTGCATAAAAATGAAAAATAGGACAACATTTTGACAATTCTATTTATTTCAATCGGAATGGCAAGCAATTCGGAGCCTGATCAGACACCAGGTTTCCCGGCGACTGATCTGTTTCCACACTGTTGGCAATGAACAAATAGTTGCAGCATAAATGCGTTTATTCGGAAATGATAACGTTTTCCGCACTGTACAAACTTTGTAAACGAACTAGTATAGTCGTCGCTATGGTTGAAACGAATTGAACATGCTTTTATCACATAAACGTGCAAAATATAGAGGGCCGTAAAAATCGTATGGCCCACTAGGCATATATTTTATACTAATTTTCGAATCACCAAAATACTGTATTACTACGCCGACTTTAAATCAGTTAAGAAAATCTAGACAAAATAAGATCACCACTAGGGTTTTTAATAAACAAAACATTTCCAAGTGTCCTAAAACATTATCCCGAGCAGTCCCGCAAACTCAGGCTGCAAATTAGGCTATGTAGAGCTCTGTTATAACAGTGACTCAGACAGTTTTTCAAATTTAGACGTTACAATGATAATGACGTCGTGTTACTATAACGACGTTATTTGACAACAAAACTTGACTCTAACTGTCAAATGATCAATTTTAGTCAGTTAGAACAGTTTTAAATTAAATATTAATTTAAAATTTGAATATGGTATCGGAGAAGTCTTTTCGCAACACATTGATGTTGATTTTCTTTATTTTAGCTTGGTAGGTGTTTTTACCTTCGGATGAATAAAACCGAATAACACCTATGGCGAATCGTTTTCCATAGAGTCGAGGGCAAAAGTGAAAGTAAGACCGTTCGGATTTTCGTGTCATTTGGTGTTTATGTGATAAATAGGATATCAAATTCGTGTTTTTTCAGTAATGAATTTATTGAACTCGTTGGATAAAAATGATATGTTGCTCGCCAAGGCTCGCAAAATATCATTTTTATCCAACTCGTTCAATAAATTCATTACTGAAAAAACACTCATTCAATATCCTCTATTTATGGTAATATTGTGTCAATGAAAAATAATGTATTAGTTGATATCGCATAAACGCGTACGAGTAAACTGCTGTCTTTGATACTGTATGTGGTACCGAACGGTACTTTAATGATATATCCAAACTTGTAAACGCCCTGTCTTAAAATAAACAGTCTGTAAAATGCCGTTCCTTCAGCCAGCGCCGGAATCAGTCTGTGCTGGACATAACAGGCGGCCTATATCCCCCATCCATTCGAGTAGAAGAGAACTTCGTCCTGTATTCTGTAGCAAACTGCTCCAATGTATACATGTCCTGGTGGAGATATTCGTGCTGAATCAATCTGGCTGCTTTCTTTGCGATGCTGAAATTAACATAGGACTTATAATTTATAAGACAAAGGTACATTCTAGTTGTGTTGTACGATGAAACTGATACAAACTAAAACACTATGCTTTACACGTACTCTAAATATCCGGACTCGAACTTCATGGGTGGTGTATTTAACGTTCCACTCGCCCGTTAAAAGGATTCAATAATTTTTAGGAAAGATGAAGATAGACGAGACGATAAAATCTGATTTTTTTAGATGAACGATGGAACTGGTCCACAAACACTATGCTTTATACTCGAACTTGGGTGGGTTTCACCCGTTAAATCATATTCTAACACACCTCACGCACACCCGCATATAAACGAATAAGAAACGTATCTACGTTTTTAAGTCTCTATAATAAAGGGCAAGTTTGTTGCATAATGACCGTATAAAAATCCTCAAGAATAATCAATGTCTCCTAGTTATGTATAGGATGTACCGATCGCTTCTTATACCCACACTCTACGATATACGAAGTAGATCTTGGTTTTAAACATTACAAAATACAATTCAAATAGGGTAAAACAGACCATCAGATAAGTGCTCTGTGTCTAATGGGTTAGAGCGTAGACTAAAAAAAAGGCCTGCTTTTTAAAAGTGGTGACCTGTCTTGTTTTCCTTTCTCAATTCGAATCTGCTTTACTTTTACCCTGATTTAAGTGGTGATCTTTCTTCTTTTTCTTTCAAATGTAAATTATTTCCTTTACTTATATTCAGAAAATCACCTGGGTTCATGATGGGTCAATCTGTTTTTCGACAGGGAGGAGCTACGGAGTCGGCATTGCCATAGGTGGCCACATCTGCTCGTCATTCAGTGGGGAGGCATCTGAAAATAATGCATTTTCCATAGAGTTTTATTTAGAACTGTATTGAAAAAAACATGTCACCTGTATCCGTCAGTAGCTTGGGTTACATTTTGTAGACAATCGGCTTAAAACAAAACCCAGTACTGCAACTGCGATGTAATCCAGCCCGAATACCGCTTTACAGTAATTAAAGTTATTGTCCAGACTAAGATTTGATACACATTCAGTGAGTATAACTTGTGGGTTGTAGGTCGGTGGCTCTTAACTCACGACAACCCTTCTGACCGTTTAAGTTTGATAATACGTAGTGGTGATAAACTCAAAAGAGTCATACAAAGTGAAACAACAGTTAAATGTCTGTATAACGACGACTAAAACGGTTAAGTAATGGTATAAAAGACAAATGGCAGCTTCAAGCAAGGTGGAAGTAAAACAGAAAGCCCTTCAAAGAGCTTTGTTTTATTTTCATCTTGCTTTAAGCAGCCACTTGCTCGGAACACATACCGGTAATAGTTAACATAAAGTATTGGCCATAATAAGAAGGTTTTACTGTATATGCCAAATAGAACCCAAACGTTGAACCTTTTCTGATTGAAAAAAAAACCCAACGTTTTTACGGTCAATCTGCTGTAATCGAACCTTACCAGCGACTAATCTTTCCATGGCTGAACATAAAGTGTCATCCTTTACTGATTCTTCCTGCGACACTGTGTCCTTTCTTCAATAGTAACAGCCACTGAAACAAAATTATGCAGATCTAGTAATGCTGTATTTGTTTAAACAGATTTCAAACTTTAAAGGTATTGTACTGATTTAAAGAAGGACACACGCAAGCCAGAAAAAAAGTTCGTTTACCACCTGCAGCAGAACTGTAGCTCCTGTTCAGACAGTAAGTCTCATGTACAGTGTAGATCCAGATATAATTCCGAAAATATTTGTCCTAAATATCTTTTTATCGAAACAAAAATCGCCCAGCTAGAATCTAGATCTAGATCTAACTGATAATAAACAATTCATTTCATAATGAAAGAACATTGAGTGAGCATCATGATTTCGTGTTGCGTCTGGTTCACAAAGACTTTGCATGTTTGATTTTTTCATTACATGTTTGCTTTTCTTTAGGAAATACCGCCATTGACCCGTTTACCGTGGACATCCTATTACCGGTGACTTCCGAGTATTCCGCATAGCGCCGCTACGCGCATGTGTAAAATCGTAACTTCCGTTTATCTTTCGGCTGCTGCTCAAGACTAATGTGTATAAAGCAAAAAAAACTTTCCTAAAGGGAAAGTGTGCATTTTTTTATTAATTACGCAAGATAAATCATGTTCTCCCCATATAAAACCATTTAACCTATTTGTATAATGTGACATATTCCATTGCCCCCACTGTGAAAAAATGTGACGGAAAATATTACAACTTTTCAGTTAAAAATTATGTTAACAGATAGCCTTTCTTAATAATGTTTGATAGAAGTTCAAGCCGATACCTGAAAATTATTCCGGGTGTCATTTTACCTCATCACCGATAATAGGACGAGTAACCAAAACAAACATGGCGGCGCACTCGCTACAGTTGACTATGATTATTTATGTCATATTATGGGTGTATTTATATATTAAAGCTGAAAATCATAAAGAAATGTTTACTTTATATGTTTAATATATTTTTTAGTTAAAAACCTTATTAATTGATGAGAAATAGTCAGACGAATCCTTAGATCACCGGTAATTGGGTGAACCAGGATACTGCTACAAACAGCGAATTTTTTAAGATGTGATGTCGCTTGACACAGGTTTAACAGTACAGTCCACATGTAAACAAGAACGTCATTATCATACGTCATAAATACGACAAAGTATAGTCTGTTTCACAGTTTGACTTGTGTCCTAGGTAATTTCAATGCTTAGCCTATGTTAGGCAAATAATGCCAACTATAAGCCTACTCTTGACGCGCTATGAATGAAAGATTTTCTGGTTTAAAAGTTAAAACAATTAGGCATGAGTTCTTACCTCGGTCTTGAATAGACTGGCAAGCGTTACTCGAACGATAGGAAAGAAGGGTTCCTCTTTTATTCATAGAGAGCGAGTCAACTTTCCGAGCAACCTGGAGAATGATTTCCTTTTTGGCGAGACGAGACACCCTTATCACGGCTTTCTCCCACTGACTTCTTCTGTATAACAAACACGTTTGCATCTCTCTTCCAGAACCATGGATCTTTAGGCAAAGGCTTTCTACTTTTGTTTCTCAACTAGTTACGATCCGAAGTCTACAAGGGAGTCCATTGTTTCGTAACGGTTGAAATTTTCCAAAATATGACGTCACTTACACAAAACGTTTGTTTTGACGTCTTATCATTTCGCGCCAAAATTTTGACATTTTATTCCGTTCTTTACACTAGTTTATATGGTTAATTTTATTCTTAAATCTGTATGCAGTTTTTAAATTAGCATTTTAATCTGTGTATTAATTTTAAGCCTATGTCGCGGAGTTTTTATGGGTTACAAATCGGCCCTCGATTTGGGAGAAAACTGCCCACGATCTGGGATTGGCCCATGATTTTCGAATCGGCCCTCGATTTGGGAGCGGCCCTCGATTTGAGTCTAGTATAGTTTTTTTAAACGCCTTTATCCTTACACATGTGTTGGGTTATTTTCTGAGGTACATACTGATCAACATATTTTAATATGTACATGATACGTAATCGTTTCACTGCGCCATGTGGCCATTTTGATGTCTGTCGATGCCATGAAACCAAACCCAATCAATTAATCACGAAGCTGGCACGTTTGGCGTTTAAAAATGCCCCCATTGATTTTTAGACTCATGAAATCAGCCTTTTGGTACAACGGTATGTTTCTTTTCGCGTATTTCCACATGGCGGAGGTGGATTGGCAGGTTTAATAAATACTAGAAATAGTATCATATGAAGACTCATGGTATTTGTGAATCAACCGCTTCTATATAAAGACTAAACTCAGCTGTGGGACAAGACTTAACACATTGAAGAATCAGAAGATTCAGTTTATAGCAGTAATCTACATGTGGCTGGTGGCACATGTTTAATCCATCCGTCAGATGACAATTTGTCTGTAGCATTTTTGGCATAATTGAAATAATGTGTTTCTTGCTTGTTTCTGATGCACGCATTTTAGTTTGCAAATTTAATGGCTGCCAATGAAGGGATGAGCAAGGGCCTAACCATGTTCTGTTTGCGGATATTGGTATTGAAGTTTCTTTTCAAACATGAAGACAGGCTGATCGACTACCATACCTTGTGACTGGTCATGGTTTATGTTGTTATATGGCTGTACGTAGGACTTCAATTCCTTGCCAAACTATTGAAGAACGGTTAGATGACTCAATGAACTGAGACAACATGTATGGAATGGGTTGTTGAGTATTTATGCGATACTGGCAAAGTAAACAGTCCATAAAGGACCCATTTCAACACCAAGATGTGTACATGTTTCAACAGCATGTGCCCTTCGCTTTTCTGGAGAATTGCCACATGAAAGAGTATGCTGGCTGTATGTCCTCAAGGCATGACCATGAACAGCCATATTACCATAAAGATGCTTTAATGACAAATCTGTTGGTACAATATGTTATTTTAACATGAAGTTATGTGACAATAATATATGTCGACAATGTTTTTCATTTCATCAATACCATATAGTGGCAATTGATTAGAATTAGATAATTTGACCTATCCAACACCGTCTAATGGCAATTTTAATGTCAGCAATGAATTTATTGACCTCAAATTAGCTAGAAATCATGTGTCACACCTAGTTCCACGACAAAAGTAATTCCGGGTATTTTCAAAATGGCCGACAAAATGGCTGACGGCAGACATCTTGGATTTTTAGATGTTTTGATTTTCATTTTCCAATGGTTTTATGCTATTCCCATACACAAAATTACCATCATGATTCGAAGAGAAATTCACGTATCATGTCTACTAATAGGTTTATATACTGGGAAATAAGAAGCTTGAATTCAGTATTCAGGGGCAGATAATCAATACTAATTTTCCGAGTCATCCGGCGGCCGTTTAACTTCAAACAAGTATCATTCTGTAGAGAATACTTGCACCTTTAAAATGATATAGGTCTCATAAATTCTGGCTATTTGGGGACCTAGGGTCCAGTCAGCACTGAAACTAGCTGGCATGCTTTCCGTTTATAAGAATTAACATTGAACGTTGGTGGGTGGGGTAAGTAAAATGGCTGTAGAAAAAATTCTGACCACTTTTGAAATTGGCATCCGCATAAAATCTTCATAAAAATGCATTACGAATTCGGCAATATAACTGAAAATTTTCTGCATCACCACTTGCAAAAAAAAAATTCCATTGGCCTGGGCGCCCTTACTTATGTGACAAATGTTAAATCAGAACACGAGATCAGCGTATGACAAAGGTAAAATAAGAGCACACGATCAGCGTATGACAAAAGTGAAAATCAGAGCACAAGACCAGCATATGATAAAAGTAAAATAAGAGCACAAGACCAGCGTACGATAAAAGTAAAATCAGAGCACAAGACAAGCGTATGACAAAAGTAAAATAAGAGCACAAGACCCGCGTATGATAAAAGTAAAATCAGAGCACAAGACCAGCGTATGACAAAAGTGAAAATCAGAGCACAAGACCAGCGTATGATAAAACTAAAATAAGAGCACAAGACCAGCGTATGATAAAAGTGAAAGTCAGAGCACAAGACCAGCGTATGATAAAAGTAAAATCAGAGCACAAGACAAGCGTATGACAAAAGTAAAATAAGAGCACAAGACCAGCGTATGATAAAAGTAAAATAATTATTATAAATTAATCATTAACAACCACTGAGGGGTTAAACCTGGGTTTAGGGGCGCACAACCTCACTCTTATCTCCTATATTCACCTATAAAGACGAACAGTGTACATAAAATATAAACCCTGTTCCACAAATAAATACGAAAGACTCGAGCAGGAAACGTAACACAAACAATACACCCACCTCTCAAGCAGAACACACAGTGTCACACACACTCAGTCATACCACAACAAACACACACACGCGCAATACCATTCCTTCATCTACACACTAAATAGAAAACAACACGCAAGACAAACATAAAGCAAAGTGAACATAGGAGCCCGCCTTGGTACGGTCTGTAGCAATCAATAACTAACTATAAATCAATTAACCATTAACAACCACTGGGGGGTTAAACCTGGGTTTAGGGGCGCACAACCTTTCAATCAAAAAGCCCGCCAACACAGTAAGTAAATACATGTAAAACATCTAACAAAAATTCTCTGACAAGAGTATTAGTAACACGGGAAAGAATTAAACATTCAAGCCCGTGTTAAAAATAACCCACTATGGCAACGGTCAAATTGTATTCCGTTGCCATAGTGGGTTATTTTTAACAAGGGCTTGAATGTTTAATTCTTTCCCGTGTTACTAATAATCCTGTCAGAGAATTTTGTTAGATGTTTTACATGTATTTACTTACTGTGCTGGCGGTCTTTTTGATTGTAAGGTTGTAGAACAGGGTTTATGTTTTATGTACACTGTTCGTCTTTAAAGGTGAATATAGGAGATAAGTGTGAGGTTGGGCACTCCTAAACCCAGGTTTAACCCCCCAGTGGTTGTTAATGGTTAATTTATAATTAATTATTGATTGCTGCTGACCGTACCAAGGCGGGCTCCTATGTTCACTTTGCTTTATGTTTGTTTTGCGTATTGTTTTCTGTTTGGATTGTGGGATTGCGTGTGTGTGTGTGTGTGTGTGTGTGTGTGTGTGTGTGCGTGCGTGCGTGCGTGCGTGTGTGCGTGCGTTTGTCTGTGTGTGAGACGGCTTTGGAATACTGTGGCGTTATTTGACGGAATTTGATGAAATAAAAAGTAGATATTGATAAATTAATCATTTCCCGAGGATACCACAAGAGAATATCGGCGATCGAGTCTATTTTAGCATCAGCTTAAGTCGATAGTAAAGACTAGGTGTTGAATTGCGCTGTTTACCTTGTATCTATAATAGAAGTATAAAAAAAAATTATTTATTTATTTATTTTTTAAAAGGGGGGGGGGGGGGGGGGGGTAATAGATAATAAAGTATGTGTCAAGTACCTGTGCTCGAGACCAGTTAGTACTTGGATAGGTGACCTCCTAGGAATAACGAGTGCCGTAGAAATTTAACTACATTTCTGTCTTTTTTAATTGTTTTTAGATTGGACATTTTCCAGTTTAACACATTCAACCCTAGCGACGAGTTAACTCGTCATTTACAAACAGTGTAGTGCACACGTTTCAAATGTAAACGGTGCACATGGCTTGATAACTGAAAATGACGAGTGAACACGTTATCAGGGATCAATTGGTCAAACAACCATACCATATCATTGACGTTTATATAGTTTGGATCCATATGAGACGCCAAGTTACTGACTACGGAAACCTGCTAGCAACCATCGCCCGGCTTAGTACAATTCTAATATTCTCAGGTACCCGGTTTGTAAATGGCGAGTATTCTCGTCTCTAGGGTTGAATGTGTTTAAACTGCAAAAAAAGTCCAATATAAAGACAAAACTCATTTAAAAAACAACAAAAATCAACAACAAAAAAACAGACAAATAGGAAAAAGCCTGAGGCGCCCGGTATTACCAAGCGGTCACCCATCCAAGTACTGAAAGGGCTCCACGTTGCTTAACTTCGGTGATCGGACGAGAACCGTAGTGTTTAACGTAATATGGCAGTAGACACTGTTGGTCAATTCTTTATAGTGAATATGTTTGTGAAGCATACCGCGTAGATAACCTGCAACTTACTCGTTGGTTAGGATTCAAATCAGTTTCGTATAAACACTGAACGTTATTATACAAGTGGTACTTTCGATATTTCCAAAATTATATGTTCTGAAATGTTCCAGTTTAAAAACATTGTACTTGGTATAAACGAATAGTAAGCCATGTACTATTTCAGCCAATCAGCTTTCTCCATTGCCATAGTTCGTTTGTCTTACTGTATTTTCTATGTCGAATATGTTCTACAGTCTACACACGATACTACGATTCTCGTTTCTACGAAATACCGGTCTACTACGAATAACAACGCAGGTCCCGGCCGATTTTGTTCTTTATCTAACTGTTAAAAGATGCATTATAACGAAAATGCGAAATAACGAAAAACACGTTATTACGATAAGGTTTCGTAGTCCCTTCAAAACAAAAACAGTAGTAAAAAGATGCATTTGTACGAATCGCACCTGTGGGGTTTTTCACACTTACGAAAGAGACATCCGTTGCTCGCGTCGGCATAATTATCCATTGTTTACACACTCGGCTGCCCGATACGCTTTACCGCCCAACCTGTTATGATCAGCACACGGCAGTGTTTGTTTGTAGCAAGTTACACTGCTTAACTATATGTCGCAAATGATAAAAACATAATTTGATATAATTATGCATGTAATTATCTGAGATGTTTTCAATCACACCATATCGTGATTAGCAGACGAGCGTGTTTGTTTGTTGCAATTGTAAATAGAGTGAATAAAGTCAATGTCGCAAAGAATATAAAAATAAGCAACCGTTACACTGATAATCATATCTGCTTACTACGGCTATCATACGTTTATTAACAATATTACATCTGAAACTTCGAAGACGATTCTGCAAGACAATTTTACGACGCTGTAAATTGATATCAGCATTCTGAGATTCAGAATTTTATCAATTTACAATTTCCTAGCAATCTAGTGAAGGACCCGGTCAGCCGGGGGGATAACTGGATAGAAAAAATGTCGGCGACGGGGAAGAGGGGAGTCAACTCGGCGTCTGATCTGGATCAAAATTGTTTGTCACTCATTATCAACTTTTCTTTTGTTAAAAAAGACGACATATTTGAAGCATATGACAGCATCGTAAGGGTTAATAATAAGGCGCGTGCTAGTGTTGCTATCCATTGTGTTATGCTTGCTATGCGTTCTGTTATTTATTGCGTTTAATTTGTATGCATAAATTGTGTTTGTCTGAATAAAAATGTAAACATATTGGTTCGTTGCTTGTGTTTTAAATTGCCTCTTCTTACCAGTGGAGAAAACCTTTTTCTTTCCCGTTTACGCATTCGCGTAGCAGTAAAGTGTAGAAAATTACAGCTTTAAAAAAGATAACTTTCTCACGATTTATTTAAGCAAACATTTTAGAGCCTCATCAGACGCCGGGTTACCCGCCGTTTGATCTGTATGCAATGGAAATTATAGTTTTAGCGTAAACACGTTTATTGGGAATAATGTTTTCTCTGCTGCATGTGTACAATCTGCAGCCAGGCTCTAGATAAAAGGGAGTTTTCTCTGTGTTGTGACTATTCATAAGAAGCGATTTCAAATGGGTTTGTTATGCGCAGTACTTGATGAAAACATAACGGAGAAAATAATGGAAACATTTCGTTTACTCCCTCCTATCTAGAGGTGTATTAGCGGGTCATATCGCTTCTTGTTTTTTACATCACCCAATATAATTCCGTAAAATCGGATCATGGTTCTAGATGCAATGTACATGTACATGTCCCGTATTTAGCGACATTCCACTTACACATGTGGATGTAGATTTAAACGTCAGTGGATTTATATCAGTGTACTAACAAGGAAGACACATTGAACACAAACAGAATAAGTAGATAAAATATATTTATTTTACAACAATAATTACGACAATGCTATTACACATGTCAATAGGACCTACATACGGCATACCAGACCGATGCATGGCAGATACATGTACGAAGAGGTAAGTGGAAATCCCATCGTATTCGGAAGATGCATTGCTACGAAAATGCAATACTACGAACAAATGGCGAGACCCGGTGCCGATTCGTAGTATCGCGTGTAGACTGTATATTATATATTGGCACACGAGTGTGTGTGGGTGCGTTGGTGACACTATCAAAGCGAGGTACGTCATAGGAGTACACAGCAACGAACCGAGGTACCTCCAACAAGCGAGGTAGTTTTTACTAATACCTCGGTAGGTATACCTCGCATTTAGCATGCTCAGTTCAAGATATAAACGCACACAAAATATCTCGAGTACCTCGGTTTGCTTTTCTACTACCTGTTTGTGTGTCGGTGTGTGTTTGCACACAGTCGATAACGATATTTGTAGGTGATGTGTGAGTGTACCTCGTTTTGTAGGTGATGTGTGTGTGTGTTTTTTTACCTCGATTTGAAACAGAGTTTTTGCCCATTACCTACCTCGTTTTGTCGGTCTAGTGTTGATCGGTAATTCTTTATAAATTCCATATTTTCTTCACATCATTTGAAACTGTGACTGTCCTGAAAACCTTTTGTCATATTTGCCTTAAGTGTTTTGGCTTATAAAGCGTACACCTCGGTATGAGGGTGTGAAACGTGTACCTCTGTCGGATAGTAAAACCAGTATGGGTGTGTGTGTGTTTGTTATGGTATGGCTGTGTGTGTTCTGCTTTAGAGATGGGTGTATTGTTTGTGTTGCGTTTCCTGCTTGAGTCTTCTTTCGTTTTTATTTGTCTTGTCATAGAACAGGGTAATGAATATCTGAAGTATGTTTATGGCTTCGTCATCATTTGAGGGTGTTGTAAAACTGGAGTTGACCCGACATGCTTGAGCAGATTTCTGCTCAGATAGCAAATTGCTTATTTTTATTCTTAAGACTTGTAGACCAAATATAGTTGTGATTTTGGTCACGGTAGCTGCGAGATATGTTTCTGCAACTACCGGTGTATATATTTTAGGTTGATGTTGCATTTTTAGTGTTTTAAGAGAGATTTTCTATCTTGGCCATTTTCTACTATATAACCATATAGAGGAAATTGGCTCAGGTGTGAAATCTTATTAAATAAACATAAATTCAGTAGAAACTCAGCCTGATTAGGCATTTATACTTTATTTCTACCTTTTCTAATAGTTTTTGATGGATGACATTGTTTGGATCCTGAGTTACCTGCTCAAATGTAGATCTGTTTACATTTGACAGGTGACCCAAGTCTCCCATTCAGACTCTAATAAATGCAATATCTCCTTGTACAGGGATGTTTTTCACACATTTAAATGCCTACTATGTAGACTTTTGTTGTCGTAATGTTTTTCACATGTTTATTTGTTTGAGTAGAGCCAGGTAATTCTGTAATTTAGATTTATTGTGTTGAGGAGCTAGATCCTTAGTAAAGATAGGCATTCAAAATGGCCGCCAGCTGAAAAAGCAATGATTTGCTCTTACAATTGGGGCTTTATCTCTGTCAATAAATTACTATAAATTCTAGATTTATACTCATAATGTGTCTAAAGGTTTGAAGTTCATGATAGATATTTTTAGGGAACTTGATAAAGTAGGATTTTTGTGTATTTGATGATTTTCGGCTGATATCTGGGTCTAGAAATTCTAGACCCTTCACTGCTCATATTTTGAAACATCACTTATATATTGTATTTGGCCACTCTGAATATAGATTTGATAGTTTTGATTTAATAGCTGTTATTTGAGCTACTTTTTTGTAATTTAGAATGTGTCTTTATAATAAGTAATTATTTTGTATTTAGCCCTAAAAACAGGAAGGGCTATTATTTGCCCTCAGCCAATCAGAAGGCTTGATTAGGGTCATGTGATTGAAGGCTCTCTCAAAGGCTATATATTGAGGGAAATTTCTCAGTCACAACACACTAACTCAGACCAGCAACTAGAAAGATGCATTCTACCCTGCCTTACACTGGCAGGTTAGGATTAGTTCTTCTAGGTGAAACTTATTTATTATTTAAATACACTTAGGAACATTTTCTGCTTTATTTAACTACATTTCTAAATTGAGTGTGTCACTTTTAAAGCCATTTAACTTAGCACCATTTTTGGTCTTTACTTCTTGCTTTAAGCATTTTGGCTGTTTGCTATTTTAGATCCTTTTGCTGAATTATTGTTTGCATTTAAAGCAGCACATTTTAACTTTATCTGGCTTTAGTCATTTGTGTAAATAATGCTTTTATTCTTTAGATTAGATTAGATTAGAACTGTTTGATATAAAATACAAGTGGTTAACACTGATTTTATTCTTTTGTTTTACTTATTTAGTTTTTTCTGACCATTTGGTCAGTGGTGTCCATCCTGACAACTGTTTATCTCACTAATGTTATGTAAAACACCACATCTCTTTTCGTAACATTGGCAAGGTAAACAACCTTAGTTAAAACCCAGTTTTTGGGTTTGCCTTCCGCTCGTTAAATACCCGTTTTAAAACCCAGCCTTTTAACAAGGGTATGGTTTGCTGCATTTTCCGTCATCATCCTCTGTCCGTCTATGAAGACGATGAGTTGCGCCATGAAGAGTTGGGGCTAGAACTCCAAATTGTTGCATTTGCCTGCTGCAGTTGTCACAGATGTAGTCCGAGTTTTTTTTGAAGAGCTTGCACAACCAGATGGTAGAGGCTATCGGCACGACCGTCGTGCCGATAAGCTTTCTAATCTGCACGACGGTCGTGCGGATAAGGATTCTTATCGGCACGACCGTCGTGCGGATAAGAAAGCTTATTCGCACGACGGTCGTTCCTATACTAGTCGTGCGAATTAGAAAGCTTATTCGAAAGAATGCCATTCCGATACTATATTGTCCGTAGCTTTACGAAGTTCGTCGTAAGCCCTATCGTTATTTAAAACAATGTACATGTGAACAGTACAATAGACTAGTCCTATGCATAATATGAAGACCCTGATCAGAGGGATGTAGCGGCATGATTTGAAAAAAATTCTAATTTGAAAAATTTTAACAAATCATGTCAATTTTTCAAATAATGTTTTCACAGTCGACATGATTTGAAAAAAAACTTAATTTTAATTTTTTTTACAAATCATGTCGAAAACCGGCATCTGTAAATTTGATTCAACATGATTTGAAAAAAATACAGTTGAGTTATTTGAATGTGAAATAAGACAGTCAGTAGAAATAGTAGCTTCATAAATGGCATGCATGTATCTAATGGGGCTGCACATTTTGAATGGAGGCATGCCAAGGTCATCCTTGGAGGTCAAATATATAGGTGAATGTCATAACTTCTAAGTCAGTATATATAATTACTTAATAATTGGCATGCACGTGCATCTCATGGAGCTACACAGTTTGAATGGAGACATGTCAAGGTCAAGGTCATCCTTCAATGTCATGGGCGGAAAGCCGGACATAGCGTAGTTTCACAAAAGCATATTGTTTCTTCTTTGTTTAAGGATTTCTTTTTTTTCGAAATTCTACCCTAACCGAAAACCCTGGATCTACACCTAGATGTGCAGGCAACATGATGCGTTTGTAAAACAACGGTTTGTCCCCCCTTTCCGCCCTTGACCTTGACATGCCTCCTTTCCAAATGTGCAGCTCCATAAGATGCACACGCATGCCAATTATGAAGTAATGTTATCTACTAGCTCAAAAATTATCACATTGGCCTATATATTTGACATCGAAGGATGATCTTGCCTCCTTTTAAACTGTGCAGCTCCATGAGATGCAAAGGCATGCCAATTATGAAGTAATTCTATCTACTGACTCAAAAGTTATGACTTTCACCTAATCATTTGACTTTCAACGACGACCTTGACCTTGACATGCAAAATGTGCAGCCCCATGAGATACAAATACATGCCACTTATGAGGCTTTTATTTCTACTGACTGTCTTATTTCACATTTATAAACACTTGTTTAAGTGGGTAATGACTTATTGTTGGCAAATATGGTTTATGAATAGTAAAGTAGTAAATCCTAGTGTATAGCAAATAGTATATGTGTTGTTTGTTGTTGTATTATTGCTAATGATGTGTGTGTGTACATGTATATATGTTCATTGTCATATTCACAAATTCATTCACTATTGGTAAAAAATTTCCACTACTACGTAATTTTGAGAAAAACAGCAGACGACAATCTCAAGCAGACGATATGGCAGCTGTGAAAGACTTAGACATAAAAACATCTTGTTTCGGGAACAGCGGCAATCGTCGTTGTAAGGAGGAAATCAGCGTGCCGTTGTAGGAAGGGAGCACTACCATTCAAATAGATTATCTAGTTAGTACTTGATATCCTGTTCACCTATTCACCCCTTGAAACTTTTAATTGACGATTCCAATTTCAAAATAAGTCTAGTCCATTTTTGACTATTAAAGGTTGCTTTTAACAATATATTTCAAAATGAAACAATGTAAGGGCTCTCTGATCAGGGTCTAAGTCTAATCCTCACAGGTACACTGTTTGTAAATGACGAGTATACTCGTCACTAGGGTTGAATAACAATATTTTCTCAATCTCGGAAATACGGAGAAAGGACGGGATCTAGATCTACAATGTTTAGTTTGATAAGCCATTATATTGCAGGTATTGTCGTGCGGATAAGGAATAGTATCGGCACGACGGTCGTGTGGATAAGCAGTATAATCTGCACGATGGTCGTGCGGATAAGAGTTATTATCGGCACGACAGTCGTGCGAATAAGAACTGTTATCCGCACGACCGTCGTGCCGATAGACACTTTCCAACCAGATACCTTTCATTCTACTCTCTTCTGTCTTTCTTTGTTGCTTCTGCTCTTTTGTCTCTCTTCCTCTGTTCTCTCTTCCTCTGATCTGATCTGATCTCGTGTCCCCTGGATGAGTTATCTTCTGCTCTTCCATGACGAGATGTCCATGACAGCGGACCTGAGGTATTTCTTGCACATATCGATGTACGCAAGGTTCATTCTGGTTCAAGTCTGCCTTTGTCCATTGTATGCATGTGGCCAAGCCAGCACAGACGTCTCTAGCTCAGTATGGCAAACATAAGGGTGCTTAAGACACATGCCTGGTAGATGCCTGCTGTATGTGGAGATTTAGGGTTTTGTTCTACCAGACTCTTTTGGACATCTCACTGGTGTCCTTGCCAATGTGGGCATTGATTTCTGCATCAAGGGAAATACTTTCTGAGATGAATGAGCCTGGGCACCTAACCATGTCTATATTTGCTAACTGCAACCCACTAACGAAATGGCAGGACGAAATAGGGCATTCTTAACCATAATTTCAGTCTTCTTGATGCTGATTGGCAGAACAAACTCTCGGAAGGTACCGGTATTTGAAAAACGGTCCATAAGCTGCTGTTAGCTTGCAAGGGTAGCATCATCTGCAAACAACTCTCCTCTGATCAGGTTACGAGCGACCTTTGATTTAGCACGGACGCAATCTAGGTTGCAGAGTTTATCATCATGTCTGGTGTGGATGTAGACACAAACAACTACATGGTACAGGAGCAGAATAAAACAGATTCCGAAGAGTGTTGGAAGGAGCATACATTCTCATGTTTGACACCACTGAGCATGTTCAAAGGCTCGGATGTGTCCTAGACAGAGATGACGGTCCCTTGCATGTCCTAGTGGAATGACTTTATGAGGCTGAGTAGCTTTGGAGGACAGTCTACCCGTTGTAGAAGGCTACACAATCAGCTGCGGCTGACAAAGGCATTGATGAGGTAGACAAAGGCCAAGTACAAGGGTTGACAGGAATCCGCATTGCGCCTTTGGGTAGACTCGTTCAGCTAGTACCTTTCTGAGCAACACTCAATAATACTTTGGCGAAACTATTGATTCCTTGGTAGTTGTTGCAGTCAGATCGCTCATCCTTGGTTTTGTACAGTGTCACCATCTTAGCATCTCTCATGTCCTGTGGTACCTGACCCTTACCGCTTGATAAGGCTTTAGTAGCCTTTTCTAGATCTGACATGGTAGGTACAGTATTCAGTTTGCTCCTAGTTGAGAGTGCATGTATGATAGCTAAGGCTTCCTGGAAAGCTGCATATGCGTTCTCGCTGGAGGACCGTTGCATATCTAGGTCACAGGAGCTAAAAAAAGATTGTTTAAAAAAAATTAAAAATTCTTCTCTGAAACCACAGTACCCTGAGCTTAGATATTTTGCACAAAGCACCATCTACAGGTCCTCTATCAAGATTGTTCAAATTATGTCCCTGGGGTCAAAAATGACCCCGCCCCGGGGGTCACAAATTTACATTGAGTTATATAGTTGTAGTGAAATCTTCAAACCTCTTTTTCTCTTAAACTAATGTGGCTAGAGCTTTGATATATGGCATGATAAAACTTCTAGAGGTACTTTACCAATACTGTTCAAATGGTTCCCGTCCATTGCATATCTAGGTCACAGGAGCTAAAATAGATTGTTTCAATAAAATTAAAAAAAATCTTCTTCTCTGAAACCACAGTACCCTGAGCTTAGATATTTTGCACAAAGCATCATCTACAGGTCCTCTATCAAGATTGTTCAAATTATGTCCCTGGGATAAAAAATGACCCCGCCCCAGGGGTCACAAATTTACATAGAGTTATATAGTGAAATCTTCAAAACCTCTTCTTCTCTGAAATTAATGTGGCTAGAGTTTTGATATATGGCATGGTGAAACTTCTAGAGGTACTTTACCAATATTGTTCAATTAGATCCGGTCCATTGCATATCTAGGTCACAGGAGCTATTAATAAAAGAAATCATTTAAAGCTTCAAAAATCTTCTTGTCTTCTACCCTGAGCTTATCTATTTGGCACACAGTATCATCTATAGGTCCTCTATCAAGATTGTTCAAATTATGTTCCTGGGGTGAACATTTACCCTGCCCCGGGGGTCACACAATTACATAGAGTTATATAGCAAAATCTTGAACATCTTCATCTCTGAAACTAATACATGTATGGCCAGAGCTTTGATATTTGGCATGGTGACACATCTTGAGGTGCTTTAACAAATTTATTCAAATGGTTCCGGTACATAGCATAAATAGGTCAAAGGAGCTATAAATAGATTTTTTTTTCATTTAAAGCTTCAAAAATCGTCCTGTCTGAAACCACAGTACCATGAGCTTAGCTATATAAACAAAGCATCATCTATAGGTCCTCTATCAAGATTGTTCAAATTATGTCACTGGGGTCAAAATTGACAAGCATGGGAGTCACAAATTTACATTGAGTTATATAGTAAAATCTTCAAACGTCTTCTTCTTTGAAACTAATGTGGCCAGAGCTTTGATATTTTGCATTGTGACACATCTAGAGGAACTTAACCAATATTGTTCAAATGACTCCGGTTCGTTGCATATCTAGGTCACATGAGCTAAAAATAGATTTTTTCAATGAAAACTTTAAAAAATCTTCTTCTCAATACACCACGTACAGTACCATGAGCTCAGATATTTGGCACAAAACATCATCCACTCAGCAATTGGCAATATCATTATAATTGTCATAACTTCTCAGCTTTTCAAGATATTTTACATTTACATCAATTACATCAATTGTTCCAGGTGAGCGATTATGGGCCGCATACGGCTCTTGTTTTATTTTGCTCTTTGTAATGGTTTGGCCATCTTTTATCATAAGAGGTATCGTCTGCCTCTAGTATTACCAGTATATATGCTTGCTATATGGGAGCGCACAGGTCCAACCAGTAGCCATTGGCACGATTCCTGCTCGCCTTTTGACTTGCAGCTCTAGCTTTATTTAGACAGGTTAGATTATGCTGTTTTGGACTCCTTTTCATCTTGTCAGAGCGTGATTTTTTGCCTCAGAAAGAAGTTCTAGTGTTCGAAGTTTTGCTTCAAACCAATCAATACATGAATTGTTCCGTCATTCAAACTAGACAAATTAACTACTTGCCTGTTCATTCAGAACCTTTACAGTTAAATTCATGTTAAATGGCAGATAAACATACATTGACTAATATTTCATTCCCTCTGTTGACTTATTCTTCGTTTTAGTTTTGAGAGTGTAAAGCAATGCCCATTACGATAATGTTGTTACTAAAAGGGAGATAATTTGAACTTTTGTGACATTGTCTCTTCAAACCTATTCCAAATGTTATTGTTATTTTTCTTTACTTGAAAGTTTAGGCAGATTTGTAACTTTAAAACAAAATTTGCATAAAATGATTTGTCTAGATTCAAAATTACAACAAAATAGGAGAATGATCTCCCTTTTCTAGGTAAATAACCCTAATAAAATTAACATGTGGGGTATTTTACCAACATATGAATCGATGTGAGGTATTTACACCTAGTTTAGGTAAATATTCATATTAAAAAGGTTTTTTGTCTACATATTGTCATTTTGACATGTTTGGTATATTTAACTGGCGACCATCTTGGAAAATGTCAGCCATAGCCACACATAAAATTTTTACGATGGCACTATAGCTGAAATTGTTTTGAATTATGTATTCTATACATATACAACGAGTGTTGTTTTCGCTATGTTGGGCATCCATAGAAATATGACACCTTCTTGCCCTGAATTTGGTGTAATTTGTCACGTTTTTTGTAGGAAAAGCATAATAAAAAGACCCCTGTATAAAATTAAAAAGCACGATTTGTTCAAAAGTAACTAGATCTGATTTGCAAAGCATATTTCTATCTGAAACAAGCAATTACATGCAGACATCCCACTGATTTAGACCCTGAAGTATTTTTAAAGTATTACAACAGTGGCGGCCAAGTGGCCGCCAGGGAGGTCAGAGGTCTAATCGAACTTGGCACTATAGCCATTTTTCTTTCTTATGCCAATATATGCATGTGTGCCAAGATTCATGCTTTTACCACAAAGTGCATCTATCCGCTGGACTACATCACTAATAGTGAATGAATGGCAGGAAATGCAAATTAATAAATTGAACAAGAAGAAAAACTCTATAAATGACAGACATCACAGATTTTCTATTGCCCTGTCCACAGGGACCCGACACGATAAATTTTTGAGAGAAAAAAAATTGTCAGAAGGTATATATAGAGACAATAGGTACAACTGATCCTCAGTATATTCTCACCCTATAGAGACAAAACCGGGCATATCATGAACAATAATTGATGAAACGTCACCCTGTTTAGCTCACCTGAGCCAAAGGCTCAAGGTGAGCTATTGGGATGGCCCTGTGTCCTTAACCAATATTGTTCAAATGGTTCCGGTCGGTTGCATATCTAGGTCACAGGAGATAAAAATAGTTTTTTATGCTCCCCTTTAGGGGCATGATTCGCTCACATGAGAATAGCTGACAAAATGGAGATAATGTTTTATGTCCAGTACGGGGTCATTTTTTACCTGTAGATGATGATATGTGCCAAATATCTAAGATCAGGGTAGTAGGGTTTTAGACAAGAAGATTTTTTAAGTTTTCATTAAAAACAATTCTTAGCTCCTGTGACCTAGATATGCAACAGACCAGAACTATTTTATTGTCACCATGCCATATATCAAAGCTCTGGCCATATAAGTTTCAGAGGAGAAGACGTTTGAAAATGTCACTATATAACTATGTAAAACTGTGACCCCTGGACCGGGGCCAACTTGAAGAAATTTGATAGAGGATTTGTAGATGATGCTATCTAATTTTAGCTCATGTGATATGCAACCTACCGGAACCATTAGAATAAAATACGTAAAAGATATTTAGAATGTCACCATACCGAATAGCAAAGCTCTAGTCATGTAAGTGTCGGAGAAGCAGACGTTTGAAATTTTCACAATATAAAACTGTGACCCCGGGGCTTGGCCAAATTTGACTCTAGGGGAATAATTTGATAGAGGACATGTAGGCGATGCTTTGTGCCAAATAGCTAAGCTCTTGCCCTTGTAGTTTCAGACAAGAAGATTATTTTAAGTTTCCATTGAAGAAAAAAAAACCACTAATTTTAGCTCCTGTGACCTAGTTATGCAACGGACCAGAACCATTTGAACAATTTTGGTAAAGGACATCTAGAAG
This sequence comes from Gari tellinella, assembly GCA_922989275.2. Lineage (NCBI taxonomy): Eukaryota > Metazoa > Mollusca > Bivalvia > Cardiida > Psammobiidae > Gari > Gari tellinella. The sequence goes on from OV277865.1 coordinate 59,345,002, forward strand.
TGTCACCATGCCAAATATCAAAGCTCTGGCAACATTAGTTTCAGAGAAGAAGACGTTTGAAAAGTTCACTATATGTATCAGTTTTACATAGACTTCTACAGGAAAACCTAATTCCGAGTTGTTTCAGTTTCATGCAACAGTCCACATACATGCAATTACAAATTTCATTATGCATGGAGTATAACACAATAGTACCTCAGGTGAGCGATTTAGGGCCACATGCGATGCGGCTCTTGTTTAGTTTTTAGCTCACCTGGCACGAAGTGCCAAGGTGAGCTATTGTGATCGCCCTGTGTCCGTCGTCGTCCGTCAGTCCGTCCGTCGTCAATTTTTTTCTTTAAAGATCTTCTTCTTGGAAACTACTGGGCCAATTTCTTTAAAACTTCATAGGATTGTTCCTTGTAGGGTACTCTCTCAGATTTCTTCAAATATAGGTCATCCAATTGAAATTGTGGTTGCCATGGCAACCAATTGAAAAAAATTAAAAATCTTCTTGTCAAAAACTACAAGTCCGAATTGAAAATATTTTTACCCAAATGTGTCATTGGTGACCCTCTATCAGATTTCTTAAAATAATCTTCCTATCTTAAAAAACATGGCCGCTAGTGGGTGGGGCAGATTTTCCTTATATGGCTATATAGTGAAAACTTTAAAAATCTTCTTGTCTGAAACCGCTGGTCCGATTTAAAAGTAATGTCACACAAATGATCCATGGGTGACCCTCTACCAGATTTCTTAAAATAATTTTCCTATCTTAAAAAACATGGCGGCAAGTGGGTGGGGCAGATTTTCCTTTCATGGCTATATAGTAACAACTTTAAAAATCTTCTTCTGTGAAACTACTGGTCCAAATTAAAAATAATTTTACACATATGATCCATTTATGATTCTCTAACAGATTTTTTAAAATCATTTTTTTTTTCTTTAAAATCATGGCCGCCAGTGGGTGGGGCAAGTTTTCCTTATATTTCTGTATAGAAAATCTTTAAAAATCTTTTTCTCTGAAACTATTGGTCTGATTTAAGAATATTTTCACACAAATAATGATTCATGGGTGACCCTTTGCCAGTTTTCTTCAAATGATCTTTCTAGCTCAAACATGGCCGCCAGAGAATGGGGATGAATTTACCAACGATGGCTTATAGTGAAAACTTTACAATTTCTGGTTCATTACCATGACCGTAACATGGGTACCAGGTGAGCGATTTAGGGCCGCATGCGGCTCTTGTTAATGAACCCTGCACTGTAAAACCACTATACAATTAACATTGTACGGTAAAACCACTATAAAATGATGACTGTACGGCAAAACCCCTATATAATGAACACTACACGGTAAACCACTGCATTGTATAGTGGTTTTGCCCTGCAGTGTTGAAACATATGTGTTCATAGTATATTTGTTTAACCGTGCAGTGTTCATTGTATAATGGATTTACCGTGCACTGATCATTGTATAGTGGTTTTTTCGTGCAGTGTTCATCGTATAGGGGGTTTACCGTGTAGTGTTCAGTGTTTAGTGGTTTTGCCATGTAGTGTTCATTGTATAGTTGTTTTACCGTGCAGAGTTCATTGTATAGTGGTTAACCCGTGCAGTGTTCATTTAAGAGTGATTTTTCCGTGCAGTGTTCATTTAAGAGTGGTTTTACCATGCATTGTTCAATGATTAGTGATTTTACCGTGCATTGTTATTGTACATGAATAGTGGTTTGACCATGCAATGTTTATTGTATAATTGGTTTTACCGTGCAGGGTTCATTTTATAGTGGTTTTACCATGCAGAGTTCATTGTATAGTGGTTTTACCATGCAGTGTTCATTGTATAGTGGTTTTACCAGAGAAAGAAAACTATTTCTGGCGTGTAATACTGATCGTGCATTTTTTACAAATGACACGGTTAAGCATTACACTATGTGGACTTGCACCGATGTCTGTAAATCACTATCATTTCTTCTGGATAATATTTATGTACGTTTTGGGAGTACCATATACCGCCAAGTGATTGGTATCCCCATGGGTACAAACTGCGCGCCCCTTGTAAATTCTTTTATAGAAATCTTCCTCTCATTAACAAGTATAAATGTAACTTAAAGTCTTTTCTGCGGCAAGGTATTTCACATCCGGAGTTTTATGGTGATGTGATTTACAGACTTCGTAAGATTCTTGTGAAACGTATTAGATTTTTCCTAAAAAAAGATTATGATCCAACTACATGTATATTGCTGCGTACTTCACGTTTGGTTGTCGATCAATCTACAATTGATAAATATGCTTTCCTCTTTGGTTGTGCGACGACAGACAGGGCTAAGCCCGACATGATGATGTATCTCTAAAGCCGTCCTTAACCGGGAGAGTTATGTCGGATTTTCGTGCTTTGTTTTTTCTCTCCCTCTCTGTCGTACCCTAAACCCATCCTCGTGACTACAGACTAATCGCTTGCTTGAGTACAATTTGACCGTTGCCATAGTGGGTTATTTTTAACACGGGCATGAATGTTTAATTAATTCCCGTGTTACTAATAATCTTGTCATAGAATTTTTGTTAGATGTTTTACATGTGCTGGCGCACTTCACGTTTGGTTATCGATCAATCTACAATTGATAACTATGCTTTCCTCTTTGGCTGTGCGACGACAGACAGGACTTACATGTATTTACTTACTTTGCTGGCGGTCTTTTTGATTGTAAGGTTGTGGAACAGGGTTTATATGTTATGTACACTGTTCGTCTTTATAGGTGAATATGGGAGATAAGTGTGAGGTTGGGCGCCACTAAACCCAGGTTTAACCCCCCAGTGGTTGTTAATGGTTAATTTATAATTAATTATTGATTGCTGCTGACCGCACCAAGGCGGGCTTTATGTTTGTCTTGCGTATTGTTTTCTGTTTGGTGTGAGGGATTGCGCGTGTGTGTGTTTGTTGTGTGTGTGTGTGTGTGTTTGTTATGGTATTGCTGTGTGTGTGTTCTGCTTTAGAGTTGGGTGTATTGTTTGTGTTGCGTTTCCTGCTTGAGTCTTCTTTCGTATTTATTTTTTGATTTTAAGGTTGTGGAACAGGGTTTATATTTTATGTACACTGTTCGTCTTTATAGGTGAATATAGGAGATAAAAGTGAGGTTGGGCGCCCCTAAACCAAGGTTTAACCCCCCAGTGGTTGTTATTGATTAAAAACAACCTTTCAATGAACACTTCATGATAAAACCACTACATAATGAACACTGCACGGTAGAACTACTATACAATGAACAATGCGCGGTAAAATCAGTAAACAATGAACACTGTATGATTTAATCATTATACAACTAACACTTCCTGGTTAAACTACTATTCAATGGACACTTTATGGTAAAACCACTATACAATGAACACTACATAGTAAAACATTTATACAATGAACACTGCACGGTAGTACCACTATACAATGAACACTACACGTTAAAACTTCTTTACAATGAACACTGTACGGTAGAATCAAAGTAGAATCACTATACAATGAACATTGCAGGGTAAAACCACTTTACAATTAACACAGCACGGTAAAACAACTATGAACACTGCATGGTAAAACCATTTTACAATGAACATTGCACGGTAAAAACCCTATACAATAAACACTGCACGGTAAAACCACTATACAATGAACAGTGCACGGTAAAACCACTTTACAATGAACACTGAACGGTAAAACCACTATACAATTAGCGCTGCCTGTTTAAAATTACTAAAGAATGAACACTGCATGGCAAAACTCCTATATAACGAACACTGCATGGTAAAACCACGAAATAAATCAACACCGCACGGTAAAACCATTATATAATGAACGCTGCAAGGTAAAACCCCTATACAATGAACACTGCACGGGAAAACCATTTTACAATGGTAAAACACTTATACAATAAAGACTGCACAATAAAATGACTCTAAAATTAACACTGCACTGTTCCACAACTATACAATGAACACTGCACGGCAAAACCACTTTACAATCAACACTGCACGGTAAAAAAATAAACCAATGAACACTGCAGGATAAAACCACTTTACAATGAACACTGCACGGTAAAAAAATAAACCAATGAACACTGCAGTATAAAACCACTTTACAAAAAATAGTGTACGCTAAAACTACTATACAATGAAATGAACACTGCCTGCAAAAACTACAATACCAATATAAAATATTTACATTGACCCTGTAAAGTCTTTATGTAATCCTATTAAAAAATATGCAGTCATCTGCCGATGAACCTACACGTTGAATCTGGATTTAGCCAGTTCGTATTTCGCCCGTGCTATTCGTAAACTTCTTCAAATAAACTACATAGGGCACTTAACACTAAGCTCCCATTGGTCGACGGTCATATGACACTCGCGGAGTGAAATTCTTAACAAAAAACTACAAGGGTCAGAGCTTAGATATTTGACACATATCATCAGCTTTAGGTTCTCTATCAAGTTTATTCAAATTATTCCCCTGGGGTCAAAACTGGCCCTGCCCCGGGGGTCGCAGTTTTAAAAGGAATTATACAGTAAAGTTTTGACCAGATTGTCATCTGAAGCTAATGTGGCCAAAGCTTTGATATTTGGCATAGTATTTATGATATTTGATATGTAGCGAACATGCTAAGATAGCGAAATTCCAGGTGGCCAAAGGTCCTGAAATCTTTCAAAGCCTTTCAAAATAGGTGAAAATGTTGTCTGGGTGACAAAAAACTTGGATCTGGGTATGGTGCAAAACAACTCGGTGTCTTATGCAGATCCAAGCTGTTTGCAAATATCACTACAGAAAGAAACGGATTAATGAGTGATTGCATTGGTGGATGAGTTGGGTTTTACAGTACTGCGATGCAAAATAGGTCATATAGCGATGAGGAATTATAAGATGAGATGCTGATGATTTCAGGAAGACGATTTAGGCTTATCCCATTCGTCCGAATCAGAGCATGGGATCAAAACAACCGATGACAAATCAGTTCAGATTTCGATCTGAACACGTTCAGTCAGAAGTACTTAAAAGATCACATATACGCGGATAAGTCTACATATTGAAAGCCTGTACATCATTTGGAGGTGTAGATGCCAAATCGGAAATATTTGCATTTTTACACATTGAAGCAAAATACATCGATATTTCATTTCAGATAAGTCTATTCTGACATTACCTCATAGTTACATGTGCTATGTAGAGTGTAGAATGTCTTAACACTCAAACCGGCAAGAAACAGAGAAGCTCAACTTGATTATATGCCAGTCTGAAAAGACAAGGCCTTGAGAAAGGCTACGTCTCAAGGGATAAATTCCTTCCTTAGTGCTTTACTTTCTAGAAGGAGGACTCGTGATATAGAATTCGCCGAGACCATAGACAGCTATGTTAAAAGGATGTCTGAAGATGAGTACAAATTGAAAGAATCTGTGGGAGATATTCACTGGCATAAGGATAATGGGTGTTATTCAACATACACTACGTTGCAAGATCACACATTGACCCTGCCACTGGTAGTGATGACAAGAGCCCCATGGGGCATTTTCGCCCACCTGAGAATAACTGACAAAATGGAGATAATTATTTATGTCCAGGAAGGGGTCATTTTTTACCCGAAGGGCATAATTTGAACAATATTGTAAAGGGACCTGTAGATGATGCTATGTGCCAAATATCTAAGATCAGGGTAGTAGGGTTTTAGACAAGGAGATTTTTGTAAGTTTTCATAGAAAAAAAATCTATTTTTAGCTCCTGTGACCTACATATGCAACAGACTGAAACCAGTTGAACAAAATAGGTAAAGGATATCTAAAAGTGTGACCATGCTGAATATCAAAGCTCTGGCCATATTAGTTTCAGAGAAGAAGACGTTTTGAAAATTTCACTATATAACTCTATGTAAAACTGTGACCCCCGGGGCGGGACAATTTTGACCCCATGGCGCATAATTTGAACAAACTTGATAGAGGACCTGTAGGCGATGCTATGTGCCAAATATCTAAGCTCTGGCCCTTGTAGTTTCAGACAAGTAGATTTTTTAAGGTTTCATAGAAAAAAAATCTATTTTTAGCTCCTGTGACCTAGTTATGCAACCGACAAGAACCATTTGAACAATTTTGGTATAGGACATCTAGAAGTGTCACCATGCCAAATATCAAGGCTCTGGCCATATTAGTTTCAGAGAAGAAGACGTTTGAAAATTTCACAATATTACTCTATGTAAAACTGTGACCCCCGGGGCGGGGCCAATTTTGACCCCATGGGCATAATTTGAAGAAACTTGATAGAGAACCTGTAGATGATGTTGTGTGTCAAATATTTAAGCTAAAGCTCTGGCCATATAAGTTTAAGAGAAGAAGCCGTTTTGAAAATTTCACTATATAACTCTATGTAAAACTGTGACCCCGGGGCAGGGCCAATTTTGACCCCAGGGGCATAATTTGAACAAACTTGATAGAGGACCTGTAGGCGATGCTATGTGCCAAATATCAAAGATCTGGCCCTTGTAGTTTCAGACAAGTAGATTTTTTAAGGTTTCATAGAAAAAAAATCTATTTTTAGCTCCTGTGACCTACATATGCAACAGACTGAAACCAGTTGAACAAAATAGGTAAAGGATATCTAAAAGTGTGACCATGCTGAATATCAAAGCTCTGGCCATATTAGTTTCAGAGAAGAAGACGTTTTGAAAATTTCACTATATAACTCTATGTAAAACTGTGATCCCCGGGGCGGGACAATTTTGACCCCATGGCGCATAATTTGAACAAACTTGATAGAGGACCTGTAGGCGATGCTATGTGCCAAATATCTAAGCTCTGGCCCTTGTAGTTTCAGACAAGTAGATTTTTTAAGGTTTCATAGAAAAAAAATCTATTTTTAGCTCCTGTGACCTAGTTATGCAACCGACCAGAACCATTTGAACAATTTTGGTATAGGACATCTAGAAGTGTCACCATGCCAAATATCAAGGCTCTGGCCATATTAGTTTAAGAGAAGAAGACGTTTGAAAAGTTCACAATATTACTCTATGTAAAACTGTGACCCCCGGGGCGGGGCCAATTTTGACCCCATGGGCATAATTTGAAGAAACTTGATAGAGAACCTGTAGATGATGCTGTGTGTCAAATATTTAAGCTAAAGCTCTGGCCATATAAGTTTCAGAGAAGAAGCCGTTTTGAAAATTTCACTATATAACTCTATGTAAAACTGTGACCCCGGGGCAGGGCCAATTTTGACCCCAGGGGCATAATTTGAACAAACTTGATAGAGGACCTGTAGGCGATGCTATGTGCCAAATATCAAAGCTCTGGCCCTTGTAGTTTCAGACAAGTAGATTTTTTAAGGTTTCATAGAAAAAAAATCTATTTTTAGCTCCTGTGACCTACATATGCAACAGACTGAAACCAGTTGAACAAAATAGGTAAAGGATATCTAAAAGTGTGACCATGCTGAATATCAAAGCTCTGGCCATATTAGTTTCAGAGAAGAAGACGTTTTGAAAATTTCACTATATAACTCTATGTAAAACTGTGACCCCCGGGGCGGGACAATTTTGACCCCATGGCGCATAATTTGAACAAACTTGATAGAGGACCTGTAGGCGATGCTATGTGCCAAATATCTAAGCTCTGGCCCTTGTAGTTTCAGACAAGTAGATTTTTTAAGGTTTCATAGAAAAAAAATCTATTTTTAGCTCCTGTGACCTAGTTATGCAACCGACAAGAACCATTTGAACAATTTTGGTATAGGACATCTAGAAGTGTCACCATGTCAAATATCAAGGCTCTGGCCATATTAGTTTCAGAGAAGAAGACGTTTGAAAATTTCACAATATTACTCTATGTAAAACTGTGACCCCCGGGGCGGGGCCAATTTTGACCCCATGGGCATAATTTGAAGAAACTTGATAGAGAACCTGTAGATGATGTTGTGTGTCAAATATTTAAGCTAAAGCTCTGGCCATATAAGTTTCAGAGAAGAAGCCGTTTTGAAAATTTCACTATATAACTCTATGTAAAACTGTGACCCCGGGGCAGGGCCAATTTTGACCCCAGGGGCATAATTTGAACAAACTTGATAGAGGACCTGTAGGCGATGCTATGTGCCAAATATCAAAGCTCTGGCCCTTGTAGTTTCAGACAAGTAGATTTTTTAAGGTTTCATAGAAAAAAAATCTATTTTTAGCTCCTGTGACCTACATATGCAACAGACTGAAACCAGTTGAACAAAATAGGTAAAGGATATCTAAAAGTGTGACCATGCTGAATATCAAAGCTCTGGCCATATTAGTTTCAGAGAAGAAGACGTTTTGAAAATTTCACTATATAACTCTATGTAAAACTGTGACCCCCGGGGCGGGACAATTTTGACCCCATGGCGCATAATTTGAACAAACTTGATAGAGGACCTGTAGGCGATGCTATGTGCCAAATATCTAAGCTCTGGCCCTTGTAGTTTCAGACAAGTAGATTTTTTAAGGTTTCATAGAAAAAAAATCTATTTTTAGCTCCTGTGACCTAGTTATGCAACCGACCAGAACCATTTGAACAATTTTGGTATAGGACATCTAGAAGTGTCACCATGCCAAATATCAAGGCTCTGGCCATATTAGTTTCAGAGAAGAAGACGTTTGAAAATTTCACAATATTACTCTATGTAAAACTGTGACCCCCGGGGCGGGGCCAATTTTGACCCCATGGGCATAATTTGAAGAAACTTGATAGAGAACCTGTAGATGATGCTGTGTGTCAAATATTTAAGCTAAAGCTCTGGCCATATAAGTTTCAGAGAAGAAGCCGTTTTGAAAATTTCACTATATAACTCTATGTAAAACTGTGACCCCGGGGCAGGGCCAATTTTGACCCCAGGGGCATAATTTGAACAAACTTGATAGAGGACCTGTAGGCGATGCTATGCGCCAAATATCAAAGCTCTGGCCCTTGTAGTTTCAGACAAGTAGATTTTTTAAGGTTTCATAGAAAAAAAAATCTATTTTTAGCTCCTGTGACCTAGTTATACAACGGACCAGAACCATTTGAACTATTTTGGTATAGGACATCTAGAAGTGTCACCATGCCAAATATCAAGGCTCTGGCCATACTGGTTTCAGAGTAGAAGACGTTTGAAAATTTCACTATATAACTCTATGTAAAACTGTGACCCCGGGGCGGGGCCAATTTTGACCCCAGGGGCATAATTTGAACAAACTTGATAGAGGACCTGTTGATGATGCTGTGTGCCAAATATCTAAGCTCTGACCCTTGCAGTTTTTGACAAGAAGATTTTTTAATTCTTTGAACAAATTTGAAAGAGCTTGACCCAAGGAACATGTCTGTAAAGTTTGGTTGAATTCTGTCAAGCGGTATAGGAGGAGATGTCATTTGAAGCAATTGTTAACGACGACGGACGACGGACGACGGACGACGGACGACACAGGGCCATCCCAATAGCTCACCTTGAGCCTTTGGCTCAGGTGAGCTAAAAAACGAGGTCCTTCTACATATAAAATTCAGAGGAAGTTTTTCAACTGGAAAGAACTGTGTTTATTTTGTGAGAAAAAGTAAAAGAAAATAAAAGAGACAAGAATCTCACAAATGTGGCAATATTTGAATTTTGTTCCATATTGGAGAAGAGAACACAGGAAAATAATGACACAGAAAAGAGCTGTAGGATTAGTGACTGCAGCAAGCTCATTGCAAATGAAGCCAAATATCACAAAGACCATCATAGCAAGTATATCAAGCAAGAAAATTGTACAAAAGATTTGTCTGAAGCAGGAAATGTTTATGATGCGGCCTTTGAAAGCTTGTTGATTGTAATAACAACATAACAAGAGGCACATGTGTTATATTTCGCCCAATTGAGAAACGCTGAAAAAATGAAGAGATTGATTTTATGTCCCAGGACGGGTCATTTTTACCCCCCGAGGGATGATTTGAATAATCTTGATAGAAAACCAGCAGAGGATGATATATGCCAAATATCTAAGCTCTGTGTACTAGGACTTCGGATGAGAAGCATTTTTAAGTTTTCATGGGAACTATCAATTTTTGTTCATGTGACCTAGAAATGCATCAGATCAAAATCATTTCTTTAATATTTGTAAAGGCCATCTAGAAGTGTCACCACGCAAAATATCAAAGCTTTGGTCACATGAGTTTGAGAGAAGATGATGTTTTAAAATGTCACTAAATGTAAAACTGTGACTCCCGGGTGGACCATTTTTTATCACAGAGACATAATTTAAACAATCTTGACATAAAACCTGTAATTGATACTATATGCCTAATATCTAAACTCTGTGTACTAGGGTTTCAGATCAGAAAGTTTTTTGAAGTTTTCATTGCCATATCTATTTTTGCTCATGTGACCTAGTTATTCAATAGACCAAAACCATTTCAACAATATTGGTAAAGGACATTTAGCAATGTCATCCATGCCAAATATCAAGCTTTGGCTACAATTGCTTCAGAGGACAAGCTGTTCAAAATCTAACTGTATATTTCTTTGTAAAACTGTGACCCCCGGGGCGGGCCAGTTTTGACCCCAGGGGAATAATTTAAATAAAATTGATAGAGAACCTATAGCTGCTACTATGTGTCAAATATCTAAGCTCTGACCCTTGTAGTTTTTGTTAAGAATTGTTTTTAAGATTTCTTTAAGGTTGTTACTTCGGTTGCAATGGCAACAAAAATTCTGCATCGTTTTTATCTTTTGGAAAAATTTGAAAGAACTTTATCACAGAATCATTTCTGTAAAGTTTGGGGGAGATCTGTCAAGTGCTATTGGAGGAGATGTCAGTTGAAGCAAGTGTTAACGACGATGGACGACGCACAACGCCGAACACAAGGCCATTACAACAGCTAATCTTGAGCCTTTTGCAGATTTGGCAGATAATTTTGGCACAAAACAAGCTCATTCATTCTGTGTATGCCCTTTAATACTAGTAATCAATTTACAACATGTTCTCCTTGTGACCCCTGGGCCAGATTAAGGATTAGTTGGAAATATGGTTTTGATAAATGTTCATAAATTATCTCCGTTTTTCTTATTATCTCATTAATATTCATCAGTATGCAAATTAGATGAAGTGCATTAGTTTTCATCCAAGTAAAAGCAAATGTTTAGGCTCTATTGACAATTCATTTTCATTCTTTTTCACAAATAACGCCAAAGATACAGTGGCTTTCCTGAATGAATAATGAATCTGTGTGGACCTGTTGTCATGGGAACGGAACTCGTGGCACGTGTGATCAAAGGGTTATGACCCGCCAACCGACTCAATTATTCTAAAAATATTCTCTGATATATCGTAATTACGATTTGCTCTGTTTGTGTCCTCCGTGTCAGTTCAAAATTTACGTACTCAGTATGATTTTAATAATTTTTCCCTGCATTTTTAAGGATTTTCTGGAGGATGGGGCAAGTTTGAGGAATTGCCATGTTTTCTGTGTCAGAAATGGACGGTTGTCATAGAAACGGAATTTGGGGCATATACAGTAGCCAGTGTTTAATAAAACCCAGCTGATTCTTTCAAGGAATGTTCAGATATGTTTTTTAAACAAAATTGGCACCTTTTGTATCCTTTGAGTGTATTTAATGTTTAGTTGAAAGTATGATTTTGATATTATTTTCCCTATTTTTTTTAATATTCTCATTAATATTCATAAGTATGCAAATGAGATAATTTACACAAACTCTCATTTTATTAAAGCTCAATGTCTAAGCTTCATCACTGTACTATTTTCATTCTTCTATTACAAAAATTGACCAAGTTACAGACGTTTTCCTGAATCACAGTGTAAAAATGAGCGGTTGCCATGGAAACGCCAATTAAAAAAATCTGCACCACTTTCAGGCTTGTCATCCACCCTAAATGGGGTCGCCTATGTGTATGCTACATCATGATATAAGTAGACATTTTCTACCTTTCGGGGTGACGTAGCTCCTTAAATAGAGCTCTTTTTCAACTTGGCTGACAGCCTAATGGCTGTTACATCCAGGATTACATCTGTCAAACCAAAAATCTGGTCAAATTTTACACATTAAATGGACAAGACAGAAAATAAAAATTTAAATATAAGGAATAAACAACATCTTTTTGCCGTTCACGCGGAATACAGCAGCATCGCAGGGTAAATTTATCGTAAACGCCGTTCGGGCGTTTACGAAACTTACCCCCTACGAAGCCAATATATTCATACCGTCGTGAACCGCAAAAAGATGTTGTTTGTATTAGTTATAGTTCATTTTTTGAAAATTATGCAATATAACCTGGAGCGACCGTAGGGAGCGAACAGGTTATGTTGTATAATTTTCAAACAAATGAACTATAACTGATTTACCGTTTGCACGTAGGCTAGTGTATGACAGTTACCGTTCAACCTACTTTACCTATACTAAGTTATCGCTCAACCCAAATTACCGCTCGACCTAGTTTGTCAGCCAATAAAAGGGCTTTATTTCGGAGGGCGGTGCTTTGTATTTTCGGAAGCCGGCGAGTTCACTTTTACACATGACGTCACACGAAAAACAAGAAAATCGACCTGGAACCCTGTACGCGTGTACGGCTCGCTGTATGCTTTTCCATTTAGAAACAAAACCAAGCATGAGCTAGCGAGTCACCCAAATGGAATTTAAAAATAGATTCAATTGAGGACGATTTTTATTTGTGTTCCGACAGTAAAGTGTTGAAAACTGGCGTGAACGAGCTGCTGTGGACAGGTGTGACATGAAAATGCTTGATCAGTTGATCTGCTAAAAAATAGTACCAAGCATTAAGCAGCACCTGGTCAACCAAGATTCGAGTCCTTTAACCCACTAATGGAGCCAAGCAATAATTGTTTTAAAGTCAGTTTAGAAAAAAACCCCACAAATTATAGGGTTAAAACATCCTAAGTCGAGAGCATTCTTTGTTTTTAAATGACATTCGTCTGGACTGTGTTGTTTAGTGCATTATACTATAAATGACAAAAATGCCCATGACACCGAAGGGGTTGAAGACGGGTGGCTGTTTAACGCAAGATTTAAACGCTTATAAGAGCCTCTGTATTGCTTGCCTTATGCATTGATAAAAAGCAACCGTATTTTAGTACAATATTGAAAATAAACACATTTCTTTCGAGAAGTTTTACAGTCAATACTGACAATACCCACAAGTCGGCTGCTTAACCCTTTCAACCCAACTCTTATACAATGAACAATTCGAGTCTGGGCCATTTTTGTAATAGGAGATCTACGATGTGGTTCTACAATGTTTGCTGTTGACATGTGTAACGGGTACATTATAAATGACGAGTGTACTCGTCACCAAGGGTTCAATGAGTTAATGCAGGACATGATTAATGCAGAAAGGTAAATTCAGAGCGTTTCATATTAATTTCATTATGCACTAACTATAGTCTCCTGTCTACAGAAATATTTGATTTATTCGGGCCTCTTCATTGAAAGGCCGCAGTACATAGGTTATACTGTAATTCCCAGCTGAGCGGTTGCTGTATGACGTAATGATGCGCTACGCTCCTCCTTAGCACGCGGTGTCCTTTGCCGGTTCATGACTTGTTTATTTCTCTGCCATACCCAAGTACAAAATTGAACGAATATGCGATATATTTTTTCATTTCTCGCTGAAATGGAGCCCTTTCATTGGCTGGCAATCTAGGGCAAACGGTAAATTCCTATAGTGGATTTCCAACAAACTGACATTCGTATTGTGTGGATAAATCAAGCGTAAAATTTGCCAACAGTGCAATTAATTTTAATTAATTAAGTACTTAGTATGCAAAAAAAGACAAATTATCAAGATGAACAATCAAACGCATACATGAGAGCGGAGCACATTTTTTCATGTACTGATTATGTCATGTCAACAGCATTAAATAGAGGATAACTGTTTTTTTCAGTGTAAGATCGAAATTTAATCCATTGAGTGAACATCAGACGTTATATTTTCACGAGTGGCGAAGCCACGAGAGAAAATATAACAGTCTGATGTTCACGAAATGGATTAAATTCGATCTTACACTGAAAAAACACAGTTATTCTATTTATTTATGCTTTTAAGCCACTTTTTAAACGAAATTGTTTAAAAATTGAAAGCGAACGTACATTATTTATCCCGTGTTGAGCCCCACGTTTTATGTCGAACACATGCGCGTGACAGTTGGCGGTATAATGACGTCATCCGAATGACTTCGTTGCTCCCGAGTTTGGATTCGTGCTCTTCCGGTGAGTAGTTCGCGACAAATCGGACTGCCGGAATTTAACGATAAGACACGATTGACTACGATTCTTGGGGAGGCCTACGGGGAAAATTCATAATAAAAGCGATTGGTGATAATCCACTGCAGTGGATTACCAAGTGATCATCCACTGCTATATCGTGGTAATCCACCGAAAAGCATAAATAAGGAGCTGTAATTGTTCAAACGTGTCATGTCTCATACCGATATATTATTTTGCAAATAATAGATGCACTTTGCAGTATTATACAGTTTCTAGCCGATGTACATGAATGTTTATTCCCTGCTAGTGAAACTGTATGAAATATGGTTAGACCAGTCTGAATAGAATTTAATATTCATGTTCACAAGGAAGAAACAGAATAACTGATATTATTATACTGCAAAGTAAATTCCTTACTTTTCATTGGTCACCGAGCCGTAGACCTGACAAGAAGTACCCTGTGAGCTGACGGGGTACTTGGAAATGGAGATGTTTTCATTGGCTGACAGGTCCCTGAGTCTTGCTTTGCAGAAAATAAGATGGCCGATTTCTCGACAGGATTGAGTGCAGTCAATCGTGCATCCTCCGTTTTAAGTCCATTTCAGCTAAGAACCAATCGGTGTTTGGATCTTTCAACAGTCGCATTATTTCTGGGAAAGTTTGACGTCGAAGTATGCCGAGTATGCCCATTTTTCTTATGAATAACAACCATCAGACGTGACGACATGACGTCATTTACGCTTGAACGTTATCTGCTTTGGCGCGATTTTGTTATAGTTTATTATATATATATATATAGCGCTGTACACGACAAATTCCGAAATATTTCGTTTGAACAGTGAAAACTTTGCCGTATAATAAAATCGTTATACAGTTTCTTCACAGTGTACATGAGGATTTCTTCCCGGCTGGTAAAATCATACGGCTCGGGCAACATGATTTACCTCAGCCGGGAAGAAATCACCATGTACACTGTGAAGAAACTGTATAACTAATAATGTCCGCAGCACAAATAATCGAGATGAAGACAACTATTTTGATATATCGAAAAGTCTGTGTCTAATCTGGTCTTCTGATCGAAGATCCGGTTCAGGTGTAAACAGTGTTCTTTGTGTCTGACAGAAAAGTGCGATTTAAATAAAGTTACAGTTGTTTTTTGACAGTTGGTGACCCACTTATTATCTGAATCTGAAATTGCGAAATCTGTAGAATGATCTGCGAACTTTGTATATGAGTGTAAAGAATTTCTCTTTGTTCGAGTAAGCTGACTTTATAAAGCAATGACATCTGTATTCTACATGTGACTATGTGAGAAGTTGTCAGTGAAAGTACCCTGCTACCTGATCGTCACGCATGATTGATTTACCGTTATTGTACCTTATGGCTATGGTTGTCATGCATCAAGACTGATTTCCCGTTAGTGCGATATATTGGTATACGGTGTATACAATTGTAACAAGCAATAACGTGGTTGAAGAGATTTTTCCCTTATCTTACATACATTGACTCTACAAATGGGTATAAACATTCAATTGTGACGTGCAAGAATCGGATCGTTTTCACAGCCGATAAAATGCAGATCATCAATACTACGCCTTCAGCAAAATCAATTTTCCCTATGTCGTTTAATCTGAATGTTTTTACTGGAATACATTGGTGATCGTATGGGCCTTTAAAAACTTAACAAAACTGTAGATTATAAGTACTTTAAAAGATATTGAACTTGAACATTTACTTCATGTGAAGTAAATGTAACAAGTGGGCAAATAAATACGAAAGAAGACTCAAGCAGGAAACGCAACACAAACAATACACCCATCTCTAAAGCAGAACACACACACAGCCATACCATAACACACACACACACACATACATACACACACACACACACGCAATCCCACAATCCAAACAGAAAACAATACGCAAAACAAACATAAAGCAAAGTGAACATAGGAGCCCGCCTTGGTACGGTCAGCAGCAAACAATAATGAATTATAAATTAACCATTAACAACCACTGGGGGTTAAACCTGGGTTTAGGGGCGCCCAACCTCACACTTATCTCCTATATTCACCTATAAAGACAAACAGTGTACATAAAATATAAACCTTATAACTTCCCTTTTGGCTGAGCATATTAGACTGGCCTGCGAATTATCCCGATTTAAATCCTGTAGAACACATGTGGGACGAGCTAGGACGTCGTGTTCGAACAAATCACGCAATCAAAACGGTAAATGACTTGGCAGCAGAGTTACATGTTAAATGGAACAATTTCCCTTCACCGTTATTGCAGCGTTATTACAGCGTTATTACGACAACGGCATATGTGCCGCCGATTCACAACATGCATTGGACATGAGATACTGACTGTCCATTTTGGGTGCTTATAAATAAATGAATGAAATAAATGAATGAAATTAAACCATTCTTGTTGGTGACCCTAGTCTTATCAAAGAAAATGTCATTTTGAAATCGACCCCTATGTCATTTCGCTCAATATTTTAAAAATAATATCACATCGACTTCAATTTTTCACAGAATGTCATTAAGGAATTGTTCTTCAATCCAGATAAAAGAAATAGTCAAAAAATATTTCAATTCCTAATATATAGATAGAAATATACGATGGGTACTTTCTTTTTTGGCTGAGTATATATTATACTAGCGATGTACTTGAATAGCAAGTTCTGAAAATACGATTCATGTATCATTCGGCCATCCGTCTGGACGGTCATTTTCTTTTAATAAATCAAAGCCTTTTTTCGTTCAAATATGAACATATAGTGTATCGTTATTGAGCAAGAACTACATTGTTTTCGTAAATAAGGGTATATATGTATATCTAATTTACAGATTGGTACCAAATTCATAAGGTTAACGCTTATCCATGCGTCTGTATGCACTTAAAATTGTGAATCGTAAGCCATTTTTATTTAAATATTGTTTACGATACAACAAACGTATATATGTGGTCATTAATAAGCAAGGTCTACACTGTATTCTTCCACAGAATTAGCTATGCTACACGTTGATACCAAATATTGCTATAGAAATCGTAGATGTAACCGTCAAACAATGCTTTTGGAAACTATTGCACATCGTCTTCATTTGGTATCTACAAACCCTGTTTGGTGTATACACAGAGTTCCCCGTTTGGTATACACTAAATTCTCATTTGGAATATACACAAAGTTCCCCAGTTGGTATACACACGGTTTGGTTTGCTTGTAAAAAGCTCGTGCTCAATGGATGGAAAGCATAAGTAATGTCGAAATTAAGATCTGTAATGCATATATCAATGTTTATGCAGGAGTATGAGCTTCTCTAGATGATTAGAAATGGTGGCACCCAGTTTCTTTCTATATATACTGCTACACGCCCCCTTTCGGAAATTACGAGCAGGGGCACTTTTTAGGTGCACCATTTGGGACTGTACCCGGCCGGTCACTTTATCCTAACACCGACGAACCACTCGTAATGCTAACCCGAAATCCTGAGCGCTAAGGAGGGAAGCCATTACTACCAATTTTAAGTCTTTGGTTTGACCGTGTTGCGAAATTGGTTTCCCGGGCAGTGGTCATTGTATAGTGGTTTTACTGTACAATGTTAATTACCAGGCAATGTTTATTGTATTGTGTAATTACCGTGCAGTGTTCATTGCAGATCCTTTTAACGTTCAGTGTTCATTTTATAGGAGTTTTACCGTGCAGTGTTTATTGTATAGTGGTTGTACCGTGCAATGGTCATTGTATAGAGGTTTTATCAGCCAGTGTTGTTTGTATAGTGGTTTTACCGTGCATTTATCATTTAATATTGGTTTACCTTGCTGAGATGCTGAGATGCTGTGGTTTCTATGCAAGCTTTAAGCATTCCACAGAATTTCACAGAGTTATGATGATTGTACAAACGTTATCGTGGGACGTTGCTGGGTTGGGCAGATTCACACTTGCGGGTTCCATTTGTGCAATATCTTCTTGGTTTCGGTTAAATGTACTATTCTTGAGTATTCTCCAAATCAAGGACTTTATACTTGATTAATCTTCAAACTTTAATCCTTTTTTTAGAATAGTCCATTAACATTTAATGCATTTATATTTTAATGCAAACCATTAACATTAAATGCCAAGAGCTTACGTAGAACACAGCTAATTATAAGGTTTAATGAAAAACAGTATTTACTGATTTAATGTAAACATTCATTCATTGATAGTTTAAGCACACATTTTTATGGTTTCTATTTTTTGCCTGGTTATAAGAGGTTTACTTATGTTGTATTCATGATGTTGAATAAAGTAAAATTTGTGCTTTTCAAAATTTAAGTTTTCTTAGGTAACCACCGAGGTAACCACCGAGGTTTAAACATAGAAAATCTTAGTACTTCTATGGTATTTATTTTGTTCAACCAAGGTTTTATGTATATAAATAGGAAATTGATGCGCTCAGGCGCAGATTAAGATACTTTTTTAAGATACTAAGACCATATCTCAAGATCTATTTAATTCTGCCACAAGTTTAGAAAAACATATACTTAAAATTACTGTGCTGTATTTTAACCCTTTCACTCTTAATGGCGTCAAATTGCGCGTTTTCAAACAGTTTGGATCCTGATCAGACGCCGCGTAACGCGGCGTCTGATCAGGATCTAAACTGTTTGACACTCGTATAGATATACTTTAAGTCATACTACTTTGAATCTTACTTTGAAACGATCTTGCAAACAACAAAATTAAAGCAGACGACAATGAAACGGTGGTGGGGAAAAAAATCACGATTAATTTGGCAGCGAAAGAGTTAACTAGTACCTGTTGAAAACACCGCGCCGATTTGTACAGGTTGTGATGGTTACCAATTCAATGATAAAGCTTCCATTTTCAACATTGATAGCCCAAGACGGAACTATTGACTGTAATGAAAAGATTATTTCACATATACGTTCCTTCTACATACAGATAATATTGTAATAAAAGTGTGCGTTTCTTTTTGCACTGAGTGTATATCAATGTTTATGCAGGAGTATGAGCTTCTCTAGATGATTAGAAATGGTGGCACCCAGTTTCTTTCTATTTATACTGCTACACGCCCCGTTTCGGAAATTACGAGCAGGGGCACTTTTTAGGTGCACCATTTGGGACTGTACCCGGCCGGTCACTTTATCCTAACACCGACGAACCACTCGTAATGCTAACCCGAAATCCTGAGCGCTAATGAGGGAAGCCATTACTACCAATTTTAAGTCTTTTGTTTGACCGTGTTGCGAAATTGGTTTCCCGGGCAGTGGTCATTGTATAGTGGTTTTACTGTACAATGTTAATTACCAGGCAATGTTTATTGTATTGTTTAATTACCGTGCAGTGTTCATTGCAGATCCTTTTAACGTTCAGTGTTCATTTTATAGGAGTTTTACCGTGCAGTGTTTATTGTATAGTGGTTGTACCGTGCAATGGTCATTGTATAGAGGTTTTATCAGCCAGTGTTGTTTGTATAGTGGTTTTACCGTGCATATATCATTTAATATTGGTTTACCTTGCTGAGATGCTGAGATGCTGTGGTTTCTATGCAAGCTTTAAGCATTCCACAGAATTTCACAGAGTTATGATGATTGTACAAACGTTATCGTGGGACGTTGCTGGGTTGGGCAGATTCACACTTGCGGGTTCCATTTGTGCAATATCTTCTTGGTTTCGGTTAAATGTACTATTCTTGAGTATTCTCCAAATCAAGGACTTTATACTTGATTAATCTTCAAACTTTAATCCTTTTTTTAGAATAGTCCATTAACATTTAATGCATTTATATTTTAATGCAAACCATTAACATTAAATGCCAAGAGCTTACGTAGAACACAGCTAATTATAAGGTTTAATGAAAAACAGTATTTACTGATTTAATGTAAACATTCATTCATTGATAGTTTAAGCACACATTTTTATGGTTTCTATTTTTTGCCTGGTTATAAGAGGTTTACTTATGTTGTATTCATGATGTTGAATAAAGTAAAATTTGTGCTTTTCAATATTTAAGTTTTCTTAGGTAACCACCGAGGTAACCACCGAGGTTTAAACATAGAAAATCTTAGTACTTCTATGGTATTTATTTTGTTCAACCAAGGTTTTATGTATATAAATAGGAAATTGATACGTGTTAATCAAACAGAGTTGTAATTTTAACCAGACTGATGTTACCCAAGGTATGCTTCAAACTTTTTAACATTTTTCAAAGCTTTAAGGTGTTTGTTGAAACACTTTAGGAGGGGGTAATGAAATGACCTGATTCTGTGACAAACCGAGCAGATCTAGGTTATTCATTGCTGAATCTCCGTAGAAGTTATTTAATGCATTTATGCAATTATGCACAGCATTTACATTAAATGCCTAGAGCCGACATATAGAACACAGCTTATTATAAGGTTTAATGAGAAACAGTATTTAATGTTAACATTTTTTTATTGATAGTTTAAGCAAACATTTGTATGGTACCATTTGAGTATTGAAATAATTGTGGCTACTGCCTCAGTTTAGTTTCATATATATTCTACTTTATGAGATTATTAGAATCTAGTCTCGGTATTTAGTATACCGATTACTTGTACATGTATATGTTTGGCTTGTTTGCTATACCAGACAGTAAATTTTGTTTGTAGTCCGCGTTAGTTAGTTGTATACGTGGTCTGGTGACGAGCGGTGGGATCTGTATAAATCAACAACAGCTGCCGATCCAGTAATACGAACCTCAAAGACCATAGCAATAATGCCTAGAAGGAAGTTAGACCAGACCACAGAAATCAGTCATGATGAAGTCAATGACAATCCTAAATAAGAAGCAGACTGCATTTTTGTCAACGCAGAAGACAGATCCAGAGCTGTAATAACCGATACTACCGGAAATCAGAGAGGAACCAGATCCAGAGAATGTGATCCAGACCAGGACAGGCATAAAGACTTAACAGTCAAAACAAGATTTTACAGACACTAAATGTAATGCAGCTTAAAAGAGAGAAAGCAAACAGTTAGCCTGTGAGACAAGATGAAGGTTACGAATCAACTTTACAGAACAAGAGATCTAATGGACAAAACATAAATAATTTTTATATCAAAATAGGCAGACAATATGACAGATCCAGCAGAGCTCCACAAAGGGTGATAATCAGACACTTATGTTCGAGACGACGCTGTTTAGGGCCAAATGAAACTTAAAGTTACCTGCATTTACTGGAAATGCAACTTGCAAGTATGGATACATAGATTCGAAACAATAGCAGAGAAAGATCAGCTGCTTCCAAAACTTCAAGGCGATGCAGGCGAATTTATATTTACGCACTTTACGCACGAATCTATATTTAACACACTATTTCAACCTGAGAGATGACTTGAGTAGCAGATACAGAGACATCAAAAACATTTGCCGCTAAGTTCTCTAGGAGGGTGCAGCGGGTTAGTGAAACAGTAGAAGAGTATGCCGCAGAGTTAAAGAAGCTGAAGACGACGCTGTATACCATGTTGTCAATTTTATCCAGACAAGACGGAGAGGCTACAAAAATTTCCAGACATACAAAAGACTAACCAATGTGCCAGACGAGAGCAGTCTCTGTGAGGATGGCGATGGTGATGGTGATGCAGGCTACAAATTAAAGGGGAAAAGAGAGGAAATGCAAAGAGGGTTTGAGTCAAGACGACAGGAAAGAACCAGTCGGAAAAGAGAAGTCCTGTTTTACTGGATATGTAGCAACAGAAATTGAATGAGAAAAAACCAAATTACTTTAATAGCTGCTAGAGAAAATAGACTCAATTGCGAACCAAGCTCCTAAACAACAATATCAGGGATCAGTAATGCAAGTAAAGAAGGGCTAAAGGGCTAAAGTCTGCTAAAGTCTGCTATAAGTCGGCATCATTTGACACTACGCTCGTGATTGTAGAAATCTAGAACAACATTTGAGCTGCAACATAAACTGACCGAGATCAGGGAATACCTCTTGAGGCCAAAGAAAAGCCCAACAACAAGGCCAATCTAATCAATATGATAACCTTAAATCAGTAAAGAAGAAGAAGCCATTGTCAGGGACAACCAGTGCTATTTGCAGCAGACAGGATGGACGAAATATTTAGACCAAAAGTAAAAGAAATTAGTGAATCTAGTTGGTGCAGGATAAGATAGTATTTTAAGATAGTATGGCAGTGCTTTGTTTGACATTGAACTTTGGCCAGTGAAATTAAAACAGGAGATAATACTGGCAGATATTGGGGACGAAGGTCTACTTGAAGTCCACGTTTTACAGAATAACAAGAGTGGACCAGGCGATATGCTACTTAGTAAAGGTGTTCTGATGTTGGATGGGAAAAAGGTGCCCCTTATTCAAATTGGTATGCCAACCAAAATTAAGCGGGTTTAAACCTGCAAACAACTGCACCATTCCACCACAGAGTGGTTGTGGAACGAAATAAACTTGATGACAAGGTCAAAAGCTATTTGTAATAGAGCCAACCGAACATTTTTAAAGATGAGTACCCTTTACAGATGGACATAAATACAGGGCCAACTAGCAAATTCACGGTTTTGAATCCGTTCTCCACGTCAATCAATTCACGTCAATTGTTTCAATCAAACAATTTGCTGTAATTTGTCAAGCAGAGCAAGTGGAACAGATTGAATCTGTTGTTGGTAGAACAGGAGAACAACACTAAAGAAAAGAAGAATAACAGTATACGTATCATACAGCTACAGGGAGTCAGGCAATGTTGCCCCAATTAAACAATATCCAGGACCAATATCCAATAAGACCAATATCAAATACCCGCTACCGTTCGCCAATGAAGAGAGGAAAGCCGTGGAAGATCTTGCAAAAGGCGTCATTAGAGAAAGCACTAATGCGGAAGAAATCGGGAGGCGTAAGACAAGCGTAAGCTTGTAATGGAAGTTGCTCTCTGATCTGTCTTATCTATTTCGAAGACGTGATTGTTTTCGGTTCATCTTTTGAGCAACACAAAACTAGATTTGAGCAGGTACTACAAAGAATAGAGAAAACAGGCTTTAAAGAAGATAAGTGTAAACTACTGCTGTCAGAAGATTTGTTTCTAGACCATATTGTGTCAGGTGAGGGTATACAACCAAAACCGGCAAAATTTCAACGGTAATGGAAAGGCCAGTACCGTAGAATACTTAAAAAGTAAGGAAGTGTGTTGCTATGGGAAAGGATTTCGACCTATGATAAAGTATTAACCTGGAATCAAGCATGCCAGAATTCGTTCGAAGAACCGAAAAAAGCCCAAATCAGCTCTGAGGTAATGATTACAAGATGCTGGGTAAATTCATCCTCGATTTAGGTAAATCAGATGTTGGGATAGGTGAAGTCTTGCAATTAGATACAAGGGTCAAAAGAAAAATGTAATTTCATACGGAAGTAGAGCCCTCAACAAAGCTGAGAAAAACTATAGTATCACCGAAAAAGTGACATTAAATATAAACCTTATAACTTCCTTTTTGGCTGAGCATATTAGACTGGCCTGCGAATTATCCCGATTTAAATCCTGTAGAACACATGTGGGACGAGCTAGGACGTCGTGTTCGAACAAATCACGCAATCAAAACGGTAAATGACTTGGCAGCAGAGTTACATGTTAAATGGAACAATTTCCCTTCACCGTTATTGCAGCGTTATTACAGCGTTATTACGACAACGGCATATGTGCCGCCGATTCACAACATGCATTGGACATGAGATACTGACTCCAAATTCAATACTTACAGTCCATTTTGGGTGCTTATAAATAAATGAATGAAATAAATGAATGAAATTAAACCTTTCTTGTTGGTGACCCTAGTCTTATCAAAGAAAATGTCATTTTGAAATTGACCCCTATGTCATTTCGCTCAATATTTTAAAAATAATATCACATCGACTTCAATTTTTCACAGAATGTCATTAAGGAATTGTTCTTCAATCCAGATAAAAGAAATAATCAAAAAATATTTCAATTCCTAATATATAGATAGAAATATACGATGGGTACTTTCTTTTTTGGCTGAGTATATATTATACTAGCGATGTACTTGAATAGCAAGTTCTGAAAATACGATTCATGTATCATTCGGCCATCCGTCTGGACGGTCATTTTCTTTTAATAAATCAAAGCCTTTTTTCGTTCAAATATGAACATATAGTGTATCGTTATTGAGCAAGAACTACATTGTTTTCGTAAATAAGGGTATATATGTATATCTAATTTACAGATTGGTACCAAATTCATAGGGTTAACGCTTATCCATGCGTCTGTATGCACTTAAAATTGTGAATCGTAAGCCATTTTTATTTAAATATTGTTTACGATACAACAAACGTATATATGTGGTCATTAATAAGCAAGGTCTACACTGTATTCTTACACAGAATTAGCTATGCTACACGTTGATACCAAATATTGCTATAGAAATCGTAGATGTAACCGTCAAACAATGCTTTTGGAAACTATTGCACATCGTCTTCATTTGGTATCTACAAACCCTGTTTGGTGTATACACAGAGTTCCCCGTTTGGTATACACTAAATTCTCATTTGGAATATACACAAAGTTCCCCAGTTGGTATACACACGGTTTGGTTTGCTTGTAAAAAGCTCGTGCTCAATGGATGGAAAGCATAAGTAATGTCAAAATTAAGATCTGTAATGCATACACTCAGTACAAAAAGAAACGCACATTGTGCTCAGGCGCAGATTAAGATACTTTTTTAAGATACTAAGACCATATCTCAAGATCTATTTAATTCTGCCACAAGTTTAGAAAAACATATACTTAAAATTACTGTGCTGTATTTTAACCCTTTCACTCTTAATGGCGTCAAATTGCGCGTTTTCAAACAGTTTGGATCCTGATCAGACGCCGCATAACGCGGCGTCTGATCAGGATCTAAACTGTTTGACACTCGTATAGATATACTTTAAGTCATACTACTTTGAATCTTACTTTGAAACGATCTTGCAAACAACAAAATTAAAGCAGACGACAATGAAACGGTGGTGGGGAAAAAAATCACGATTAATTTGGCAGCGAAAGAGTTAACTAGTACCTGTTGAAAACACCGCGCCGATTTGTACAGGTTGTGATGGTTACCAATTCAATGATAAAGCTTCCATTTTCAACATTGATAGCCCAAGACGGAACTATTGACTGTAATGAAAAGATTATTTCACATATACGTTCCTTCTACATACAGATAATATTGTAATAAAAGTGTGTGTTTCTTTTTGCACTGAGTGTATATCAATGTTTATGCAGGAGTATGAGCTTCTCTAGATGATTAGAAATGGTGGCACCCAGTTTCTTTCTATTTATACTGCTACACGCCCCCTTTCGGAAATTACGAGCAGGGGCACTTTTTAGGTGCACCATTTGGGACTGTACCCGGCCGGTCACTTTATCCTAACACCGACGAACCACTCGTAATGCTAACCCGAAATCCTGAGCGCTAAGGAGGGAAGCCATTACTACCAATTTTAAGTCTTTTGTTTGACCGTGTTGCGAAATTGGTTTCCCGGGCAGTGGTCATTGTATAGTGGTTTAACTGTACAATGTTAATTACCAGGCAATGTTTATTGTATTGTTTAATTACCGTGCAGTGTTCATTGCAGATCCTTTTAACGTTCAGTGTTCATTTTATAGGAGTTTTACCGTGCAGTGTTTATTGTATAGTGGTTGTACCGTGCAATGTTCATTGTATAGAGGTTTTATCAGCCAGTGTTGTTTGTATAGTGGTTTTACCGTGCATATATCATTTAATATTGGTTTACCTTGCTGAGATGCTGAGATGCTGTGGTTTCTATGCAAGCTTTAAGCATTCCACAGAATTTCACAGAGTTATGATGATTGTACAAACGTTATCGTGGGACGTTGCTGGGTTGGGCAGATTCACACTTGCGGGTTCCATTTGTGCAATATCTTCTTGGTTTCGGTTAAATGTACTATTCTTGAGTATTCTCCAAATCAAGGACTTTATACTTGATTAATCTTCAAACTTTAATCCTTTTTTTTAGAATAGTCCATTAACATTTAATGCATTTATATTTTAATGCAAACCATTAACATTAAATGCCAAGAGCTTACGTAGAACACAGCTAATTATAAGGTTTAATGAAAAACAGTATTTACTGATTTAATGTAAACATTCATTCATTGATAGTTTAAGCACACATTTTTATGGTTTCTATTTTTTGCCTGGTTATAAGAGGTTTACTTATGTTGTATTCATGATGTTGGATAAAGTAAAATTTGTGCTTTTCAAAATTTAAGTTTTCTTAGGTGACCACCGAGGTAACCACCGAGGTTTAAACATAGAAAATCTTAGTACTTCTATGGTATTTATTTTGTTCAACCAAGGTTATATGTATATAAATAGGAAATTGATACGTGTTAATCAAACAGAGTTGTAATTTTAACCAGACTGATGTTACCCAAGGTATGCTTCAAACTTTTTAACATTTTTCAAAGCTTTAAGGTGTTTGTTGAAACACTTTAGGAGGGGGTAATGAAATGACCTGATTCTGTGACAAACCGAGCAGATCTAGGTAATTCATTGCTGAATCTCCGTAGAAGTTATTTAATGCATTTATGCATTTATGCACAGCATTTACATTAAATGCCTAGAGCCGACATATAGAACACAGCTTATTATAAGGTTTAATGAGAAATAGTATTTAATGTTAACATTTTTTTATTGATAGTTTAAGCAAACATTTGTATGGTACCATTTGAGTATTGAAATAATTGTGGCTACTGTCTCAGTTTAGTTTCATATCTATTCTACTTTATGAGATTATTAGAATCTAGTCTCGGTATTTAGTATACCGATTACTTGTACATGTATATGTTTGGCTTGTTTGCTATACCAGACAGTAAATTTTGTTTGAAGTCCGCGTTAGTTAGTTGTATACGTGGTCTGGTGACGAGCGGTGGGATCTGTATAAATCAACAACAGCTGCCGATCCAGTAATACGAACCTCAAAGACCATAGCAATAATGCCTAGAAGGAAGTTAGACCAGACCACAGAAATCAGTCATGATGAAGTCAATGACAATCCTAAATAAGAAGCAGACTGCATTTTTGTCAACGCAGAAGACAGATCCAGAGCGGTAATAACCGATACTACCGGAAATCAGAGAGGAACCAGATCCAGAGAATGTGATCCAGACCAGGACAGGCATAAAGACTTAACAGTCAAAACAAGATTTTACAGACACTAAATGTAATGCAGCTTAAAAGAGAGAAAGCAAACAGTTAGCCTGTGAGACAAGATGAAGGTTACGAATCAACTTTACAGAACAAGAGATCTAATGGACAAAACATAAATAATTTTTATATCAAAATAGGCAGACAATATGACAGATCCAGCAGAGCTCCACAAAGGGTGATAATCAGACACTTATGTTCGAGACGACGCTGTTTAGGGCCAAATGAGACTTAAAGTTACCTGCATTTACTCGAAATGCAACTTGCAAGTAGGATACATAGATTCGAAACAATAGCAGAGAAAGATCAGCTGCTTCCAAAACTTCAAGGCGATGCAGGCGAATTTATATTTACGCACTTTACGCACGAATCTATATTTAACACACTATTTCAACCTGAGAGATGACTTGAGTAGCAGATACAGAAGAATTGAGACATCAAAAACATTTGCCGCTAAGTTCTCTAGGAGGGTGCAGCGGGTTAGTGAAACAGTAGAAGAGTATGCCGCAGAGTTAAAGAAGCTGAAGACGACGCTGTATACCATGTTGTCAATTTTATCCAGACAAGACGGAGAGGTTACAAAAATTTCCAGACATACAAAAGACTAACTAATGTGCCAGACGAGCAGTCTCTGTGAGGATGGTGATGGTGATGGTGATGCAGGCTATAAATTAAAGGGGAAAAGAGAGGAAATGCAAAGAGGGTTTGAGTCAAGACGACAGGAAAGAACCAGTCGGAAAAGAGAAGTCCTGTTTTACTGGATATGTAGCAACAGAAATTGAATGAGAAAAAACCAAATTACTTTAATAGCTGCTAGAGAAAATAGACTCAATTGCGAACCAAGCTCCTAAACAACAATATCAGGGATCAATAATGCAAGTAAAGAAGAGCTAAAGGGCTAAAGTCTGCTAAAGTCTGCTATAAGTCTGCATCATTTGACACTACGCTCGTGATTGTAGAAATCTAGAACAACATTTGAGCTGCAACATAAACTGACCGAGATCAGGGAATACCTCTTTAGGCCAAAGAAAAGCCCAACAACAAGGCCAATCTAATCAATATGATAACCTTAAATCAGTAAATAAGAAGAAGCCATTGTCAGGGACAACCAGTGCTATTTGCAGCAGACAGGATGGACGAAATATTTAGACCAAAAGTAAAAGAAATTAGTGAATCTAGTTGGTGCAGGAGGAGCCATTTTAAGATAGTATGGCAGTGCTTTGTTTGACATTGAACTTTGGCCAGTGAAATTAAAACAGGAGATAATACTGGCAGATATTGGGGACGAAGGTCTACTTGAAGTCCACGTTTTACAGAATAACAAGAGTGGACCAGGCGATATGCTACTTAGTAAAGGTGTTCTGATGTTGGATGGGAAAAAGGTGCCCCTTATTCAAATTGGTATGCCAACCAAAATTAAGCGGGTTTAAACCTGCAACCATTCCACCACAGAGTGAGGCAGTGATTGTTGCCGTTGTGGAACGAAATAAACTTGATGACAAGGTCAAAAGCTATTTGTAATAGAGCCAACCGAACATTTTTAAAGATGAGTACCCTTTACAGATGGACATAAATACAGGGCCAACTAGCAAATTCACGGTTTTGAATCCGTTCTCCACGTCAATCAATTCACGTCAATTGTTTCAATCAAACAATTTGCTGTAATTTGTCAAGCAGAGCAAGTGGAACAGATTGAATCTGTTGTTGTAGAACAGGAGAACAACACTAAAGAAAAGAAGAATAACAGTATACGTATCATACAGCTACAGGGAGTCAGGCAATGTTGCCCCAATTAAACAATATCCAGGACCAATATCCAATAAGACCAATATCAAATACCCGCTACCGTTCGCCAATGAAGAGAGGAAAGCCGTGGAAGATCTTGCAAAAGGCGTCATTAGAGAAAGCACTAATGCGGAAGAAATCGGGAGGCGTAAGACAAGCGTAAGCTTGTAATGGAAGTTGCTCTCTGATCTGTCTTATCTATTTCGAAGACGTGATTGTTTTCGGTTCATCTTTTGAGCAACACAAAACTAGATTTGAACAGGTACTACAAAGAATAGAGAAAACAGGCCTTAAAGAAGATAAGTGTAAACTACTGCTGTCAGAAGATTTGTTTCTAGACCATATTGTGTCAGGTGAGGGTATACAACCAAAACCGGCAAAATTTCAACGGTAATGGAAAGGCCAGTACCGTAGAATACTTAAAAAGTAAGGAAGTGTGTTGCTATGGGAAAGGATTTCGACCTATGATAAAGTATTAACCTGGAATCAAGCATGCCAGAATTCGTTCGAAGAACCGAAAAAAGCCCAAATCAGCTCTGAGGTAATGATTACAAGATGCTGGGTAAATTCATCCTCGATTTAGGTAAATCAGATGTTGGGATAGGTGAAGTCTTGCAATTAGATACAAGGGTCAAAAGAAAAATGTAATTTCATACGGAAGTAGAGCCCTCAACAAAGCTGAGAAAAACTATAGTATCACCGAAAAAGTGACATAAAATATAAACCTTATAACTTCCTTTTTGGCTGAGCATATTAGACTGGCCTGCGAATTATCCCGATTTAAATCCTGTAGAACACATGTGGGACGAGCTAGGACGTCGTGTTCGAACAAATCACGCAATCAAAACGGTAAATGACTTGGCAGCAGAGTTACATGTTAAATGGAACAATTTCCCTTCACCGTTATTGCAGCGTTATTACAGCGTTATTACGACAACGGCATATGTGCCGCCGATTCACAACATGCATTGGACATGAGATACTGACTCCAAATTCAATACTTACAGTCCATTTTGGGTGCTTATAAATAAATGAATGAAATAAATGAATGAAATTAAACCTTTCTTGTTGGTGACCCTAGTCTTATCAAAGAAAATGTCATTTTGAAATCGACCCCTATGTCATTTCGCTCAATATTTTAAAAATAATATCACATCGACTTCAATTTTTCACAGAATGTCATTAAGGAATTGTTCTTCAATCCAGATAAAAGAAATAGTCAAAAAATATTTAAATTCCTAATATATAGATAGAAATATACGATGGGTACTTTCTTTTTTGGCTGAGTATATATTATACTAGCGATGTACTTGAATAGCAAGTTCTGAAAATACGATTCATGTATCATTCGGCCATCCGTCTGGACGGTCATTTTCTTTTAATAAATCAAAGCCTTTTTTCGTTCAAATATGAACATATAGTGTATCGTTATTGAGCAAGAACTACATTGTTTTCGTAAATAAGGGTATATATGTATATCTAATTTACAGATTGGTACCAAATTCATAGGGTTAACGCTTATCCATGCGTCTGTATGCACTTAAAATTGTGAATCGTAAGCCATTTTTATTTAAATATTGTTTACGATACAACAAACGTATATATGTGGTCATTAATAAGCAAGGTCTACACTGTATTCTTACACAGAATTAGCTATGCTACACGTTGATACCAAATATTGCTATAGAAATCGTAGATGTAACCGTCAAACAATGCTTTTGGAAACTATTGCACATCGTCTTCATTTGGTATCTACAAACCCTGTTTGGTGTATACACAGAGTTCCCCGTTTGGTATACACTAAATTCTCATTTGGAATATACACAAAGTTCCCCAGTTGGTATACACACGGTTTGGTTTGCTTGTAAAAAGCTCGTGCTCAATGGATGGAAAGCATAAGTAATGTCAAAATTAAGATCTGTAATGCATACACTCAGTACAAAAAGAAACGCACATTGTGCTCAGGCGCAGATTAAGATACTTTTTTAAGATACTAAGACCATATCTCAAGATCTATTTAAGTCTGCCACAAGTTTAGAAAAACATATACTTAAAATTACTGTGCTGTATTTTAACCCTTTCACTCTTAATGGCGTCAAATTGCGCGTTTTCAAACAGTTTGGATCCTGATCAGACGCCGCGTAACGCGGCGTCTGATCAGGATCTAAACTGTTTGACACTCGTATAGATATACTTTAAGTCATACTACTTTGAATCTTACTTTGAAACGATCTTGCAAACAACAAAATTAAAGCAGACGACAATGAAACGGTGGTGGGGAAAAAAATCACGATTAATTTGGCAGCGAAAGAGTTAACTAGTACCTGTTGAAAACACCGCGCCGATTTGTACAGGTTGTGATGGTTACCAATTCAATGATAAAGCTTCCATTTTCAACATTGATAGCCCAAGACGGAACTATTGACTGTAATGAAAAGATTATTTCACATATACGTTCCTTCTACATACAGATAATATTGTAATAAAAGTGTGCGTTTCTTTTTGCACTGAGTGTATATCAATGTTTATGCAGGAGTATGAGCTTCTCTAGATGATTAGAAATGGTGGCACCCAGTTTCTTTCTATATATACTGCTACACGCCCCCTTTCGGAAATTACGAGCAGGGGCACTTTTTAGGTGCACCATTTGGGACTGTACCCGGCCGGTCACTTTATCTTAACACCGACGAACCACTCGTAATGCTAACCCGAAATCCTGAGCGCTAAGGAGGGAAGCCATTACTACCAATTTTAAGTCTTTTGTTTGACCGTGTTGCGAAATTGGTTTCCCGGGCAGTGGTCATTGTATAGTGGTTTTACTGTACAATGTTAATTACCAGGCAATGTTTATTGTATTGTTTAATTACCGTGCAGTGTTCATTGCAGATCCTTTTAACGTTCAGTGTTCATTTTATAGGAGTTTTACCGTGCAGTGTTTATTGTATAGTGGTTGTACCGTGCAATGTTCATTGTATAGAGGTTTTATCAGCCAGTGTTGTTTGTATAGTGGTTTTACCGTGCATATATCATTTAATATTGGTTTACCTTGCTGAGATGCTGAGATGCTGTGGTTTCTATGCAAGCTTTAAGCATTCCACAGAATTTCACAGAGTTATGATGATTGTACAAACGTTATCGTGGGACGTTGCTGGGTTGGGCAGATTCACACTTGCGGGTTCCATTTGTGCAATATCTTCTTGGTTTCGGTTAAATGTACTATTCTTGAGTATTCTCCAAATCAAGGACTTTATACTTGATTAATCTTCAAACTTTAATCCTTTTTTTTAGAATAGTCCATTAACATTTAATGCATTTATATTTTAATGCAAACCATTAACATTAAATGCCAAGAGCTTACGTAGAACACAGCTAATTATAAGGTTTAATGAAAAACAGTATTTACTGATTTAATGTAAACATTCATTCATTGATAGTTTAAGCACACATTTTTATGGTTTCTATTTTTTGCCTGGTTATAAGAGGTTTACTTATGTTGTATTCATGATGTTGAATAAAGTAAAATTTGTGCTTTTCAAAATTTAAGTTTTCTTAGGTAACCACCGAGGTAACCACCGAGGTTTAAACATAGAAAATCTTAGTACTTCTATGGTATTTATTTTGTTCAACCAAGGTTATATGTATATAAATAGGAAATTGATACGTGTTAATCAAACAGAGTTGTAATTTTAACCAGACTGATGTTACCCAAGGTATGCTTCAAACTTTTTAACATTTTTCAAAGCTTTAAGGTGTTTGTTGAAACACTTTAGGAGGGGGTAATATAATGACCTGATTCTGTGACAAACCGAGCAGATCTAGGTTATTCATTGCTGAATCTCCGTAGAAGTTATTTAATGCATTTATGCACAGCATTTACATTAAATGCCTAGAGCCGACATATAGAACACAGCTTATTATAAGGTTTAATGAGAAATAGTATTTAATGTTAACATTTTTTTATTGATAGTTTAAGCAAACATTTGTATGGTACCATTTGAGTATTGAAATAATTGTGGCTACTGCCTCAGTTTAGTTTCATATCTATTCTACTTTATGAGATTATTAGAATCTAGTCTCGGTATTTAGTATACCGATTACTTGTACATGTATATGTTTGGCTTGTTTGCTATACCAGACAGTAAATTTTGTTTGAAGTCCGCGTTAGTTAGTTGTATACGTGGTCTGGTGACGAGCGGTGGGATCTGTATAAATCAACAACAGCTGCCGATCCAGTAATACGAACCTCAAAGACCATAGCAATAATGCCTAGAAGGAAGTTAGACCAGACCACAGAAATCAGTCATGATGAAGTCAATGACAATCCTAAATAAGAAGCAGACTGCATTTTTGTCAACGCAGAAGACAGATCCAGAGCGGTAATAACCGATACTACCGGAAATCAGAGAGGAACCAGATCCAGAGAATGTGATCCAGACCAGGACAGGCATAAAGACTTAACAGTCAAAACAAGATTTTACAGACACTAAATGTAATGCAGCTTAAAAGAGAGAAAGCAAACAGTTAGCCTGTGAGACAAGATGAAGGTTACGAATCAACTTTACAGAACAAGAGATCTAATGGACAAAACATAAATAATTTTTATATCAAAATAGGCAGACAATATGACAGATCCAGCAGAGCTCCACAAAGGGTGATAATCAGACACTTATGTTCGAGAACACGCTGTTTAGGGCCAAATGAGACTTAAAGTTACCTGCATTTACTGGAAATGCAACTTGCAAGTAGGATACATAGATTCGAAACAATAGCAGAGAAAGATCAGCTGCTTCCAAAACTTCAAGGCGATGCAGGCGAATTTATATTTACGCACTTTACGCACGAATCTATATTTAACACACTATTTCAACCTGAGAGATGACTTGAGTAGCAGATACAGAAGAATTGAGACATCAAAAACATTTGCCGCTAAGTTCTCTAGGAGGGTGCAGCGGGTTAGTGAAACAGTAGAAGAGTATGCCGCAGAGTTAAAGAAGCTGAAGACGACGCTGTATACCATGTTGTCAATTTTATCCAGACAAGACGGAGAGGTTACAAACATTTCCAGACATACAAAAGACTAACTAATGTGCCAGACGAGCAGTCTCTGTGAGGATGGTGATGGTGATGGTGATGCAGGCTATAAATTAAAGGGGAAAAGAGAGGAAATGCAAAGAGGGTTTGAGTCAAGACGACAGGAAAGAACCAGTCGGAAAAGAGAAGTCCTGTTTTACTGGATATGTAGCAACAGAAATTGAATGAGAAAAAACCAAATTACTTTAATAGCTGCTAGAGAAAATAGACTCAATTGCGAACCAAGCTCCTAAACAACAATATCAGGGATCAATAATGCAAGTAAAGAAGAGCTAAAGGGCTAAAGTCTGCTAAAGTCTGCTATAAGTCTGCATCATTTGACACTACGCTCGTGATTGTAGAAATCTAGAACAACATTTGAGCTGCAACATAAACTGACCGAGATCAGGGAATACCTCTTGAGGCCAAAGAAAAGCCCAACAACAAGGCCAATCTAATCAATATGATAACCTTAAATCAGTAAAGAAGAAGAAGCCATTGTCAGGGACAACCAGTGCTATTTGCAGCAGACAGGATGGACGAAATATTTAGACCAAAAGTAAAAGAAATTAGTGAATCTAGTTGGTGCAGGAGGAGCCATTTTAAGATAGTATGGCAGTGCTTTGTTTGACATTGAACTTTGGCCAGTGAAATTAAAACAGGAGATAATACTGGCAGATATTGGGGACGAAGGTCTACTTGAAGTCCACGTTTTACAGAATAACAAGAGTGGACCAGGCGATATGCTACTTAGTAAAGGTGTTCTGATGTTGGATGGGAAAAAGGTGCCCCTTATTCAAATTGGTATGCCAACCAAAATTAAGCGGGTTTAAACCTGCAACCATTCCACCACAGAGTGAGGCAGTGATTGTTGCCGTTGTGGAACGAAATAAACTTGATGACAAGGTCAAAAGCTATTTGTAATAGAGCCAACCGAACATTTTTAAAGATGAGTACCCTTTACAGATGGACATAAATACAGGGCCAACTAGCAAATTCACGGTTTTGAATCCGTTCTCCACGTCAATCAATTCACGTCAATTGTTTCAATCAAACAATTTGCTGTAATTTGTCAAGCAGAGCAAGTGGAACAGATTGAATCTGTTGTTGTAGAACAGGAGAACAACACTAAAGAAAAGAAGAATAACAGTATACGTATCATACAGCTACAGGGAGTCAGGCAATGTTGCCCCAATTAAACAATATCCAGGACCAATATCCAATAAGACCAATATCAAATACCCGCTACCGTTCGCCAATGAAGAGAGGAAAGCCGTGGAAGATCTTGCAAAAGGCGTCATTAGAGAAAGCACTAATGCGGAAGAAATCGGGAGGCGTAAGACAAGCGTAAGCTTGTAATGGAAGTTGCTCTCTGATCTGTCTTATCTATTTCGAAGACGTGATTGTTTTCGGTTCATCTTTTGAGCAACACAAAACTAGATTTGAACAGGTACTACAAAGAATAGAGAAAACAGGCCTTAAAGAAGATAAGTGTAAACTACTGCTGTCAGAAGATTTGTTTCTAGACCATATTGTGTCAGGTGAGGGTATACAACCAAAACCGGCAAAATTTCAACGGTAATGGAAAGGCCAGTACCGTAGAATACTTAAAAAGTAAGGAAGTGTGTTGCTATGGGAAAGGATTTCGACCTATGATAAAGTATTAACCTGGAATCAAGCATGCCAGAATTCGTTCGAAGAACCGAAAAAAGCCCAAATCAGCTCTGAGGTAATGATTACAAGATGCTGGGTAAATTCATCCTCGATTTAGGTAAATCAGATGTTGGGATAGGTGAAGTCTTGCAATTAGATACAAGGGTCAAAAGAAAAATGTAATTTCATACGGAAGTAGAGCCCTCAACAAAGCTGAGAAAAACTATAGTATCACCGAAAAAGTGACATAAAATATAAACCTTATAACTTCCTTTTTGGCTGAGCATATTAGACTGGCCTGCGAATTATCCCGATTTAAATCCTGTAGAACACATGTGGGACGAGCTAGGACGTCGTGTTCGAACAAATCACGCAATCAAAACGGTAAATGACTTGGCAGCAGAGTTACATGTTAAATGGAACAATTTCCCTTCACCGTTATTGCAGCGTTATTACAGCGTTATTACGACAACGGCATATGTGCCGCCGATTCACAACATGCATTGGACATGAGATACTGACTCCAAATTCAATACTTACAGTCCATTTTGGGTGCTTATAAATAAATGAATGAAATAAATGAATGAAATTAAACCTTTCTTGTTGGTGACCCTAGTCTTATCAAAGAAAATGTCATTTTGAAATCGACCCCTATGTCATTTCGCTCAATATTTTAAAAATAATATCACATCGACTTCAATTTTTCACAGAATGTCATTAAGGAATTGTTCTTCAATCCAGATAAAAGAAATAGTCAAAAAATATTTAAATTCCTAATATATAGATAGAAATATACGATGGGTACTTTCTTTTTTGGCTGAGTATATATTATACTAGCGATGTACTTGAATAGCAAGTTCTGAAAATACGATTCATGTATCATTCGGCCATCCGTCTGGACGGTCATTTTCTTTTAATAAATCAAAGCCTTTTTTCGTTCAAATATGAACATATAGTGTATCGTTATTGAGCAAGAACTACATTGTTTTCGTAAATAAGGGTATATATGTATATCTAATTTACAGATTGGTACCAAATTCATAGGGTTAACGCTTATCCATGCGTCTGTATGCACTTAAAATTGTGAATCGTAAGCCATTTTTATTTAAATATTGTTTACGATACAACAAACGTATATATGTGGTCATTAATAAGCAAGGTCTACACTGTATTCTTACACAGAATTAGCTATGCTACACGTTGATACCAAATATTGCTATAGAAATCGTAGATGTAACCGTCAAACAATGCTTTTGGAAACTATTGCACATCGTCTTCATTTGGTATCTACAAACCCTGTTTGGTGTATACACAGAGTTCCCCGTTTGGTATACACTAAATTCTCATTTGGAATATACACAAAGTTCCCCAGTTGGTATACACACGGTTTGGTTTGCTTGTAAAAAGCTCGTGCTCAATGGATGGAAAGCATAAGTAATGTCAAAATTAAGATCTGTAATGCATACACTCAGTACAAAAAGAAACGCACATTGTGCTCAGGCGCAGATTAAGATACTTTTTTAAGATACTAAGACCATATCTCAAGATCTATTTAAGTCTGCCACAAGTTTAGAAAAACATATACTTAAAATTACTGTGCTGTATTTTAACCCTTTCACTCTTAATGGCGTCAAATTGCGCGTTTTCAAACAGTTTGGATCCTGATCAGACGCCGCGTAACGCGGCGTCTGATCAGGATCTAAACTGTTTGACACTCGTATAGATATACTTTAAGTCATACTACTTTGAATCTTACTTTGAAACGATCTTGCAAACAACAAAATTAAAGCAGACGACAATGAAACGGTGGTGGGGAAAAAAATCACGATTAATTTGGCAGCGAAAGAGTTAACTAGTACCTGTTGAAAACACCGCGCCGATTTGTACAGGTTGTGATGGTTACCAATTCAATGATAAAGCTTCCATTTTCAACATTGATAGCCCAAGACGGAACTATTGACTGTAATGAAAAGATTATTTCACATATACGTTCCTTCTACATACAGATAATATTGTAATAAAAGTGTGCGTTTCTTTTTGCACTGAGTGTATATCAATGTTTATGCAGGAGTATGAGCTTCTCTAGATGATTAGAAATGGTGGCACCCAGTTTCTTTCTATATATACTGCTACACGCCCCCTTTCGGAAATTACGAGCAGGGGCACTTTTTAGGTGCACCATTTGGGACTGTACCCGGCCGGTCACTTTATCTTAACACCGACGAACCACTCGTAATGCTAACCCGAAATCCTGAGCGCTAAGGAGGGAAGCCATTACTACCAATTTTAAGTCTTTTGTTTGACCGTGTTGCGAAATTGGTTTCCCGGGCAGTGGTCATTGTATAGTGGTTTTACTGTACAATGTTAATTACCAGGCAATGTTTATTGTATTGTTTAATTACCGTGCAGTGTTCATTGCAGATCCTTTTAACGTTCAGTGTTCATTTTATAGGAGTTTTACCGTGCAGTGTTTATTGTATAGTGGTTGTACCGTGCAATGTTCATTGTATAGAGGTTTTATCAGCCAGTGTTGTTTGTATAGTGGTTTTACCGTGCATATATCATTTAATATTGGTTTACCTTGCTGAGATGCTGAGATGCTGTGGTTTCTATGCAAGCTTTAAGCATTCCACAGAATTTCACAGAGTTATGATGATTGTACAAACGTTATCGTGGGACGTTGCTGGGTTGGGCAGATTCACACTTGCGGGTTCCATTTGTGCAATATCTTCTTGGTTTCGGTTAAATGTACTATTCTTGAGTATTCTCCAAATCAAGGACTTTATACTTGATTAATCTTCAAACTTTAATCCTTTTTTTTAGAATAGTCCATTAACATTTAATGCATTTATATTTTAATGCAAACCATTAACATTAAATGCCAAGAGCTTACGTAGAACACAGCTAATTATAAGGTTTAATGAAAAACAGTATTTACTGATTTAATGTAAACATTCATTCATTGATAGTTTAAGCACACATTTTTATGGTTTCTATTTTTTGCCTGGTTATAAGAGGTTTACTTATGTTGTATTCATGATGTTGAATAAAGTAAAATTTGTGCTTTTCAAAATTTAAGTTTTCTTAGGTAACCACCGAGGTAACCACCGAGGTTTAAACATAGAAAATCTTAGTACTTCTATGGTATTTATTTTGTTCAACCAAGGTTATATGTATATAAATAGGAAATTGATACGTGTTAATCAAACAGAGTTGTAATTTTAACCAGACTGATGTTACCCAAGGTATGCTTCAAACTTTTTAACATTTTTCAAAGCTTTAAGGTGTTTGTTGAAACACTTTAGGAGGGGGTAATATAATGACCTGATTCTGTGACAAACCGAGCAGATCTAGGTTATTCATTGCTGAATCTCCGTAGAAGTTATTTAATGCATTTATGCACAGCATTTACATTAAATGCCTAGAGCCGACATATAGAACACAGCTTATTATAAGGTTTAATGAGAAATAGTATTTAATGTTAACATTTTTTTATTGATAGTTTAAGCAAACATTTGTATGGTACCATTTGAGTATTGAAATAATTGTGGCTACTGCCTCAGTTTAGTTTCATATCTATTCTACTTTATGAGATTATTAGAATCTAGTCTCGGTATTTAGTATACCGATTACTTGTACATGTATATGTTTGGCTTGTTTGCTATACCAGACAGTAAATTTTGTTTGAAGTCCGCGTTAGTTAGTTGTATACGTGGTCTGGTGACGAGCGGTGGGATCTGTATAAATCAACAACAGCTGCCGATCCAGTAATACGAACCTCAAAGACCATAGCAATAATGCCTAGAAGGAAGTTAGACCAGACCACAGAAATCAGTCATGATGAAGTCAATGACAATCCTAAATAAGAAGCAGACTGCATTTTTGTCAACGCAGAAGACAGATCCAGAGCGGTAATAACCGATACTACCGGAAATCAGAGAGGAACCAGATCCAGAGAATGTGATCCAGACCAGGACAGGCATAAAGACTTAACAGTCAAAACAAGATTTTACAGACACTAAATGTAATGCAGCTTAAAAGAGAGAAAGCAAACAGTTAGCCTGTGAGACAAGATGAAGGTTACGAATCAACTTTACAGAACAAGAGATCTAATGGACAAAACATAAATAATTTTTATATCAAAATAGGCAGACAATATGACAGATCCAGCAGAGCTCCACAAAGGGTGATAATCAGACACTTATGTTCGAGAACACGCTGTTTAGGGCCAAATGAGACTTAAAGTTACCTGCATTTACTGGAAATGCAACTTGCAAGTAGGATACATAGATTCGAAACAATAGCAGAGAAAGATCAGCTGCTTCCAAAACTTCAAGGCGATGCAGGCGAATTTATATTTACGCACTTTACGCACGAATCTATATTTAACACACTATTTCAACCTGAGAGATGACTTGAGTAGCAGATACAGAAGAATTGAGACATCAAAAACATTTGCCGCTAAGTTCTCTAGGAGGGTGCAGCGGGTTAGTGAAACAGTAGAAGAGTATGCCGCAGAGTTAAAGAAGCTGAAGACGACGCTGTATACCATGTTGTCAATTTTATCCAGACAAGACGGAGAGGTTACAAACATTTCCAGACATACAAAAGACTAACTAATGTGCCAGACGAGCAGTCTCTGTGAGGATGGTGATGGTGATGGTGATGCAGGCTATAAATTAAAGGGGAAAAGAGAGGAAATGCAAAGAGGGTTTGAGTCAAGACGACAGGAAAGAACCAGTCGGAAAAGAGAAGTCCTGTTTTACTGGATATGTAGCAACAGAAATTGAATGAGAAAAAACCAAATTACTTTAATAGCTGCTAGAGAAAATAGACTCAATTGCGAACCAAGCTCCTAAACAACAATATCAGGGATCAATAATGCAAGTAAAGAAGAGCTAAAGGGCTAAAGTCTGCTAAAGTCTGCTATAAGTCTGCATCATTTGACACTACGCTCGTGATTGTAGAAATCTAGAACAACATTTGAGCTGCAACATAAACTGACCGAGATCAGGGAATACCTCTTGAGGCCAAAGAAAAGCCCAACAACAAGGCCAATCTAATCAATATGATAACCTTAAATCAGTAAAGAAGAAGAAGCCATTGTCAGGGACAACCAGTGCTATTTGCAGCAGACAGGATGGACGAAATATTTAGACCAAAAGTAAAAGAAATTAGTGAATCTAGTTGGTGCAGGAGGAGCCATTTTAAGATAGTATGGCAGTGCTTTGTTTGACATTGAACTTTGGCCAGTGAAATTAAAACAGGAGATAATACTGGCAGATATTGGGGACGAAGGTCTACTTGAAGTCCACGTTTTACAGAATAACAAGAGTGGACCAGGCGATATGCTACTTAGTAAAGGTGTTCTGATGTTGGATGGGAAAAAGGTGCCCCTTATTCAAATTGGTATGCCAACCAAAATTAAGCGGGTTTAAACCTGCAACCATTCCACCACAGAGTGAGGCAGTGATTGTTGCCGTTGTGGAACGAAATAAACTTGATGACAAGGTCAAAAGCTATTTG
The DNA here is from genome assembly GCA_922989275.2 of Gari tellinella. Classification (NCBI taxonomy): domain Eukaryota; kingdom Metazoa; phylum Mollusca; class Bivalvia; order Cardiida; family Psammobiidae; genus Gari; species Gari tellinella. Next base: position 59,386,462 of record OV277865.1, read on the forward strand.
TAATAGAGCCAACCGAACATTTTTAAAGATGAGTACCCTTTACAGATGGACATAAATACAGGGCCAACTAGCAAATTCACGGTTTTGAATCCGTTCTCCACGTCAATCAATTCACGTCAATTGTTTCAATCAAACAATTTGCTGTAATTTGTCAAGCAGAGCAAGTGGAACAGATTGAATCTGTTGTTGTAGAACAGGAGAACAACACTAAAGAAAAGAAGAATAACAGTATACGTATCATACAGCTACAGGGAGTCAGGCAATGTTGCCCCAATTAAACAATATCCAGGACCAATATCCAATAAGACCAATATCAAATACCCGCTACCGTTCGCCAATGAAGAGAGGAAAGCCGTGGAAGATCTTGCAAAAGGCGTCATTAGAGAAAGCACTAATGCGGAAGAAATCGGGAGGCGTAAGACAAGCGTAAGCTTGTAATGGAAGTTGCTCTCTGATCTGTCTTATCTATTTCGAAGACGTGATTGTTTTCGGTTCATCTTTTGAGCAACACAAAACTAGATTTGAACAGGTACTACAAAGAATAGAGAAAACAGGCCTTAAAGAAGATAAGTGTAAACTACTGCTGTCAGAAGATTTGTTTCTAGACCATATTGTGTCAGGTGAGGGTATACAACCAAAACCGGCAAAATTTCAACGGTAATGGAAAGGCCAGTACCGTAGAATACTTAAAAAGTAAGGAAGTGTGTTGCTATGGGAAAGGATTTCGACCTATGATAAAGTATTAACCTGGAATCAAGCATGCCAGAATTCGTTCGAAGAACCGAAAAAAGCCCAAATCAGCTCTGAGGTAATGATTACAAGATGCTGGGTAAATTCATCCTCGATTTAGGTAAATCAGATGTTGGGATAGGTGAAGTCTTGCAATTAGATACAAGGGTCAAAAGAAAAATGTAATTTCATACGGAAGTAGAGCCCTCAACAAAGCTGAGAAAAACTATAGTATCACCGAAAAAGAGCTTTGTAGAATATTACAGGCAACATCTTCTATGGAGACATTTTGTTGAAATAGGAGATCATCAGGCAATATCTTCTATGAAGACATTTTGTTGAAATAAGAGATCATCAGGCTCTGAGATGGTTGTTCAAGTTATAAGAGCCAAATCGAGATAGATAGAAATTGTCTCAATACGAGTTTGAGATACAATACATACAATACAATATAATACATTGTGACACTCTGTTCAGGCGTAAAAACCCTCAAGACTGTGATTGTGCAAACGCTGTAACCCCTTCGGTGCCATAGGCATTTTTGGCATTAATAGTATAATGCACTAAACAACACAGTCCAGATGAATGTCATTTAAAACCAAGAATTTAGGGTGTTTTCACCCTGTCATTTGTGTTTACCTATTATTCTTAACATACTTCAAAATAATAATTGCTTGGCTCCATTAGTTGGTTAAAGGACACGATTCTTGGTTGATCAGGTGCTGCTTATTACCTGGTGGCTGAATTTTGCGGCCAATATTATTTTAGCAAATTTTCATGTCACACCGGTCCACGACAGCTCGTTACGCCATTTATAACACTATACTGTCGAAACTCAAATAAAAATCGTCCTTAATTGAATATATTTTTAATAACATTTGAGTGACTCGCTCATGCTTGGTTTTGTTTCTAAATGGAAATGCCTACAGCGAGCCCTGCACGCGTACATTGGTTCCCGATCGATTTTCAAGTTTTTTGTGTGACGTCATGTTAAAAAGTGAACTCGCCGGCTTCTGAAAATACGAAGCACATTATAGTTCTTTCAATGGCTGACAAACTGGGTCGAGCGGTTGAGCGATAACTTAGAATAGGTAAACCAAGTTAAACTGTAACTGGGCCTACTTGCCATATTTGAAGCAAACGGTAAATCAGTTATAGTTCATTTGTTTGAAAATTATACAACATAACCTGTTCGCTCCCTACGATCGCTCCAGGTTATATTGCATAATTTTCAAAAAAGGTAACATTGTTGAGACAGGGGTAGTCTTAATTCAAAAGAAAGAGGCAGGCAAGAAGATGACTTAGCTGTAGAAAAGAGATTGCGACCATGACGGCCCATTCAGTCTGGGTATGAGGTAAAGAGCGAAGTTACCAAAAAGTGGGCATTTCTTTAAAGGAGCGAGTCCCGGGGACATATTGTATTACTGATAGGCAGAGCCTGATAAAGTGATGGGGAAGTTGTGTAAACACAGAGTAGACGAAAGAAGAAGACTGAAGAGATGTGGTATAGGGCCTATTAGTGCAGAAAGTGGCCCGAAAGATTTTGTCGAGGTCAGGTATCGGATGGAGGGCCACATTTTGAAACAGCATCTGAGCCTTGATGAGGTCCCTTTCTACTGTTCCCTCTTTCAATTCAGATGCCCTACCCCTCTTTGATGCTGCGAACGGTTTGGACAATTACATGGTATTGTTGTTGTTTTTTCTGCATCAGATAATGTGAAACAAAATTTATAATTTTCTCTCAGCTTAATATGGAATACAAATAGTGACCACTGAAAGTTTCTTCTTGATCAAGACTTCCCTAAGTCTTCTGTAGTTTGGCAGTCACACCCTGTCTTCTCGCTTCATAAAGAAACTACATCAGATCTCATAGTTTGTACCGGTTCAAATGCCGTTTTGTTTCTCAGGACGGCTTTCTTTAGCAATCTAATGTGTCGTCTGCATGCGGCTTTATTCAATCAATATAGAATCCATAGGAGGTAATTTCTGCTTGAGTGCTTACGATTTTATTGGCAAATACCAATTCTGATAGTAACCTTGTTTCACTACCCATGGCGTCAGACCTATCGATTTATTTGGAGTTAAAGGTAAAGGTAAAGGTGTGAGTTTATAAAGTCTTCATTTACACACCGTCCAATCGGCTATGGTTACCGCATCGATAAAGTTGTGGTTACCTCTCGCAGCGAGAGTCGATTAAAAAGGTTGAGTGAACATCAGACGTTATATTTTCACTTGGTAATCCACTGCAGTGGATTATCACCAATCGCTTTTATTATGAATTTCTCCCGTAGGGCTCCCCAAGAATCGTAGTCAATCGTGTCTTATCGTTAAATTCCGGCAGTCCGATTTGTTGCGAACTACTCACCGGAAGAGCACGAATCCAAACTCGGGAGCAACGAAGTAATTCAGATGACGTCAAATCAATAAATAAGTGACGTCATCGTACGGGAAACTGTTTCGAAAATGTGTTCGATATAAAGTTGGGGCTCAACACGGGGTAAATCATTTACTTTCGCTTTCTCAATTGTCGAACAATTTCGTTTAAAAAGTGGCTTAAAAGCATAAATAAATTGGTTTAATTTAGTATTTTCCTGGCATCTAGAAGACCAATTTTGTACATATTGATCTTTTAATCTCTGGGTATACTCAGCTACAAAAAGTACTGGATTTGAAACCTCCTGTGCCTCCCATATATATCCGTAACCGTTTGAACAAAGATGTATTCTTAAATCTGTTACCCAGTTCTTATGTCCAATATTATCATAACATTTCAACATATTATAACAAAATTTGGCATATCTAGTATTTGGCATATTCAACAAATGTAACCAATATTTGATGAAAAAATATGAAGGGGGAACCTTCCAAGGTCACCAAATATAGCATCGTTACATGCCTTACTATTTACATTCATAAAACGTTTGCATTTTCAATAACTTTGATACAATTCAAACCCCATAGCTCTGAACCATATAACATAACTGGAGCCACTTTGTGGTCAAATATTTTAAAATATGTCTTATATGGCAAATGATGCACAGACATAATTTAGTACTTTCTTAGCTTTAACTGCAACAGCCTCTGCCATTTTATATATTGAAAGTTTAGGTGAAAAGAACACACCAGCAACTTCTAGATGCGTTCCTGCATAATGCCACCTTTCTCTTCTGGATAATCTCCCACCCTTTTTAAATACCATTACCTTAGATTTATCAATATTTACCTCGTCTGCTGTCTTCACTAAAAGTATGTAACAAATTAAGTTGTTTTTATTACTAATGGTCTGATGTACGATTTACAGCACGGTTTTAGGGACCTATGTCTTGCGAGACTCAATTTGCAATCTTGCTAGATATTCCAGCCAAGGTAAGCAAAGTGATCTTATCCTCCTTGATTTTAGCAAGGCTTTTGACATCGTGAGAAGTTGTTCCTAAAGCTGAACAAATGTGGTATTCGGGGTACGAGCATATATGCTGGATATGGGCATTTCTAAGCGGTACATTGCAGACTGTTTTACTTGACGGCGAGTCTTCTGATACGGTTCAAGTCTCATCAGGTGTACAACAGACCTATTCTGATATTGGACTACTGGAAGAAAACATCAAATTCGAATTGAAGGATACATTTCATCATGGACAAATGTTATCAGTGGTGTGCCACAATGAAGTGTCCTAGGACCCATGCTTGTTTTATGTTTTTTATATGATCTTCCAGACGTCACAGAAGGAACTGTATGTGTCTTTAGATGCTGTAATACTGCATATGTTAGTTGTCGGTTAACATTAACCTAATTGCACTCAGAACCTGAACCACCAAATTTTAAAAATGCGGTAACCTTAGCCATTCGAGCATCAACTCACTATCATATATCGTAGATATTCAGTCGCAAAGAAAGAAAATTGGTGTTTTGGTATATTGATTCACATTGATTCACTGATTTAATACACCATTCTGCATGCTGTTGGGAAATTATTACACCAACATGTTCGGCAAACATTGCTTTTTACGGCTGCATACAAAGAAGTGCCGATCTTGTGAAAGAGGGATCGTTTTGGAGCAAAATTTAATCGATTCTCGCTACTTTATCGATGCGGTAACCATAGCCGATTGGACGGTGTGATTTACGTATATAGTATTCTGCCGACTTTTATATTCATTTCCCTGATCATCGAGTCACAAGTCGGCCATTTACATACGGCGCAAGTTGCAGCCATGGCACATTGACTTCTTTCCCGCACATGTTCCCATTTCATTCACCTGGTTACGTAGGGTTAATTTTTTGTACAGAAAAAAATTCAGGAACCTCTCGCTTTCTAGGAGAACGTCCTACCACTGGACCACCGACATTACCTTTGCCCTATGCCCCTGCTTAACCAACCCAAGTTCAAGTCCCAAATTGGTTTGCGGTATCTGTCGAATCTGTCTGTCCATTGCATTTCGGATTTCTTGGACTGGTCCTCGTCTTCCTTACTTCGAGCATAAGACACATTTCTTTGAATACATTGCTTTCGTAGTTTCTACCCTGGTCACTATGTACTGCCGATTGACATCCCCAGTGAGAAATAACTTTGTTCATGATTACCGATTCACTGGTTTCGGAACTGCAAAAACTCCAGGTACTTAGCGAATAGACCGGATACCACTAGGATGTACCAGCTATCTCTTTGTGTGACAGGAAATGGTCCCATATAGTCTGTAGCCACTACGTCAAAAGGTGCACCAGTTTTAATGGTACCCATTGGTGCTTTTGGTACTCTTTGGGGTTTCTTATCTGCTGTACATACTACTCTAGTTTGGAGTAGAGTTTTAAATTCTGTTGGCATAGTTTATGTATAAGTGCTTGGACACACATACCATTTACTAAATGGTATTTTTCAGTGGAGCCACAGAGTGCGGAAGAGTGAATTTTTGTTAAATTCTGAAATAAATATTGACCGGTATAGGCCACTCCTAGTATGTGTTTATTAGTTATTACTTGTTCAAAGGGTAATTAAATAAATAATTTATGTTTGGCTGAAGGCACTGATAGAAAACATAATTTTCACTTATCTGGACGAAGCTTCAAGCCTGCTTTCTCTATTCTTTCTAGTACCTGCTCAACTCTAGTTATGTGTTGCTAAAAAGATGAACCGAAAACAATCACAGGTCGCCCACTGCAATCCCTGGAAAGCAACTTTCATTGTGCATTGGAATGTATTACAGTTTACTGCTATTTTTCAGGCCAAATGGCATTCGTGTCATCTCAAACTGTCCGAATGCGCGCTTTTGAGTATATCTTCTTTCTTCAGAGGTATCTGGAAGTAACCGTTTGTTAAATCAAATTTGCTGAACACAACTGCTCCGGTGACAGCATTTAACTATCATAGGATAGCCATCAGGCTTTACACGCTGGTTAATGCGACGGTAGTCAAATCATGGTCTTACGGCCCTCGATTTCTTCCGCACTGGGGCTTGCCAATGAAGACGTACTTTCTCAAATGACGTCTTTTGCAGGCAATTGAAGTAATTTCGCTACTGTATTTGTGTCCTCTTGGTCTATATCATTAGTTGCATGGTGAAAACAGTCTTTAATTATGTCTGGTACAGTTTCTTTTGTCGGTGTTTTGGGAAGCTCAGTGACGTGTCTGACTCCCTGTAGCTGTATCCTTCGTATACTGTTATTCTTCTATTCTTCCTGTTCCACTTGCTCTGCTTGACCAATAACAGCATCTTGTCTGATTGCAATAGATCCACATAGGACGGATTCAAACCCCTGAATTTACTCTTTGGTCCTGTATCTATGTCATCTGTAATGGGTGCTCTTCTTTAAAATGTTCGGTTGGCTTACAAATAGTAAGCTTTTGACCTTGTTTTCACCTTCATTTCGTTCCACAAAGGCATCAATCACTGCTTCTCTCTGTGGTGGAATGGGAGGTTGTTTGCTTCTTTAACACGCCTTATTTTTTGGTTGACAGCTCAGAAGACGCTAAGTTTACTTGCGTGTCTATAAAAAGAATACAAGCAACCCACGGTGTAGTAGGAAAATGGCGGCCGATATAAACCTAAATACTTTTCCCCAGCCAAAGTAAAACCTGAATTCCACTTGGGGTTAAACCTGGGTTTAGGGGCGCCTAACCTCACACTTATCTCCTATATTCACCTATAAAGACGAACAGTGTACATAAAATATAAACCCTGTTTCACAACCTTACAATCAAAAAGACCGCCAGCACAGTAAGTAATTACATGTAAAACATCTAACAAAATTCTATGACAAGATTATTAGTAACACGGGAAAGAATTAAACATTCAAGCCCGTGTTAAAAATAACCCACTATGGCAACGGTCAAATTGTACTCAAGCGACTAGTCTGTAGTCACGAGTAACTGTAAGACATGGAAGGGTTCAGGGTACGACAGAGAGGGAGAGAAAAAAACAAAGCACGAACATCCGACATAACTCTCCCGGTTAAGGACGGCTTTAGAGATACAGCATCATGTAGTGCTAAGCCCTGTCTGTCGTCGCACAACGAAAGAGGAAAGCATAGTTATCAATTGTAGATTGATCGATAACTAAAGACAGTGTTCATTGTATATTGGTTTTACCTTACAGTGTTCATTGTATCGTGGTTTTACCATGCAGTGTTCATTGTATAATTATTTCACTATGAAGTGCTAATTGTATAGTGATTTACTCATGTAGTGTGCATTGTATAGTGGTCTTACCATGCAGAGTTCAATTTATAGTGGTTTTACCGTTAGATGTTCATGTATAGTGTTTTTACCATGCTGTGTTGTTAAATAATTGTTTTACCATGCAGTCATTTTTGTATAGTGATTTACTATGCAGTGTTCATTTTATATTGGTTTAAACCGGGCAGTGTTTACTGTATAGTGGTTATACTAGGCTGTGTTCATAGAATAGTGGTTTTACCAATCAGTTTCCATTGAATAGTGGTTTAACCGTGCAGTCTTAATTGTTTAGTGGTTGAACCAGGCAGTGTTCATTGTATAGTGGTGTGACCATGCAGTTGTCATTTTATTATGGTTGTACCAGACAGTGTTCATTGTTTAGTGATTTTACCATTCAGTGTTCATTTAAGATGTTTTTTCCGTTCAGTGTTCGTTTGTAAAGTGCTTTTACCATGCAGTGTTGTTCATTGTAATAATTGTTTCGCCATGCAGTGCTTATTGTATATTGATTTCCCATGCAATGTTTATTGTATAGTGATTTAAGCGTGCATTGTTCATTGAAGATGTTTTTTCCGTGCAGTGCTCATTGTATAGTTGTTTGACCATGCATGGCTTATCGTATTGAGATTTACCTATGCAATGTTCATTGTTCAATAAATATGGTTTAACCATGCAGTGTTCATTGTATCGTGGTTTTACCATGCAGTGTTCATTGTATAATTGTTTTACTATGAAGTGCTAATTAAATAGTGATTTACTCATGCAGTGTGCATTGTATAGTTGTTTAACCAAGCAGTATAGTGGTTTTACCTTGCAGTGTTCATTGTATCGTGGTTTTACCATGCAGTGTTCATTGTATAATTGTTTTACTATGAAGTGCTAATTAAATAGTGATTTACTCATGCAGTGTGCATTGTATAGTTGTTTAACCAAGCAGTATAGTGGTTTTACCTTGCAGTGTTCATTGTATCGTGGTTTTACCATGCAGTGTTCATTGTATAATTGTTTTACTATGAAGTGCTAATTAAATAGTGATTTACTCATGCAGTGTGCATTGTATAGTTGTTTAACCAGGCAGTATACATTGTTTAGTGGTTCTCACGTGCAGTTTTTGTAAATATTGGTTTAACTGACTGTGTTCATTGTATAGTGGTTTTACCGTGCAGTGTTCATTGTATCGTGGTTTAACCATGCAGTGTTCATTGTGTAGTAGTTTTACCTTGCAGTGTTCATTGTATCGTGGTTTAACCATGCAGTGTTCATTGTATCGCGGTTTTACCTTGCAGTGTTCATTGTATCGTGGTTTTACCATGCAGTGTTCATTGTATAATTGTTTTACTATGAAGTGCTAATTAAATAGTGATTTACTCATGCAGTGTGCATTGTATAGTTGTTTGACCAGGCAGTATACATTGTTTAGTGGTTCTCACGTGCAGTTTTTGTAAATATTGTTTTAACCTGACTGTGTTCATTGTATAGTGGTTTAACCATGCAGTGTCCATTGTATCGTGGTTTTACATTGCAGAGTTCATTGTTTCGTGGTTTGACTATGTAGTGTTCATTTAATAGTAGTTGTACCGTGCAGTGTTATATTGCATAGTTGTTATACTAGTTTATGTTCATTAAAGACAGTATTCATTGTATATTGGTTTTACCATGCAGTGTTCATTTAAGATGTTTTTTCCGTGCAGTGTGTAGTAGTTTTACCATGCAGTGTTCATTGTATAATTGTTTGACCATGCAGTGCTTATTGTATTGTGATTTACCCATGCGATGTTCATTGTTCAACAAATAGTGGTTTAACCATGCAGTGTTCATTGTGTAATAGTTTTACCATGCAATGTTCATTTTATATTGGTTTAACCGGAGAGCTATTACTGTATAGTGGTCATACTAGGCTGTGTTGATTGAATAGTGGTTTTACCAGTCAGTGTTCATTGTGTAGTGGTTTTACCGTGCAGTGTTTATTGTAACCTGTTTTTTCCACGACGTGGTCATTGTTTAAATGTGTAGTGTTCATTTTTTAGTTGTTTTACCGTGCAGTGTTATATTTTATAGTGGTTTGATCTTGTAGTAGGCCTGTTAAGATACACATTTTCGGCAAATCGTTCAAATTGTGAATATATTTTGAAACTTGCTATTGGGGTCTACAAACTTTGGTACATTTTATACTTTGCTCGCATAACAGCCATTTTTTATTCCAAGATGGCGGCTGTTAATAAAATTGTTTCAATATGTATTGCGAAGAGCCATAAATTATATAGTACTACAACTGAAGTCCAATGGCATAATTAAATTTGACAGAAACTGGTATCCGTCTGTAGAAAAAGGTTTCTATATACCGAAATGTGTGTATATGTTTGTTTATTATGAAACGTATTATCTGTGGGCCAACATTGCTATTCAAGATGGCTTCTAAGATGGCCGCCACAAACATTAAATATCACGAATATACTATACTTATATTACAATTGCTTTCTTATGGTTCGACTAATAGTGAGGACAATGAAGTTTGAATATTACAAAAGAGTCATATTTTTCCCTTAATATAAATATTGACCATTAAACCCTTCTCCTGCGATTAATATTTTCAAAATGGCGTCCAAGATGGCCGCAAGATGCGTAAAATATCACACACATACTAATTAAAAAATTACAATTATTTTTAATAGTTTTACTAAGAGTGAAGGCAATTCAAACTAAAGATGTCATTTCAACATCGTCATTATATTCACCAAATGTGTATAAAGGCTGATACATCTTATACTACCAAAATGTAACGAACGTACTATTTCAACTACATGTATTTTCGAATGGTCTTACTAGAAGTAAGGACAATGGACTTTTACCCTTACCAAAAGAAACATGTTATTCTTTAAGCGCGGATCAAGACCGTTTAACCTTTCTATTCCCATCAAAGTATTCAAGATGGTGCCCACGATAGCTGCCACAGCTAAAATCTGTCAGGCAGGAACTACTAAAAATGTCTTCTTATGGTTTGACTTAAAGTGATGACAATACAAAAAGTATCAATTATTCATTTCATGTGTGTAAAGTCTCTTTATTCCTTCTACTACGAACAAAATATACAAAATTATTACAACTGGTTCCTTATGGCTTGACTAAAAGTGATGGCAATTGACTTTGAACATAACAAGATTGAGTTTTATTTATGCTTTTCGGTGGATTACCACGAAATAGCAGTGGATTATCACTTGGTAATCCACTGCAGTGGATTATCACCAATCGCTTTATTATGAATTTTCCCCGTAGGGCTCCCCAAAAATCGTAGTCAATCGTGTCTTATCGTTAAATTCCGGCAGTCCGATTTGTTGCGAACTACTCACCGGAAGAGCACGAATCCAAACTCGGGAGCAACGAAGTAATTCAGATGACGTCAAATCAATAAATAAGTGACGTCATCGTACGGGAAACTGTTTCGAAAATGTGTTCGATATAAAGTTGGGGCTCAACACGGGGTAAATCATTTACTTTCGCTTTCTCAATTGTCGAACAATTTCGTTTAAAAAGTGGCTAAAAAGCATAAATAAATAGAATAATTGTATTTTTTCAGTATAAGATCGAATTTAATCCATTTCGTGAACATCAGACTGTTATATTTTCACTCGTGGCTTCCACTCAATGGATTAAATTTCTATCTTATACTGAAAAAACCCCAATTATCCTCTATTCATTTATGCTTTTCGGTGGATTACCGGAAAATAGCAGTGGATTATCACTTGGTAATCCAATGCAGTGGATTATCACCAATCGCCGTTTTCCCCGTAGGGCTCCTCAAAAATCGTGGTCAATCGTGTCTTATCGTTAAATTCCGGCAGTCCGATTTGTCGCGAACCACTCAACACGAATCCAAAATCGGGAGCAACGACGTAATTCGGATGACGTCAAATCAATAAATAAATGACGTCATCGAACGGGAAACTGTTTCGTTAATGTGTTCGATGTAAACTTGGGGCTCAACACGGGGTAAATCATGTGCTTTCGCAATTGTCGGACAATTTCGTTTAAAAAGTGGCTTAAAAGCATAAATAAATAGAATAATTGTATTTTTTCAGTATAAGATCGAATTCGCCACTCGTGAAAATATAACGTCTGATGTTCACTCAATGGATTAAATTTCTATCTTATACTGAAAAAACAATTATCCTCTATATATACATATCCTCATATGTGTTAATCCTTTTTACTTAAAACAAATATTAAAGATGGCGTCCAAGCTATACTATCCGGATGCATAGCACAGTGGTAGAGCGCGCGCTTACAGCGGCCGAGTCAAACCACTGACATTCAAAACCTTCTTGGCGCTCAGGATTTCGGCTCAGCATAACGACTGATTCATTGGTATCGGGAAAAAGTAACCTGCCGCGCCCAGTCCGTAGTGAACCTCATATTTGCCCCCTTTTATAAGCATCTTTCTTGATGGAGAGGAGTTATAATAAGAAAGAAAGAAAGATGACATCAACAACATAGAGTATCATAGAACATAAAAAGAGACATGGTATTGATTTAATGTGTATAGTAACTCATTTTTGTGCCAAAACAACCGCCACTCCTTTAACCTAAAATATAACTAACAATTGTTGGACAATTGTTGTCTCATGGTTTGACTAAAAGTGATGAAACTAGACTTTGAACATTACAAAAAGGACATGTTATTTGTCGAACGTATTTAAACCATCTACTGAGAACAATATATATCAGATGGCCGCGCAAACCTAAATATCATGAATATACTTAACGGATTGTTTCCTAAAACTGATGAAAATTAACTTCGAACATTACTAAAGAAACATACTATTAACTTACTATTAACTGGCTGTTTAATACTCTACTGCAGACAAAATTATTGTACTTTCGTCTTTGGTCCATATTTGAAAATATTTTATATATGTTCGTTGTAGTTAAAATGTTACCTGTTTGTGAAAAGGTTTGACTCCTCGTGAGAAGCCTAGTTACTAACCGTCTCATCCACATCAAAGCTGTTTGCATTTGATATTTAGCGTCAGAAACTGAATGAAAATTATCAAAATACGATGAAACACCAACAGACCGAGAAAAGGTATAGGACAACTTCTACAGTGTACTTCAGGCAGTTCAAAATGATATCAGAAGACATGATGGCATACTGATGGCATGCTGCTATTGGATATCTTAAACGCATGAGTTGGAAGGAAATGGACTTGCTTTGAGGATTCCTAGGTTGGCATGGAACAAGCAACTTTACAGATAACGGTGAAATAATTTGTGGACTATGTGAAAACTTCACCATAGACGGCACACAAGACTATCCACAAGTTCAGTTGGCATCGCCTGATGGAAACATAAAAATCAGATTGACCACATTATCTCTAAAAACAAAAGGCTGTGTGAATTAAAGATAATCGAGCGATGGGACCATCAAGCGTTGTATTGAACTGAACCTAGCAGTGGAAAAGCTGAACCTCCCGCTGAGGTTGGAAGAAACAAATGACGACATTTTGATGCCCCCAAATTGATAGACAATGTCCTGCTGAAAACCTGATTCAGTTTTGTTCAGATAGACAAAGTTATCACTATTGACAGCTGCAGAAAAGCCATATCTGAGACAGACCATGGTTTACAAAACAGTACAAATGTTTAGTGGATACCTGCAGACACGTTCAAATGCAATAGAGGAGAGAAAACAGTTGAATAATCATTTCTAGATTTGATAGTAAATGACGCAAGGCGATACCTATTTACAAGTAGGGGTAAGACAGTAGCGAATATTATCCCCAACATCTGCTGCATTAAAACACGTCAGACGATCTATCATGCAAGCCAGAAAGTTGAATAGCTGTCTAGCTTGCCAAAGAGTTGACCATGACCAAGTGATGAAGGAGGAAATTTATTTTCTTCTAGTTAGGAGCTTTTTGCCTAGACATTCAAAGTCACTAAGACGTTAATTCTTAAAAAAACAACGAAAAAAGCTTTTCCAACCCGTTTGCAAAATGGTGTTGAGAGAGTTTCTCACTTGATGTGAGTTAACGAGACCATAGACATCACAAATCACCGAGGTGCTTGTCTGCCACACTGTCACGTTTCCCACAATATCCAAATCCAATATGGCCGCCGCCAGCCATTTTGGAAAAGCTAACTTTTTAGTTTTTTGGAGAATAAATAAGTGTAATACCTCTAAATTGATTGTTTTTTGGTGTTGAACTCATTTCTGATGCCCTTTGTGCAATCTGGGGTGTCTTTGATTTGGAAAGGTCAAATTTCACATTAGCCAAATCCAAAATGGCCGCCGCCAACCATGTTGGAAAAGCTTTTTTCGTTGTTTTTTTAAGAAAAATCAAATATAATACTTCTAAATTGATTATATTTTAGAGTATAATTCACTTCTGATGTCCTTTGTGCAATCTGGGATGTCTTTGATTTGGAAAGATCAAGTTCCGCGATAGCAAAATCCAATATGGCCGCCGCAAGCCATGTTAAAAAAGCTAACTTTTTTCCTTTTTGGAGAATAAACCAATGTAATACCTCTCAATTGATAATTTGTGGGTGTTGAACTCTTTTCTGATGCATTTTTTGCAATCTGGGATATATTTGTTCGGAAAGGTCAAGTTTCACAATCGCCAAATCCAATATGGCCGCCGCAAGCCATGTTAAAAAAGCTAATTTTGTTTCTTTTTTGGAGAATAAACCAATGTAATACCTCTCAATTGATAATTTTTGGGTGTTGAACTCATTTCTGATGCCTTTTGTGCAATCTGGAATGTCTTTGATTGGAAAGATCAAGTTCCACAAAAACAAAATCCAATATGGCCGCCGCAAGCCATGTTAAAAAAGCTAATTTTGTTTCTTTTTTGGAGAAAAAACCAATGCAATACCTCTCAATTGATAACGTTTGGGTGTTGAACTCATTTATGAGGCCTTTTGTGCAATCTTGGATGTATTTGATTCGGAAAGGTCAAGTTTCACAATAGCCAAATCCAATATGGCCGCCGCAAGCCATGTTAAAAAAGCTAATTTTGTTTCTTTTTTGGAGAAAAAACCAATGCAATACCTCTCAATTGATAACGTTTGGGTGTTGAACTCATTTATGAGGCCTTTTGTGCAATCTTGGATGTATTTGATTCGGAAAGGTCAAGTTTCACAATAGCCAAATCCAATATGGCCGCCGCAAGCCATGTTAAAAAAGCTAATTTTGTTTCTTTTTTGGAGAATAAACCAATGTAATACCTCTCAATTGATAATTTTTGGGTGTTGAACTCATTTCTGATGCCTTTTGTGCAATCTGGAATGTCTTTGATTGGAAAGATCAAGTTCCACAAAAACAAAATCCAATATGGCCGCCGCAAGCCATGTTAAAAAAGCTAATTTTGTTTCTTTTTTGGAGAAAAAACCAATGCAATACCTCTCAATTGATAACGTTTGGGTGTTGAACTCATTTATGAGGCCTTTTGTGCAATCTTGGATGTATTTGATTCGGAAAGGTCAAGTTTCACAATAGCCAAATCCAATATGGCCGCCGCAAACCATGTTGAAAAAGCTAATTTTGTTGTTTTTTTGGACAAAAATCAAATGCTATACTTCTTAATTGATTATTTTTTAGAGTAGAACTCATTTCTGATGCCCTTTGTGCAATCTAGGGTGTCTTTGCTTTGGAAAGATCAAGTTCCAAAAGAAGAAAAATCCAATATGGCCGCCGCAACCATGTTGAAAAAGCTATTTGTTTTCTTTTTTGGAGAATTATCAAATGTAATACCTCTAAATTAATAATATTTTGGTGTGGAACTTATTTCTGACGCCCTTTGTGCAATCTTGGGTGTTTTTGATTCAGAAAGGTCAAGTTCCACAATAGCAAAATCCAATATGGCAGCCGCAAACCACGATGGAAAAGCTAATTTAAAAAGATAATAATTAAGAAAGATCAAATATACATGTAATACATGTATATCTTAATTGGTTATTGCTTGTGTTTAACTCATTTCCTCTCTGAGGTCCTTTGTTCAATATGGAGAGTCATTGGTTTGAAAAGGTCATGTTCAATGTCTTTTTGATACATTAACGACCTTTGGCTTAGCTTGAACAGCAGTAGTCAGTATGTAAACAAGATGTAAGTAAATGGCAACTCTCTGACATTAGACAGAGAAAACACGACAGTGAGCGGGACTCAATCCTACGTCCTGAGGTAAGAGGCTTTTATCCTAACCACTAAGACTATCACAGGCCCATAGACAGACAGTAGGGCCGGGGCAGAATATATAACACCTTGTTCCATATGCATGGAAAGATACATCAATAAAGCATCAACAATTGATTAGATACACATGTAGTTCCAAAGTCATTTCGTGCCGGGTTTTCACAGGAGTTAAACGATCTTAAAAACATTTAGTGAAAAGCATTTACTCTTTGTACTATCCAAAGTGCATTGTTATCTGTTTTTAGTCAAACCATTAAAAACAATTGTAAAAGACAGAATTTTCATGAATTTTTATATATTCACATAGCTGCTATCTTAGACGCCATTTCGAATACTTGTTTCGTAGTATAAGATTTGAAGGGTCCAAACGATTTAAAGGGAATACTGTAACTGTGTTGTAATATGCAGCGTGCATTGCTGTCACTTGAGTAAAACCATTAGACAAAATTGTAAAAGTTAGTGTTTGCGTGATAATTTTACACTTCTGGCAGCCATCTTCCAGCCATGTTCGTAGTATAAAATTTAAACAGCCTTTATACACATAAAGGGAATATTGTGACTGGTTTATAATATTATGGCTGCATGCTTTCACTTTTTTAAAACCATTAGAATAAGTGTAATAGTAAGTGTGAGTGATATTTTTACGATTGTGGTGGCCATCTTGGACGCCATTTTGAATATTTTGGTCGCAGGAGAAGGGGTATTTATATTTAGGAATAAAATGACTCTTTTATAATGTTCAAAGTTCATTGTCCTCACTGTTAGTCGAACCATAAGAAAACATTTGTAATATATAGTATATTCGTGATATTTCATGTTTGTGGTGGCCATCTTGGAAGCCATCTTAAATAGCGATGTTGGCCCACAGATATCACTTTTCGTAATATACAAACCTTTACACACATTTCTGTAAATAGAAACTTTTTCTACAGATAAATGCCAGTTTGTGCCAGATTTAATCATGCTATTTGGCATCAGTTGTAGTACTTAAATATATGACACTACGCAATACACATTGAAACATTTTTTTAACAGCCGCCATCTTGGAATTAAAAATGGCTGCCATGCAAGCAAAGAATAAGTTGTACCAAAGTTTGTAGACCCCAATAGCATATATTTTGCACCTAAAATCAGAATTTTAAGTGCATTCTTAACGCCTAAAAACATTAAATTTAGGGTCCGCCATTTTGAATTACAAAATGGCCGCCTTCCCCTCAGATTTTGGGCAACTCTTTGACCGTTGGATGTTCATTGTATAATGGTTTCACCATGCAGTGTTTATTGTATAGTGGTTTCACAATGCACTTTTCATTGTATATTGGTTAACTTATGCAGTGTTCATTTTATATTTGTTTTACCGGGCAGTGTTTACAAGGCTGTGTTCATTGAATAGTGTTACCAGTCAGTTTCCATTGTATAGTGGTTTATCCGTGCAGTGTTAATAGTTAAGTTGTTTAACCAGGCAGTGTTCATTGTATAGTGGAGTTACCATGCATATGTCATTTTATTATGGTTATACCAGACAATGTTCATTGTTAAGTTACATTAAATCTTTTCCATTCTGTGTTCATTTAAGATTTGTTTCCGTGCAGTGTTCTTAGTATAGTGGATTTACCATGCAGTGTTCATTGTATAATTGTTTTACCATGCAGTGCTTATTGTATAGTGATTTACCCATGCAATGTTTATTGTAAGCGTGCAGTGTTCATTGTATTGTCGTTTGACCATGCAGTCTTCTTTGTATAATTGTTTTACCATGAAGTGCTTATTGTATAGTGGTTTAACGGTGCATTGTTCATTTAATAGTGTTTTTATAGTGGTTTTACCATGCAGCGTTCATTGTAAAGTGGTTTTACCATTCTGTGTTGACTTAAAATGTTTTTTCCGTGCAGTGTTCATTGTATAGTGGTTTTACCATGCAGTGTTCTTTGTATAATTGTTTTACAATGCAGTGCTAATTGTATAGTGATTTACTCATGCAGTGTGCACTGTATAGTGGTTTAACCATGCAGTATTCAATGTAGTGTGGTTTAACCGTTGGATGTTCATTGTATAATGGTTTCACCATGCAGTGTTCATTGTATAGTGGTTTTACCATGCTGTGTTGTTCTATAATTGTTTTACCATGCAGTGCTTATTGTACAGAAATTTACCAATTCAGTGTTCAATGTATAGTGGTTTAATCGTATAGTGGTCATTGTATAGTAGTTTTTCCACGCAGTGTTCATTGTATTGTGGTTTTACTGTGTAGTGTTCATTTTAAACTGGTTGTACCGTGCAGTGTTCATTGTTTAGCAGTTTGACCGTGCAGTGTTATATTGTATAGTGGTTATACCACTGTTTTAATTATAAAGTGGTTTATCCAGGAAGTATTCATTGTATAATGGTTTTACCGTGCAGTGTTAATTCATTGTTTAGTGGTTTTACCATGCAATTTTCATTTAAGAAGTTTTCCCGTGCAGTGTTCATTGTATAGTAGTTTTACCATGCAGTATTAATTGTATAATTATGTGACCATGCAGTGCTTATTGTATTGTGATGTACCCATGCAATGTTCATTGTTCAATAAATAGTGGTTTAACCCTTTCCCTTATAGAAGCGACTTTTAGCACATTCATTTTATTCATCCGCTGAAGAAAATAGTTCCAAATTATACCGTAATGAATATGTGTCATATTTAATACTTTGCTTATTCTAGCAGTTAATAGCTTAAAGCAGACTGAAAGTAAAGCAGAATGCGCCTTAGGGCGCATTCTGCTTTACTTTCAACCTGCTTTAAGTAGTCACATATCTTCAATACTAGAAACAATGCTATCGGGTAAAGGGTTAAGCGTGCAGTGTTCATTGTGTAATAGTTTTACAATGCAGTTTTCATTGTTTATTGGATTAACTATGCAGTGTTCATTTTATGATGGTTTAACCGGGCAGTATTACCTGTATAGTGGTTATACTAGGCTGTGTTCATTGAATAGTGGTTTTACCAGTCAGTGTTCATTGTATAGTGGTTTTACCGTGTAGTGTTAATTGTAAAGTGGTTTAACCAGGCAGTGTTCATTGTATAGTGGGTTTTCCATGCAGTTGTCATTTTATTATGGTTTTATCAGACATTGTTCATTGTTTAGTGATTATACCATTCAATGTTCATTTAAAATGTTTTTTCCGAACAGTGTTCATTGTATAGTAGTTTTCCCATGCAGTGTTCATTGTGTAATTCTTTTACCATGCATTGCTTATTGTATAGTGATTTACCCATGCAATGTTTTTTGAATAGTGGTTTAGGCGTACAGTGTTCATTGTATAGTGATTAAACCATGCAGTGTATATTGTAAAGTTGTTTAACCATGCATTGTTCATTAAATAGTGTTTTATTTTAGTTTTTTACCATGCAGTGTTCATTGTATAATGGTTTTACCATGCAGTGCTTATTAAATAGTGATTTACTAATGCAGTGTGCATTGTATAGTTGTTTAACCAAGCAGTATAGTGGTTTTACCTTGCAGTGTTCATTGTATCGCGGTTTTACCATGCAGTGTTCATTGTATAATTGTTTTACTATGAAGTGCTAATTAAATAGTGATTTACTCATGCAGTGTGCATTGTATAGTTGTTTAACCAGGCAGTATACATTGTTTAGTGGTTCTCACGTGCAGTTTTTGTAAATATTGTTTTAACCTGACTGTGTTCATTTTATAGTGGTTTTACCTTGCAGTGTTCATTGTTTAGTTGTTTTACCGTGCAGTGTTATATTGTATAGTGGTTGTACTAGGCTGTGTTTATTGTATAGTGGTTTTACCTTGCAGTGTTCATTAATTAAGAAATAATCTATGATAAACCGCTGTGAAACGGTATTTTACAACGGTTGGGAGTTGTGATGCGCAGGAATTGGTCATGAATGCCGAAGGGTGGTTTTACCGTTTGATGTTCATTGTATAATGGTTTCACCATGCAGTGTTCATTGTATAATGGTTTCACAATGCACTGTTCATTGTATATTGGTTAAACTATGCAGTGTTCATTTTATATTTGTTTTACCGGGCAGTGTTTACTGTATTGTGGTTATACTAGGCTGTGTTCATTGACTAGTGTTACCAGTCAGTTTCCATTGTATAGTGGTTTAACCGTGCAGTGTTAATTGTTAAGTTGTTTAACCAGGCAGTGTTCATTGTATAGTGGTGTTACCATGCATATGTCATTTTATTATGGTTTTACCAGACAGTGTTCATTGTTTAGTTAAATCTTTTCCATTCTGTGTTCATTTAAGATGTTTTTCCGTGCAGTTTTCATAGTATAATGGATTTACCATGCATTCATTGTATAATTATTTAATTGTATAGTGATTTACCCATGCAATTTTTATTGTATAGTGGTCTATTAAGCGTGCAGTGGGTTGACCATGCAGTGTTCATTGTATAATTGTTTTACCATGAAGTGCTTATTGTATAGTGGTTAAACGATGCATTGTTCATTTAATAGTGTTTTTATAGTCGTTTTTACCATGCAGTGTTCATTGTAAAGTTGTTTTACCATTATGTGTTGATTTAAGATGTTTTTTCCGTGCAGTGTTCATTGTTTAGTGGTTTTACCATGGAGTGTTCTTTGTATAATTGTTTTACCATGCAGTGTTCGTTGTATAGTGTTTTACCTTGCAGTGTTGTTATATAATTGTTTTACTATGCAGCGCTTATTGTATAGAAATTTACCCATGCAGTGTTCAATGTATAGTGGTTTAACCGTGCAGTGTTCATTGTATAGTAGTTTTTCCATGCAGTGTTCATTGTATTGTGGTTTATCTGTGTAGTGTTCATTTAAAGAGGTTGTACCATGCAGTGTTTATTGTTTAGTAGTTTTTCTGTGCATTGTTATATTGTAAAGTGGTTATACTAGGCTGTGTCCATTATAAAGTGGTTTAACCAGGCAGAATTCATTGTATAGTGGTTTAACCTAGCAATATTCATTATATAGTGGTTTTACCGTGAAGTGTTCATAAATAGTGGTTTAACCAGACAGCGTTCGTTGTTTAGTAGTGTAACCATGCAGTTGTCATTTTATTACGGGTTTTTGCAGACAGTGTTCATTTGTTAGTGATATAACCATTCAGTGTTCATTAAAGAGGTTTTTACCAGCAATGTTCATTGTATAGTGGTTTTAACATGCAGTGTTCATTGTATAGTTGTTTTACCATGCAGTGCTTATTGTTTAGTGATTTACCCATGCAATGTTTGTTGTATAGTGGTTTTAGCGTGCAGTTTTTTTCATTGTATAGTGGTTTTACTATGCAGTGTTCATTTTATAATTGTTTTACCATGAAGTGTTCATTGTATCGTGGTTTTACCCATTCAGTGTGTATTGTATAGTGGTTTAACAATGCATTGTTCATTAAATAGTTTCTTTGTTTAGTGTTTTTACCATGCAGTGTTCATTTATAATGTTTTTTCCGTGTAGTTGTCATTGTATAGTGGTTTGACCATGCAGTGTTCATTGTATAATTGTTTAACCACGCAGTGTTCATTGTATCGTGGTTTTACTATGCAGTGTTCACTGTATAATTGTTTTACCATGAAGTGCTTATTGTATAGTGTTTTACCCATTCAGTGAGTATTGTATAGTTGTTTAACGATGCATCTTTCATTAAATAGTTTATTTGTTTAGTGTTATTACCATGCAGTGTTCATTTATAATGTTTTTTCCGTGCACTGTTCATTGTATAGTGGTTTAACCATGCAGTGTTCATTGTATAATTGTTTTACCATGCAGTGTTTATTGTATAGTGGTTTAACCATGCAGTGTTCATTGTATAATTGTTTTACCATGCAGTGTTGATTGTATAGTGGTTTAACCATGCAGTGTTCATTGTATATTTGTTTTACCATGCAGTGTTCATTGTATAATTGTTTTACCATGAAGTGCTTATTGTATAGTGATTTACCCATTCAGTGTTTATTGTATAGTGGTTTAACCATGCATTGTTCATTAAACATTTTCTTTGTTTAGTGTTTTTACCATGCAGTGTTCATTTATGATGTTTTTTTCCCTGCAGTGTTCATTGTATAGTGGTTTAACCATGCAGTGTTCATTGTATAATTGTTTTACCATGCAGTGTTTATTGTATAGTGGTTTAACCATGCAGTGTTCATTGTATAATTGTTTTACCATGCAGTGTTGATTGTATAGTGGTTTAACCATGCAGTGTTCATTGTATATTTGTTTTACCATGCAGTGTTCATTGTATCGTGGTTTTACCATGCAGTGTTCATTGTATAATTGTTTTACCATGAAGTGCTTATTGTATAGTGATTTACCCATTCAGTGTTTATTGTATAGTGGTTTAACCATGCATTGTTCATTAAACATTTTCTTTGTTTAGTGTTTTTACCATGCAGTGTTCATTTATGATGTTTTTTTCCGTGCAGTGTTCATTGTATAGTGGTTTAACCATGTAGTGTTCATTGTATAATTGTTTTACCATGCAGTGTTCATTGTATCGTGGTTTTACCATGCATTGTTATTTACTCCTGCAGTGTGCATTGTTTAACCATGCAGTGTTCATTGTATTGTGGTTTTACTATGCAGTGTTCATTTCATTATTGTTTTACCATGAAGTGCTTATTGTATAGTGATTTACCCATTTATTGTGTATTGTATAGTGGTTTAACAATGCATTGTTTATTAAATAGTTTCTTTGTTTAGTGTTTTTACCATGCAGTGTTCATTTATAATGTTTTTTCCGTGCAGTGTTCATTGTATAGTGGTTTAACCATGCAGTGTTCATTGTATAATTGTTTTACCATGCAGTGTTTATTGTATCGTGGTTTTACCTTGCAGTGTTCACTGTATAATTGTTTTACCATGCAGTGTTTATTGTATCGTGGTTTTACTATGCAGTGTTCACTGTATAATTGTTTTACCATGAAGTGCTTATTGTATAGTGATTTACCCATTCAGTGTGTATTGTATAGTTGTTTAACCATGCATCTTTCATTAAATAGTTTCTTTGTTTAGTGTTTTTACCATGCAGTGTTCATTTATAATGTTTTTTCCGTGAAGTGTTCATTGTATAGTGGTTTAACCATGCAGTGTTCATGGTATATTTGTTTTACCATGCAGTGTTCATTGTATCGTGGTTTTACTATGCAGTGTTCATTGTATAATTGTTTTACCATGAAGTGCTTATTGTATAGTGATTTACCCATTCAGTGTTTATTGTATAGTGGTTTAACCATGCATTGTTCATTAAACAGTTTCTTTGTTTAGTGTTTTTACCATGCAGTGTTCATTTATGATGTTTTTTTCCGTGCAGTGTTCATTGTATAGTGGTTCAACCATGCAGTGTTCATTGTATAATTGTTTTACCATGCAGTGTTCATTGTATCGTGGTTTTACCATGCATTGTTCACTGTATAATAGTTTACTATGAAGTGCTATTTGTATAGTAATTTACTCCTGCAGTGTGCATTGTTTAACCATGCAGTGTTCATTGTATTGTGGTTTAACTGTGTAGTTTTCATTTTATAATTGTTGTAACGTGCAGTGTTCATTGTTTAGTAGTTTTCCGAGCAATGTTCATTGTATAGTGGTTATATTAGGGGATGTTCATTGTATAGTAGTTTTACCATGCAGTGTTGATTGTATAGTGGTTTAACCATGCAGTGTTCATTGTATATTTGTTTTACCATGCAGTGTTCATTGTATCGTGGTTTTACCATGCAGTGTTCATTGTATAATTGTTTTACCATGAAGTGCTTATTGTATAGTGATTTACCCATTCAGTGTTTATTGTATAGTGGTTTAACCATGCATTGTTCATTAAACATTTTCTTTGTTTAGTGTTTTTACCATGCAGTGTTCATTTATGATGTTTTTTTCCGTGCAGTGTTCATTGTATAGTGGTTTAACCATGTAGTGTTCATTGTATAATTGTTTTACCATGCAGTGTTCATTGTATCGTGGTTTTACCATGCAGTGTTCATTGTATAATTGTTTTACCATGAAGTGCTTATTGTATAGTGATTTACCCATTCAGTGTTTATTGTTTAGTGGTTTAACCATGCATTGTTCATTAAACATTTTCTTTGTTTAGTGTTTTTACCATGCAGTGTTCATTTATGATGTTTTTTTCCGTGCAGTGTTCATTGTATAGTGGTTTAACCATGTAGTGTTCATTGTATAATTGTTTTACCATGCAGTGTTCATTGTATCGTGGTTTTACCATGCATTGTTATTTACTCCTGCAGTGTGCATTGTTTAACCATGCAGTGTTCATTGTATTGTGGTTTTACTATGCAGTGTTCATTTCATTATTGTTTTACCATGAAGTGCTTATTGTATAGTGATTTACCCATTTATTGTGTATTGTATAGTGGTTTAACAATGCATTGTTTATTAAATAGTTTCTTTGTTTAGTGTTTTTACCATGCAGTGTTCATTTATAATGTTTTTTCCGTGCAGTGTTCATTGTATAGTGGTTTAACCATGCAGTGTTCATTGTATAATTGTTTTACCATGCAGTGTTCATTGTATCGTGGTTTTACCATGCATTGTTCACTGTATAATAGTTTACTATGAAGTGCTATTTGTATAGTAATTTACTCCTGCAGTGTGCATTGTTTAACCATGCAGTGTTCATTGTATTGTGGTTTAACTGTGTAGTTTTCATTTTATAATTGTTGTAACGTGCAGTGTTCATTGTTTAGTAGTTTTCCGAGCAATGTTCATTGTATAGTGGTTATATTAGGGGATGTTCATTGTATAGTAGTTTTACCATGCAGTGTTGATTGTATAGTGGTTTAACCATGCAGTGTTCATTGTATATTTGTTTTACCATGCAGTGTTCATTGTATCGTGGTTTTACCATGCAGTGTTCATTGTATAATTGTTTTACCATGAAGTGCTTATTGTATAGTGATTTACCCATTCAGTGTTTATTGTATAGTGGTTTAACCATGCATTGTTCATTAAACATTTTCTTTGTTTAGTGTTTTTACCATGCAGTGTTCATTTATGATGTTTTTTTCCGTGCAGTGTTCATTGTATAGTGGTTTAACCATGTAGTGTTCATTGTATAATTGTTTTACCATGCAGTGTTCATTGTATCGTGGTTTTACCATGCATTGTTATTTACTCCTGCAGTGTGCATTGTTTAACCATGCAGTGTTCATTGTATTGTGGTTTTACTATGCAGTGTTCATTTCATTATTGTTTTACCATGAAGTGCTTATTGTATAGTGATTTACCCATTTATTGTGTATTGTATAGTGGTTTAACAATGCATTGTTTATTAAATAGTTTCTTTGTTTAGTGTTTTTACCATGCAGTGTTCATTTATAATGTTTTTTCCGTGCAGTGTTCATTGTATAGTGGTTTAACCATGCAGTGTTCATTGTATAATTGTTTTACCATGCAGTGTTTATTGTATCGTGGTTTTACCATGGGGTGTTCACTGTATAATTGTTTTACCATGCAGTGTTTATTGTATCGTGGTTTTACTATGCAGTGTTCACTGTATAATTGTTTTACCATGAAGTGCTTATTGTATAGTGATTTACCCATTCAGTGTGTATTGTATAGTTGTTTAACCATGCATCTTTCATTAAATAGTTTCTTTGTTTAGTGTTTTTACCATGCAGTGTTCATTTATAATGTTTTTTCCGTGAAGTGTTCATTGTATAGTGGTTTAACCATGCAGTGTTCATGGTATATTTGTTTTACCATGCAGTGTTCATTGTATCGTGGTTTTACTATGCAGTGTTCATTGTATAATTGTTTTACCATGAAGTGCTTATTGTATAGTGATTTACCCATTCAGTGTTTATTGTATAGTGGTTTAACCATGCATTGTTCATTAAACAGTTTCTTTGTTTAGTGTTTTTACCATGCAGTGTTCATTTATGATGTTTTTTTCCGTGCAGTGTTCATTGTATAGTGGTTCAACCATGCAGTGTTCATTGTATAATTGTTTTACCATGCAGTGTTCATTGTATCGTGGTTTTACCATGCATTGTTCACTGTATAATAGTTTACTATGAAGTGCTATTTGTATAGTAATTTACTCCTGCAGTGTGCATTGTTTAACCATGCAGTGTTCATTGTATTGTGGTTTAACTGTGTAGTTTTCATTTTATAATTGTTGTAACGTGCAGTGTTCATTGTTTAGTAGTTTTCCGAGCAATGTTCATTGTATAGTGGTTATATTAGGGGATGTTCATTGTATAGTAGTTTTACCATGCAGTGTTCATTGTATAATTGTTTGACCATGCAGTGCTTATTGTATTGTGATTTACCCAAGCAATGTTCATTGTTCAACAAATAGGGGGTTAACCATGCAGTGTTCATTGTGTAATAGTTTTATCATGCAGTTTTCATTTAACTATGCACAGTTCATTTTATATTGGTTTTACCGGGCAGTGGTTACTGTATAGTAGTTATACTAGGCTGTGTTCATTGTATAGTGGTTTTTACCAGTCAGTGTTCATTGTTTAGTGGTTTTACCGTGCAGTGTGAATTGTATATTTGTTTAACCAGGCAGTGTTCATTGTATAGTGGTGTTATCATGCAGTTGTCATTTTAATATGCTTTTACCAGACAGTGTTCATTGTATAGTTGTTTTACCTTTTAATGTTCATTTAAGATGTTTTTTCTGTGCAGTGTTCATTGGATAATATTTACATTCACCCTGTAAAGTCTCTATGTAATCGTATTAAAAATATGCAGGTCAATTCTCGATGAACCTACGAATCGAATCCGGTTCCAGCCAGTTAGAAAGAGGGCGAAGCTTCCGCCTCGAAGAAAATCTTCGATACGGCGGAGAGATACCGACCAAGTTAGGATCTACTTTTAGATTATCCGTTTGGGTATCTCGAAACCCCTATTTAAAGTCGCAGACAGTTCAATTAAAATCAAATTGCGATAAAAAAAAATTAAATGCTGTTTTTAAGGGAGGTTATCATATTACGCTCCGTCATTAAAGCTGTACGCGTTCTCTCCATTCTCCGAGTGAGTGGTGTTCTATTTATAGATTAGACAAGTTGTCTTCCAATTACGGTTTGAAATTGACAATTTCAAACAATTTGTTCACCAGAATTACATAGGAAAGTCGCTCAAACATAAAGCAAAATAATGCATTCACACTTACTAAATTGGTAACGTAATGTTCCGTTATGACATATTGAAACTAGCCTATGTGTATCGGATATGCCACGATTAGCCGCGGGTGTGTGTACACGCTGACTTTGTAGTCGCATTTCAGCGTTGCTATTCGCGTTGCTATGTGTAAAGCGTGTATAAAAACTTGCGCCACCTAATTGTTTAAAATATGCTTTGATAATTGATATTCAGATTGAAATTTTAGTTTTAGCTCTTAAAGCACAGCGAGAAAGTTTACTGCGCAAACCCCTGAACTTATCATGCAAATACAGTACATGTAGTAAGGACTACTTTTGACACCATATTTAGAAACTAGAATAGCTATTACATCGTTATTACATCTATCAATCCCATTTGGCCGGTATATGATATATTCATATACATGAAAACAAATCTGTCAAACTACACATTAAATGGATGACAGAAAATAAAAATATAAATATAAGAATAAACAACATCTTTTTGCCGCTCATGACGGTATGACTACATTAGCTTCGGTGGGTAAGTTTATTGAAAACGCCCTTCGGGCGTTTACAAAACGTACACCCTGCGAAGCTAATGTAGTCATACCGTCATGAACGTCAAAAAGATGTTGTTTATTCCTATAGTGGTTTAACCATGCAGTGCTTATTGTATCATTGTTATACCATGTAGTTCTTATTTCTATAGTGTTTTATCCTTGCAATAATGATTGTATAGTGCTTTAAGCGTGCAGTGTTCATTGTATAGTTGTTTTACGATGCATTGTTCATTGTATAATTATTTTACCATGAAGTGCTTATTGTATAGTGATTTACCCATGCAATGTGATTTGAAAAGTGGTTTAACTATGAATTGTTCATTAAATAGTTGTTTTATATTGTTTTAACTATGCAATGTTCATTTTATAATGGTTTAACCATGCAGTGTTCATTTAAGATGTTTTTTCCGTGCAGTTTTCATTGTATAGTAGTTTTACCATGCAGTGTTCATTGTATAATTGTTTGACCATGCAGTGGTTATTGCATTGTGATTTACCCATGCAATGTTCAATGTTCAATAAATAGTGGTTAAACCATGCAGTGTTCATTGTGTAATAGTTTTACCATGCAGTTTTCATTGTTTATTGGTTTAACTATGCATTGTTCATTTTATATTGGTTTAACCGGGCAGTACTGTATAGTGGTTATACTAGGCTGTGATCATTGGATAGTGGTTTTACTAGTCAGTGGATTTACCATGCAGTATTCATTGTATAATTGTTTTACCATGCAGTGCTTCTTGTATAGTGATTTACCCATTCTTCTTCTTCTTGGTAGTCCGTCGAACCGACGATGACAGAATCTGCTAATCAGGGGGGGGGGGGGGGGATGCGCTTGTGGCTCCGTAAGCCTAAGCCGGAGGCTCATAGACGCCCGCAAGTGTCACAGCGAAAGTCGGAGGTTGAAAAAAAAGTGTTTGTTATAGCCCGATGGCGCCTCTCTCTAGCGGCAGATTGACGTATCTTACGGTCCTCTTCAAAGGCAGTTGCTGCTCTTGAGACAGAAGAGCGCCAGACAGATCGATCCTTAGCAGCTGTTTCGAGCTCACATGGCCTGATGCCACACCACTTGAGGTTGTTCTTTAGGGTGTCCTTGTAGCGCAGCTTAGGTCTTCCTAGCTTGCGTGACCCGTGTTTCAACTCACTGTACAGAAGTTGCCTTGGAATACGTTTATCATCCATTCTAATAATGTGGCCTGTCCAGCGTAGTTAGGCCTTCAGAACCATGACCTCAACACTTGACATCTGTGCTCTATCCAACACTTCCTGGTTAGTGATCTTGTCTTGCCAACGGATACCAAGGACCCTGCGCAGTGACCGCATATGAAACTGTTCTAGCTGCTTTATGTGTCGACGATAAGTTGTCCATGTTTCACAGCTATAAAGCAGGGAAGTGATAACAACAGCTTTGTATACCTTGAGTTTTGTTGAAAGTTTGATGCCTTTTTGCTGCAGGACCTTTGCTCTAAACATCTGAATAAGGGGAGATCCGTTGAAAGCACAGAAAACAAAGCAAATACTGAAAATCGCAGACTCGGTTTAATTGAGTCTGTTCATGAGCAATACTGAAATGTGCAACAGTGCTCACGCCCCCTAGCACCGGCTTAAGCGGAATTCAACTTTCAACTGTAAATACGCTGAAATCAATGATTCCCAAGGACCAGAAAGTACCGGTATAACAAGACTGAGAATGAAGTACGGGGCGACTTTTTACAGCCACCACACAAGCACTTAACATCTGCTGTTGTGAATTATAAAAATCTGAATAAGGGGAATAAGGAATAAGTCTGCCGAGAGCCTGGCTGGCTTTCTGGATCCTTGATGAGATTTCCTTATCAAGTGAACCATCCGCTGATATGGTGCTGCCAAGATATTTGAATGTTTCGACACACTTAAGCTTAACGTCTCCTATGGTAATGACTGGTGGGGCTTTGACTGTGTTAGGTGCTGTTTGGAGCATGACCTCCGTCTTCCCAAGGCCGATCGTGAGACCGAACAAGTCTGACGCTGTGGCTAATCTGTCAACAATGGCTTGGAGATGGTCATCCCTGTGTGCCATGAGCGCACAATCATCGGCAAATAAGGCCTCC
Organism: Gari tellinella; assembly: GCA_922989275.2. Taxonomy (NCBI): domain Eukaryota; kingdom Metazoa; phylum Mollusca; class Bivalvia; order Cardiida; family Psammobiidae; genus Gari; species Gari tellinella. Next base: position 59,415,799 of record OV277865.1, read on the forward strand.
AGGATGAGTTTTTCAAGTGTCTTTGTCTTTGTTGAAAGGCGCCTCAGATCGAAAACGGATCCGTCTGGGCGGTATATTATGTAGATTCCCATGTTAAGGTCCTTAACAGCATGAAGGAGAACTTGCGTGAAGAAGAGGTTGAAGAGCACTGGGGCTAAGAGGCAACCTTGCTTTACACCATTGCCGATACCAAAGCTCTCTGTATGGTCGCCGTTAGAGAGAACCTGGCCAGTCATATTCTCATGGAAGATCCTTATAAGAGTTGTAAACTTCTTTGGGCAGCCAAGCTTAGCCAGTATGACCAAGAGCGCATCACGATTCACAGTATCGAAAGCCTTGGTAAGGTCTATGAAAACAGCATAGAGGTCCATCCGCTGTTCGATGCACTTTTCCTGAATTTGGCGTATCGCGAAAACCATGTCAATTGTGCTACGTCCTTGACGATATCCTCACTGTGCTTCTGGTAAGCTATCCTCTGATACTGAGGTGATCAACCTGTTAAGAAGAATGTGCGCCAGAATCTTCCCATCTTCTGTAGTTACCACAATCTGACTTTGCACCTTTATATTTGTACAGTGCAAATATGGTGGCATCTCGAAGGTCATGGGGCATTTCCTCCTCTTCCCAGATGGCTAGCAAGACGTCATGGAATGCCTTGAAAGCAGAGGACCCTAAAGCCTTGTAAACCTCAGCAGGTATGCCGTCCTTACCGGGTGCTTTGCCGCAGCTAATCTGCTTTATCGCAGTTCTCACTTCCTTCTCAGTAGGAGGGAGGTTAAGCTCATCCTTGGTGTGCTTCTGTGGGATCTGTTGCAGGTCGTCCTGGCTAACAGAAGATGGTCTGTTTAGGAGCTGATTGAAGTGTTCTTCCCAACGTACTTTGATGCCGCACTTGTCTTTGATCAGAGAGGATCCATCAGCTGAGAGGAGAGGTGCAGTACCCCCTTTGGCCGGACCAAAAATGGATTTAAGACTGCTGAACAGCATTTTGGAGTTACTTGAGTCTGCATAGTGCTGAAACTCGTCTGCTTTGACTCCCACCACCTGTCTTGCATAGATCTAAGCTCTCTTTGGACTTGGCTTGGAACTCTTTGAACCTATCATGACCGGACAAGCTATCTGGGTTGTTTTGTCATTCGATGTAGACACTTCTCTTCTCATCAAGCAGTGCTTGCACAGCAGCATCATTCTCATCAAACCAGTCCTGATGAATTCTCTCCTTTTTGCCAAGCACATCTTTGGCAGTCTCTGTGACTATTTCTCTAAATTGATTCCATTTGTCAAGCGCTGTGCCAGTGAGAGCTCCCATCGCTTCTAGTTTCATGTCTAGATTGGATTGAAATACTGCCTTTGCGGCTGGTTCGAGGAGTTTGGCTGTGTTAAAAGATGTTCTGATTACCTTTGGTTTCTTACGGTGATGTGCGGCTATCACAAAGTTGAGTTTGGTCCGCACAAGACGATGATCGGTCCAGCAATCAGCACCACGCATAGCTCTTGTAATAAGTACGTCACTGTTGTCCTGCTGACGAGTAATGACAAAGTCTATCAGATGCCATCTTTTGGATCTAGGGTGCATCCATGGTGTCTTGTATTTGTCAGCTTGTCTGAACATAGTGTTTGTCACGTGTAACTTGTGCTCACCACATGTACTAAGCCAAAGTAGGTCGTTGCTATTCATTTTCCCAACTCCGTGTTTCCCCAGCACACCCTTCCACTGCTGACTGTCCCTTCCTACACAGGCATTAAAGTCGCCTAGAACGACAAGTTTGTCGCTGGCTGGTGTGGAGCGTAGAAGGTTGTCAAGCTCAGCATAAAACTGCTCCTTGACATCATCATCTCTTGGCAATGTAGGTGCATACACATTGATGATTGTGACAAAGCGCTTGTTGTTGATGGGTAAACGCAGGGTCACCAGTCTCTCACTGATTCCAATGGGGAGGTCAGTGATGTCCTTTAATAGCCTTGTTCTAATGGCAAAACCAACGCCGTGAATTCTGTCTTCATCTTCTGATTTGCCTTTCCAGAAGTAAGTGTACCCACTGCCTATCTCCGTCAATGATCCTTCGTCAGCTAATCTTGTCTCACTAAGGGCTGCAATGTCGATGTTGTATCTGGATAGCTCCCTACTAATGAGGGCGGTTCGGCGCTCGGGTCTGGGTATATTCTCCCGGTCCATGAGGGTGCGTATGTTCCACGTCCCTATAATAATTTTCTTTTTCTCCTTGTTTCGACCGCATGTGTGCAAGTCCGCCAGCCGCGGTAAGCTGGCCGGACAGGGTAGGACAGGCTTTGTTTATTGTATAGTGGTTTAAGCCTGCAGTGTCATTGAATAGTACATGTAGTGTGACCATGCAGTGATCATTGTATAATTGTTTTACCATGAAGTGCTTATTGTATAGTGATTTAACCATGCAGTGTGTATTGTACAATGTATAGTGTTTAACCATGCATTGTTAATTTAATAGTGTTTTTAGTGTTTGTACCATGCCGTGCTCATTGTATAGTGTTTTACCATTCTGTGTTGACTTAAGATGTTTTTTTCCCTGCAGTGTTCATTGTAAAGTGGTTTTTCCATGCAGTGTTCATTGTATAGTGGTTTTACCTTGCAGTGTTCATTGTATCGTGGTTTTACCATGCAGTGTTCATTGTATAATTGTTTTACTATGAAGTGCTAATTGAATAGTGATTTACTCATGCAGTGTGCATTGTATAGTGGTTTAACCAGGCAGTGTTCAATGTATAGTGGTTTAACCGTTAGGTGTTCATTGTATCATAGTTTCACCATTCAGTGTTCATTGTTTAGTGATTTTACAACGATGTGGTGTTCTATAATTGTTTTACCATGCAGTGCTTATTGTATAGTGATTTACCCATGCAGTGTTCATTGTATAGTGGTTTAACCGTTCAGTGTCATTGTATAGTGGTTTTTCCATGCAGTGTTCATTGTATTGCGGTTTAACAGTGCAGTGTTCATTAATAGTGGTTTAACGAGACAGTGTTCATTGTATAGTGGTTTTACCATGCAGTGTTAATTGAAGTTGTTTTTATCCATGCAGTCTTCATTGTTTAGTGGTTTAACCAAGCAGTATTCATTGTATAGTGGTTCTAATGTGCAGCGTTGATTAGTAGTGTTTTAACCAGACTGTGTTCATTGTATAGTAGTTTAAACATGCAGTGTTCATTGTATAGTGGACCTTGCAGTGGTCATTGTATAATTGTTTTACTATGAAGTCCTAATTGTATAGTGATTTACTCATGCAGTGTGAATTGTATAGTAGTTTAACCATGCAGTGTTCAATGTATAGTGGTTTTACCGTTTGATGTTCATTGTATAATGGTTTCACCATGCAGTGTTGGTCTATAATTGTTTTACCATGCAGTGCTTATTGTACAGTGATTAACCAATGAAGTGTCCATTGAATAGTGGTTTTTCCATGCAGTGTTCATTGTATTGTGGTTTAACTGTGTAGTGTTCATTTTAAAGTGGTTGTACCGTGCAGTGTTCATTGTTTAGTAGTTTTACCGTGCAGTATTATACTGTATAGTGGTTATATTAGGCTGTGTTCATTATAAAGTGGTTTAACCAGGAATTATTCATTGTATAGTGGTTTTACCGTGCAGTGTTCATCAATAGTGGTTTAACTAGACGGTGTTCATTAATAGTGGTTTAACCAGTCAGTGTTCATTGTTTAATATTTACATTCACCCTGTAAAGTCGCTATGTAATCGTATTAAAAATGTGCAGGTCAATTCTCGATGCACCTACATGTCGAAACTGGTTCTAGCCAGTTAGAAAGAGGGCGGAGTCTCCGCCACGGAGAGATATCGACCTAACGACCAGCTAATGGTTGCTATGGAGTGTAATTAGGCTCAGATAAACCTGCGCGACCGATGTTTTAAAATATGTTTTAATAATAGATATGTAAGTTGCATTGTTTATTTTTCATGTCTTATAAGTGTTCGTTAAGCACACAGCGCCAGTTTACTGGGTAAAAGCTTGACTTTGTAATCAACTCCGAAACATGTTTTTGGACTACTTTTTATACCGCATATTATAGAGATCTGTTACATCCAGGATTACATCTGTCAAACCTATTTGGCCGGTATATGATATATTTATATACATGAAAACAAATCTGGTCAAATTACACATTAAATGGACAAGACAGAAAATAAAAATACAATTATAAGGAATAAACAACATCTTTTTGCCGTTCACGCGGTATGAATACATTGGTTTCGCAGGGTAAGTTTATCGGAAACTTACCCCCTGCGAAGCAAATGTATCCATACCGGCGTGAACTGCAAAAAGATGTTGTTTATTTCTATAGTGGTGAAACCATGCAGTTGTTATTTTATTATGGTTTTTCCTGACAGTGTTCATTGTTTAGTGATTTAACCATTCAGTGTTCATCTAATATGTTTTTCCGTGCAGTGTTCATTGTATAGTGGTTTTACCATGCAGTGCTTATTGTATAGTGATTTACCCATGCAATGTTTATTGTATAGTGGTTTTAGCGTGCAGTATTCATTGTATAGTGGTTTGACCATACAGTGTTCATTGTTTAATTGTTTTACCATGAAGTGCTTATTGTATAGCGATTAACACATGTAGTTTGTATTGTATAGTGGTTGAACCATGTATTATTCATTAAATAGTTTCTTTTGTAGTGGTTTTACCCATGCAGTGTTCATTTATAATGTTTTATCCGTGCAGTGTTCATTGTATAGTGGTTTAACCATGCAGGGTTCATTGTATAATTGTTTTACCATGCAGTGTTCATTGTATAGAGGTTTTACCTTGCAATGTTCATTGTATCGTGGTTTAACCATGCTGTGATCATTGTATAATTGTTTTACTATAAAGTGCTAATTGCATAGTGATTTGCTCATGCAGTGTGTATTGTATAGTGGTTTAACCATGCAGTGCTCAATGTATAGTATTTTTCGGCGGAGCTGTCTGGTTTCTATTTAGCCACACTTTCTGTTTGGCCACACATTTCAACCAATTATATTTGATCAGAAATTTAGACTTGAGAGCACCTGTTGAAACTGAATAGTCTGATTGGATAGTAGCCAGGGCTCCAGATAAGGGAATTATTTCAAAACTTAAAATCTTTATTTGTGCATTAAACCCTGTGGTGTCACTAAACATTTGAATTGTCTCTTCGAGACAATCAAAATGAGTGGTAACACCATAGGGTTTGGTGCTGAAATGAGTGAATAAATGTAATAGGTTTAGTTTACTCCCTCTTATCTGGAGCCCTGTAGGCTGGTCTATGTCCAATTACAGTTTTCCCAGATATGGCTGTGAGTGTAAAATTTAGAGACACAGACCAGACTGTTTACTACACTGGAGGCTGATGCAATTTAAGATGACATCTGAAATACAGAGGAAGCTAGGTGTTTTGTAATTGTTTACTACCAATTTGTTTTAATTGTTAACTATTTGTACACATTTACCATACATTAAAAGCAATATTAAATATAAATGGCCTCAAGTGAGTTAAACACAATTGTGTGGTTTCATCATTATTTACAGGAGTGAAGTAGAGCAGACTGTTGAATCTGTACATTTGTGTATGCTATAGTTTGTTTCAAGAAACTCTATGAATGAAGTTTGATATATAGAACAATAGATTAATGTGAGGATCTCCTACCAGTAGCTAGGATATGAGTTAAATTATTGTTTTGTTTTGCATTTCTGTACATGATAGTTTTGCATTTTAAATAAAAGTTACTGTTTCAATTGTATACTTTTATTTTTTGCTTTTCAATCCAAGATATTACAATTCTTTGAAAACCTCAATTTCATTCAATTTTGCACACCCATCTATATAGCCTTAGTTCAACCACTCATTCCGCTGAATATCTTTTTTAAAGATATTTCTTGTTTCAGTTGGGTGTTCATCGTATAGTGATTTTACCATGCTATGGTGTTCTATAATTGTTTTAACATGCAGTGCTTATTGTTTAGTGATTTACCCATGAAGTGTTCATTGTTAAGTGGTTTAACCGTGCAGTGTTCATTAATAGTGGTTTAACAAGACAGTGTTCATTGTTGAGTGGTTTTACAATGCAGTGCTCATTGTTTAGTAGTTTTACCGTGCAGTGTTATATTGTATAGTGGTTATACTAGGCTGTGTTCATTGTATAGTGGTTTTGTATAGTGATCTCCCCTTATTTAGAGTATATAATTTACAACAGCAGATGTTAAGTGCTTGTGTGGCGGCTGTAAAAAGTCGCCCCGTACTTCATTCTCAGTGTTGTTATACTTTCTGGTCCTTTGGAATCATTGATTTCAGCGCATTTACAGTTGAAAGTTGAATTCCGCTTAAGCTGGTGCTAGGGGGCGTGAGCACTGTTGCATATTTCAGTATTGCTCATGAACAGACTCAATTAAACCGAGTCTGCAATTTTCAGTATTTGCTTTGTTTTCTGTGCTTTCAAAGGATCTCCCCTTATTTAGATTACTTTGCAGTGTTCATTAATAGTGGTTTAACAAGACAGTGTTCATTGTATGTTCATTAATAGTGGTTTAACAAGACAGTGTTCATTGTATAGTGGTTTAACCAAGCAGTATACATTGTATAGTGGTTCTCCCGTGCAGTGTTGATTAATAGTGTTTAACCAGACTGTGTTCATTGTTTAATGGTTTAACCATGTAGTGTTCATTGTTTAGTGGTTTTACCTTGCAGTGTTCATTAATAGTGGTTTAACAAGACAGTGTTCATTGTATAGTGGTTTTACCATGCAGTGCTCATTGAAGATGTTTTTTCCGTGCAGTGTTCATTGTATAGTGGTTTAACCAAGCAGTATACATTGTATAGTGGTTCTCATGTGCAGTGTTGATTAATAACGAGCGAGGCGAGCTTCTACAGTTACGTATACAATAAATTTCAAGTTAAAATTCACATTTTTAGACCTGTATGTTAGACCTGAATGTACATTGAATATATTTTTTCTTCCTAGGTTTTTTGTACTTCCGCCGGATCTACTTGCTATATTATTTTTCACAGACTGGTCGACCCTGCTCGCGTTTTATTTATGAACATGTTGAACAAAAAAAGTTTCGTTAAAAATTTTGCTTCCGGTTACCCATACGTTGACCCGGAAGTTATTGTCTATCACTTGCGACCTCTCAGCTATTTTTCACAGACTGGTCGACCCTGCTCGCGTTTTATTTATGAACATGTTGAACAAAAAAAGTTTCGTTAAAATTTTTGCTTCAGGTTGACCCGGATGTTATTGTCTAACACGCGCGACTATTCTGGCTTACCTCTCAGCTCTGGACGAGTCTATTTGAGATTCTTTAAGTGCACATTTCCGGTTATCTCCAAAGAAAACATAATTAATTGCGAGAATCACACATCAAATTTAAATAAAAAAAACCTCGCTCGTTAATACCATCCTACTGAAATTATCAACACAGTCAAAACTGTTTTATTGAGTTTCCCCCCTTTGTTTATCAGTTGTGATGTTTATGACGTCACTTCCTAAGGTTAGAAAAGTACCACGTCACACACATTCGACCGGTTTCGACTAGGCCTAGATCTTTATTTCTGTGATATCAGATATTTTGTTTCTAAATATCAAAGTGCATGTGTATAATACACAGATGATTTCAACACTGTGCTCGATCATGCCAGGTGGGGTAGATTTACGTAGATAGTCTGGCAGTGTTGACAGTTTCAGCCGGTTTCGAAACACCTCCACTATTAAAACCCACCGTCTAATAGCCATGAAAAAAGTCATTTTCTGTAATAGTTTTCGTTATCTGAATGCAAGTCAGCTATATGGAAGTAATAATATTAGTGCCAACTAAATTTAATTTACGATACACTTATCCTCATTCATCAATTCACCCAAAGTCACCCAAATCCACCCAAGTTCAACAGTGTTTAAACTCTAGAAGCCACAATATGTCTTCAATCTTTCTCAAACTTGGCCAGATTGTATATATGACCATTAGATTTTGTATGAGTTCGATTATGTTTGAAATCAGATCAATAGATCTAGATCACATCAAGGGTTTTCTATCTTTGAATTGCTGACAATGCCATATTTAACAGTGTCTACACTCTAGCGGCCACACTTTTTCCTCAAACTTGCTCAGATTGTATATATATAAGAGTTCAGATCAGTGTGATTATGCTTGAAACCAGACAAATGGGTTGAGAGTTATCTACCTTTGAATTGCTGAAAATGCCATATTTAAGGGTGTTTACATTCTAGAGGCCACAATTTTTACCCAATCTATTTTAAACTTGCTCAGATTGGATATGACCATAAGAGTTCATATGAGTTTGAATATGGTTGCAATCGGACCCATAGGTTGAGAGTAACCTACCTTTGAATTGCTGAAAATGCCATATTTAACGATGTTTACACTCTAGAGGCCATAATTTTTATATAATCTATCTCAAACTTGCTCAGATTGTATATGACCATAAGAGTTTAGTTGAGTTTAATTATGGTTGAAATCGGACCAATAGGTTGAGGATTATCTACCCTTGAATTGCTTAAAATGCCATATTTAACAGTGTTTACACTCTAGGGGCCACACTTTTTATCCAGTCTTTTTCAAACTTGGCCAGATTGTATATGACCATAAGAGTGTAGATATGTGTGATTATGGTTGAAATAAGACCTATAGGTCAAGAGTTGTCTGTCCTTGAATTGCTGAAAATGCCGTATCTTACAGCGTTTACACTCTTGCAACTACAGTTTTCAATGGATTTTGGTTATACTTGCACACAAAGTATATAGCTATAAGTTCTCAAAGGAGTGCAATTATTGTTGAAATCTAATTATTGTGGCAATAGTTATCGGCCCTTGATATACTCTGAAATGCTGAAAAGGCTTCATTTCAGTATTGTTTAGGCTCTAGTTATCTGCCCTTGATGTACTCTACTATACTAGAATTATGAGGTTGTATTCCAAAAAGTTTTACATGGTATACTACAAATTTGAATGGATTTAGATTAAAACGGATGAAACAGAAAGGAAAAGCTTTCAAGCTTCAGTACAACAGTTGAGCGATATCAGAGCCCTCATTTGGTTTATTAACCCATTACCCAATAAATACGCCTTAATGGGTTATAGTCAAAGCGTACCATTGTTAAAGCGTACCAAGTCAAAACGTACCATTTTTGGTCGAAGCATACATAGGGAACATTTTCAATATGTTATTATTCGATAATTTATTGTTTTTCATTTGCCATTATTATCATCAGTTCTCAAAGTTTCGAAATTATTAATATTAACATTAGTGCCAATAATTATGTTGATCCTGACCATGCGTCGCCGTACACATCTTCTAATAAGGATCCAAACTGCTTGAAAATAAATTGTGCACCCATGCACCACAGTATCTTTGAAGATTCAGTTCTCAAAATTTCGAAATATTAACATTAGTGTCAACAATTGTGTACGGTAGATAGTCTGAAGAACAAGTAAGATTAAGTACCGCAAAGCGCCGCATACGGCCGCAAATATAGTACCGAATATGGGCTTAAATAGTCGTAAGAATTTTAGGTATTCGTCTGATGTTTTCTATAGACTTCCGTTAGAAGCATATTTTCCGGTTGTGTTATAGCATCTTTGTTAGAAAGGTTTCGTCAGAATAAAGAAGATAAATCGACATGATTGTGTTTTGTTTATGCAACATCAATAGTTTATCGTTAACAAATGGTAGCAGAGCGAGGTTGTCGTTTATTTTCGTCGCTTATTTACGCTGTGATACCCGGCGTAATGGATAGGAACTGAATCGTGAGGGTGCCGGAACTTTTCGTGAACTCGGACAAATAGAAATCGTGTTATTGTATCGTAATCTAGTGACCTTTTGGACAAATGGTAATCGTGTTTACGCTGTGTGACCCAGCGTATCATCGTTGGATAATAGATCTATTTATGTCATCGTTGGATCAGGGAAACATAAATCTGTGTAACCCAGATTTAGAACGCCGAGCAACGGAACTTTTGTACGTTAGCCTGTAATCTAGGATCCGTGTGATATACGTCAACAATGGCTACTACTGAAGAGGAATTAGAAAGGAAGAGGAGGCATGCAGCGGAGTCTGAACTGGCCTCATTGAAAATAAGAAAATCAAGAGGTAAAGCTGCATTTACGCGGAATCGGAATAAGTTACATGATATGTTAGCCGAGCCGGAGGAGTCAACAGCTGAGGAATTGCGAACAATGTTAGATAAGTTGGAAGAATCCATGGAAGTTGCCATTCAAACAATTAACAATGTGGCAGATTGGTTCAAAGACTACGAGAGAACGGACGAGATGATAAAAACTGTAAGTGAAATTGAAAAAGTTAATGACGATTATGAAGAAACAATGATTGATTATCGTGCATGTTTGAGAGAAGACGAAAGTGAAAGTGACACTAAAACCCCGGCTGCAACAGCCAGTCCCAGTACAGATATGTATAAACAGTTAAAGAGGGTTTCAATTCCAGTGTTTACAGGCATTAAAAAGGACTATGATTTCTGGTGGAGTGCTTTTAGCGCCTGTGTAGATAGCACGACTGCTACGTCAGAGTACAAATTTCTACAGCTTAGACAGTATCTCGGAGGTGCTGCCCTGAAGGTGGTAGAAGGTCTGGGTCATTCTGCCAGCGCATATGAGGCAGCAAAGGAGAGACTTGAAAGGAAATTTGGTGGTAGCAGAAGGAAAGTGAACAGATTTCTTGAGGAATTGGATAAGTTTCCGACCATGAATGATGAGAACGCCAAGAATATTGAAAAATTCGCAGATTTATTGGACATTGCGATCATTAATATGAATGAGTCGGATGAGTCAGATCTAAGTAGTAAGTACATGTACTTAAATCTATTAAAAAAGCTTCCTGAGCAAATGATCACAAGATTTCAGAGATGGAGGTTTGAAAAAGAAAAATAAGAGAAATTGGATGTTCTTAAAGAGTGGGTTCTGAGGGAATCAGAATTCCATACCATGGCTTTGAAAGCCAAGTTTGGTCTAGACCCAAAGGAGCCTAAGCCAGAAAAATCAGCACATGCCACTTACCAGAGATTTGACAGAAAGCCGTATCGAGATAGAGGCAGTGGCAGTTACAGAAGTGAACGTAGTTACCACGTAAATAGGAAAAACGAACCAGACAGTAAAATCAGTCAATGCACACTGTGCTCTGGGTCACATGGAATTTGGAAATGTGATGAATTTGAAAGACTGCCAATTAACAACAGATGGTTTAAGGCAAAGGAGCTTAACCTGTGCTTTCGTTGCCTGGGGGACGGGCATTTAGGTCAGAACTGTACGAGAGGGAGAATGTGCAATGTTGCCGGTTGCAGGAAAAATCACCATAGACTACTTCATAGTGTTGAGACAGAGAGACGGTGGGGAAATAATGCACAAACAGTCCCAAAACAACCAAAGAATGAAAGTGTGCATACTGCATTGACACAAAAGGAAGTGACAGTTGCTTTAATGTGGTACCAGTTATTTTGAGCAACCAGAGAAAGAAAGTTAAGATCAATGCATTGTTAGGTGATGGCAGCACCAAAACATATTTAAATGCAGACGTCGCTGCAGAGTTGGGGCTCCATGCAAAGAAACAACAAGTAGTTGTCAATGTGTTGAATGGCAAATCAGAGACATTCGAAAGTATGCCAGTGAAAGTCAATTTGGAAAGTTTTGATGGTCAAGTAAACATACAAATGGATGTTCAAACAACAAAGAAAGTCACTGGTAATTTACAACCAATAGATTGGCAAGTCCACGCAAAAGGATATCCACATTTGTCCGGAATAGCGTTTCCACCTATCGAGTCGTCAAAACGAGTGGACATGTTAATCGGACTAGATTACGCAGACTTGCATTCTTCTTACACTGAAGTCAAAGGCAGACGAGGTGAGCCTACAGCGAGATTAACTCCCCTGGGTTGGACATGTGTTGGAAGTGTTGCAAGCGAAATTCAGTCACAGTCGTTCCATACTTTCTTGACAAGCGAAAGGGAAAACAAACTAGCAGACTCTATTCGTCAACTTTGGGAGGTAGAAGAAAGTGGACTAAATGAAAAGACAATGTCAATTAAAGAAGAACAAATATTGAAAACAACAGAAAGAAGTATTAGATTTGATTCAGAGACAGAGCTATACGAGATAGGGATTCCATGGAAAGAAAAAGAATTTGAAATGAGCAACAATTATGAAATGGCCAAGCGAAGGTTGCAAAGCACTGAAAGGAAGTTACAGAAAGCACCTGAAATTAAGGACATTTACAAGGAAGTGTTTGAAAAATACACAGAGAAAGGTTACATTACTAAGCAAGATCAATCCGAGCCAGAACAAAATACCGCTAGGTGGTATTTGCCCCACTTTCCAGTGGTTCGAAAGGACAAATCGACAACAAAAGTGCGCGTTGTATTTGATGCTTCTGCAAAAATATGATAAACTGTCACTAAATGATATGATTCATGAAGGACCAAGTCTTCAAAATGATTTGTTTGAAATTCTCATTAGATTCAGAAGCAAGGCAGTAGCAGAAGTGTGTGATGTGCAAGAAATGTATCTACAAGTGGGGATACCGGTGGCGGACAGGAAGTTTCATAGTTTTCTTTGGCGCGACTCGCCAGAAGAAGACCCGCAAGTGTACGAATTCAACCGTTTAGTGTTCGGAGTGAATGCATCGCCATTCTTGGCTCAGCTAACGACACAAACTCATGCCAAGAAATATGCAAAGTCATATCCATTAGCAGCTGAAGTTATCTTGAAAGATACCTACATGGATGACAGTTTGACATCTGTTGATAGTGAGACAGAAGGGATTAGTTTGTATTATCAGTTATCTGACTTGTGGAAAAAAGCAGGCATGCACGCCAGAAAGTGGTTGTCCGATTCGCAATGTGTTTTAGAGCACATTCTCGCAGAAGATCGTGTGTTCGAAACTGATGTGTCGAAAGAAACTTTGCCAAAGATAAAGACTTTGGGTGTTTTGTGGTTGGCAGAAACAGATATGTTTTCATTTAGCTTCAAGACAGTAAATCCTGAAACAAAGTTGACAAAACGCACATACTTCAGCAAAGTTGCAAGTGTATATGATCCTTTGGGATTTTTGACTCCGTACACAATTCGTTCAAAGATATTAATGCAGGAACTGTGATTAAAAGGTATTGACTGGGATGAAGAAATAAGTGAGAAACAAAGTGCTGATATGTGGAAATGGTTTAGAGAACTTGAGGACTTAGAAAACATTCGAGTGCCGAGAAATTTGAACTATAAAAAGCAGACAGGCAGTGAAGTACATACGTTTTCAGATGCATCAAGTCAAGCTTATGGAACAGTCGTGTTTGTTAGAAATGTTGAAGACAACAAAGTTTCGGTTAATTTGGTAGCGTCAAAGTGTAAAGTGGCTCCATTGAAAACCATCAGTATTTCAAGACTTGAACTTATGGCAGCAGTGTTAGGTCTGAAACTTACAAAGACAATCTGTCAAGCTCTAGAGACTGATATCAGACAAGTTTATTTTTGGTCAGATAGCATGAATGTGTTATATTGGATAAGAAATCAAAGTAGACAGTTCAAAACGTTTGTTGCAAATAGAGTAGGAGAAATCCAAACTCAAACTGAACCACAGCAATGGCGTCATGTCCCTACAAAAGAGAACCCTGCAGACCTGTTGAGTCGAGGATTAAAAGTATCTGAAATGGCCGAAAGCAAATTGTGGTGGAATGGTCCATCATTCTTACAGCAATCCAAAGACGAATGGCCAGAAAACAAATTTGAACCAGATAGCAATGCAAAGTGTGAATCAAAGGTCAAATCTTCAAGAGGTGAACAACAGTGTTTAATGACTTTTAAGGTTTGTAGTGATGGTGAAAAAGATCAGAACATAAGACTGGCACCAGAAAGGTATTCCAATTGGAAGAAATATATTCGAATATTTGCCTGGACAATGAGATTCATTAAAAACGTTAAGGAAAGAACTGTGAGTAGGGAACTCAATGTCAGTGAAATCCAAAATGCAGAAAGCAAGATAGTTAGTGCCGTTCAAGCAGACACATTCAAAGTAGAATATGAGTGTCTCCTTAAAGGAAAAAGAATTCCAGATTCAAGCAAACTGCTATGTCTAAATCCAGTTTTGGACGAAGAAGGTGTAATGCGGTGTAACAGTCGATTGAAATTCATCGAACATTTGTCAAATGAAGGAAAGTATCCAATTATCCTACCGCGTTCGCATTCTGTGACAAAGTTAATAGTAAGAGACTTCCATGAAAAGGGAAATCACTGTGGGACTAACCAGACTCTGTCATTAGTATCTGCACGGTTTTTCTTGCACCGATGTCTGTAAATCACTATCATTTCTTCTGGATAATATTTATGTACGTTTTGGGAGTACCATATACCGCCAAGTGATTGGTATCCCTATGGGTACAAACTGTGCGCCCCTTGTCGCAGACCTATTTTTGTACTGTTATGAGAGGGACTTTATGCTAAGTCTAAAACCTGATACACAGGCAGATATGATCGAAGCCTTTAACAACACATCGCGCTATCTAGATGATATTTTTAATATAGACAACCCATTTTTTGATACGTTGTTTCCTTTTATTTACCCAAAAGAATTACGCCTTAATAAAACAAACGAGTCAAATTTATCGGCACCATTTTTAGATTTGGATCTTTTAATAAATAACGGTATTGTTTCTTCTAAGATTTACGATAAACGAGATGATTTTGATTTTAGTATTGTAAACTATCCTCATCTAGATGGCGATGTTCCCCGTTCTACATCTTACGGGGTTTATATTTCACAACTTATTCGTTTTGCTAGGGCTTGTACCTCTGTTGAGGACTTCCACATTCGTAATAAAACTATTACTGAAAAGCTTCTTAAACAGGGGTACAGATTTCATAAACTTCGTAAAACATTTTCTAAATTGTTTTACAGAAATCTTCCTCTCATTAACAAATATAAATGTAACTTAAAGTCTTTTCTGCGGCAATGAATTTCACATCCGGAGTTTTTTGGTGATGTGATTTACAGACTTCGTAAGATTCTTGGACATATACATTTTCAAAACCTATTTGTGAAACGTATTAGATTTTTCCTCAAAAAAGATTATGATCCAACTATATTGCTGCGCACTTCACGTTTGGTTATCGATCAATCTACAATTGATAACTATGCTTTCCTCTTTGGTTGTGCGTCGACAGACAGGACTTAGCACTACATGATGATGTATCTCTAAAGCCGTCCTTAACCGGGAGAGTTATGTCGGATTTTCGTGCTTTGGTTTTTCTCTCCCTCTCTGTCGTACCCTAAACCCTCCCATGTCTTACAGTTACTCGTGACTACAGAATATTCGCTTGAGTACAATTTGACCGTTGCCATAGTGGGTTATTTTTAACACGGGCTTGAATGTTTAATTCTTTCCCGTGTTACTAATAATCCTGTCAGAGAATTTTGTTAGATGTTTTACATGTATTTACTTACTGTGCTGGCGGTCTTTTTGATTGTAAGGTTGTGGAACAGGGTTTATATTTTATGTACACTGTTCGTCGTTATAGGTGAATATAGGAGATAAGTGTGAGGTTGGGCGCCCCTAAACCCAGGTTTAACCCCCCAGTGGTTGTTAATAATTAATTAATTTATAATTGATTATTGATTGCTACTGACCGTACCAAGGCGGGCTCCTATGTTTACTTAGCTTTATGTTTGTCTTGAATGTTGTTTTCTGTTTGGTGTGTAGATGAGGGAATGGTGTTGCGTGTGTGTGTGGTTGTGTGTGTGTGTGTTTGTTATGGTATGGCTGTGTGTGTGTTCTGCTTTAGAGATGGGTGTATTATTTGTGTTGCGTTTCCTGCTTGAGTCTTCTTTCGTATTTATTTGGGTGTTGTCAGCTCGGGAAGTGATCCGAGAAATAGAGAACGAGTGCTCAGCTTGTCGACGAATAAAGGCAAAAACTTCACATCAGGTTATGGGACCACTTCCAAGTTTTCGTGTGAGCACATCAATGCGAGCATTTAGTGAAACTGCTGTAGACTATGCTGGTCCATTTTTCACAAAGCAAGGTCGCGGTAAAGCCAGGAGCAAGAGATATCTGTGTTTATTTACCTGTATGGCTTGTCGTGCTGTACATTTGGAAATGTCTTACAGTTTAGATACAGACTCGTTCTTAAACGCGTTTTACAGATTTGTGAATCGACGGGGTTTACCAAAGTTGATGCTCTCGGACAACGGAGCAAATTTCGTAGGCGCGGTAAACGAACTGAAAGAGTTGAAAAGTCAGTTGGACAATCAGAAAATTGTGAGAAGTGCAGCAAACAAAGGCGTAGAATGGAAATTTATTCCACCAGGAACTCCTCATTTTGGAGGCGTGCACGAGTCCATGATAAAAAGTGCGAAAAGGGCTCTATTCGCGATTCTCGGAAACGCAGATATTACAGACGAAGAATTGACAACAGCATTTTCAGGAGCTGAGAGCCTTCTAAACAGTCGACCGTTAACTTATCAAAGTTCAAATCCAGCAGACAATTGTGTTCTAACGCCAAATCATTTCTTGTTCGGTCAGTTGGGAGGAGAGTTTGCTCCAGAAAATGTAGATACTGAGAGATTCAATGTTAAGAAAAGGTGGAGAAGAGTTCAAGAACTAGTAAAACATTTCTGGTCACGTTGGTTTCGCGAGTTTCTACCGTGTCTATCATCCCGAAAGACGCAGAGATTTTGTCGTTGGAGACGTCGTCATGGTTATTGAACCCGATTCGACACGAGGAAGCTGGACATTAGGGCGGATCAATCAAGTGCATCCAGGCGTGGATGGTCATGTTCGCGTCGCAACAGTTCAAATCGGAGGAAAGTTGCAAAAGAAACCAGTTCATCGCCTGAGTCTCTTAGAGGGAGCTGAATGAATATTCAAATTCAGTGCAATTGACAATTAAGTTCAGTGAGAGCCATAATAATGCTCTAAATAAAGTCAAATATTTAGGTTTAAATTTCAGTGAGAGCCATAATAATGCTCTTAATAAAGTCACATATTCAGTGTTAAAATCTTAGTTAGAACCAGAATAATGTTCTTTATTTAAGTTAAGAATACTTAAGTGTTGAAAATATCAGTGAGAGTCATAATAATGCTCTGAAAGTAGATAAAATTATGTTTCTTCTTGTAAAACCAGCTATTAGAATAAGAAAATACTTCATCATGAACGGCAAAATATGACAATGCTCCAAACAAGGGAGACAATTTTCAGAAGACATTCCTTTACCAAGTCAAGAACTTAAGTTTACAGTGGTAGAAGCAGCATTATACTTGTACATATGAAATGTTGACAAACATTAGTGTTACATAGCAAATAAGCAGCAAGTTATTGTGACAGACTACTAAGTTTAGAAATAGTTTTGGTAATTGATATGTATGAACCTTTCAATGGTGATATCTGACTATATACAGACAGTGAAATCTAGTCATAGATTACATACCAAGTAAATCAAGAACATTCAATCATAATTTACTAATTAGTGTAGGCTCATTTGTAATTTCGTGCAGAATTTTTGTTAAAAGCAAAACCTCAATTGATTTTGAAAGAAGATATCATAAGCTTTTCAAAAAAATAGGGTGCCATTTTTTCTTTTCATTTTAAGGGTCCGAAATCCAAGATGGCGTCCAAAATGGCCGCCGTTTAGTAATACTTCAATATTTTCGCTAGTACATATGGTACAATGACAAACAAAGTAGCTAAATATAGGTTTTCGAACACAAGAAGACCAGTGGAATTATCAAATTGAGGCTAAAATTTACAGTTATATGCCCTATTCCAAGATGGCGTCCAAAATGGCTACCGTTTTCACTAAATTCTACTTACCTAACACCGTAGGCCGTCCATACAATGATATTGGAAATAAATGTACAAATGAAATGTGTGTTTGATTAAAGTAATGTAATGTTCAGTCGATAAACGCTACAAGTAAGTAAACAAACGAATTTAATAACTTTAGTGGAACCATGTTAGATCTTATTCAGGAATCTTATGAACGTAAAAATGCAATGAGTCACTTGCTTAAAATTTGCATCAACCAGTCTCATTTTATGTGAGCAACAAATTGTATATATCAAAACCTTCATACGAGCGGGTAAATTATGAAACTGCATGCTGCAATTGTGACATCTGAAGGCCATCTTTGTTATTCAAGATGGCGTCCAAGATGGCCGTCAAAAACAAATGATATCTCAAATATAATAACTATTACAATACAATCAAAATGAGGCTAAAATTCAAATTTATTTCCTACTTTCAAGATGTCTGTTTGTTTAAAGTACATGTAATTGATTGTTCACTAGGTATACATTACAAGGAATAAACGATTTATCTATTTACTATAGCGCTTGTTCAGAATTTTTATAAATGTAAATATGGAAAATGTCAAATGCTCTAAGCCGTCATCAACCGGCGTCTCTCTGTTAACCAATGAATTTATATATCAAAATATTTGTACAAGTGTGCAGATTTTAAATCTGCATGTTGCAATTGTGATAGCTGAGGGACAACTGAGTTATTCAAGATGGCGTCCAAGATGGCTTCCACAAACAAAAAAATATCCCAAACATAATAATTATTACAATTCAATCAAAACTTCGCTAAAGTTGAAATTAATATTTCTTTTTCAAAATGTTTGTTTAATTAAGTAATTTATTGTTAATGTGGTAATCATTTAAAAAATGAACTGAATTTTTTCGGCGTCTAAGGGAAATAAACGACAGAAAATGATTGGCAATTCCATAAATCGCGCTAGCGATTCATGGTTTATTTGCAGATCATTTTCTTTCGTTTATTTTGCTTAAACACCGAAAATAATCAGTTCATTTCTTATATTTACATTTTTTCTTATATGAAATGAACATTTTATAAGTGTGCATGTACATTGTTTTCCATATTAGAGGTTGTTAACACGAATAATGTGTACCCTGAAAGGAACAGTTTAACGGTATTAGTTCTTGTTCAGAATTGTTATGAACGAAATATCTAAAATGTCAAATGCTCTTGAAAATCCGGCATCAACAGATCTCTCTCTGTATTCGAATGATTTTACACATAAAAATATGTGTACAAGCGAGTAGATTATATACGCGCAGTGATATATAAGGGCCAACTTCGTTATTTAAGGCGGCGTCCAAGATGGCTGCCACAAACGAACAATATCCTGAACATAATAACTATTACAATAGTTGTTTTTACTTAAAGTGATGAAAATTCTTTTGAACCTTAAATTTACAAAAGATATAACATTATCAAATTATGTATGTAGACCATATAAATCATATATTAACCAACATTGTCGTCTGCTTAAATTCATCCTTGGTTCAATATAAAAGTGTTTTAAATTCAGTCCCTATTAGTAGAACAATGTTTGCTTTAAATGTCTTGTTTTACCATATTAAATGGACACAACTGACAATATTGAAAATCAATTACTCTTACACATTCCTCTTCCCGTAGACTGGTGCTGGACGGGGTTGCAAGGGGTCCACCTGGAACTCTCTGTTGCTGCACTAGGGGCTGTCGAAAGAAATAGTCCTCTTTTTCTACTGTCCGACTCCATATTTCTGTTGCTTTTTTTCTAAGCCTCTTTTTTCATCTAAGGGATACAGTTTGAAATTTGATTGGTTTCATACGGCATTCATGATGAATTCATCTCCAGTACTATGTGCGGATTGTTTCAGCAACTTGTGGCAATTTGGTCTAAGTTTGCAGTTTCTCTTTGAAAAGGTGAACGAGGAAAATCAGATTGCAGCTATGTCTTGTTTTAGAAAACATCAATTTTTCTTTTTTTGCAATAGCGTTGCATGCGAAATAACACTGACTACTGTGGTCTTGAAAATATAATGTTGAATGTTGAAGCTTGATTGGCGTTACTGGTCCTGATATCAATCCTGGTATCGAAAGTTGCATTCAGTGTAAAATGCTCTCTGATAAGTCTACTTATCACAACTAACTTTTGTAATTTGGAGTTAGTCCTCATTACGTGTATCTTCTTTAAGTCAAACGTGTTCTCATGGCAGTTCCATTGGGTGTCTGTGTCTCACACTGAATGTCCTAATATCTGCTGGATAGAAGTCCTAGATCGATTGTGTAATTCAGGTCTTCTAGGACTGAATGCATTGTCCACTACAAACCAATGGTTCCGTCCTCTCAACCACATTTCCCATGAAAACAGTCAATTGCAATGGAGAAGCGCTTCGCTTACAGAATGCGCATATGCTTCACTCTGGTATCCAATTTACTTTGAAGGGCTCTTTAAACTGCTTGTTGAGCAATGCATGGCACTCAATATTGTTGTAAAAGGACCGGATGATATCCAACAATTTATTTGGTATGCCATACTGGGTCAGTATCTTCCGGTCTTCCTGAATGACTCATGAGGTTTAGACTGACAAACGCCTTCTCAAAAGTCGATGAATAAAATTGCAGTAGAGCTCTTCCATTTGTGAAAACTAGGATGTGCTCAATGATCTACCTTTCCCAGAGACATTTGCCTGAACTTGATGTAATACGGAGGCAGCTGCTATATTAATGTAATGCTTTAAAGAAGACATTGCTGGTTGGCGAAAGAAAGGCAAAGCATCTTCAGTAACTGTAGTTTCACATGTCATATTTTGGTCAACTTTGCCATGACTCCTTTCTTCCCATCATCTAGAATATTATTTAATCAGTATATGCTGCAATAGCCATTGGGTGTCTGGTGTTCTGTTTTGGTCAATATAACATCACTTGTATTCCTAGCTGAAATATTTGTCTCTTTATCTTTGTTTCTGCAAAATTTAGTAACCCACTTTCTAAATATTGGTGACTTGGCATCTGGTAGAGTTTTCTTCAGCCGTTTTTCTCCTCTAATACCTTCCAGGTATAGGCATATACATACATTCTCTTAGTATTTGCGGTTTTTGTGTCCCGATATGCTAGCAGCTGTATCAGATATGACCTTGTTGAAGTTGTAAATAGTGATAGTTGTAAACGTTTAATGAATTCTGAATTGTTTCTAAGTACACAATTGTAATTGTCCTCGACTTTTTTCGGGTTGGGAGTCTTTGAATATGTGGACATATCGGTTTTTGTTGCTTCTGGCCTTTGGATGCTCAACATTAGGGTCAGTTTTCCACTGTTAGATTGTGGACACTACCAACTGCATTCCTCTTACATCTGGAAGAGAGTGTCTTACTTGTTGTTAAAGATAATGTGATCAATTAACATTCTTCTTTACTAAGACATACTAACCTAAATTGTTCACTACTTTTAGTGCATTGCCATCTTTGTTTGTCAGTTACTTAGAAAGGAAATACAATAAATAGTATTTTCGTATTGTTCTTAATGTTTTTGGCGGTCTTCTTTGATGCCATCTTGAAATAGCAATATTTGTCCTACGGTATCACATTAGCAGCATGCCGTTTCATAATCTAAACACGTGTAGTTAATGTTTTGATGTATACCATTTATTTACAGAGAGAGGCTGTTTAATGTCGGATTTAAGCATTTGACATTTTGCATCATTTCGTTCATAATATTTCTGAACAAGAACTAATAGTGTTCTACTTTAGTATTAGAAAGAGTGTTTATTTACTTGTTATGTACACCAAGTGAGAAATAAATTACTGTATTGAAACAAACATATTGAAAGTAGTAATATAAATGTTAACTTTGGCCATATATTGAGATTCAATTTAATTGTAATATTTTTATGTTCGGGATATTTTTGGTTTGTGGAAGCCATCTTGGACGCCATTTTTAATAACGAAGTTTGGCCTAAAATATCACAACTACAACATAAACCATCATAATCTATACGCTGGTACGAATATTTTGATATATAATGTCATTTGTTTACATAGAGAAGCTGGTTGATGTCGGATTTGATTAATTGATATTTGGCATATTTTCGCTAATAAAAACTCTGTACAAGAACTAATATGGTTTCACCATAGTTATTAGATACATTGTTTATTCCTTGTAATATATACCACGTGAATAATCAACTACATCAAACAAACAGACACCTTGAAAGAAGAAATATAAATTTCACTTTAGCCTCATTTTAATTGAATTGTCATAGTTATTATGTTCGGGATATCGTTTATTTTGGCGGCCATTTTGGACGCCATCTTGCATAACGAAATTGGCCAAAATATATCACAATTGCAACATGCAGTTTTACAATCTACTCGCTTGTTTGAACTTTTTGTATATACAATTTATTGCTCATAAAAAAGACACTGGTTGATGCAAGATTTAAGCAAGTGACTCATTGCATTTTTTTCGTTCATAAAATTCCTGATAAAGATCTGTTATGTTTCCACTATAGTTATAAGATTCGGTTGTTTACTTACTTGTGGCGTCTACCGACCGAACAATACATTGCTTTAATCAAACGGACATTTTATTTGTACATTTATTTCCAATTTCTTTGTATGGAAGGACTACGGTGTTAAGTAAGTAGAATTTAGTGAAAACGGTAGCCATTTTTGGACGCCATCTTGGAATTAGGCATAGAAATTTAAATTTTAGCCTCAATTTGATAAGTCCACTGGTCTTCTTGTGTTCGAAAACCTATATTTAGATACTTTGTTTGTCATTGTACCATATGTACTAGCAAATATATTGAAGTATTGCTAAACGGTGGCCATTTTGGACGCCATCTTGGATTTCGGACCCTTAAAATGAAAAGAAAAAATGGCACCCTATTTTTTTGAAAAGCTTATGATATCTTCTTTCAAAATCAATAAAGGTTTTGCTTTTAACAAAAAATATGCACGAATCTTTTTTTCAAGACAAATGAGCCCAGACTAAATGTTGAAAGAGATAAGAGACAATATCTTAGTGTCAGCATGATTTGCTACATAGAAGTTGTTTGTGGATAGAAGCTAGTTCAAGCTACAAAATTATAAAGTATAATTGAAAGTTCAGTCCTAAATCACAATTTATGTGAAAATAATCCAATCAGTTTTGAGATCCATTCAGTTTAGTGTCAAAACAGGTTGGCCTATTTGATAGTTCATGTAAAGTAACAATATTTATTATGCTAGACTGTGTGTTTGGTAATAATAATAGGTGAAATACCTAAAGCAACAAACAGCTTAGATGTGCATTGATTGTGACTTTAGTAAAGTTGTTCATGATATATATGTTAGATAAGTTTAGAAAGTATTATATAAGTAATATGTGCTTTCAGTTTGAATTTTTTGTTTGTTTGATTAAAGTTTAAACAGAAAACCAGAGCTAGTACAGTAAAAGATGAAAGAGGAAGATAGAGTATTGACAATTTAAAGAGGAAATAGTGACAGTATAGAGATGAACAGAAAGTACATGTTGCTTTGTATAGGAATATAGAACTTATAGAAGTATAGCCCGATACAGATGTTAAGTGAGCAAAAGAAATAAGGTACAGAGATAGTTTGCTTTGAAAGCCTCTAGTTGAGATGTATGTTACATATTTTCCAAGGAAGAAGTTCTTGGGATGTGTTTGATATAAATCGACAGAATTGAAATTTTGTTCTTATAATGGTAGAAAATTGCAAGAATTTTCAAGGAGGGGAGAATAGTCTGAAGAACAAGTAAGATTAAGTACCGCAAAGCGCCGCATACGGCCGCAAATATAGTACCGAATATGGGCTTAAATAGTCGTAAGAATTTTAGGTATTCGTCTGATGTTTTCTATAGACTTCCGTTAGAAGCATATTTTCCGGTTGTGTTATAGCATCGTTGTTAGAAAGGTTTCGTCAGAATAAAGAAGATAAATCGACATGATTGTGTTTTGTTTATGCAACATCAATAGTTTATCGTTAACAGTAGATCCTGATCACTCGCCGCCGTACGCAGCTCCTGATCAGGATCCAAACTGCTTGAAAAATAAATTTCGCGCCCATGCAAAATAGTCTCTAATTACGAGGCTTCTGATCAGGATCCAAACTGTTCAAAAAGTAAATAGTTCCATTTGATACAGTCCAAAATCTGTACCATAAAATTATATTCTATATCCTAGCAGATTCTGACTTAAGACAGGTTGGGAGTAAAGCAGAATGCGCCGTAAGGCGCATTCTGCTTTACTTTCAACTTGCTTTAAATAACCCTTCATTCTGTTTTCAAAACTAGAATTAGGCTATGGGGTCGCTCGCTTGTAGGCTGTGCCTATTTCATATTAGTGTTTTAATCAGACAGTGTTCATTGTATAGTGGTTTTACCATGTAGTGCTCATTGAAGATGCTTTTTCCGTGCAGTGTTCATTGTATAGTGGTTTAACCAAGCAGTATACATTGTATAGTGGTTCTCATGTGCAGTGTTGATTAATATTGTTTTAACCAGACTGTGTTCACTGTATAGTGGTTTAACCATGCAGTCTTCATTATATAGTGGTTTAAGCATGCAGTGTTCATTGTATCGTGGTTTAACTGTGTAGTGTTATATAGTTGTTGTACCGTTCAGTGTTCATTGTTTAGTAGTTTTACCGTGCAGTGTTATATTGTATAGTTGTTATACTTGGCTGTGTTCATTATAAAGTGGTTTAACCAGGCAGTATTCATTGTATAGTGGTTTAACCTAGCTATATTCATTGTATAGTGGTTTTACCGTGTAGTGATCATTAATAGTGGTTTAACCAGACAGTGTTGATTGTATGGTGGTTTTACCATGCAGTGTTCATTTAAGATGTTTTTTCCGTGCAGTTTTCAATGTATAGTAGATTTACCATGCAGTGTTAATTGTATAATTGTTTGACCATGCAGGGCTAATTGTATTGTGATTTACCCCTGCAATGTTCATTGTTCAATAAATAGTGGTTTAACCATGCAGTGTTCATTGTGTAATAGTTTTACCATGCAGTGTTCATTGTATATTGGCTAAACTATGCAGTGTTCATTTTATATTGGTTTTACCGGGAAGTGTTTACTGTATAGTGGTGATACTAGGCTGTGTTCATTGAATAGTGGTTTTACCAGTCAGTGTTCATTGTTTAGTGGTTTAACCGTGCAGTGTTAATTGTTAAGTGGTTTAACCAGGCAGTGTTCATTGTATAGTGGTGTAACCATGCAGGTGTCATTTTGTTATGGTTTTAGCAGTGTTCATTGTTAAGTATAATCTTTTTCATTCTTTGATTTTAAGATGTTTTTCCGTGCAGTGTTCATGGTATATTGGTTTAACCATGCAGTGTTCATTGTGTAATAGTTTTACCATGCAGTGTTCATTGTATATTAGCTAAACTATGCAGTGTTCATTTTATATTGGTTTTACCGGGCAGTGTTTACTGTAAAGTGGTATTACTAGGCTGTGTTCATTGAATAGTCGTTTTACCAGTCCGTTTCCATTGTATAGTGGTTTAACCGTGCAGTGTTAATTGTAAAGTGGTTTAACCAGGCCGTGTTCATTGTATAGTTGTGTAACCATAAAGTGCTTATTGTATAGTGATTTACCCATTATTTAGTTGTTTAACCGTGCAGTGTTCATTGTATAGTGGTTTTTCCACGACGTGTTCATTGTATTGTTGTTAAACTGTGTAGTGTTCATTTTATAGTCGTTTTACCATGCAGTGTTCATTGTTTAGTAGTTTTACCGTGCAGTGTTATAGTGTATGGTATAGGTGTAGGCTGTGTTCATTGTATAGTGGTTTTACCTTGCAGTTTTCATTAATAGTTGTTTAACGAGACAGTGTTCATTGAATAGTGGTTTTACCATGCAGTGTTCATTGAAGATGTTTTTCCGTGCAGTGTTCATTGTTTAGTGGTTTAACCAAGCAGTATTCATTGTGTAGTGGTTCTCCCGTGCAGTGTTGATTGTATCGTGATTTTACCATGCATTGTTCATTGTATTATTATTTTACTATGAAGTGCTAAATGTATAATGATTTACTCATGCAGTGTGCATTGTATAGTGGTTTAACCATGTAGTGTTCAATGTATAGTGGTTTTACCCATGGATGTTCATTGTATAATGATTTCATCATGCAGTGTTCTTCTTTAATTGTTTTACCATGCAGTGCTTATTGTATTGTGATTTACCCATGCAGTGTTAATTGTATAGAGGTTTTTCCACGCAGTGTTAATAGTAATGTGGTTTAATTGTGTAGTGTTCATTTTAAAAAGGTTGTACCGTGCAGTGATCATTGTTTAGTAGTTTTACAGTGCAGTGTTATATTGTATAGTGGTTATACTTGACTGTGTTCATTTTAAAGTGGTTTAACCTGGCAAAATTCATTGTATAGTGGTTTAACCTAGCAATATTCATTGTATAGTGGTTCATAAATAGTGGTTTAACCAGACAGTGTTCATTTTTAGTGGTGTAACCATGCAGTGTTCATAAATAGTGGTTTAACCAGACAGTGTTCATTTTTTAGTGGTGTAACCATACAGTTGTTTAGTGATTTACCCATGCAATGTTTGTTGTATAGTGGTCTTAGCGTGCAGTGTTCATTGTATAGTGGTTTTACTATGCAGTGTTCATTGTATAATTGTTTTACCATGAAGTGCTTATGGTATAGTGATTTACCAATTCAGTGTGTATTGTATAGTGGTTTAACCATGCATTGTTCATTAAATAGTTTCTTTGTTTAGTGTTTTTACCATGCAGTGTTCATTTATGATTTTTTTCCGTGCAGTGTTCATTGTATAGTGACCATGCG
Organism: Gari tellinella; assembly: GCA_922989275.2. NCBI lineage: Eukaryota > Metazoa > Mollusca > Bivalvia > Cardiida > Psammobiidae > Gari > Gari tellinella. Next base: position 59,442,425 of record OV277865.1, read on the forward strand.
GTGTTCATTGTATAATTGTTTTACCATGCAGTGCTTATTGTATAGAAATTTACCCATGCAGTGTTCAATGTATAGTGGTTTAACCGTGCAGTGTTCATTGTATTGTTGTTTATCTGTTTAGTGTTCATTTTAAAGAGATTGTACCGTGCAGTGTTCATTGTTTAGTAGTTTTTCCTTGCAGTGTTATATTGTATAGTGGTTATACTAGGCTGTGTCCATTATAAAGTGGTTTAACCAGGCAGAATTCATTGCATAGCGGTTTAACCTAGCATATTCATTATATAGTGGTTTTACTGTGAAGAGTTCATAAATAGTGGTTTAACCAGACAGTGTTCATTTTTTAGTGATGTAACCATGCAGTTGTCATTTCATTATGGTTTTTCCAGACAGTTTTCATTGTTTAGTGATTTTATCATTCAGTGTTCATTAAAGATGTTTTTCCGCACATTCTTCATAGTATAGTGGTTTTACCATGCAGTGTTCATTGTATAATTGTTTTACCATGCAGTGCTTATTGTATAGTGATTTACCCATGCAATGTATATTGTATAGTGGTTTAAGCGTGCAGTGTTCATTGTATCGTGATTTTACCATGTAGTTTTCATTGTATAATTGTTAAACCATGAAGTTTTTCTTTTATAGTGATTAACACATGCAGTGTGTATTGAATAGTGGTTTAACCGTGCATTGTTGATTAAATAGTGTTTTTTAGTGTTTTTACCATGCAGTGTTCATTGTAAAGTGGTTTTACCATTCAGTGTTCAGTTATGATGTTTTTTCCGTGCAGTGTTCATTGTATAGTGGTTTAACCATGCAGTGTTCATTGTATAATTGTTTTACCATGCAGTGTTCATTGTATAGTTGTTTTACCTTGCAATGTTCATTGTATCGTTGTTTTACCATGCAGTGTTCATTGTATAATTGTTATACTATCAAGTGCTACTTGTTTAGTGATTTACTCATGCAGTGTGAATTGTATAGTGGTTTAACCATGCAGTGTTCAATGTATAGTGGTTTTTCCGTTGGGTGTTCATTGTATAATGGTTTAACCATTCAGTGTTCATTGTATAGTGATTTTACCATGCTGTGGTGTTTTATAATTGTTTTAACATGCAGTGCTTATTGTATATTGATTTTCCCATTAAGTGTTCATTGTATAGTGGTTTAACCGTGCAGTGCTAATTGTATAATAGTTTTACCATGCAGTTTTCATTGTTTATTTGTTTAACCATGCAGTGTTCTTTTTATATTGGTTTAACGGGCAGTCTTTACTGTATAGTGGTTATACTAATCTGTGTTCATTGTATTGTGGTTTTACCGTGCAGTGTTAATTGTAAACTGGTTTAACCTAGCAATAATCATTGTTTTGTGGTTTTACATGCTGTGTTCATTTAAGATGTTTTTGCCGTGCAGTGTTCATTGTATAGTAGTTTTACCATGCAGTGTTCAATGTTTAATTGTTTGACCATGCAGTGCTTATTCTATTGAGATTGACCCATGCTATGTTCATTGTTAAAAAAATAGTTAATTAACCATGCAGTGTCCATTGTGTAATAGTTTTACCATGCAGGTTTCATTGTTTATTGGTTTAATTATGCAGTGTTCCATTCATATTGGTTTTACCGGGTAGTGTTTACTGTATAGTGGTTATACTAGGCTGTGTTCATTGAATAGTGGTTTTACCAGTCAGTTTTAATTGTATAAATGTTGTACCGTGTAGTGTTAATTTTTAAGTGGTCGAACCAGGCAGTCTTTCGTATTTATTCATTGTATAGTGGTGTAATCATGCACTAGTCATTGTATTATGGTTGTACCAGACAGTGTTCATTTGTTATTGATTTTACCATTCAGTGTTCATTTAAGATTTTTTTTCCCGTTCAGTGTTCATTGTAAAAGTGGTTTTACCATGCAGTGTTCATTGTATAATTGTTTTACCATGCAGTGCTTATTGTATATTGATTTCCCATGCAATGTTTATTGTAAAGTGGTTTAAGCGTGCGGTGTTCATTGAAGATGCTTTTTACGTGCAGTGTTCATTGTATAGAGGCTTAACCAATCAGTATACATTGTTAAGTGGTTCCTTGTGCAGTGTTGATTAAAAGTGTTTTAACTAGACTGTGTTTAGTGGTTTAACTATGCAGTGTTCATTGTATAGTGGTTTTACCTTGCAGTGTTCATTGTATCGTGGTTTAACTGTATAGTGTTCATTTAATAGTGGTTGTATCGTGCAGTCGCCCCGTACTTCATTATCAGTGTTGTTATACTTTCTGTATTTGCTTTGTTTTCTGTGCTTTCAAAGGATCTCCCCTTATTCAAATTTATATAATTCACAACAACAGATGTTAAGTGCTTGTGTGGCGGCTGTAAAAAGTCGCCCCGTACTTCATTATCAGTGTTGTTATACTTTCTGGTCCTTTGGAATAATTGATTTCAGCGCATTTACAGTTGGAAGTTGATTTCCGCTTAAGCTGGTGCTAGGGGGCGTGAGCACTGTTGCATATTTCAGTATTGCTCATGAACAGACTCAATTAAACCGAGTCTGCAATTTTCAGTATTTGCTTTGTTTTCTGTGCTTTCAAAGGATCTCCCCTTATTCAGATTTGCATAGTTGTGATAATAGGTTGTGTTCATTTTAAGTGGTAACCAGGCAGTATTCATTGTATAGTGGTTTAAACTAGCAATATTCATTGTATAGTGGTTTTACCGTGCAGTGTTCATTAAAAGTGGTTTAACCAGACAGTGTTCATTGTATAGTGGTTTTACCATGCAGTGTTCATTTAAGATGTTTTTTCCGTGCAGTGTGTAGTAGTTTTCCATGCAGTGTTCAATGTATAATTGTTTGACCATGCAATTACCCATGGAATGGTCATTGTTCAATAAATAGTGGTTTAACCATGCAGTGTTCATTGTGTAATAGTTTTACCATGCAGTGTTCATTGTATATTGGTTAAACTATGCAGCGTTCATTTTATATTGGTTTTACCGGGTAGTGTTTACTGTATCGTGGTTATACTAGGCTGTGTTCATTGAATAGTGGTTTTACCAGTCAGTTTTAATTGTATAAATGTTGTACCGTGCAGTGTTAATTTTTAAGTGGTCGAACCAGGCAGTATTTCGTATTTATTCATTGTATAGTTGTGTAATCATGCACTAGTCATTGTATTATGGTTGTACCAGACAGTGTTCATTTGTTATTGATTTTACCATTCAGTGTTCATTTAAGATTATTTTCCCGTTCAGTGTTCATTGTAAAAGTGGTTTTACCATGCAGTGTTCATTGTATAATTGTTTTACCATGCAGTGCTTATTGTATATTGATTTCCCATGCAATGTTTATTGTAAAGTGGTTTAAGCGTGCGGTGTTCATTGAAGATGCTTTTTACGTGCAGTGTTCATTGTATAGAGGCTTAACCAATCAGTATACATTGTTAAGTGGTTCCTTGTGCAGTGTTGATTAAAAGTGTTTTAACTAGACTGTGTTTAGTGGTTTAACTATGCAGTGTTCATTGTATAGTGGTTTTACCTTGCAGTGTTCATTGTATCGTGGTTTAACTGTATAGTGTTCATTTAATAGTGGTTGTATCGTGCAGTCGCCCCGTACTTCATTATCATTCATATAGCCCCCCAATGGTAGTTAATGATTCATTTATAATTAGTTATTGATTGCTCCTGACCGTACCAAGGCGGGCTCCTATGTTCACTTTGCTTTATGTTTGTCTTGCGTGTTGTTTTCTATTTAGTGTGTAGATGAAGGAATAGTAGTGCGCGCGTGTGTGTGTGTGTATGTGTGTGTGTTTGTTATGGTATGACTGTGTGTGTGTTCTGCTTGAGAGGTGGGTGTATTGTTTGTGTTGCGTTTCCTGCTTGAGTCTTTCGTATTTATTCATTGTATAATTGTTTGACCATACAGTGCTGATTGTATTGTAATTTATCCATGCAATGTTCATTGTTCAATAAATAGTGGTTTAACCATGCAGTGTTAATTGTGATATAGTTTTACCATGCAGTTTTCATTGTATAGTGGTGTAACCATGCAGTTGTGTTTTTATTATGGTTTTACCAGACACTGTTCATTGTTAATTGATTTTACCATTTAGTGTTAATTTAGTGTTAATTTAGTGTAAAGTGCATTGTAAAGTGCTTATACTAGGCTGTAATCATTGTATAGTGGTTTTACCATACACTGTTCATTTTATATTGGTTTGACCGGTCCGTCTTTACTGTATAGTGGTTATACTAATCTGTGTTCATTGCATAGTGGTTTTACCGTGTAGTGTTAATTGTAAAGTGGTTTTACCGTACAATGTTAATTTTATTGTAGTTAAACAAGGCAGTGTTCCTGGAACCCTGGACCCTTCCATGTCTTACAGTTACTCGTAACTACAGACTAGTTGCTTGAGTACAATTTGACCGTTGCCATAGTGGGTTATTTTTAACACGGGCTTGAATGTTTAATTCTTTCCCATGTTACTAATGATCTTGTCATAGAATTTTTGCTAAATGTTTTACATGTATTTACTTACTGTGCTGGCGGTCTTTTTGATTGTGAGGTTGTGGAACAGGGTTTATATTTTATGTACACTGTTTGTCTTTATAGGTGAATATAGGAGATAAGTGTGAGGTTGGGCGCCCCTAAACCCAGGTTTAACCCCCCAGTGGTTGTTAATGGTTAATTGATTTATAGTTAATTATTGATTGCTACTGACCGTACCAAGGCGGGCTCCTATATTCACTTTGCTTTATGTTTGTTTTGCGTGTTATTTTCTATTTAGTGTGTAGATGAAGGAATGGTATTGCGTGTGTGTGTGTGTTTTGGTATGACTGTGTGTGTGTGTTCTGCTTGAGAGGTGGGTGTATTGTTTGTGTTACGTTTCCTGCTTGAGTCTTTCGTATTTATTCATTGAATAGTGGTTTTACCGTGTAGTGTTTATTGTTTAGTGGTTTTACCATGAATTGTTCATTGTTTAGTGGTATTCCGTGCAGTGTTCATTGTATAGTTGTTTTACCGTGCAGTGTGAATTGAATAGTGGTTTTCCGTGTAGTGTTTATTGTATAGTAGTTTTACCATGCAGTGGTCATTGTATAGTGGTTTTTTTCGATGCAGTGTACATTGTAGATGGTTTTACCGTACAGTGTTCGTTCATTGTATAGTGGTTTAAATAAGATTTGTTGATTGAATAGTGGTTTTACCGTGCAGTGTTCATTGTATAGTGGTTTTTCCGTGCATCGTTCATTGTTTAATTGTTTAGCCACGCAGTGCTTATTGAGTAGTGGTTTTACCGAGCAGTGTTCATTGTAGTGTTTTCTACCCATGCAGTGTTCAATGCTTAGTGGGTTCACTATGCAGTGTGTATTATATAGTGTTTTTGCCGTGCTCATTGTATAGTGGTTTTATCATGAATTGTTCTTTAACTAGTGGTTTAACCGTACAGTGTTCATTGTATAACAGTTTTACCATGCAGTGTTCATTGAATAGTGGTTTAACCAGAGAGTGTTCAATGTATAGCGGTTTTACCATACATTGTTCATTGTTTTAGTAGTTTTCAGTGCAGTGTTTTTTGTGTTGTGGTGTTACAGTTACTGTGTTTATTGTTGTATAGTTTTAACAGGCAGTGTGCAATGTATAGAGGTTTTACCGTGCCGTGTTTATTTTATAGTGGTTTTACAGTACAGTATTCATTGTATAGTGGTGTGTAGTTGTCTTCCGTGCAGTGTTCATTGTGTAGTGGTGTTAGGGTTGCTTTGTTCATTGTTTTATGGTTTTACCAAATAGTTTTCAATGTACATGTATAGTGGTTTAACATGCAGTGTTCATTATATAGTGGTGTATAGTGGTTTTACCTTGCAGCGTTCATTGTATAGTGGTTTTATTTTCCATTGCTCATTATATAGTGGTTTTTCCATGCAATGATTATTGTATAGTGGTTTTTCCGTGCAGTGTTCATTGAATTGGGGTTTTACCACGCAGTGTTTATTATAAAATGGATTAACTATGCAGTGTTCATTATTCAGTTATGTCGGATTTTCGTGCTTTGTATTTTCTCTCCCACTCTGTCGTACCCTGAAACCATCCTTGTCTTACAGTTACTCGTGACTACGGACTAGTCGTTTGAGTACAATTTGACCGTTGCCATAGTGGGTTATTTTTAACACGGGCTTGAATGTTTAATTCTTTCCCGTGTTACTAATAAATCTTCTTGTCAGAGCATTTTTGTTAGATGTTTTACATGTATTTACTTGCTGCGCTGGCGGTCTTTTTTATTGTAAGGTTATGGACCAGGGTTTATATTTTATGTACACTGTTCGTTTTTATAGGCGAATATAGGAGATAAGAGTGAGGATGGGCGCCCCTAATAAATACGAAAGAAGACTCAAGCAGGAAACGCAACACAAACAATACACCCACCTCTAAAGCAGAACACACACACAGCCATACCATAACACACACACACACACACACACACACACACACAACAAACACACACACACGCAATCCCACACACCAAACAGAAAACAATACGCAAGACAAAAATAAAGCAAAGTGAACATAGGAGCCCGCCTTGGTACGGTCAGCAGCAATCAATAATTAGTTATAAATAAACCATTAACAACCACTGGAGTACCCCTCATTGACTAGTTGTATTGCCAGACAGTGTTCATTGTATAGTTGTTTTAACAGGTAGTGTTCATTGTATAGTGGTTTTACCTAGCCGTGTTTATTGTATAGTGGTTTTACCGTGCAGTGTCCATTGTATAGTTGTTTTGCCAGGCAATGTTCATTTGAGATGCTCATTTCCTTGCAGTATTCATTGTATACTGGTTTTACCGTGCAGTGTTCATTTTAGATGCTTTTTTCCTTGCAGTGCTCATTGTATAGTGGTTTTACCGTGCAGTTTTCATTTTAGATAGTGTATAGTGGATTGACCGCGCAGTTTCATTGTACAGTGGTTTTGTCGTGCAGTATTCATAATATGTTGGTTATACCGGGCAGTGTTCATTGTATAGTGGTTTTTCCTGGCTGTATTAATTGTATAGTGGTTTAACCGTGCAGTGTTAATTGTATAATGGTTTTACCAGGCTGTGTTCATTGTTTAGTGGTTTAACCGTGCAGTGTTCATTGTATATTGGTTTTACCAGACATTGTTCATTGTATAGTGGTTTTACCGTTTACTTTTCATTGTATAGTGGTTTACCCCTGTAGTGTTCATTGTATAGTTGTTTTACAATGCAGTGTTCATTATGAAGTATTTTTTCAATGCATTGTTCATTGTATCGTGGTTATACCAGGCAGTGTTAATTTTAAAGTGGTTTTACCAGGCAGTGTTCATTGTATAGTAGTTTTACCCTGCAGTTTTCATTGTATAGTCGTTTTAACATGCAATGGTCATTGAATAGTGGTTTTATCTGGCAGTGTTCATTTTATAGTGAATTAACCGTGCAGTGGTAATTGTTTAGGAGTTTAAAATTGCAGTGTTCATTGAATAATGCTTTTACCGTATAGTGTTCATTGTATAGTGGTTTTGCCATGCTTTGCTTTTTGTATTGTGGTTTTACCAGGCAGTGTTCATTGTACAGTGGTTTTACCGTTCAGTGTTCAATTAATTGTGTTTTTACCGTGCTGCTTCTATTGTAAAGGGGTTTTGTCGTGCTGCCTTTCTTGTATTAATGGTTTTACAAGGCAGTGTTCAATGTATAGTGGTTTTACCGTGCAGTGTTCATTGTATATTGGTTTTACCAGACATTGTTCATTGTATAGTGGTTTTACCGTTTACTTTTCATTATATACTGGTTTACCCCTGTAGTGTTCATTGTATAGTTGTTTTACAATGCAGTGTTCATTATGAAGTATTTTTCAATGCATTGGTCATTGTATCGTGGTTATACCAGGCAGTGTTCATTGTATAGTAGTTTTACCCTGCAGTTTTCATTGTATAGTCGTTTTAACATGCAATGGTCATTGAATAGTGGTTTTATCTGGCAGTGTTCATTTTATAGTGAATTAACTGTGCAGTGGTAATTGTTTAGGAGTTTAAAATTGCAGTGTTCATTGAATAATGCTTTTACCGTATAGTGGTCATTGTATAGTGGTTTTGCCATGCTTTGCTTTTTGTATTGTGGTTTTACCAGGCAGTGTTCATTGTACAGTGGTTTTACCGTTCAGTGTTCAATTAATTGTGTTTTTACCGTGCTGCTTCTATTGTAAAGGGGTTTTGTCGTGCTGCCTTTCTTGTATTAATGGTTTTACAAGGCAGTGTTCATTGTATAGTGGTTTTACCGTGCAGTGTTCATTGTATATTGGTTTTACCAGACATTGTTCATTATATAGTGGTTTTACCGTTTACTTTTCATTATATACTGGTTTACCCCTGTAGTGTTCATTGTATAGTTGTTTTACAATGTAGTGTTCATTATGAAGTATTTTTCAATGCATTGGTCATTGTATCGTGGTTATACCAGGCAGTGTTAATTTTAAAGTGGTTTTACCAGGCAGTGTTCATTGTATAGTAGTTTTACCCTGCAGTTTTCATTGTATAGTCGTTTTAACATGCAATGGTCATTGAATAGTGGTTTTATCTGGCAGTGTTCATTTTATAGTGAATTAACCGTGCAGTGGTAATTGTTTAGGAGTTTAAAATTGCAGTGTTCATTGAATAATGCTTTTACCGTATAGTGTTCATTGTATAGTGGTTTTGCAATGCTTTGCTTTTTGTATTGTGGTTTTACCAGGCAGTGCTCATTGTACAGTGGTTTTACCGTTCAGTGTTCATTTAATTGTGTTTTTACCGTGCTGCTTCTATTGTAAAGGGGGTTTGTCGTGCTGCCTTTCTTGTATTAATGGTTTTACAAAGCAGTGTTCATTGTATAATATTTACATTAACCCTGTAAAGGCTCTATGTAATCGTATTAAAAATATGCAGGTCAATTCTCGATGAACCTACGAATCGAATCCGGTTCCAGCCAGTTAGAAAGAGGGCGGAGTCTCCGCCGCGAAGAAAATCTTCCATACGGCGGAGAGATACCGACCAAGTTAGGATCTACTTTTAGATTATCCGTTTGGGTATCTCGAAACCCCTATTTAAAGTCGCAGACAGTTCAATTAAAATCAAATTGCGATAAAAAAAAAATTAAATGCTGTTTTTAAGGGAGGTTATCATATTACGCTCCGTCATTAAAGCTGTACGCGTTCTCTCCCTTCTCCGAGTGTTCTATTTATAGATTAGACGAGTTGTCTTCCAATTACGGTTTGAAATTGACAAGTTCAAACAATTTGTTCACCAGAATTACATAGGAAAGTCGCTCAAACATAAAGTGGTAACGTAATGTTCCGTTATGACATATTGAAACTAGCCTATGTGTATCGGATATGCCACGGATAGCCGCGGGTGTGTGTACACGCTGACTGTGTAGTCGCATTTCAGCGTTGCTATTCGCGTTGCTATGTGTAAAGCGTGTATAAAAACTTGCGCCACCTAATTGTTTAAAATATGCTTTGATAATAGATATTCAGATTGAAATTTTTGTTTTAGTTTCTTACGAGCGTTCTTAAAGCACAGCGAGAAAGTTTAGTGCGTAAAAACCCTGAAATTATCATGCAAATACAGTACATGTAGTAAGGACTACTTTTGACACCATATTTAGAAACTGGAATGGCTATTACATCGATATTACATCTATCAAACCCATTTGGCCGGTATATGATATATTCATATACATGAAAACAAATCTGGTCAAACTACACATTAAATGGATGACAGAAAATAAAAATATAAATATAAGGAATAAACAAAATCTTTTTGCCGCTCATGACGGTATGACTACATTAGTTTGGAGGGGGGGGGGGGTAAATTTATTGAAAACGCCCTTCGGGCGTTTACAAAATTTACCCCCTGCGAAGCTAATGTAGTCATACCGTCATGAACGTCAAAAAGATGTTGTTTATTCCTATAGTGGTTTTACCATGCAGCGGTCATTGTATGATGGCTTTACCGCGCAGTGTTAATTATATAGTTGTTTTACCTTGCAGTGTTCATTGTACCGTTCGTTATACAAGGCAGTGTTCATTGTATAATGGTTTGACCATGCAGTGTTCATTATATAGTGGTATAACCACGCAGTGTTCATTGTAAAGTGGTTTACCGTGCAGTTTTCATTGTATAGTGGTTATACCGTGCAGTGTTCATTGTATAACGATTTTACAATGCAGTGTCATTGTATAATAATTTAATATTGTTTGTTTTCATTACATTTGGTTAGCTGTGATTGGCTGTAATTTTTGTTTCATAACTCCATGAAAAAAAAAAAATTCAGGCCACGCCTTGTCAGGACTACAATCCCTTAGTCCAACTGCTCTTCACAAGCGCTGCATAAAGCAGGATGCCAAATGACGTCATTGACGTCGGCGTTTCTACATAACAACGTCGCGTTTTGGCGGAGGGACTACAACCTACGTTTTAAAAGCGTTAAAAAAGAACATTCGCGTCAGATTTTCTATTTAACTACTTTCTTAAATTCAGAAGTGCTATTAAATTATAAGGAATAATTCGGAATATTTATTGTATTCATGGAGGTATGAAAAAATAACCTGGTCACACTTTTGTATGAAACCGCTTCGCGGTTTCAACAGTGTGACCAGGTTTTTTTTCATACCTCCATGAAAACAATAAATATTCGAATTATTCCTTAAGTGTTTTATTCGGGCAATGCTCATTGTATAGTGGTTTTACCGTTCAGTGTTCAATGTATAGTAGTTTACAGTGCAGTGTTTATTGTATAGTGGATATACCCGGTAGTGTTCATTGTATAGTGGTTTTACCGTGCCCTGTAATTGTATTGTGGTTTAACCATGCAGTGTTCGTTGTATGGTGGTTTTACCATGCAGAGTTATAATTATTGATTGCTACTGACCGGACCAAAGCGGGCTCCTATATTCATTTTGCTTTATGTTTGTCTTGCGTGTTGTGTTCTATTTAGTGTGTAGATGAAGGAATAGTAGTGCGTGCGTGTGTTTGTGTTCCGTTTCCTGCTTGAGTCCTTTGTATTTATTTATTCATTGTATAGGGGTTATTCCAGGCAGTGTTTAATGTATAGTCGTTTAACAGTGTTCATTGTATTGTTGTTTCACCATGCAGTGCTCATTGTATAGTGGTTTTACCATGCAGTGTTCATTGTATAGTGGTTTTCCCGTGCAGAGTTCCGTTTACTTACTGTGTTCATTGTATAGTTTAAAGGGGTTTAACCATGCAGTGTTCATTGTATGGTTGTTTTACAAAGCGGAGTTCATTGTATAGTGCTTTTATCGTGCAGTGTTCATTGTAGAGAAGTATATCATACAGTGTTTATTGTATAGTAATTTTACCGAACAGTTTGCATTGTTTAGTGATTTTGCCGTGCTGTTTTTATTGTATAGTTGTTTAACCAGGCAGTGTTCATTGTATAGCTTGTAACTATGCTGTGTTTATTGTATAGTGGTTTTACCCTGCAGTGTTCATTGTATAGTAGTTTCCCGTGCTGTGTTCATTGTATAATGGTTGAACCGTGCAGTATTCATTGTATAGTGGTTATAGCAGGCAGTGTTCATTGTATCGTGATTTTACCATACAGTGTCTATTGTAGATTCTTTTAACGTGAAGTGTTCCTTGTATAGTTGTTTAACCATGTAGTGTTCATTGTATAGTGGGTTTACCGTGCAGTTTCTTTTGTATAGTGGTTTTACCATGCAGTGGCATTTTAAAGGGATTTTACCGTGCAGAGTTAATTGTATAGTGGTTTTACCGTTCATTGTGCATTGTAATGTTTTATCGTGCAGCATTTATGGGTTTTACCATGCAATGTTCATTGTATAGTGGTTATTCCGAGCAGCGTCCATTGTATAGTGGATATTATAGGTAGTTTTAATGTAAAGTGGTTTAACCATGCAGTGTTTATTGTATAATGTTTTGACCGTGCAGTGTTCATTGTATAGTTGTTTTATCGTGATGCGCTCATTATATTATTATTATTATTATACCAGATTTATATAGCGCTCTTTTCACACAGAGATTGTGCGTTCAAAAGCGCTTTACATGAAATAACATATATGTACCTATAAATCGAGAAAAGACAAAATAACTACAATTAGATCTGAAATAAAACATGAATAAACATATAAAAGACAGTCCCCCAAAACGGCGATCACATTACCCCCATCAATCAGCAATGAACCGACCGACTAAGTATTGCCGACTGATATAAATAATGGTAGAGCGCCAAAAGCAGGCCATCGACAAAACACAAATAACTATAAATAGATCTAAAATAAACATGAATAAACACACAAAAAGACAGCCCCCAAATGGCGATCACACTACCCCCATCAATCAGCAATGAACAAACCGGCTAAAGATTGCCGACCAATAGAAATAATAGCAGAGCGCCCAATGCAGGCCATCTAATGTAACATAACTAGGAAAAATAGCATGCGACCATAACTAAAAACTCTATAGAAGATCAATGACATGATTAAAAATGGTGAAAGCTGTCCAAGAATTGTACCACAGACCCCGCCTGCTGGTTTCAAAAGAGATCAGAGTTGTATCCCTACCATCAAAGATCCACCAGACAGGCATTGGTCAACGGTACAACCCCAGAACTAAAAATTAGACCCATAACATATACAGAATGAACACATCCCTAGGGTAGCAGTCATCTACCCTCTCCACCCCACACCCGCGGGACCTACATGTTCCATGGCTTAAATTACACCCTTACTTTATAAAACATCAAGATAAGAAGCTGCCCCTGAATTATACCGCAAACCCCAAGCCAGTCGGTTTCAAAGAGATCAGGGACAATCCCTACCATCAAGATCCACCAACAGGCACGGGCAATCGGTACAATTCCAAAACTCCCATTTAGACCCACAAGGTAGCAGTCATCCATTTTCTGATGTGTTCTAATAATAAATATTAAAGAAGTGTGTTTTCAGACGTTTTTTGAAGACTGCAACTGAGCTCGCATCTCTGATGTCTGATGGTAGAGAGTTCCAGAGCTTTGGGGCTGCATGCATGAAACTTCTATCTCCAAACGTCACCGAACGACTTCTCGGCACAATCAGCGATACTCATTTACTCGCAGACCGCAACTCTCTTCGAGGTCTATACACGTCCAGCATACTAACAAAGTACCTTGGAGAATCATTGCACATGGCTTTGTTCCACCACATTATATAGTGGTATAACCACGGAGTGTTCATAGTAAATTGGTTTAACCTTGCAGTGTTCATTGTATAATGATTTTACCGTGCAGTTCTCATTGTATAAAGGTTTTACTATTCAGTGATTATTGTATAGTGTTTTTATTGTTAAGTGTTCATTGTATAGTGGTTTTACCGTTCAGAGTGCATTATATAGTGTTTTGACCATGCAGTGTTTATTTTATAGTGGTTTTACCGTACAGTGTTCATTAGATAGTGGTTTTACCGTGCAGTGTTTATTGTATAGTGGTTTTGCCGTGCAGTGTTCATTGTATAGTGGATTAACCAGGCAGTGTTCATTGTATAGTTGTTTTACCAGGCAGTGTTCATTTCATAGTGGTTTTAACAGGTAGTTTTCATTGTATAGTGGTTCTACCATGCAGTGTTCCTTTTAGATGCTTTTTTCCTTGCAGTGTTCATTGTATAGTGGTTTTACCGCGCAGTGTTCATTGCATTGTGGTTTTACCGTGTAGTATTTATTATATAGTGGTTTTACCAGAAATAATTCAGTGTGTAGTCGTTTTTCCTTGCACTGTGCTTTGTATTTTGTTTTAACAGTGCAGTGTTCATTGATTTGTGGTTATACCGTGCAGTGGTAATTGTATAGTGGTTTTAACGGGCATATTTTTGTGTATAGTGGTTTTACCGTGCATATATCATGATATAGTTGTTTTACCATGCACTGATCATTGGAAAGTGGATATCCAAGGTAGTGTTCATTGTAAAGTGTATGGGTGTATTGTTTGTGTTGCGTTTCCTGCTTGAGTCTTCTTTCGTATTTATTTGTTTACCCATACAGTGTTTATTGTATTGAGCTTTGACCGTGCAGTGTTCTTTGTATAGTTGTTTTACCATGCAGCGTTCATTTTATAGTGGCTTTAACGTGCAGTGTTCAATGTAACTTGGTTTTAACATGCAACGTTCTATGTATTGTGGTTTTATCTTGCTGTGCTACTAATAATCTTGTCATAGAATTTTTGTTAGATGTTTTACTTGTACTTACTGCGCTGGCGGTCCACTTGATTGTAAGGTTGTGGAACAGGGTTTATATTTTATGTACACTGTTCGTCTTTATAGGTGAATATAGGAGATACGAGTGAGGTTTAACCCTCCAGTGGTTGTTAATGGTTAATTTATAATTAATTATTGATTGCTGTTGACCGTACTAAGGCGGGCCCTATGTTCACTTTGCTTTATGTTTGTCTTGCGTGTTGTTTTCTATTTAGTGTGTAGATGAAGGAATGGGATTGCGCGTGTGTGTGTTTGTTATGGTATGAATGTGTGTGTGTGTGTTCTACTTGAAAGGTGGGTGTATTGTTTGTGTTGCGTTTCCTGCTTGAGTCTTTCGTATCTATTCACTGTATAGTGGTTTAACCGTGCAGTGTTAATTGTATAATAGTTTAATCATGCAGTGTTTATAGTATAGTGCTTTTACCGTATAGTGTACATTTATAGTTGTTTTGCCGTGCTGTGTTTATTGTATTGTTGTTTTACAAGGCATTGTTCATTGTATAGTGGTTTTACCGTTCATGCTCATTGTACTGTGGTTTTACCGTGCCGTTTCTATTGTATAGTGGTTTTTCCGTGCTGTGTTTATTGTATTATGGTTTGTACTAGCCAGTGTTCATTGTATAGTAGTTTTACCATCCAGTGTTCATTGTATGATGGTTTAACCATGCAGCGTTCATTATATAGTGGTATAACCACGCAGTGTTCATTGTAAAGTGGTTTTTACCGTGCAGTGTTTATTGTATAGTGATTGTACCGTGCAGTTCTCATTGTATAAAGGTTTTAACATGCAGTGATAATTGTAAAGTGTTTTTTCCGTTAAGTGTTCATTGTATAGGGGTTTGCCGTTCAGAGTGCTTTATATAGGGGTTTGACCATGCCGTGTTTTTTTATAGTGGTTTTACCGTGCAGTGTTCATTGTATAGTGGATTAACCAGGCAGTGTTCATTGTATGGTGGTTTTACCATGCAGTGTTCATCGTATAGTGGTTATTCAAGGCAGTTTTCATTGCATAGGGTTTTTACCAGGCAGTGTTCATTGTATAGTTGTTTTACGATGCAGTGCTCATTGTATAGTGATTTTACCATGAAGTGTTCATTGTTTAGTGGTGTTCCCGTGCTGTGTTCCTTGTATAATGGTTTTACCTTGCAGAGTTCATTGTAAAGTGGTTTTACCGTTCAATGTTCAATGAATAGTAGTTTACCGTGCAGTTTAATTGTATAATGAATATACCAGGTAGTGTTCATTGTATTTAGGTTTTACCGTGCAGTGTTTATTGTATTTTGGTTTAACCAGGCAGTGTTCGTTGTATGGTGGTTTTACCATGCATTGTTCATTGTATAGTGGTTATTCCAGGCATTGTTTATCAGACAGTGTTAATTGTATTGTTGTTTCACCATGCAGTGCTCATTTTATAGTTGTTTTACCATGCAGTGTTCATTGTATAGTGGTTTCCCGTGCTGTGTTCATTGTATAGTTGTTTTACCGCGCAGTGTTAATTTTATAGTAGTTTTACCATGCAGTGTTTATTGTATAGTGCTTGTACCGTACAGTGATAATTTTTTAGTGATTTTGCCGTAATTTGTTCATTGTATGGTTGTCTTACCAGGCAGTGTTCGTGGTGAAAGTTGAATTCCGCTTAAGCTGGTGCTAGGGGGCGTGAGCACTGTTGCATATTTCAGTATTGCTCATGAACAGACTCAATTAAACCGAGTCTGCAATTTTCAGTATTTGCTTTGTTTTCTGTGCTTTCAAAGGATCTTCCCTTATTCAGATTTACTATGCAGTTATTATTGTATAGTTGTTTTACCATGCAGTGTTCATTGTATAGTTGTTTTACCATGCAGTGTTCGTTGTATAGTGGTTTTACCATGCAGTGTTCATTGTATAGTGGTTTCTCGTGCTGTGTTCATTGTGTAGTGGTTTAACCGTGCATTGTTCATTTCATAGTATTTTTACCGTGCAGTGTTCATAGTATAGTGGTTATAGCAGGCACTGTTCATTGTATGGTGATTCTATCATAGTGTTCATTGTAGTTTCTTTTCCGTGAAGTATTCATTGTATAGTGATTTAACCATGCTGTTTTCATTTTATAGTGGTTTTACCGTGCAATTTCTATTGTTTCGTGGTTTTACCGTGCAGAGTTCATTGTGTCGTGGTGAAACCGTTCAGTGTTCATTGTAATGTGGTTTTACCGTGCAGTTTTCATTGAATAGTGGTTTTTCTGTGCAGATATCATGGTATAGTTGTTTTACCAGACAGTGTTCATTGTGTAGTGGTTTATACATGCAGTGTTCATCGTACAGTGGTTTTTAAGGTAATGTCCGTGTATGATGGTTATACCGTGCAATGTTCATTGTAAAGTGATTTTGCCGTGACGTGTTTATTGTATAGTTGTTTAACCATGCAGTGTTTATTGTATATTTGTTTAACCATGCAGTGTTCATTGGTTAATAATTTAATATTGGTTGTTTTCATTACATTTGGTTAGCTGTGATTGGCTGTAATTCTTGTTTCATAACTCCATGAAAAAAATAAAATTCAGGCCACGCCTTGTCAGGACTACTTTCCATTAGTCCAACTGCTCTCCACAAGCGCTGCATGAAGCAGGATGCCAAATGACGTCATTGACGTCGACGTTACTACATAACAACGTTGCGTTTTGGCGAAAATACATATGGCGGAGGGACTACAACCTACGTTTTTAAAGCGTTAAAAAAGAACATTCGCGTCAGATTCTCTATTTAACTACTTTCTTAAATTCAAAAGTGATATTAAATTATAAGGAATAATTCGGAATATTTATTGTATTCATGGAGGGGTGAAAAAATAACCTTGTCACACTTTTATGAAACCGCTTCGCGGTTCCATACAGTGTGACCAGTTTTTTTTCCATACCTCCATGAATACAATAAATATTCGAATTATTCCTTAAGTGATTTTGCCGTCATTGTATATTTGTTTAACCATGCAGTGTTCATTGGTTAGTGATTTTTCCGTGACGTGTTTATTGTATAGTTGTTTAACCATGCAATGTTCGGTGTATAGTGGTTTAACCAGGCAGGGTGCATTGTATATTTGTTTAACTATGCAGTGTTCATTTTATGGTGGTTTCCGCTTGCTGTGTTCATTGTATAGTAGCTTAACCGTGTATTGTTCATTTCATAGTTAGTTTACCGTGCATTGTTCATTGTATAGTGGTTATAGCAGGCATTGTTCATTGTATAATGATTGAACCATACAGTGTTCATTGTAGATTCTTTTAAGGTGAAGTTATCATTGTATAGTGGTTTAACCATGCAGTGTTCATTGTATAGTGGTTTTACCGTGCAGTTTCTATTGTATAGTGGTTTACCATGCAATATTCATTGTAAAATTGTTTTACCGTGCAGAGTTCATTGTATAGTGGTTTTACCGTGCAGTTTCTATTGTTTAGTGGTTTTACTAGGCAGTGTTTATTGTAAAGTGGTTTGACCGTGCAAAGTTTATTGAATAATGGTTTTACCGTTCAGTGTGCATTGTTTTGTGGTTTTACAGTGCAGAGTTCATTCTATATTGTTTTACTATGCAGTGGTCATTGTATAGTGTTTTTACCGTGGAGAGATCATTGTATAAGGGATATTCCAGGTAGTGTTATTTGTAAAGTGGGCTGTAAAAAGTCGCCCCGTACTTCATTCTCAGTGTTGTTATACTTTCTGGTTCTTTGGAATCATTGATTTCAGCGCATTTACAGTCGAAAGTTGAATTCCGCTTAAGCTGGTGCTATGGGGCGTGAGCACTGTGGCATATTTCAGTATTGCTCATGAACAGACTCAATTAAACCGAGTCTGAAATTTTCAGTATTTGCTTTGTTTTCTGTGCTTTCAACGGATCTCCCCTTATTCAGAATTTAACCATGCAGTGTTTATTGAATATTGTTTTGACCGTGCAGTGTTTATTGTATAAGCGTTTAACCGTGCTTTGTTCATTATATAGTGGTTTTACCGTGAAGTGTTCATTGTATAAGAGTTTTACCGTGCATTGTTGTTTTACCAGGTAGTGTTCATTGTATAGTAGTTTCACATTCTATTGTTCATTGTTTACCTATGCAGTGTTCATTATATGGTGGTTTTACCTCGCAGTGTTCATTGTATAGTGGTTTTACCGTGCATGGTTCATTGTATAGTGTTTTTACCGCCGAGAGATCATTGTGTCAGGGATTTTCCAGGTAGTGTTCTTTGTTAAGTGGTTTAACCATGCAGTGTTTACTGAATAGTGTTTTGACCGTAATGAGTTTATTGTACAAGTGTTTTACCGTGCTGTGTTCATTATATAGTGGTTTTACCGTGGAGTGTTCATTGTATATGAATTTTACCGTGCAGTGTTTTTGTATAGTTGTTTTACATAGCAGTGTTCATTGTATAGTGGTTTTACCATGTAGTGTTCATTGTATAGTTGTTTTTCCATGCAGTGTTCATATTTAAGTGGTTTTAACGTGCAGTTTTAACGTATAGCGTTTAACATGCAAACTTCATTGTATAGTGGTTTTATCAGACAGTGTTCATTGTATAGTGGTTTAATCTTGCAGTGTTTATTGTATAGTAGTTCAACTATGCAGTGTTCATTGTATAGTGCTTTTACCGTACAGTGTTCATTGTATAGTGGTTTGCCGTGCTGTGTTTATTGTATTATGATTTTACCAGGCAGTGTTCATTGTATAGCGATTTTACCGTTCATTGTTCATTATATTGTGGTTTTACCGTGCAATGTCTTTTGTATTGTGGTTTTGCCGTGCTGTGTTAATTGTATTGTTATTTTATCAGGCAGTGTTCATTGTATAGTAGTTTAACATTCCAGTGTTGATTGTATAATGGTTTAACCTTGCAGTGTTCATTATATAGTGGTATAACCGCGCAGTGTTCATTGTATAGTGGTTTTACCGTGCAGTGTTCATTGTATAGTGGTTTTACTGTGCAGTGTTTTTGTGTAAAGGTTTTACCTTGCAGTGATTTTTGTATAGTGGTTTTACCGTGTAGTTTTCATTGTATAGTGGTTTTACCGTGCAGTGTTTATTTTATAGTGGTATAACCACGCAGTGTTCATTATACTCGTATAGTGGTTTTACCGTGCAGTGTTCATTGTATAGTAGTTTTACTGTGCAATGTTTTTTGTATAAAGGTTTTACCGTGCAGTGTTCATTGTATAAGGGTTTAACCATGCAGTGATTATTGTATAGTGGTTTTACTGTGTAGTGTTCATTGTATAGTGGTTTAACAATCCAGTGTCCATTGTATAGTGGTTTAACCATGCAGGGATCATTTTATAGTGGAATAACCACGCAGTGTTATTTGTATATTGGGTTTACAGTGCATGGTTATTCCAGGCAATGTTCATTATATAGTGGTTTAACAATGCAGTGTTCATTGTATAGTGGTTTGACCGTGCAGTGTTCATTGTATAGTGGTTTAACCATGCATTGTTCATTTAAAAGTTGGTTTCCGTGTAGTGTTAATTGTATTGTGGTTTTACCATGCAGTGGTCATTGTATAGTGGTTTTACTGTGCAGTATTCATTAACTAGTGGTTTTACCATGCATTGTTCATTTAAAAGTGATTTTCCGTGCAGTGTTAATTGTATAGTGGTTTTACTATGCAATGGTCATTGTGTAGTGGTTTTACCGTGTAGTGTTCAGTGTATAGTGGTTTTACCATGCACTGTTCATTTAATATTGGTTTCCGTGAAGTGTTCATTGTATAGTGGTTTTACCATGCAGTGTTCGTTGTATAGTTGATTTACTATGCAGTGTTCATTGTATAGTGGTTATACTAGGCAGTGTTCATTGTATAGTAGGTTTACCATGCAGTGTTTATTGTATAGTGGTTTAACCCTGCAGTGTTCATTGTATAGTGATTTTACCGTGCAGTCTTTATTGGATAGTGGTTTTACTGTGCAGTGTTCATTGTATAGCGGTTTTTTCAGGCAGTGTTCATTGTAAAGTTATTTTTAGAGTGCAGTGTTCATTGTCTAGTGGTCAAAACCAGTACTAATAGTATAGTGGTTTCACCGTGCAGTGTGCATTGTATAGATGTTTTACCGTGCAGTGTTTTTTGTATTGTAGTTGTTCCAGGCAGTGTCTATTGTATAGTTGTTTTACCATGTAGTGCTCATTGTATAGTGGTTTTACCATGCAGTATTCATTGTATAGTGACTTTCCCGTGCTGTGTTAATTGTAAAGTGGTTATATCATGCAGTGTTCATTGTTTTACCGTGCAGTGTTTATGGAGTCGTTGTTTTACCATGCAGATTTTTTGTATAGTGGTTTTACCAGGAAGAGTTCATTTTATAGTGGTTCAACCGTGCAGTGTTAATAGTATAGTGGTTTCACCGTGCATTGTGCATTGTATAGATGTTTTACCGTGCAGTGTTTTTTGTATTGTAGTTGTCCCAGGCAGTGTCTATTGTATAGTTGTTTTACCATGTAGTGCTGATTGTATAGTGGTTTTACCATGCAGTATTCATTGTATAGTGACTTTCCCGTGCTGTGTTAATTGTAAAGTGGTTATATCATGCAGTGTTCATTGTTTTACCGTGCAGTGTTTATGGAGTCGTTGTTTTACCATGCAGATTTTTTGTATAGTGGTTTTACCGTTCATTTTTCATTTTATAGTGGTTCAACCGTGCAGTGTTAATAGTATAGTGGTTTCACCGTGCAGTGTGCATTGTATAGATGTTTTACCGTGCATTGTTTTTTGTATTGTAGTTGTCCCAGGCAGTGTCTATTGTATAGTTGTTTTACCATGTAGTGCTGATTGTATAGTGGTTTTACCATGCAGTATTCATTGTATAGTGACTTTCCCGTGCTGTGTTAATTGTAAAGTGGTTATATCATGCAGTGTTCATTGTTTTACCGTGCAGTGTTTATGGAGTCGTTGTTTTACCATGCAGATTTTTTGTATAGTGGTTTTACCAGGAAGAGTTCATTTTATAGTGGTTTAACCGTGCAATGTTCATTGTATAGTGGTTTTACCGTGCATTATGTATTTGATAGTGATTTTCCGTGCAGTGTTCACTGTATAGTGGTTTTACCGTGCAGTGGTCATTGTATAGTGGTTTTACCGTACAGTGTACATTGTATAGTGTTTTTACCATGTATTGTTCATTTAAAAGTTGTTTTCCGTGCAGTGTTCATTGTATAGTTGTTTTACCATGCAGTGCTCATTTTATAGTAGTTTTTACCATGAAGTGTTCATTGTATATCGGTTTTCCCGTGCTGTGTTCATTGTATAGTGGTCTTACCGTTCATTTTTCATTGTATAGTGGTTTTACCGTGAAATATTTATTGAATTGTAGTTATACCAGGGGGTGTTCATTGTATAGTGATTTTACCATGCAGTTTTCATTGCAGTTTATTTTACCATGCAGTGTTCATTGTAAAGTGGTTTTACCGTGCAGTGTTCATTGTATAGTGGTTTTACCGTTCATTGTTCATTGTTTAACCGTGAAATATTTATTGAATTGTAGTTATACCAGGCAGTGTTCATTGTATAGTTATTTGACCGTGCAGTGTTCATTGTATAGTGGTTTTACCGTGCAGTGTTAATTATATAGTGGTTTAACCGGGCAGTGTTTATTGTATAATATTTACAATCGCCCCATTCAATTCCATTGACAAAAAGTGTGTTCATTTCATATAAATACCACTTTTCGAGAGGGCGGGACTTGTGGAAACGTTTCGAAGGGGAGGCGGGGCATATGCAGTTTTCATTCGCGAAGTAATCTTTGGAACTTGCGACAGCAAACATTTGGCGGATTTTTTCAAAATTTGTTCTTAACCGATCTATGCCTTCCTACTAGTGGAAACTATGATTCCCGATTAATATTCTTCTTTATTAATGAGATAAATTGCAAGAAAATTAACATAAGAATCTACCTTATAAACAGTGGCTATCTGCGTTTCTTTATGACAAATAAAAACCGATATATTTATCCTACTTTAAAATGACGTCACTTCCAATGACGTCAAAAATCGGCATTTTTCGCGCCAAACTGTCAAGTTGTTGACAATGGGACTTATTTTTTTCTGCTTTCGAATGTACACAGTTTCAGTAAATCGGTCATGGCTGTTCCTTATAGGGTACACATTATTCGTGTTATCTACCTCTAATATGGATTAAACATACATGCGTAATAACAAAATGTTTATTTAATGTTAGAAATTACAGCAAAAAATTGTAAATATAAGAAATGAACTAGCGCGATTCATGGTATTTGCCGATAATTTTCTGTCGTTCATTTCGCTTGAACGCCGATCAAAATCAGTTCATTTCTTAAGTGGTTTTTACCACGCAGTGTTCATTGTATATATAATTGTTTTATCGTGCAGTTTTCTTTTTATAGTTGTTTTACCATGCGGTGTAAAATATACAGTGGTTTGATTAGCCAGTCTTCATTGCATAAAGGTTTTACCACGCAGTGGTCATTGCAGAGTGTTTTACCGAGCAGTGTTCTTTGTATAGTAGCTTTATCGTGCAGTGTTCATTGTATAGTGGTTTTACAGTGCAGTGTTCGTTGTATAGTATTTTTTCCGTGCAGTGTTTATGGTATAGTATATTTTACCGTGTAGTCTTCTTTGTATAATGGTTTTCCAGTGCTGTGGTTTTACCTTGCAGTGTTCATTGTTTAGTGGTTTTACTGTGCAGTGTTTATTGAATAGTGGTTTTACCGTGCTGTGTTCATTGTATAGTGGTTCTACCGTACAGTGTTCATTGTATAGTGGTTTTACCATGCAGTTTTCAATGTACATGTATAGTGGTTTTACTGTGCAGTTTTCGTTGCACAGTTGGTTTAACCAGGCAGTGTTCATTGTACAGTGGTTTAACCATGCAGTGTTTATTGTATAGTATTTTTTCCGTGCAGTGTTCATGGTATAGTATATTTTACCGTGTAGTCTTCTTTGTATAATGGTTTTCCAGTGCTGTGTTCATTGTAAAGTGGATTTACCTTGCAGTGTTCATTGTATAGTGGTTCTACCGTGCAGTGTTCATTGTATAGTGGTTTTACCATGCAGTTTTCAATGTACATGTATAGTGGTTTTACTGTGCAGTATTCGTTGCATAGTGGTTTAACCAGGCAGTGTTCATTGTACAGTGGTTTTACCATGCAGTGTTTATTGTTAAGTGGTTTACCGTGCAGTGTTCAGTGTATAGTGGTTTTACCGTGCAGTGTTCATTGTATAGCGGTTTTTCCATACAGTGTTCATTAAATAGTGGTTGAACCATGCAGTGTTAATTGTATAGTAGTTTTACCGTGTTGTATTCATGTGGTTTACCATGCAGTGTTCATTGTATCAGGAGCTCCTAAATACAGTCTAATCTCCATAAGTGTATAAAGGCTTCACCATGCAGTGTTCATTGAATAGTGGTTTTACCGTGCAGTGTTCATTGTTTATTGATTTTATCGTGCAGTTTTCATTGAATATTCTTTTACCGTGCAGTGTTTCATTGTATATTAGTTTAACCGTGCAGTGTTAATTGTATAGTGGTTTTACCGTCCGGTGTACATTGTATAGTGGTTTAACCGTACATTTTCATGGTATAGTTGTTTTACCGTGCAGTGCTCATTGTATAGTGGTTTTACCATGCAGTGTTTATTGTTTATTGATTTTACCGTGCAGTGTATATTGTTTAGTGGTTTTACCGTGCATTGTTTATTGTTTTGTGGTTTTACCGTGCAGTGTTTATTTATAGTGGTTTAACCGTGTAATGTTCATTGTATAGTGGTTCTACTGTGCAGTGTTTATTGTATATTGGTTTTACCATGCAGTGTTCATTGTATTGTGATTTTACTCTGCAGTGTTCATTGTAGATGCCTTTACTGTGCAGTGTTCATTCACAGTATACTGTTTGGGGAATTAGGTTTATGTTTTGCTCCTTTTTAAATTGGAAAATTAATACTTTTAACTTGTCTTTTTTGTTATTACTGCCATATAATTGTTCAGCAACTCACAGCGCAAACACGTATAACGTATGTCTAGCTCTACATACATGTATAGACGGGAACGTTTTCTTTCCCATTTAAACGAAACTAAATGCAAGCATAGTGGAATAAAATGTAGAAAATAACATATTTGTTTAATGAAAAGTCTGATAATTGATGATTATGTGTCTGGCAAACAGTTTGGAGCCTGATGAGATGCAGGATGACCAGGCTCTAAACTGTTTGCCACTCAAATGAAAAAAAAAGATCGCCATCAGATACACGAAATTGTCATTTGGTACATTTTATTGCATTGCATTTGCATGTAAATTTGTTAAAACGGGAAAAGATTGAATTTGACTGTAAGTTAGACTCCGGTTGATTTGCGCCCGCGGCTGTGAAGGACAGGGAAGGATTTGCCCATTTGCACCCAAATGCCTTCTTCTGTGATTATTAATTGAATTAGTCTATTTTATCTAAGGGGTGCCTTGTCTTAATTTTCATTTTCATTTTTGTTTTGATTGATATTGAAATTCCTATCAGCAAACACTGTAGACTCTGATCATACGCCTATGTGCTACATGTTGTACAGTGGAACCCCTCAAAACCGGAACCTCTTAATACCGGAATTCTCTCTAAACCAGACAAAAGCTTTGGTCCCATTTCCAATCCTTATTTATTTTTACCCATTACACCATAAATCCGCCTTTTTACGTCTTTGGTTTATTCCTACACTGAAGAAAATAGTTTATACATTCACTGTACAGAACTATTGACACATGAGGTAAAAGCAAAATAATATTATATATTATATAACACCATCTTCATGTATAAACATATTTTTATTTCATTGAAAGTAATAAACATTATGCACATGCTTAGGATTTAAACTTCACAAGTATTTCCAATTCATATAACGATACAATAGGGGGAAGACGGGAAAAACAGAAAAACAGTCACAAACTAGACAAATGCAGCCTTACAGTGAAGACGTTATTCTTTCCCAATAAACGTGTTTACGTTGAAATCATTATTTCCATTGCAAACATTTAAGAGCCAGACCAGACGCCGGGTAACCCGGCGTCAGATCAGGCTCAAAACTGTTTACAACTCAGATTAAAATAAATAGTAATCAATATCAAAAAGTCGAAATTTTCTACAATTTAGTGTATTGCGTTTGCGTTTGGTTTTGAGTTTGTTTTAGTCTTCTCCACTGTAGGACAGTTATGGTAGAATCTTACTGTACAGTCAATCTTTTATTAACCCAATGAGCCCCAGTGACTAGTATACTCGTCATTTACAAACAGTGCGCCGGTAAATATAACACGTATCCCATGTCAACATTGTGACCTAGATCAGAGAATGGTCTGCATTGTTTGTTATCTTGTTATTAATTGTAAAACTAACAGTAGAGAGTCGAAAAGGGCTAGCCTAGCTATAATGGGAAATTGGAATTGTCCGAAGTCTTTAACTCTTTTCTGAAGTTTCAGGGACGAATGTGTTTAGTGACCATTTGATTGAAGACCCATACACAATAGTAATCAGAGTTGGTTGATTAATGAGAATAATTACATGTATAATAAAGAAAGTCCCTATACAAGAGTTTTCTATATTGTTCTATCCTGCATAAATGCATTGACACCGGACACTTTAAGTGGCCAATTCCCGTTGCAAACTTAGTCTAGTCCATTTTTGATTATTTAGAGTTTTTTTTGCATTAAAATGCAAACTGATAATCAGTGAAGACCCTGATCAGAGGGCCCTTCAGGAAAATGTAATATTTCCTTAAACACTGTTTAAAAAGGATGTGCAATAACCATTATAACGGTGTATACTAGTTACAGGTGAATTAAGAGAAAACCAATTATCGTTGACGTCACCTTATTTGCATACTAGGTGTTTGTTTAAAATGTGCTGAATTGTTTTTCAAAACTGAAATTAATAATAGTGTATATAATGCGATTTGTTTAAGGAAAGGGTACATTTTCTATACAAACTTCCATATTTTCTAAATTTTCCAATAAAACTGTATTTTTAGAAATGTTGACACCTGACGTATTGCATTGCACAAACACTGTAGATTAATGCCAGTCAAAGACGCGGACCCTGGTCTTGTTCTACACTGTTTGACAGCAACATGCATCTAAAGCGTTTTATGTAGCTGTATTATATACAATATTAAGCGGTGAAGACCAAACTCAGATACCAAGCCTGTGATGACAACGGCGCTTGGTCTGTTCAATGAGGCTAGCTTTGTCGTTGCACGGCTCAAATATACATGTATGTGTTTATATTTAAATGTCAAACTATATTCGCGTAAGGCTACGATAAACGAACATTTGGCTAGAATAGTCCAACTTTTAATGCACTGTTTATGAGAAGACATTTTTCTACAGAACTTTGTTGACTTCACAGGTAATAGGTTCACATATTACTCTCCAGGAACGGTGTGATCCGGGTTTACACTGTTTTCATAATGCCTCAATATACAATGGAGAAGAAGATATTCTTCCGTGGCAAACAGCGTCTGATCAGGCTCCAACGGTTTGCAACTCAGATTTAGATAAACCGTAAGATATTTCAAACATTTGGAATTTCTACATTTTATTACAATGTGTAAGCGTTTCGTTTGCGATTAAACGGGAAAGAATAGCATATTTTCTACTTTGTGTATATCTCTATTACAGTAGCAGTGGAAGGGTTTAGATGTAGTTTGAATAGTCTGCAACACACACAACAAGCACAGTAATAGAACGATACTTTGGCTGTTAACGTGTGATGTCTGTGGCATTACTCATACAAACTGCATATTGTCAATGTTAAATAACTGATGTAGTGTGGTAGACAAATGGAAACAAGACGGATTGTGAAGAACATTATTAGTTATACAGTTTCTTCACAGTGTACATTAGGATTTCTTCCCGGCTGAGGTTAATCATGTTGCCCGAGCCGTTAGGCGAGGGTTACATGTTTTACCAGCCGGGAAGAAATCCTCATGAACACTGTGAAGAAACTGTATACCGAATTTATTATACTGCAAAGCTCATAATAAACTATAACAAAATCGCGCCAAAGAAGATAACGTTGAACGTAGGTGACGTCATGTTTCTGACGTTGTTATTCATAAGAACAGGGAGATTAGATTAAAGAGCTCCTGATAAGAAAAATGGGCATATTTGGCGTCAAACTTTCCCAGAAATAATGCTACTGTTGAAAGATACAAACACCGATTGGTTCTTAGCCGAAATGGGCTTAAAATGGAGGATGCACGATTGAATGCACTCAATCATGTCGAGAAATCGGCCATCTTATTTTCTGCAAAGCAAGAGTCAGGGATCTGTCAGCCAATGAAAACAGCTGCATTTCCATGTACCCTGTCAGCTCACAGGGTACATGGGATCACGTCTAGGGCTCGTTAACCAATGAAAAGTAAGGACTTTACTTTGCAGTATAATAATATAATGTATCATTTATAGTGACATATATATAATCAGTCTTACTGTCTAGTATTGCTAGACCACTCGAATGAAGACCAATGTACTATAGTTAGTATCGTTATCATTCATTAAGCATGCACTGTATTTTACGAGGTCTCCATGCAACTTTACTGAGTGATCGCTTAATATCGCATTTAACATTAGAATTATTATTGAATAATAATAATAGTGTTTATCTCTGCATAACCCTTCCACTGCTTTAGTCGAAATAATAACACAATTGACGGGAAGTACACCAGTGAAGCCTTTTATCCACAGATGTGATCTAATAACATAGTATTTACTGGCTATCTCATAACCATTGGTAACAAAACATAGTCACATCACATAAATACAAGGCATTGACGTAGTTGTCAAGTTTTATAGAATGCATATAAATAAAGAAAATCCTTCTGCAAAATAAACACTACGACCTCTTTAGAATACGCACGATATAAGTATATGTTTATCAACAAGTTAACCCTTTCAACGGCACTATGACGTCATAGACCATCTAATACATTCACTGCCAAAATATCGTCTGCTCGCCAAAATATGTATGGTCTGCTTTAGTTTCTAAAATTTATCATTTAATACAGTTTGACATAAAACCACTGCTACGAACATTAAAAAGTTTGGTTCCTTATTAGACGCCGCGTTACGCGGTGTTGGATCTTGATTCTAACTCCAGAAAACCCTCTATATTACGACACTAAATTGTGTAATTTTTAAGTGTTTAAGACAGGTGATTGCTTAAAGCAATGTAAACGTAACACAGAAAGGAGCTTTCTGTTTAACTGTTAACTTGATTTAAGCTGTAACCTGGCTTTGATACAATCCATTAGCTTTCTTTATAGGTGGTAAAAGGTTTTATTATATGCCTTCGTATGATATCGAGCGTTTCCGCGTGTATCTGCAGAGTAAAATACAAGAGTCTGTATCAGCCACCTTGTATCAGCCACTTTGTATTTTACTCTGACGTCGATTTCGATTTAACGTGACGTCATTTACGTACATGAACGAGTGCCGCGTTATTCTTTGTGGCACACAAAACTTCTCGTTCTGCTTCAAATAACTAATACATTTTTGATGTAAAATGATTTAAACAACTATTTAGTTGTTTCTCGATTGTATTCAAGGCATATAATAAACACATTACCAGTTGACAGTGCGCAACAGAGTGTTGCATTTAGCTCTCGACGTTTTTGGCGGAAACAACTGATCAGACTCGCGCCAAGGCGCTCGTCAGAACGGCTATTTCCGCCAAAAACGTCTCGAGCTAAATACATCACTCTGTATCGCACTGTCAACTGGTAATGTGTATTTACTGCAACTGGTAATGTGTATTTACTGTAGATATTCTAGTGTTCTATGATGTAAGCGTTGTGGAGCTTGTCAGTGAAAGGGGTTAAGATACGGCCCAGTATAAGAGATAGTCTATAAACTATTCAAAGTAAACATCTCATACATGTATTAACCAGTCCACTACATGTATGTCTACGTGTAACTATAGGCCTTACATTGAATCAAATAAAACAACTGTAATGGTATTAATATAAATCCCATTTCCCAATTAAAATAAAACCTACCAATAAACCAATTAAATACAAGCATCTATGAACCGAGTTGAACTAAAACACCTTTTGAATTTTACCGACAATGTTGATCCAGACAAGCCGCTGTGTTTCCATTATCGCGGGTAATCAGTATGTACACTTTGTGCAGCTCTAATGGGGAACATACCATTGATTTAATCCAATACTGCATTTCAAGTACATTTGTAAGTACAGTAGAGTCCCTCTATTGCGGCCATTTCACAGGTGTATAATTATCTAATGGCTTTAAAGACAGGTAGTAGCTTAAAGCATGATGTAAGTAAACCAGAACACTCTAAAGGGGCATTCTAATTTACCTTTATCTCTCTTTAAGTAACTACCTTACGTACAGAAAACTGAGCCTTATTTAGTGATTATTAAATAGTGATTTTACCGTAACTTAAAGTTTTCCTTAGGAAATTGTGCCACACAGATTCTATAAGCAAATAGTGCATGTCCAAACCAGACAGATCCTTCAGGTCTGATCTGGGTCTGCACTGTTTTCAAAAAGCGTTATCATGTCAGCAAAATTGACAATTTGGCAGAAAACTCATACTTAGATTAACAATTAGAAGAACCTGAATCTGGACTGGATCTCTTTATCAAAGTCTGCTTTATCTGCAGTTTTAAAAGTCACATTGCAGGGGATTCAGGGTATTTATTATAGATGTACAATGAAGTTATTTTTCTCGTTTAAACAAAATTAAACGCAATGCAATATTTAAAATGTAGATCCGGCTAAAAACGGTTTGCAGTGAACTTGAGGGTTTTCGTACCAGCACGTTTTCAGGAAAGAAAATAACCCCTTTACCGCTGTAACTATATCGTTACCATATATGAAAAGTCACGTCACTGTCATATATCGAACACCTGCATTTTTTAACACATTGACTAGTCTTGTAGGCGCTTTTTGTCAGGTAATGCTTTGAACAATGTCTTCTTCCAAAATATTAAGCGTTATTTTTACATGAACACTGCACCACCGGAATTAGAATTCGGACTGTCTGGGGGCGATAGTTCACTGGTGCGAATGAGTGTGATACCGGAATCCGAGCTAGAGGAGTCGTGTTTCGTCTTGTACTAAAATAGAAGAGGTAAATAGAACATTTATAGTTCATGGCAATACTGTATTTACATAAAGTATAATGAGTAAAACGTTATCATTTA
This sequence comes from Gari tellinella, assembly GCA_922989275.2. NCBI lineage: Eukaryota > Metazoa > Mollusca > Bivalvia > Cardiida > Psammobiidae > Gari > Gari tellinella. The sequence goes on from OV277865.1 coordinate 59,472,856, forward strand.
CCGGTTTAATCGAAAACGCAATTCAATGCAAAAGAGAAAATTACGAACGTTTATCTCTGAGTGGCAAACAGCTTGGATCCTGATCAGTCGCTGGATTATTCGGTATCTGATCTGACTCCAAACTGTTCACAATGGTTATAAGTGTTTTAATACATGTATGCTTATAAGGGAAATAATAAGGTCTAACTTCTCTCTGCTGTGAGCATGCGTACTGCCAACTATTGCGTCCGTTTCCTACCTTTTCACCACCAAACTGGTGACTGCTTTACAACTGCTTCCTGCACTATCTGTTCAAGGATAGCTTTAAGCCAGTATGCCTCAATAAATAGCCATACGAATGCTAAACAGTTTGAATCTATATCAGACGTGGCGTCTGAACTTAATCAAGTCTCCTTGCAAGATGGACTCTAGTCGCCTATAGAGGACTTTGCAAGAGTCAACGCAATAAGACGATTTTAAAAACCGTCAACATCTTCCTTGTTTGAAAGAAACATAAATGAAATGCAATAAAATGCAGAAATTGATATACAGACGAAACCCGATACTTTCAACTCGATTGAATCGAAACATGAACATACCAATATTTCAACGTTAAAAAGTGCTTATCCATTCACTAAAACCAGGCTAAGACATGTTTTAACTTTGATATATGGATATGTATGAGTTTAGTGAGTTCGGCTTATTGAGGTTACAGATTGTACTTGCAAATAATAAGTCTTACTGACACATATTTTTGGGACTGATCAAACAAACATTGTCGATCTAAACCTCTTTCACGACTTCGACTTGTGATCACAGCATTAATCCTTAGCCTGTTTCTACTTTTGATGATAGGTGACCACTTAAAGCAAGTTAAAGATAAAACAGAATGCGCCTTAAGGCGCATTCCGCTTTACTTTAAGCCTGCCTCTAGCTACCATTTACTAGGATATAGAAAATATGTGTTATGGTACAGCTGAAAACTGAAACATATTCATGGCTGTATCAAATGTAACTATCTTTTTTCAGTGAAGGAATAAGTTGAAGGCATAAAAACGTGTATTCTTCAAACTTTGCATACAGACAGAAAAATTAGTTTCTATGACACAACTGGTGAAAAAATGGGGGTACCGGACCTTTCTTTTTCACAATTTGAGATTTTTCAAGGCTATCCCCCTAAAATGGAAGCTTCACGAAAACTCCTACTTTTTTGTACTACGGGTTTTCAATCTTTATTTAGACAAACTATTTTTACAAAAAAGTATCCTAATTTATATTTCCATAGTAAGAATAAACCCTGAAAATAATGTTTTGTCAAGATCCAAAATAAAAATGTTTGATTTCACTGGAAAGGAGTAAAATTTACCCCACCCACTTTTTTATAATGGGAGATTTAGGCACAGCGAAAATTGCCCTACAAATTGTAGAAAACTAATTACCAAATTTTTTATTTGTTGTTTTTAGCCTTGCAAACATAAAGTTTTAGTGAAATAGCAAATAAAAACACAGGGTCCCGGATCTTATAAAAAAGATATAGATCATTAATTAATAAAAAACATCCATTTTTCTCATTTTTTCACTTTTTGGTGTATTTTTACCCAAAAATGTTTTTTCTTCAAAAAATAATCATTTGATCTATTGAATTATCTATATTTTATAATAAACTGTACTTCCATGAAAAATTTCATGCTTATATTCTGAGAAATTGAAATGAAATCAGATATAACAAAGTGCAACCTACCTATGAAAACGGTGTATGCTGTACACTACGAATAGGACATAAAACTTAAAAAGTCCCTTACGGAACGAAATCTCAATTTTTTTCCGCGAAAAAAGTATTTTATGACTGTATGCATTCACCAACAAGAGATGTCGGAGAACAGCAAAGCTCACCTAACTAAACCTTTCTTAAATAGGTAACTATCAATAGAAAAGTGTATCAGTACATTGATATTCAAGCCACAGGGAACCTCCATTCCAAATATCAGCTTATAATTGCAAATATGTCATGTAGTATAAGTGCATTCAAAAACTTACTCCATAACTAACTTTGAAATTTCAGTCCCAAAACTCTAAATCCACAACAGGTAAAATTTTGACTAAATTTAAACTTTTTTTAAAATTTTAATTACGAAACATCAAAGTTCAACCCACAGGTCACCTCCATTCCAAATATCAGCTTCCTAATACAAATATTTCATGTAGTATTAGTGTATTACAACACTTACCCAAAAACTTTAACCATGAGAAATCAGCCGAAAAACATAAGTCAACAAAAGGTGAAATTTTGACTCAATTTAACTTTATTTTAAATTGTAACTACGTAACATCAATGTTCAACCCACAGGGCACCTCCATTCCAAATATCAGCTTCCTAATACAAATATTTCATGTAGAATTAGTGCTTTACAACACTTACCCCAAAACTTTAACCATGAGAAATCAGCCGAAAAACCTAAGTCCACAAAAGGTGAAATTTTGACTAAATTTAACTTTTTTTTGAAAAATTTAACTACACAACATCAATGTTCAACCCACAGAGCACCTCCTTTCCAAATATCAGCTTCCTAATGCAAATAGTTCATGTAGTGTTAGTGCATTACAACACTTACCCCAAAACTTTAACCATGAAAAACCAACGCTGACGCCGGGGTGATTCCATAAGCCCCCCCCCCCCCTCCAATTCTCCGAATAGGCGAGCTAAAAATGAGTTCTTAACATTTTTCGGAAAATGAGTTCGTAAAACTTTTCGGAAATTCCATCATGCTCAAAAAGACAGACCGACATCCTAAAGGGTGTATCCAACCCATAAGCGATTTTTTCAAAGTATCAAACTTTTTTTTCTATCATTGTTTTTTTGGAAGAGCTATTTATGATGAATGAAAAAATGAAAAAAAAATATATGGTGGTGTCCTTTCTTTTGGGCTACAGCGATTTGAAAAAGGTATGTCAAATTTGGACTTTTTCTCTCAAATTTTACCCATTCAGAGGAGTACAAGCTTCAGTAAAATCTATTTCAAAACAAAACAAACATGGTAATTTGGGTTTTCATTATTTATTTCATGTCTATGGTGGTATTTTCACATATAGAAACCAAATTTAGACAAACCAGGCACTAGGTTTGAACAATATGGATCCTCGAATATCAAAAATATGCTTTTTATAGGGCATGATTTTATTAGATTTTTTATTTTATGAAAAAAGTACAAAAGTTTGAAAATGAAATAGTTCTAGTATTAAACTTTTTTTTATATTCTACCAAATGAAAGCCAATGCTAAGGCAATTCAAAATATGAAAAGAAATTGAAAGGTCAGTGTTGAAAATTTTGAGTTATTAAAGTAAAAAGAGTTATCTCCCCTTACAAAATTTACAAAAAAGTACCATATCGAGGTTTAACCCCCCAGTGGTTGTTGATAGTTAATTAATTTATAATTGATTGTTGATTGCTACTGACCGTACCAAGGCGGGCTCCTATATTCACTAAGCTTTATGTTTGTCTTGCGTGTTGTTTTCTATTTAGTGTGTAGATGAAGGAATGGTATTGCGTGTGTGTGTGTGTGTGGTTGTGTGTGTGTATGTGTGTGTTTGTTATGGTATGGCTGTGTGTGTGTTCTGCTTTAGAGATGGGTGTATTGTTTGTGTTGCGTTTCCTGCTTGAGTCTTCTTTCGTATTTATTTAGAGCTTTATAAATTTCACATTTGGTGCCTGTTTTCTCTTCAATTAGTTTTTGTATGAAGAAATACTACCATAGATAGGAAATAAATAACCAAATTATCATATTTGTTTTCATTTAAGTGGATTTTATTGAAGCGGGCTGTTTGAAAAGGACAAAATAAGAGAAAGTGGGTGGGGTAAATTTTCCATGACCATGGAACCAACTGTTGTTCACCAAAATGTACACTTTTTCTAATTTTTCATTCATCTTAAATAGCTCTTCAATACAAAACCATCATACAATGTTTTCATATACTTTGAACATTTCTTAAATTCATGACATTGATACACCCACCCTTAAGTGAACCATATTTAGAAGTCCGAGTTCAATGATACCTTTTCAATTGGAAGTGGGGGCAGGTTTTTGGCTCGTTGAAGTGGACTCCTGGCTCGTGTTGGTGATGACGATATGGCTGGTACGGGCGGGAGTAGGGTGGAATGTTGACTAGCACACTGTGGTGACTTCTCGGGGGCAACTTGTCCAGTCAGACAAGTAATGGGAATCTTGTAGATAAACTTAATGGTAGTGTCCTTCCCTGAAATGTAAACACGATGACGTCATTACAATGGCAACGAAAGTTAAAGTGTAGAACATTCCAGAAGGCTGTTTCATATTCTGTTTAAACGAATTTTTTTTTTAAAAAACCAATTAACAATAAAATGAAGAAACTGACATTGATTATTTTTTGAGTATTGACGATTTATTTTGATCTAAGAGACAAACAGTTTGGAGCCTAATCAGACACCAGGTGACCCGGCGTCTCATCTGGCTCCAAACTGTTTGCAATGGACATAGGTAAGTGGGAATAAGCAGTGTTGTTGGGGAAAAAACAACGTTTTCGTCCTTCTGAACGAACATACTCACATTTTGGCGAAGCCGGGAGTTTGAACGACGGAGATGGTGGCGGGGAACCACACACGTCTGAGGTGACTGACAGCCGGTCTTTTGGCGAGGGAGGTGGAAAGGCAGAGGAAGCGAAATATATGTCACTCTGAAAGAGTCAACATAAATACACGTGTCGGGATATCGCAAAAAAGAATTATTAGTCATATTTGAAAGGTTGCAATTACAAAAATAGAGAAGTTGTCAAACATGTGTTATTTAGTATATTTGTTAATCAACATCAGTTTAACATAATTAAAATTTAGAGTTTTGTTTTTATCTTTTAATTTTGTTTCAAAGCAACTTTATTTTCATTGTTTAATTGTAGAACTACGGGTTTGTTCAATCGTTGATGTTGATAATGTTAAGATGTTTGCTGATTTGGTTGGTTGTATATGTACATGATGATGATGTGTTGGTTGTTAAGATGATTGCTGATTCGGTTGGTTGTATATGTACATGTTGATGATGTGTTGGTTGTTAAGATGATTGCTGATTCGGTTGGTTGTATATGTACATGTTGATGATGTGTTGGTTGTTAAGATGATTGCTGATTCGGTTGGTTGTATATGTACATGATGATGATGTTTTGGTTGTTAAGATGATTGCTGATTCGGTTGGTTGTATATGTACATGTTGATGATGTGTTGGTTGTTAAGATGATTGCTGATTCGGTTGGTTGTATATGTACATGTTGATGATGTGTTGGTTGTTAAGATGATTGCTGATTCGGTTGGTTGTATATGTACATGTTGATGATGTGTTTGTTGTTAAGATGATTGCTGATTTGGTTGGTTGTATATGTACATGATGATGATGTGTTGGTTGTTAAGATGATTGCTGATTCGGTTGGTTGTATATGTACATGTTGATGATGTGTTGGTTGTTAAGATGATTGCTGATTCGGTTGGTTGTATATGTACATGTTGATGATGTGTTGGTTGTTAAGATGATTGCTGATTCGGTTGGTTGTATATGTACATGTTGATGATGTGTTGGTTGTTAAGATGATTGCTGATTCGGTTGGTTGTCGTATGTACATGTTGATGATGTGTTGGTTGTTAAGATGATTGCTGATTCGGTTGGTTGTATATGTACATGTTGATGATGTGTTGGTTGTTAAGATGATTGCTGATTTGGTTGGTTGTCGTATGTACATGTTGATGATGTGTTGGTTGTTAAGATGATTGCTGATTCGGTTGGTTGTATATGTACATGTTGATGATGTGTTGGTTGTTAAGATGATTGCTGATTTGGTTGGTTGTCGTATGTACATGTTGATGATGTGTTGGTTGTTAAGATGATTGCTGATTCGGTTGGTTGTATATGTACATGTTGATGATGTGTTGGTTGTTAAGATGATTGCTGATTTGGTTGGTTGTATATGTACATGATGATGATGTGTTGGTTGTTAAGATGATTGCTGATTTGGTTGGTTGTCGTATGTACATGTTGATGATGTGTTGGTTGTTAAGATGATTGCTGATTTGGTTGGTTGTCGTATGTACATGTTGATGATGTGTTGGTTGTTAAGATGATTGCTGATTTGGTTGGTTGTATATGTACATGTTGATGATGTGTTGGTTGTTAAGATGGTTGCGGATTTGGTTGGTTGTATGTGTACATGTTGATGATGTGTTGGTTGTTAAGATGGTTGCGGATTTGGTTGGTTGTATATGTACATGTTGATGATGTGTTGGTTGTTAAGATGGTTGCGGATTTGGTTGGTTGTATATGTACATGTTGATGATGTGTTGGTTGTTAAGATGGTTGCTGATTCGGTTGGTTGTATATGTACATGTTGATGATGTGTTGGTTGTTAAGATGATTGCTGATTCGGTTGGTTGTATATGTACATGTTGATGATGTGTTGGTTGTTAAGATGATTGCTGATTCGGTTGGTTGTATATGTACATGTTGATGATGTGTTGGTTGTTAAGATGATTGCTGATTTGGTTGGTTGTATATGTACATGATGATGATGTGTTGGTTGTTAAGATGATTGCTGATTCGGTTGGTTGTATATGTACATGTTGATGATGTGTTGGTTGTTAAGATGATTGCTGATTCGGTTGGTTGTATATGTACATGTTGATGATGTGTTGGTTGTTAAGATGATTGCTGATTCGGTTGGTTGTCGTATGTACATGTTGATGATGTGTTGGTTGTTAAGATGATTGCTGATTCGGTTGGTTGTATATGTACATGTTGATGATGTGTTGGTTGTTAAGATGATTGCTGATTTGGTTGGTTGTCGTATGTACATGTTGATGATGTGTTGGTTGTTAAGATGATTGCTGATTCGGTTGGTTGTATATGTACATGTTGATGATGTGTTGGTTGTTAAGATGATTGCTGATTTGGTTGGTTGTCGTATGTACATGTTGATGATGTGTTGGTTGTTAAGATGATTGCTGATTCGGTTGGTTGTATATGTACATGTTGATGATGTGTTGGTTGTTAAGATGATTGCTGATTTGGTTGGTTGTATATGTACATGTTGATGATGTGTTGGTTGTTAAGATGATTGCTGATTTGGTTGGTTGTCGTATGTACATGTTGATGATGTGTTGGTTGTTAAGATGATTGCTGATTTGGTTGGTTGTCGTATGTACATGTTGATGATGTGTTGGTTGTTAAGATGATTGCTGATTTGGTTGGTTGTATATGTACATGTTGATGATGTGTTGGTTGTTAAGATGGTTGCGGATTTGGTTGGTTGTATATGTACATGTTGATGATGTGTTGGTTGTTAAGATGGTTGCGGATTTGGTTGGTTGTATATGTACATGTTGATGATGTGTTGGTTGTTAAGATGGTTGCGGATTTGGTTGGTTGTATATGTACATGTTGATGATGTGTTGGTTGTTAAGATGGTTGCTGATTCGGTTGGTTGTATATGTACATGTTGATGATGTGTTGGTTGTTAAGATGATTGCTGATTTGGTTGGTTGTATATGTACATGTTGATGATGTGTTGGTTGTTAAGATGATTGCTGATTTGGTTTGTTGTATATGTACATGTTGATGATGTGTTGGTTGTTAAGATGATTGCTGATTTGGTTTGTTGTATATGTACATGTTGATGATGTGTTGGTTGTTAAGATGATTGCTGATTCGGTTGGTTGTATATGTACATGTTGATGATGTGTTGGTTGTTAAGATGATTGCTGATTCGGTTGGTTGTATATGTACCTGTTGATGATGTGTTGGTTGTTAAGATGATTGCTGATTCGGTTGGTTGTATATGTACATGTTGATGATGTATTGGTTGTTAGGTGCATTCCATTGTATACAGTAAAGTAAGGACGGGGGTTGACATTAACATGGATTAAAGTGTTTTGAATTAGCTCAAAATGTACCAAATGTAGGGGCGATGTTTCAGTAGAAGGACGCTTGCCTAGGAAGCGAGAGGTTCCTGGTTCGAGCCCTGTCAGGATCACTTGAATGTTTCTGAGCAAAAAATTAACCCTACATTGCTCCACTTCATCCAGGTGAATTAAATTGGTACCTGAGAGGGAAAAAAGTCAATGTGCCATGGCTGAAATTTGCGTTGTATGTAAATGGCCGACTTGTGACTCGATGATCGGGGAGGTAAATGTAAAAGTCGGTAGAATATGTATATAATAGCAGACTTTATAAAAAGTCGCCCCGTACTTCATTCTCAGTGTTATTATACTTTCTAGTCCTTTGGAATCATATATTTCAGCGCATTTACAGTTGAAAGTTGAATTCCGCTTAAGCCGGTGCGAGGGGGCGTGAGCACTGTTACATATTTCAGTATTGCTCATGAACAGACTCAATTAAACCGAGTCTGCAATTTTCAGTATTTGCTTTGTTTTCTGTGCTTTCAAAGGATCTCCCCTTATTCAGATTTATATAATTCACAACAGCAGATGTTAAGTGCTTGTGTGGCGGCTGTAAAAAGTCGCCCCGTACTTCATTCTCAGTGTTGTTATACTTTCTGGTCCTTTGGAATCATAGATTTCAGCGCATTTACAGTTAAAAGTTGAATTCCGCTTAAGCCGGTGCTAGGGGGCGTGAGCACTGTTGTATATTTCAGTATTGCTCGTGAACAGACTCAATTAAACCGAGTCTGCAATTTTCAGTATTTGCTTTGTTTTCTATGCTTTCAAAGGATCTCCCCTTATTCAGATTTTTATAAACCCCACCTTTACCTTACCAAATACTTGTGTCAAGGCAGATGATGCATATTGAAATTCGCTTTAAATTTGGTTTTTTCTTCATACATATCTTCAGTCCGGGTTGCCACGAGTCTGGCTACTTGAAAATGGGACATTGTGTCGTTGCAGAGGGTATCTGGCTCCAAAATGTTTGCAATGGACATAGGAATTTTCAAGCACAAACGCGCGTGTTTTTTTTAAAGAATAACACTGTCTTCGCTGTACGTGGACGAATAAGTAAGGGCGCCCAAAGGCGCTCGGAAATTGGTAACAAGGGAGAGAGTGGCCCTTCTCCTACTGTAACTTTACCTTTGCGGACAGTAAGGTGAGGTCAGGCATACTCATTGTGTGTACAAGGTTACCATTTACAATCAGCCGGATCTCTATAGTATCTGAGCCAAAGGCCATCACATAGGGGAAGGCACACACTGAAACAAAACATATACACCATCATGGCATGTGTAACTACTGTAATGATCCTAGAACTTGAACACTTTGCTCCTGTCACACAGCAAGCTGGCCAAAAGGTGCAAACTGAATGGCCAACAGTGCGTATCCTGATCAGACTGCTCCCCTAGGACTGTTTGCTCAGATTTGAACAATATAGAAACAAAGACAACCACATTGTACACCACAGTCATTTGATCGGAAGTACATCATGCTGAAAATGGTTAACAACGATTTATTCAATAATGGTGCATCATAATACGCTGCAACAATCTGTAACAATATCAGTAAATCTTCTCTAACGAACATAAAGGGAATACTATATACTTTGCTAATAAAATATCAAATTGCTTATAAATCACAGCCAGCCAAGATTTGTGATTTTGAAACATGAGTAGATCTACGTAATTTTACACATGTATCAGTAATTTCCACGACATTGCTTACCGATTTCATCTGGTTCTGAATTCCAATGAATGTCAAAATCATTTAACTCTGTTTCTTCCCTCAACTTCTGGAAATGGCTGATATCTACAACACATACTCGAAGATAGGTGCAAATTATCAGATACTAGACTTGAATAAAACAAGTATTTAATGTGGAGACGACGTTATTCTTCGTCAATAAACGTGATTAAGCTGAAAGACGTTATGTCAATTACAAACAGTTTAGAGCCAAATCACACTTCAAACTGTTTGCCACTCAGATAAAGGTAAAGGTAAAGGTGTGAGTTTATAAAGTCTTCATTTACGTATATCGTATTCTGCCGACTTTTACATTTACCTCCCTGATCAGCGAGTCACAAGTCGGCCATTTACATACGGCGCAAGTTGCAGCCATGGCACATTGACTTCTTCCCCTCACAGGTACCCATTTCATTCACCTGGGTGAAGTGGAGCAATGTAGGGTTAATTTTTTGCTCAGAAAAATTTCAAATGAATTTCCATAAAGCTGTCGTTATATACATTTTATTACATTGACTTTGCGTTTAGGAGTATAACGTCTTTTCCACTGTTCCTAGAATATCAAATCTTCGAATACATGTATATGGGCAAATTTAAACAACACTAAACAGAAACGCAACGGAAGAATGCAAGGTTTAATCTGACTAGCAAATGGTTTAGAGTCTGATCAGTCACCGGCTTATTCGGCATCTGATCTGGATCCAAACGGTTAGTAATTGGCAAAACCCGTTTTTTGGGAAGGAGTAACTCTACACCACTGTTTATTAGACGAGGGTGTCGGATATGGCAATTCATACATGTATAACAACGAATAATTTCTTTTACAAATCCAAAAGTTTAGGAAGAAGACTTCTATTTCATAAAGTAATTAAAAAAGCGTGCATAAAACACATTTTTGGTAAATGAGTGCCAAGTGCCAAGTTTTAGTCTGGAGTTTACGAACAAAACACATTTCAAAGAAAACAAATTATGAGCTTTGTCGGGATCGAACTCGTTCGGAGATGTCAACACAAGATATAAAATCTATGCATTAAAATTGTGCCGTCGCTTTAGCAGCATCGACCACAGAGGCATTTTCATTGGACGGTCGATTTAATCATTTTTGAACAGCATGTAGCGGAGTGTAAACAAAGATCTACTCCACCTTAGGTCGGAGTAGAAAAAGATTCAGTAAAAATGTTTTGGATTTGTTTTTCTGATCAGATTGTTAAAAGCCATTTACACAATAATGCAAAAGATTTGCTTGTATTTTATGGAAAAACACAATTTGATTTTCAGTCTGTTTAAACTCACAGTTGTAGTTCAGTAACAATTCTGCTTCTTCATCCTCATAGATGTCGATAGCTGAAACCAACTTGACAGTCTGGAATACATAAATTATTTATCGTATTCTACAAGTAGATCTACAGTTGCAAAGATGTTATATCTACCCAATAAAAACGTTTGTATCTTAAAACTTTGTCTATTTCAAATAGTTTGGAGTCTGACCAATCTCCTATGTGTCTAACATCCCGATTAATATAAATTGTCTACATTCCAAAATCTACATGATTTCCAACAGTATACAGTTATTTTATAAGTGTTTGTGGAACAGTCAAACTATTGGCCCGAGGCATCAGGGAAGACTTTCGAACAGGTGCCCGATACCGATATACGAAAGGCAACAGTTAGAAACATCTTCCCTGATAACGAGGGACAATAGTTTTGACTGTGCCCCTAACAAATATGAAATAACTGTTTTGTTACCTAATTTTCTATGTAACCAGATGTTCAAAAAAAATTAATCTGAGCCAAAATACAAATGAAATAAAAATTCATTATACATTTTGAGTTTTTGACAGACGTCAGATGATTTATCTTCTTGTAAGCGCTTGCATGTTTACATCCGCACATTACTATAATGTTTGGATCCGTGTTGTTTTTCAGTATAAAGGATATAGCGGCGCAACTTGATGTGTAATACGAACTCGTCTCGTGGATTACAATGTTGGAAACAAAGACTAGACACCAATCAATGACAATTGTTCAATACTGTTTCAGTACAGTACGGCAATCCCGGGTACGGTAAAACTTCTCAATGACCCTTTAAAACTTCTACGCATCTTTTTTCGCGCATGGACACAGTCTGTCCTACAGGGCAACAGTTTAGAATGTTTCCATCCGATTAGACAATGTCAGAACAACACAGCAAAACAGTCGAACATAAGAAATTACAAGTTATATAAAACATTAGGTAATAATTTACATTTGTTAGTTTCGTTGAAACGGGAAAAGAATAATAACATCTGCCCGAATTTACAAAGTACGACAAGAAGTGCCAAAAAGCGTAAATCAGTAAGCAAATGTGTTTTATGTTTGTACATAACAATGTGATTTTTACATGAAAAGTTGTATGCACCGACACAAAAAAGATATGTTCGGCTACCCTTAAGCCCTTCCATGCCCCATTTCATCGTCGTTTTTAACACTTCCACCGCTAGAATATCATTTCTCTTTTTATACCTTGGTTCTTTTGTTTCAAAACTAGATTGAATGCAGAATTACTGAAGATATGTTTAAATGATTGTCAAACAGTTTGGATCCTGATCAGATGCCCATTATGCGGGGTCTGATCTTGGTCCAAACTGTTTGCAATGTCGACTATAGTCGTCTATGACGATAAAGGGGGTTTAAAACAGTATCATATGCTATATAATGCACCCTGCACATGTTTAAGAACGAATCTCATCAAACACACGTTACCTTATTTGACTCAATTTGAAAGAGCTGTAAAGTGTCACCATTTTTTTCGTTGATGAGGTCGAACTGACTTTTGTAGCCTATACAGATCTGGTTATCAGCGTTGTTGGACACGCTGCCACTCCCCTTTGTGCCGTCAATTAGTGATATGAGAGATGGACTCTCAAAACAGTCTAAGTCCTGAAACATGACACATTCACAAACTAAGCTACTGGAGAATAAGTCATTCTTTCAAGTTTAAACGAAATTGGTGACATGAGAGATGTGCTTTCAAAACAGTCGAATTCTTTAAACATAACACATTCACAAAGTACACTATTAACTACAAAGGGTTAAAACCTAGTTCTCTACGCAAAGGCAATGTAATACATGGAGAAATATCGTCTTTGGTTTAATGGCAGAACGCATGAAACAAAAATCTGACGTGTATCTGGACATGAATATTTCTGATAGATGTCACAGTTTTACATGATTAAATCATTGTATACTATCTTAATTCCGTTTTTAAATATATTTTTTAAATTCATTATAGAAAATGATAAAGTTTTTTTTTTAAGCTGAGTGGCAAAGATTTTGGTTCCTAATTAGACGCCGTGCTTCCCGGTGGCTGATCCGGCTCCAACCTGTTTGAAGTGGACACTCTCACTCTTAATGACGTCATAAAGCGTTTGCAAACGGTTTGGATCCTGATCAGACGCGTTTGCTCAGGACCCAGATGGTTTGTTGGTCGTTTCGAAACTTCGTCAGTCATATTGCCTTAAATCTAACTTTTAAACGATATTGCAGGCATTAATATAAAAACAGACAACAAAATGGCGGTGAAGGGGTAAAAAACTCTCGAAAATTTGATCATGAAAAGGGTTAACATAAACTCGTTCTTTGGGAAAGAGTAACGCTTTGGCAACTGTATGTACCCGTATAAATGTGAACCCCTCCACGACGTCCAATTCGGCTGAAGGACAGCACCATGAGAGCCACTCTGCGGAATGTTTCCAGTTGAACAACAACAACCGCCGTCCTACAGCTACAACCATGCGTAAGTGACTGCAGTTAGGCCGACTGGTAGCATACATATGACAACCTGAAAGTATAATTCTCTTCGTTGGCACGCTTGATATGCTTGATTAATTTGAAAAAAGCAAACTTGATGAATGTATACTCAACAAAATAATTAAAGAGGCAAATATATAGGGTAGGCCCAATTAATGAAAATAAGTTTATAGAATATTTTTTTAACAGTTTCATGTAAAATTACATGTTAACTTCGTTTTAGAGTATAACTGTATTTCGAAAAGCCAGACTATGTGGGTGGGGTAACAAACAACTTAACCAAGAGCCCCACCCTTTAGGTTATTCTCTTAAATTAAAGCTAGTGCCATATGTGTTCACCACGTGCATTTATCTTTCCTTGCATCTACAGGGAAATCGGAGAATTAGCTTAAGGATGTATGCAATGGACATTCAGTGCCATTCTTCAATAAGCATGTCTGTTAGCCTCTAAGGGGACGATCTCGACCGGATATCCGGCGTTGTCGAATGTCCTAAGCATCCTCAATGTGACCGAAGTCTGTTGACCTTGCTGGTCAGTCCATCTGTCCAATGCCCTTGTGTTCAAAGTACTTTTCCACCAAACGTGCTCGGTACAGACGAGCATTGTCGTCACTCGGGATGAGACCTGAACCCAAAGCTCCAGCTTCAGCGCATGCAATAGCGTCTAGGGTCTCGTCCATGTACCTCAAACTGGTCAGAGTCATGTTCCTAATGACGTAAAGGTCTGTGCAACCGTTGTAGGATATGCCCACCCAAAGGAGCCCTGGCCCCTTTCTGAGTCGGTCATACTCTGCCACACAACAGTCGAAGAAACATTAGTTTCGCTTTCTTTATATTCGTCTGCAGTCGTCATTAAAAACCAAAATGAAATTTGACGCACTAGTCCACAATACGTTGCGAAAACGTAAACGTTCAAATGGCATGGTTTCTGGCAAAACACTGGATGACAGTTTCGGTGGTGTGGGGTCAAGGCCGGTCACACGAAAGGTCTTATAGCCCATAGGCTTTTAGCATGAAGTCTATTCCCGACGACTTGAACCGAAATCCTGTAACCACACGTCCGTTTATAAACACTTTTAAGCGTAACAAGGGACTTGAGCCGTTGACGTCATACCATAAGTGGCAACATCAGTCATTTACTTCAAATATGACCTGCAAACGACCTTGACATGGTCTCCAATTAACCATCCCAGTGTCCAGGTACTACCACAACCTTTCAACGACACCCTTGCTAACGTCGCAACATGACGTTGGACTGACCATCTAGGAGATAACCAAAACGACAAATGGCGTCTTAAGGGGCATATTTTTCAAAAATTTGTATCAATATGCAATCTATTTTTGCTTAAGATACAAATATGCACTCGATATAATGAAAAAAGCTATAAAACGAATCGTTGAAGAATAGGCAGAAACATCTTGCAAAAATCCAGTGGAGGTTAAAAACCGTGTTTTTGATACTTGTCCGCTTCAATTCCTTCAACCAGGACCATTTTTGCACATAGTGACGTTTGTTTCTTAATTCTTGTTATTCTAAAGCCTCTAAACACACATTCACTCTCTAACTTGAAAATGTTTGCATTTATGAAAAAGATATATTAACTTATACGAGTACCTTTGCCCCTTTAATTATTTTGTTGAGTATATTTCTCGAAATACTCCGAGAAAGCAATAGTTGTTCTGAAACCTGTCCATTATGCACAAAATATAAATACTAGCTTAAGTGACTGCTAAACGAGTATTGCAAATATATTTAGGTTGTCATGAATGCAGCGACCTTTTTAATGGCGTAAGTTATAAACGAAGCTTAATCGACAAAATCAAACCTTTTCCGTGCTCAAACTTGTCATACGTAAAGAAATTGAAGTGCCCATTTCTGACGTAATTAGGAATAAACTGAACTGTCGTACTGGATACTTGCAAAAAGATCAAAGCAATTCATGAAACATTTTTTACATAACAATTTCTGTAGATTTGGTGTCAGCCCAAATAGATGTAGCTTGTAACCCATACTGGTGACATATTTGTGAACATAGATGTCGCATAGTTTTCGCATCCGCAGCTTGGACATATGCATGTTCAAAAACCTGTTTGTGAAACGATTATGATCCAACTATATTGCTGCGCACTTCACGTTTGGTTATCGATCAATCTACAATCGATAATTATGCTTTCCTCTTTGGTTGTGCGACGACAGACAGGGCTTAGCACTACATGATGATGTATCTCTAAAGCCGTCCTTAACCGAGAGCTATGTCGGATTTTCGTGCTTTGTCTTTTCTTTCCCTCTCTGTCGTACCCTGAACCCATCCATGTCTTACAGTTACTCGTGACTACGGACTAGTCGCTTGAGTACAATTTGACCGTTGCCATAATGGGTTATTTTTAACACGGGCTTGAATGTTTAATTCTTTCCCGTGTTACTAATAATCTTCTTGTCATTTAATTTTTGTTACATGTTTTGTACATGTATTTACTTACTGTGTTGGCGGTCTTTTTGATTGTAAGGTTATAGAACAGGATTTATATTTTATGTACACTGTTCGTCTTTATAGGTGAACATAGGAGATATGAGTGAGGCTGGGCGCCCCTAAACCCAGGTTTAACCCCCAGTGGTTGTTAATAATTAATTTATAATTGATTATTGATTGCTACTGATCGTACCAAGGCTGGCTCCTATGTTCACTTTGCTTTATGTTTGTCTTGTGTGTTGTTTTCTTTTTAGTGTGTAGATGAAGGAATGGTATTGCGCGTGTGTGTATGTGTGTGTGTGTGTGTTTGTTATGGTATGACTGTGTGTGTGTTCTGCTTGAGAGGTGGGTGTATTGTTTGTGTTGCGTTTCCTGCTTGAGTCTTTCGTATTTATTAGACTCGAAAAGCCAATTATCGAGCGGTATGTAAATAATATGACAATCATTTTAACAAGGGGGAGCATACAGCAAGAGCGATTAAGAAGTTCTGCTCCAAGATATCAACTTACTATCATTGCATTTGCTTCATTGTTATTGTTTTCCAAAACGGGGCCGTAGCTGAATCTAGGTGAAAGTGTGTACACGCTCAGCATGCATCAACACAGGCACCAGAGATTAGTGGTCAATCTATAGATCGTTTCAGTATTTCAGCATTATACCTATATAATTCAATTTCAACTGTGTTTGCCAATGCTGAGAACTTTGAAATCTTCCGGTTAGTTGCCGCAATTCTTTGAAACAAATGTACTGTAGCACTTCTTACCAATACATAGAAAAATTCAGATCAATGGTTTGTTGCTTTCATTTGTTAAGGGGGTAGCTGCACCTGTGGAAAGTAAATACCATTTTTTTCAAACTTTGCATACAGACAGTAAAATTAGTTTCTATGAAACAGGATAGCACTTTTTGTGATTAAAATAACTAGCTGAGTAAAAATAGTTGGTGTATGATAGGTCCACACCGTTTCACCTTCGTATCAATTTATTTTTGCTAGTTTAGAAATGGAGTTTATTACATACCTTTCGTTTTCTCTAGTCTGTGGTCTTTGCATTCTACTTTCGTTCTCACTTTGTCCTCTTCTTCTTCTCCTACAAAGTCACTTAACCGGAATACACACACTTTACCGTCCTTTCCTTAAAAACATAAAACATGTTTCTAATAAAAGTAGAAAATAGGTACAGTAAATCTTGATTGAAGTGACAATGGATTAAAGTACAGTATATATATGTACAGACAGGCGACTTTTTAATGAACGATAAATATAATAGATTATTTTCGCTGATTATGGCCTACCTTTATCTAGTCTGAGGATGAGAATTCCATGTGCTTCTATCACACTCAGCTGCTTTGCCACAACAGTCTTGTCAAAAATGAGCTTGTCTTCAACGCCCTCTGAAAAGTGTAATATATCTCCATGTACAATAATTTAGAAAACTAAACACATTCACTGCCTTGACGCAATCCGCCTATAACTATTGTCATCTGCTTTTATTTCTGGAATTCAAACTTTAAGTGAACTTACTAAAGAGATTTATTTATGCTTTTCGGTGGATTACCGGAAAAATAGCAGTGGATTATCACTTGGTAATCCACTGCAGTGGATTATCACCAATCGCCGTTTTCCCCGTAGGGCTCCCCAAAAATCGTAGTCAATCGTGTTTTATCGTTAAATTCCGGCAGTCCGATTTGTCGCGAACCACTCAACGGAAGAACACGAATCCAAAATCGGGAGCAACGACGTAATCCGGATGACGTCAAATCAATAAATAAGTGACGTCATCGTACGGGAAACTGTTTCGTAAATGTGTTCGGTGTAAACTTGGGGCTCAACACGGGGTAAATCATGTACTTTCGCTTTCACAATTGTCGAACAATTTCGTTTAAAAAGTGGCGTAAAAGCATAAATAAATAGAATAATTGTATTTTTTCAGTATAAGATCGAATTTAATCCATTTCGTGAACATCAGACTGTTATATTTTCACTCGTGGCTTCGCCACTCGTGAAAATATAACGTCTGATGTTCACTCAATGGATTAAATTTCTATCTTATACTGAAAAAAACACACAATTATCCTCTATATAATGAGAGTACAGCCGTTTTCAAGAATCCAGCGTCTGATTAGAATCCAAACCATTTTTATCGGGGTAATGCAGTGAGTGACGTCATCTTTACATGAGTTTAACCCGATAAGTGGGCTCTAATAAAAATCTTAAATTTAACTTATTTTGGTAAAAGAAAAAAAATCAAATTATACACTAAACGAAACGTAAATGTAATTCTAATCTGAGTGTGTTTTTTAAGTGAGAAACAATGGGGAAATCAGGAGGAAAAAGCGGTGGTTCGAGTTCAAGCATGGACAACAAAGCCAAAGGACAAAACATGGCGTCCAAGAATGGAAACAGTATCGCTAGTTCTACAGGCGTACAAGGTGAGCAAAAGCAGCAACAAAAACAGCCATCCACTTATATTAACCAAAATACAAATATGAACAATATGCAAATGTACTCTGAAAATCAGAATATCAGCCAGTCTCAAGGACTTTACCAAACACAATTCATACCCCCCTCGACGATACCCCATATACATGTACAATCGAAGGTCAACGTCGACAGCTCAATACACACCAGGTGAACTGTAACGGTTTAGCATATCAAACCCCAGTTTATATGAATGAAAATGTGTTCTCCCTTATGCAGCAAATCCAAGAAGTAAACATGGATGTCCTGTCTAGACTGTCGGCCATTGAATCAAGCGTTGCAAAAGTATGCCCGATTTAATGGCTGATGTATCAAAATTGAAGAGTGAAAACCAAGTTTTATCCGGAAAATTCACAGAGGTAGAACAATCCTGTCAGGCAATGAGCAATCTGTTTGATGATTATATTGAATCCAAATCCCAAACTGACAAAGAACTAAAGGAATTGAAACAAAGCAATCAGCACTTAATCAGAAAAATTGAAAAGTCAAACCAGAATGTTAACGTATTAACTGAGGAGATTCTAGATCTAAAATCCCGCTCGATGATAGAGAATCTTCTGTTCTTCGGAATAGAAGAAAGCACAGAAAAAGAGGATACAGAATCAATTCTGAGAATGTTTCTGAAAACTGAAGTTCTCCCTGAGGAAATAGAAGCAGTTGACTCCAAAGTTTTCGATAGGGTTCACCGGTTGGGTGCAAAGAAGCGAGGAAGCAATAATCCGAGACCCGTGGTTGTAAAGTTTGAAAGATACAATGATAGAAAGAAGATAAGAAAAGCAGGCATAGACCTCAATAAACAGAGAAAGGGATACAGTGTGAGGGAACAATTTCCTCAAGAAATAGAGCAGAGAAGGAAAGAGCTTTACCCTGTTATGCGCCAGTTCCGACAAAATCCTGACAATAAAGTGGCACTCGTAAAAGACAAGCTTTACATCAATGGTAAACAGTATTTCCCTGAAAGAGCAGGCCTACGAGAAGACGCTGCACAGTATAACGGACGGCGATTTGCATACGTAAACAGACCGAGACCGACTGCCTTTGAGCATTCGTTACCTCATCAAATTAACTGAACGCCTCAACGTACTGAAAACGCGGGACTCAAACAAAAGGCACGATCGCCACTCCAAGAAGAGACTTTGAAAAGACAGACACAACATTCAGGCAGTAACCATGACAACACAGACGCAATGGAAATCACCCAAGATCATACCCCACGCGTTAACAACGACAGCGTGTCCTTGACCGATACTGCATAGGAAGACTCGGGGGAGTTACCCGTGGAACAAGAGCGAGGTTGTGTCGTACCATTATCGGACAATGATAGCGATAGCCGGTGCATAAATGTACTGTCGCTTAACGTGTGTGGACTTTTAAGTAAACACAGTTGCCCAGATTTTATAGAATTTTTAAATAATTATGACGTAATTGGAATACAAGAAACGAAATTAGATGATTTAGACTTTATCCAAATAGATGGTTATAAAATATTTTACAAGAATAGGAAGTTTTTTGGTGGACGAAAATCTGGTGGTATCGCCTTACTAATCAAATATGAATGATGTCAGTTTATTGACGTTGTTGAAACAGAGTGCAAACTCATACAATGGTTTACTTTATCGAAGAATCTAACACACAAATCCGATATTCTTTTTGGCGTTTTCTACATTCCACCAGAAAACTCCATATATTCGGCCAACGAGCCATATTTTGAAATCCAGCAAGAACTTAATACACTTTCTAGAAAGTATGACTGGAGATAATAACTCGCGCACAAAAAATCTACTAGATTATATTGAAATTGATGATTTTATCTTTGACTCACAGAATTTCCCTCAAATAACAGAAGAATATAGGCAAGAAATGAATTATTTTGAAAATAGCAATGTCTCATTAATGAGAAATAATAGTGACAGATCTGTAAATAACTATGGAAATAAACTTATTGAGTTTTTAAATGAAAACAACCTGTTTATATTAAATGGGCGTACAGTGGGCGATTTATTAGGCGATGTTACGTCAAATAATGTGAGCGCAGTAGATTTTTTTATTAGTAGCCCTAATCTTTTTCCGCTGATCGATTCTTTAAACATCCATGAATTCTGTCCCATGTTATCCGACGTACATAACCCAGTTAGCCTAAAGTTAAATATTGATCCTAAACACATATGCACATGTAATAAAATAAGAGAACTAAAACCCACATTGTGAGATAAAGATAAAGCAGATGCTTTCTCTGAAAATATAAAAGAGGAAGATATCTCTAGTCTGTATGAAAGTTTGTGTGACCTACAAAACAAAGCAAACATAGTTCAGGGTGATATAGATCGAACTGTTGAAAACTTAAATACACTATTCACAGATTCAGCAAGACATAGTTTTGAATTTAAACAATCCCGTAACATTAACACATGTCCCATACACAGCACCCATGATATCAAACCACGATCTTGGTTTGGAAGAACTTGCAAACAACAACGAAAACAATTTCATAGAGCTAAATATAATTACAAATTGTCAAAAACGCAAGAAAGTAAAAACAACCTAAAAACACAAAGCAGATTATACAAAACAGTCATGAAAAATAATTTCACCAATTTCAGAAATGAGAATATAGCCAAATTAAAAAGACTAAAAACATCCGATCCTAAAAGATACTGGCAAGTCCTAAACGGCAAAAACAGAAATGAAATAAAAGCATCTCTGACTAACTTGTATACACATTTCAAAAATGTAAACTCCAGTAATACCATTGAAAATAATGATGGTACAGATGATTTTGAAATAAATGAAGAAGCGAGTGATGAATTAAGCTCAGAAATAACAATGGAAGAAATTGAAAAGTCAGTAAAACAGCTAAAAAATAATAAAGCATGTGGCATTGACCAAATTGTAAACGAACATATAAAATCAACATTTCACAAAATGAAACATATATACCATAAATTGTTTAACATTGTCCTTAGCTCTGGAATAGTTCCCGAACCATGGACGACAGGAATAATTAATCCCATTTTTAAGAATAAAGGGGATCCAAATAGGGCTGAAAAGTATCGACCGATAACACTTTTGTTGTATCGGGAAACTATTTACATCTGTTTTAAACTCACGACTGCAAATATTCATTGATTCAAACGGTATATTGGATGATTGTCAAGCGGGTTTTAGAAGTGGCTACTCCACAGTAGATAACATGTTTATTTTACATACTTTAATACAGCTACAACGCAATAGCAAACAAAAACTGTGCATTTATTGATCTCAAACAAGCATTTGATACCGTTTGGAGAGCAGGTCTCTGGCAAAAGCTCCTATCTAACAATATAAACGGCAAATTCTTAAAACTGATTAAAAATATGTACAATAACATTAAATCGTGCGTGAAGGTTAATGGTGCACAATCGAACTTCTTTACAAGCAGCATTGGAGTGCGACAAGGGGAAAATTTATCCCCTTTTCTCTTTTCCCTCTACTTAAATGATCATCATGCTTTTATGTATACTGCAAGGGAAAGTAATGGCATAACATAATGACATAGACATGGTTACACTTTTAAAGTTATTCATACTTTTGTATGCAGATGATACAGTGATATTAAGTCATTCCGCAGACGATCTTAGAAAAGCGCTCAATACTTATGAGACATACTGTGAAAATTGGAAATTGACTGTAAACACATCTAAATCTAAAATAGTTATTTTTTCAAATGGCCGCATCACTCAGCCAGAGTTTATGTTAAATGGTGAATTAGTTGAAGTTGTTTAAGAATATAAGTACCTGGGAATATTGTTCTGCCGGTCCGGTTCTTTCTACCTGACTAAAAAACATATAGCCGCCCAGGGAACACGTACAATGTACAGCCTCTTGAGAAAAATAAGGCACATTTCATTGCCAATTGACATGCAAATAGATATATTTAACAAGACTGTAAAGCCGATTTAATGTATGGGTCAGAGATATAGGGATTTGGCAATCTTGACATAATTGAACGGATACAGTTAAATTTTTTGAAACATGTTCTACACGTTAAAAACTCTACTCCTAATCATATTGTCTATGGTGAAACTGGGCACTGCCAATTACTATAGACATTAAACTCAGAGTAATTGCCTATTGGTCTAAACTTATTGAAAAAAGGGTAAATCGCCTAGCTTTTGATATATACACTAACCTTAGACAAAAAATTGACGTAATTCAACCCGAGCGACAAAAAACTCAAATTCGGATGGATGAATAACATTAAAGACATTCTCACCTGCTGTGGATTTATAAATATTGGAGAACACAGACATTCCCAAACTGAAAATGGTTAAAAATGTCAACCTATCAAAAATTAAAAGATTTGTTTATTAACGAATGGTTTAGCAGTATAGAAACCTCTAGCGGTAGTTTAACCTATCAACTAATCAAGAAAAACTTTGGATTTGAAACCTACCTTATAAATACTCCTTCTCATCTCCTAAATTCAATGATTCAATTTAGAACAAGAAACCACAGACTCCCAATTGAAACTGGTAGATGGAACAAAACCCCTCGTGAAAACCGTAAGTGCCCATTGTGTCAAACTGACATAGGTGACGAATTTCATTACATACTTACATGTAGTAAATATTTAATTGAACGCAAAAGGTTACTGAAAGCCAAATACTATAGTAGACCAAATGTTGTCTTATTCGAGGAGCTAGTTAATACAAATAACAAAAGCGACTACGTTAAACTCTGTTATTTCGTCAAAACTATCATAGATAGATTTAAATCAACTACTTAACTCCAATTTTACTTGTTAATATGTATGCTTAAGCAAGTTAAGCGTATATTTGAACCCTGTACAGTTGATAATGTGTCAAGTAGCCACCCATTAAAATAGCCTTCAGATGACGGCCCGATTTGGGAGGAAAGGGATGTAGAAAGCTCCTTTACAGGATCTTTCTGTGTTGTTTTCATCCTGCATCGGGTATCTACAGGTATACAAACTATACACGGGATTTTCTATTGGTGGATCGCTTGGCACAATATCGACGGTAGTATATATAAGTATTGTATAACTTGAACTTCTGTTCACTGTTAGTAGTGCATTTTCAATAATTTCTTTAAATCTACATTATAATTACACAGAAATAAGACTGCCCAATTCGGGATGCAAACGATACAGAGAGCTCCTATATGAGTTTCATGTGTTGTAGTCTTTCTGCATTGAGCAAATTTATATCAAAATTAATAAACTACAACAAAAAAAATAAATAATAATGTGTTACGTGACAGTTAAATGATTATGGCTGCCCAAGTCGGAGGGGAAAATGACATAGAAGGCTTCTGCAGGATCCTTTTGCGTTGTTTTTACCCTGAATTGAGCATCTACTCGAATGAAATATGCCATTGGGGTCTTGTAATGATTGATTGAAAAATACAAAATCGATTATACAATGCTGTATATTATTGGATGTACATCACGAGGTGTTATTATTAGTATCTGTACATTATATATACCGATATACAGTAAATACATGTATATATAGAGAAGACTGTCCATTTGGGGTGGAAACAATACGGGAAGCTCCTATGAGAGCTTTCTGTGTTGTTGACAGCCTGAATTTAGCAACTAAGGTATAAGGACAACTATCTGTTTCGCGACTGCTCACTAATTATAACAGCCCAAGTCGGGGGGAAAGCGATGTGGAAAGCTCCTGTGGAATTTTTCTGCGTCGCTTTCGTTCTGCCTTGAGCGACTACCTGTATTGAAGACTACACGTTGGTTTTCTATTGGGTGGTCGCTTAACAATGTCTTACATCATTGACTTTACGTTACTTATGTATTGTAGATAAATTTAACAGGTCACAAGCTTTTGGGACGTTCTGTGCTGAGTCTTGGATCGCTCTCGCGTGTTGGATTGGTCAGATTTGATCTTTGAATAGCTCAGGTCTGGTCGGTCGGATGTTTGGGAGCGGTCTCGGACTTGGCTCAGGGGCTTTAAGGCCTTGGACCAATGTGATGTATGTTGGGTACGTTTAGTAGATGTTGTTTATTCCTCATAGGAAGAAGAAATCATTATACAGTGGGTCCTGTCTAACGAATGTAAAATTGATGATCTCCTAAGACAATTAGATGGAGATTGAGGTGATGCAGACACTCCTGAAATGTTTATCGGCATTACTTTCTACCTGCACTTAGTGTACACCTTTTAACTCTATGTAGATCTACCCCGTGAAAATTCAAATCGAAAAATTCCAATATCAAAATAAGCCTAGAGTCCTTTTATGATTATTGGGTTGACAAGCAGTGCAGAGCCTGATCAGTTGGTCCCTTTAGGAGTCATCTGATCTTGGTCTGCAATGTTTGCATAAATCAAATGTACTCTTTGTGGAATGCGGATAGTTACCACCATGTATTCTGATGTGTTTATTATGACGTATAAATGTAATAATAATGACGTCACAAATATTTGGCATAGGAATTCCCAGTTTATAACAACTCAACTCAACTCAACTCAATTTTATTGGCAATCGGCAACATAAAAGTGCCATTGGCCATGTACAATATATCAATTTAACGTGAAATATGACCATGACATTTACATAAACACAACTCAACTCAACAACTCAATTTTACAAGTACAAAACATTCAACTGAAAATATTATAAGTTTAACTTGTATATACACTATTATAGTATATTATTGATATTATCAATCTGCAACTACATTATTTCGTATATTCATTGCAACCTTGATATATTTTGCTACGTTTAAACTTTTTTGTTCTTTGAAGAAAGTAGTTTTATGAACTTATTTAGAGAGGGCCATGAACTATGTTTTAAAATTTCAACTCTTTCTTGTTTATATTTTTGACATATTAATAAAAAGTGATATTCTGATTCAATAGCATTTTGATTACAAAAGATACAGACTCTATTTCTACGATCAATATTATTATATCTTCCAGCTTCTATAGCCAAGTTATGCGAGGATATACGAAATCTTGTAAGATGCATGCGTAAAGAATTGTTAGTTATATTTTGTAGGTAAGATTTCATTTCAAATGATTCCTTGAACATTACCACGGTGAATAAACGTACACAGGATATAGACACCGAAGTGATTAGGAATTGAAAGCGAAAGTAGCGAGGTGAGTACTTTTATTACGTTTATCTCTAAATTCTTCTTACAAATAAAGTAAACATGAATGGCAAGATAGTCTGTAGACATATGTGACCACACTGATGCCAGGAATATAAATAAATTCACCTGGAAGACTGAATAAAAAGCTTTAATCACTGGCTATAGTCGCATCTTCGTCAACGTTTATCATTAGTTTCGCTGTTTATACACGTTATACACAAAAGTGAATCGACAGTTCGATTTATTTTTCAATTCAAAGTAATTGTGCAAAATCTGCTTAAAATCAGACCAAAAATAGCTGAGATAGTTGACGTCAAACCAATAGGACGTTGTACTGGAGATAGTATATTACTGTACCGGGGATAGCATTTCCAAAAATATTTCTGTACTGGGGATAGACGAATATACAAGAGTTGTCAGAGAGACAACAAAGCTCGCCATCGGCACATTTAGAAACTTAAAAGCACACTCAAGGTCACGGAGGTCAAGCTTTTTGCCTGCATGGAAAGGTCTTGCCGATATACACATGAAAATTAAATATGAAGTTACACCTCAAGGGACATAGGAAATATAAACTTTTTTCGAAACCTAAACATAGATTTTGAATCCTTAAACCCTGGATCTAAGTTCAAGGTCAAGGTCACAGGGGGTCCAAATTTTTCTGTGCATGGAACAGGTTTTGTCCATATACACACACATACCAACTATGAAAGCAATACCTGAAGGGACATAGAAGTTATAGGCATTTTTCAAAACCTAAACACAGATTTCAAAACCTAAACGCGAACCCTAAGTTCAAGGTCAAGGTCACAGGGGTCCAAATATTTCTGTGCATGGAAAGGTCTTGTCCATATACACACATATACCAACTATGAAAGCAATACCTGAAGGGACATAGAAGTAAAAGGCATTTTTCAAAACCTAAACACAGATTTCGAAACCTAAACGTGAACCTTAAGTTCAAGGTCAAGGTCACAGGGGTCCAAATTTTTCTGTGAATGGAAAGGTCTTGTCCATATACACACACATACCAACTATGAAAGCAATACCTCAAGGGACATAGATGTTATAGGCATTTTTCGAAACCTAAACACAGATTTCGAAACCTAAACGCGGGCCCTAAGTTCAAGGTCAAGGTCACAGGGGTCCAAATTTTTCTGTGCACGGAAAGGTCTTGTCCATATACACACACATACCAACTATGAAAGCAATACCCCAAGAGACATAGAAGTTAAAGGCAGTTTTCAAAACCTAAACACAGATTTCGAAACCTAAACGCGGGCCCTAAGTTCAAGGTCAAGGTCACAGGGGTCCAACATTTTCTGTGCATGGAAAGGTCTTGTCTATAGACACACATATACCAACTATGAAAGCAATAACTGAAGGAACATAGAAGTTAAAGACATTTTTCGAAACCTAAACACAGAATTAGAAACCTAAACGCTTGCCCTAAGTTCAAGGTCAATGTCACAGGGGTCCACATTTTTCTGTGCATGGAAAGGTGTTGTCCATATACACACACATACCAACTATGAAAACAATACCTGAAGGGACATAGAAGTTATAGGCATTTTTCGAAACCTAAACACAGATTTCGAAACCTAAACATGAGCCCTAAGTTCAAGGTCAAGCTCAAAAGGGTCCACATTTTTCTGTGAATGGAAAGGTCTTGTCCATATGCACACACATACCAATTATGAAAGCAATACCTCAAGAGACATAGAAGTTATAGGCAGTTTTCGAAACCTAAACACAGATTTCGAAAACCTAAACGCGGGCCCTAAGTTCAAGGTCAAGGTCACAGGGGTCCAAATTTTTCTGTGCATGGAAAGGTCTTGTCTATATACACACACATACCAACTATGAAAGCAATACCTGAAGGGACATAGAAGTTAAAGGCATTTTTCGAAACCTAAACACAGATTTCGAAACCTAAACGCGGCCCTAAGTTCAAGGTCAAGGTCACAGGGGTCCAACTTTTTCTGTGCATGGAAGGTCTTGTCTATATACACACACATACCAACTATGAAAGCAATACCTGAAGGGACATAGAAGTTAAAGGCATTTTTCGAAACCTAAACACAGATTTCGAAACCTAAACGCGGGCCCTAAGTTCAAGGTCAAGGTCACAGGGGTCCAAATTTTTCTGTGCACGGAAAGGTCTTGTCCATATACACACACATACCAAGTATGAAAGCAATACCTCAAGGGACATAGAAGTTATAGACATTTTCTTAAAATTGTTTACGCCGTTCACGACGACGACGACGACGACTACACCGGGGGTATTGCAATAGCTCGTCACGTACTTCGTACAGGCGAGCTAAAAATATGAAACTAGGGCCACTGTTCGAGAAGTACGAAGTATTGCAATAATAGTCAGCGTGTATAAACAATACATACATCTTCATAGTCTATCAGATGTGTACAGTAAGGGACATCGAGCTAATGTTAGACTTCAGGCGCTGTCCCTCACAGTACACAGGCGTTAAGGGTCATCATTGAGAGGTGATATTTTGCTCTATGTTTTATTAAACCCCGACGGATTTCGTTGGGCATCAAATATCTCACAAGGTAAGGCATTGTTAGCTCACCTGAGTCAAGGGCTCAAGGTGAGCTATTGGGATGGCCATGTGTCCGTCGTGCGTCGTCCGTCGACGTTAACAATTGCTTTAAATGACACCATCTCCTATACCTCTTGACAGATTTCAACCAAACTTTACAGGAATGTTCCTTGGGTCAAGCTTTTTGAACCTTTTTCAAAGAATTCAAAACAATGTAGAACTTTGGTTACCATGGCAACCAAAGTGAAAAAATAAGGAAATCTTAAAAATTATTCTTGTCTGAAACTACAAGGACCAGAGCTTAGATATTTGGCACATATCATCATCAACAAATCCTCTATCAAGTTTGTTCAAATTATGCCCCTGGGGTCAAAATTGGCCCCGCCCCGGGGGTCACAGTTTTACATAGAGATATGTAGTGAAATTTTCAAACGTCTTCTTCTCTGAAACTAATATGGCCAGAGCTTTGATATTTGGCATGGTGACACTTCTAGATGTCCTATACGAATATTGTTCAAATGGTTCTGGTCGGTTCATATCTAGGTCGCAGGAGATAAAAATAGATTGTTTTCAATGAAAACATAAAAAATCTTCTTGTCAAAAACTACAATGGCCAGAGCTTAAATATTTTGCACATAGCATCTTATACAGGTCCTCTATGCAGTTTGTTCAAATTGTGCCCCTGGGGTCAAAATTGGCCCAGCCCCAGGGTCACAGTTTTACATCGAGTTATATAGTGAACATTTCAAACGTCTTCTCCTCTAAAACTAACATGGCATTTGCCTCAGCCTTGATATTCGACATGGTGACACTTCTAGATGTCCTTTACCTATTTTGTTCAAATGGTTTCAGTCTATTGCATATATAGGTCACATGAGCTAAAAATAATTTTTTTCAATTGAAACTGAAAAAAATATTCTTGTCTAAAACCCTAGTACCCTGATCTTAGATATTTGGCACATAGCATCATCTACAAGTCCTCTATCAAGATGATTCAAATTTAATTATGCCCCTCGGGTAAAAAATGACACTTCCTGGACATAAATCATTATCATAGCAAACAGCTTGGACTGTAATTACCTATAATTATGCATACCCGCTTTTGTTGTACTCGGAGTACCTTGGACTCATTCGCTCAAAATTTACTTTGTCGTTGTAGATATCGGTAAATTTTAAACACGATTTGTTTGTGCGTTTCCAGTGTCTAATATAAGGAATTTTGATAAAAAGTAAAAACCAAACACAATTTTATGTTTGGTCTAATTTGCCGAGTGGGTATTGTCAGTTGTTATTATAATGGTGTCTTAGCGTACTGAAGGATAATCAATTATTGTACGTGATAAATTAGTATGGTAATTTTATTTTGCCGATTTTTTCAGCTATCCGATGAGTAAACCGCAGAATGACAGAAATTTCTACCCCGTAGAAAATACCAGCTATACGGTATATGTTTCTACTCGAACCGTAGTTTCGGAGCTTGAAGATCTTAATTTTTCTCTCAAAAGTATCTCTATTTAAAACAGTGTGGAGCCTAATCAGACTTGTTATGAAAATAGACGAAGAAATTAATTTTGATGCAAATGGACCAGTAGTTTAGAAAAGATTTTTTGTTTTATCGCATATATAGGCAACAACATTGTTTTGTAAAATATTGCAGAGCCTTATGTGCTAGCAATACAGATAGACCGATACAACCCCCCCTCCCACACACATTCATTGATGCAGCATCAACCAAAGATTAATTGACAACAATGTTCAATGAAACCGGTCTCAGAGAAGAAAATCGTTGGCAACACTCCTTGTAATCCTTTCGGCAAGTGCAAGTACTAAGAAAAACTGTGCATTGCCAATGCTTAATAATGGCTGTTTTTATTGAAATAGAAGTAGTATGACGACATCTAGAAACTTAAAGGAGAACGGTGCAGATCCTGATCAAAATGCGGATGTGCAGGCTGCTCCGGATATGCACTGGTCGCAAAGGTAAAGTCTAATTTTGGCTCATACATATATAGATGAACACGTTGTATGTTTTTACCTTGAAAACCAGTGTTGTGTGAAGGGTTGCGCATTGTTGGTATAAGAGTAACTACAAAATAGCCGAGTCCAAATAGCAGGGATTCTTTCAAGAATGTTTTGATAATTTATAGTTTACTCTGTTAAATACATTCGACATGTATTTCACCACAAACTATCGCATAAAGGTGTAAGAAGGGAAAATGATATGTCATAAATTGAGTGGCTTTGGACTTAACTTCCTAGAAAAATGAAGATTATCCATTATTTCGTATGCTGGAAACGTAACAGCATGTAGTTTGCCATAAAAATCAAACGCAATGTACCATAATACCTTTTGGAAACGTAACAGCATGTAGTTTGCCATAAAAATCAAACGCAATGTACCATAATACCTTTTACGACACAAAACAATAAGTTTTCGTGAGGCTATCCCCAGTACGGCCTTCCACTATACCCAGTACAATAAATAACCGTTGGACACTATCCCCAGTACATTTGGCGGTCGGTTTGACATGGTATATCTTAGCTAATATGTGTCTATTTTTAAGCAGCTTTTGCATAGTTACATTTAAATAAAAAATAAACAGATCTGTCGATTCACTTTTTTGTATAACGTGTATAAACAGCGAAAATAATGACAAATGTTGACGAAGATGCGACTATGGCCAGTGATTAAAGCCTTTTTATTCAGTCTTCCAGGTGAATTTATTTATATTCCTGGCACATATGTCTACAGACTATCTTGCCATTCATGTTTATTTTATTTGTAAGAAGATTTTAGAGATAAACGTAATAAAAGTACTCACCTCGCTACTTTCGCTTTCAATTCCTAATCACTTCGGTGTCTATATCCTGTGTACGTTTATTCACCGTGATTACATAGTATTTCAATTTTGGTGAGTTTGTTATTGATGTTCGCCATTCCTGGATAAAATTGTCCCGTATTCTCCTCTGTATAGCAGGAAAGTAATTGACAGTAGTATCCAAGTTATCCCAAATAAACGTGTAACCCAAACTATCCAATTTTCTTTTTATATGACTACCCCAACTCTTATTGTTTCCCATCAAAGTTATACAATGCTCTCTAAAGTTTATAAATATAGTACATAATTTCCTCATGGCTTATGACGTCATAGTTGCACGTCATTACTGCCATGTATACGGTGTCGTCATAGGTCATGGGAACTAAAATTTAAATATTCAGTGGTTTATGATGTGTGAGTTTCAAAATTTATAGATCTGAACTTATAAGTCAAATGTTTGTGATCTGTTTATTGATGTACATAGATCTACTATGCCAATTTATTTTCTTAATTGTGTTATGTTTTCTTACTTGTGTTAGATCTATATATATTCAAGTGAAAATTTATGTAGATCCCTTCAGTGCAATAATATCGTACCCGCGAATAACTTAACTCGCGGATGCGTTGGTGTTGCGCCGAATTGTTGGTCTAAGATTGTACTCACGAATTAATAGCCTATCATATCTATGTTACAAAACCTCAGTTTGGATAGAAAATGACGTGGAAGGCTCCAAATGGATCTATCCACATCATGTTCAGTCTTAAATGAGAAACTACTTTCGAAGTCACCATTGACAGTTTGGAACCAGCTGTGGCGCTAAGTAACCGTGCGTCTCATCTGGAAATAAACTGTCCCTACAGATGTATAAATCTATTTTTATCTATTTCGCAACTTACAAAACTTACAACCATTGCCGCGAACGGCGGTTTAATTGGAAATTTCATTGTAGCTCTCCCACCTGAGCCTGTAGCTAATATCTTTAAAAGACTTAATTGTTAAAGTTCTCTTTTAATACCTGTTTAGTTTGTATTACACCTTCAATTAACCTCGTGTATTCATGTGAAAACATGTACTGAGCGAAATAAAGAATTTGAATTTGAATTTTTGAAAAGGATTTAATTGAAATATAATAGACCGATGTTGTTCAATCAAACAATTAAATCCTAGCGATGTACGAGTTTGTGTCATTTACAAACACTATACATGTGTAAAGTAAACATTGTAGATCCTGATCAGAGGGCTCTATAAGACCTTATGGATAGTGTATGCAATATTTGTTGATCTACAATATCAAGAGTCCAAACTCGACCAGATTATATTGCAAAACGGATGTGTCCGTTTGAAGTTTAAGGTGTGAGTGAGTTAATGCAAACCATACAATGATGTCATTAAATTTTACAACAGCGCAAATGACCCGTGTCATTGAACAACCATACTTTTTGCATAACAAATAGTAAAGACCTGCAGTATCGTACCGGGCTCTATACTGTTATTTACCCTAACCTGAATTTGTGAAACATTGTAGACGTTAATGAAATATTGATGCCGGTATTTTTGGTCTACACTGCTTTGCAATTCAATGCGTCCGTTTTCTCACATTGCGGGTTAAACCTTTTCGGACTGATTTTATTAAATGTTTGAAGAATATCGTAAATAAAAGGTAAAATGTGGTTAAAATGGTGAAAATGTTGTTTCAAAATACATGCGTTTATGCTGAAACCCTTATGTCAGTTGCAAACAGTTTGGAACCAGATCAGATGTAACCGGGCATCTGACCAGGTCCTATGCTGCTATATGCCACTCAAATAACAACCATTTAAAGAATTTCCCAAAAACTATCGTCATTATGAACATGTCAATGTTAATTGCGTTTACGTTTTTTTCGTTTAAACGGGAAAAAATAACTCGACGACAGTGATCATGCAATTTGACCAAAGGCTGATCCAGGACAATTTGGGTTGGAAGAACACGAGTTAAAAAGTACATACAATTGTTCCAAATAGATACTTGAGATCTGCTGCTAATTTACAATATCCCTAGAAATTCGAAATTAACAAACCTGTTTGATTTTAAATATTTAATTTCATATGCCCATAACAGCTGTTATGCGAACTGTGAAACAAGTACAACATTATTACATTTCTTGCTAAGATAATCAAGTTGGAGAGTAACTTGACAGATAATCAAGATCCAAAATATTGAGACCACTTTTATCTATTCTGTTGAGGTTTAAAAAGCAGCATAGTAGACCCCAATAGTATAACTACTTACTTGTGTTACATGTAATTTCTAGGTGTTTAAAGCAGGTGGTTGCATAAAGCAATGTGAAAGTAAAATAAAAAATGTGCTTCAGAAGCTTTCTGTTTTGTTTTCAGCTTGATTTAAGCTGTAACCTGTCTTTCATACAATCAATTGGCCTTAGTTTAGTGGTCGTTTAGGGGCTTTCTAATTGAAAAAATGACATTTTTTAAACTGACTTTCCCGCTCGAACGGAATAATGCAATATGGAACATTGCAACTTGATCAAATTCAAACAGCATATTTGAGTGGTAAAAAGTTTGGCAAATAGTTTGGAGCCTGATCAGACGCTGGGTTACCCGGCGTTTGATCTATCTTCAAACTGTCTGTAATCATTGTACGGTATTTTTGCACAAACACGTGTATTAGGAACTAACAACTTCTTGTCCACAGGTATAAAAGACAATAATAGAACTCAAATACTAAACTGAATTATTAATTATCGCATAACTTTTGGTCTGGGAGTGGCATGAAGCCATTTTATAAATATCGTATTCCACCAGTGAAATATTGTTTTTTGGGCTCCGGCCAAACCTGGTCGTCCACAAGCGCTGCATGTGTTTGACATTGTTATGTGATAAAAAGAATATCACATTCGTGCTCATTACCGATCATTTTGAATATACCCATTGACAAGGTTCGCGTCATATTATTTTAGTCAACGCATATATTAAATATGATAAATAATGAGCTCTTATGTAAGATCCTCTATCTCTTAGACAATGAAACTTGTCAGTATACTGGTCTCTCAAAAACCGGGACACTAAACCAGGTCAGTAACTCTTAGTTGTGGAACTTGTTTGTCAGCAAAACTATACTTGCATCCCAAAACCCGGGACACTAAACCAGGTCGGTAACTGTTAGTTGTGAAAATTGTTTTTCAGTAAAATTATACTTGCCTTCTAGAATAGAGATCCCCTGCTCTGTAGCTATTAATATTCTGTCACCTACAATGTAAAATATCATGTACTATCATTAAAGTTAATATTAGTTTTGTTTCTATTTAACATACATGACAAATTAATCATAGAATCGTTTCATTAATACCTATTCGACAAAATATCTTTGAAAACGGTAAATTACTATTATCAGTTTGAAAATGATTTATATTGATGGAATCGTAAAGAAGAACGAAAGTAGAGCAGAAAAGCTCCTATATCAGCTTTTTGCTTAACCCATTTGTGCTAACGCTATCGTATTTGGAACATGCGCAAACAGTATAGACTTCCATCAGAGTTTACACTGTTTGTTGATATGAATTTCAATATAAAACTAAATGAAAAATGAAAAAACTCTTCACGAGCCTATACATAGGTAGGTGTAGTTCTGTTAAAACATCATTAATCATCATCGCCATCAGCAGCTGCAGCAGCATTACATTGTATCAACAACACAACAACATCACCAACAGCAATTTTTTAAACTAAGTGTTTTTCTTTAGATTTAATAATCATTTGATGTCTGTTTTAAAGAAAGCTTGCATTTACAATAAACGTTTTCATCATTTGACAAACGTATTTATTTTAATAAAATAGTTGGGTTCCTCGGAACACGTGTGTCACCTGCCAGCAACCATCAGTCGAACAAGAGTTTAAGTTAAAATGACATTTCGTTATAGCAGAAATAATCTACTGCAAAAGAAAGTGTAGAAAAGGGGAATAAATCTCATGGTATTGATGCAAGACACTTCAACTCATCAAATTATTTCAGGAAATGAAATTTTATCTGGAAAGCATGATTAGAACAGAAGTTATATGCTGAAAAAAGAAAATATGGAAAAGAGGAATAACCCTCACAGTATTGCTGCAAGAGTTATCAACCTTAGACAAGACAATTCACTCATCAATCTTTTCCCATAAAAGAAATTTCATTTCAATATCTTCAGGTAAACAGAAGAAATCTGCATGAAAAGAAAATGTTGAAAAGGGGAATAACTCTCACAATATTGATACAGGAGTTATGACCCTTGTATAACACGCATTCACATATCAATCTCGTTCCATAAATGAAGTGTCATCTTAAAAGCTTCAGCAGAACCGGAGTTATGAGGCCGGACACAAAAAACGTGACGGACAGAGGGACAGGCAGACAGACGAACGGACGGACAGACATACGCCGGGAAAGTGACCCCTAAGTGCCAACTCTGCCTACAGCAGGTGACACAAAAATCATACAAGGACGAGTTGCAGACTCTAAGCAGAAGGCTGGAGAATGGTCGGTTTAGTATAAACATATTTATTTCAGAAAATGTACAGTATACATACACTATACAATATTAGTTATACAGTTTCTTCACAGTGTACATGAGAATTTCTTCCCGGCTGAGGTAAATCATGTTACCCGAGCCGTTAGGCGAGGGTTACATGATTTTACCAGCCGGGAAGAAATCCTCATGTACACTGTGAAGAAACTGTGTAATAATGCAACTGTTGAAAGATCCAAACACCGATTGGTTCTTAGCCGAAATGGACTTAAAACGGAGGATGCACGATTGAATGCACTCAATCCTGTCGAGCAATCGGCCATCTTATTAGTTATACAGTTTCTTCACAGTGTACATGAGGATTTATTCCCGGCTGAGTCTTGATTTGCAGAAAGTTTGACGTCTAAGTATGCCCATTTTTCTTTTGAATAACAACCATCAGACGTGACGACATGACGTCATTTACGCCCAACGTTATCTGCTTTGGCGCGATTTTGTTATAGTTTATTATGATCGCTGTACACGACAATTTCCGAAATATTTCGTTTGAACAGTGAACACTTTGCAGTATAATAAATTCGTTACACAGTTTCTTCACAGTGTACATGAGGATTTCTTCCCGGCTGGTAAAATCATGTAACCCTCGCCTAACGGCTCGGGTAACATGATTTACCTCAGCCGGGAAGAAATTCTCATGTACACTGTGAAGAAACTGTATAACTAATAATGTCTAGGGCTCGTTGACCAATGAAAAGTAAGGAATTTACTTTGCAGTATAATAATATATTTATTATAGGATTAGAACGAAAGCTATTCAAGCTGCCCTCTGTCATTAAGATCACAAATGAGTATTCTATTCACTGAAATTATCAATGGAGAAATGATCATGAACAGAGGCCATAATTCTATCACGTTTAAACGAAACTTTAAACTCAAATGCAATGCAGTACATTGCAGAAAATTACAGGTTATTTTGAAACGTTAATGATCGATTAAAATATGAGTGACAATCAGTTTGGAGCCTGATCAGACACCGAGTTACTCTACGTCTTATCAGGCTTTTAGATGTTGGAAATCGACACAAGTAATGTCACACAAACACGTTCAATTGGAAATAATAGTGTGTGTCCCACTGGCAATAGTGTTTACAGTACCTACCCCAGGAATCTGCTGTCGATACCTGAAGAACAATGTCCCCAAAACACTGCTGGGGCTCCCATGGCTGTGAATATAAACGCCAAAGGTAAAACATTTAAAGAAAATAAGGGAACATGTGTTAATGATGCCTTGATAATCTAAATGGCAAACGCGAGTAAGCTTATTCTGCAACAAATTTGGTCACTCGGAAATGTTCTTGAACTCTGCAAGTACAGCAACATTTCAAATCTGACCAATCAAATCGTTGAAAACGATTCAGACTCAACCCAAAAGCTTTATAACTTTGGACCATGCTTTATTTATAGACATGTATGTTGCATAGTTCAAAAGGTGGGTTTTTTGCTTAACGGCAACGTTATTAATTTAAATGGTCTGAAACTGTTCATATACTTTCACATGGTTTAATGTAATTGACATCGAAATATGCAATTTACAAGATTTCAAACTACTCTTAAAATTCACTGAAATGACAATGAAGTTGTAAAATCAAACATTTTAAATTTTAATTTGACAAATTAAATGACTGTTAAAACATAAAAACGTTATGACAGTGAAAGAGTCAGTGCAGGACAAAGGTAAAGTGTGGGGCTAAATAGTTATTTCAAACAAACGTTTTTGCACTTAAATCTGATGTCAATTGCAAAATATTTGCAGCCAGAGCAGATGCCATATGTATTAGTTATAGTTCATTTTTTGAAAATTATGCAATATAACCTGGAGCGACCGTAGGGAGCGAACAGGTTATGTTGTATAATTTTCAAACAAATGAACTATAACTGATTTACCGTTTGCCTCAAATAGTGCACGTTGGCTAGTGTATGGCAGTTACCGTTCAACCTACTTTACCTATACTAAGTTATCGCTCAACCCAAATTACCGCTCGACCTAGTTTGTCAGCCAATGAAAGGGCGATGGGCGGTGCTTTGTATTTTCGGAAGCCGGCGAGTTCACTTTTACATATGACGTCACACGAAAAAACTAGAAAATCGACCGGGAACCCTGTACGCGTGTAGAGCTCGCTGTAAGCATTTCCAATTAGAAACAAAACCGAGCATGAGCTAGCGTGTCACCCAAATGGAATTTAAAAATAGATTCAATTGAAGACGATTTTTATTTGTGTTCCGACAGTAAAGTGTTGAAAACTGGCGTGAAAGAGCTGCTGTGGACTGGCGTGACATGAAAATGCTTCATCAATTGATTTGCTAAAAAATATCAAGCATTAAGCAGCACCTGATCAACCAAGATTCGAGTCCTTTCTTCATTCATGCACTAATGGAGCCAAGCAATAATTGTTTTAAATTCAGTTTAGAAAACCCCCCACAAATTATAGGGTTAAAACATCCTAAGTCAAGAGCATTCTTGGTTTTTAATGACATTCATCTGGACTGTGTTATTAAGTGCATTATACTATTAATGACAAAAATGCCAATGGTACCGAAGGGGTTGACGACGGATGGTTGTTTAACGCAAGAATTAAACGCTTATAGGAGCCTCTGTATTGCTTGCCTTATGAATTGATAAGAAGCAGCCGTATTTTAGTACAATACTGAAAATAAGCACATTTCTTTCGAGACGTTTTACAGTCAAATATTTGTAAAACGATTACACAAAAGAAGACAATACCCACAGGTCGACTGCTTAACCCTCTCAACCCAACACGTATACAATGAACAATTCGAGTCTAGGCCATTTTGTAATAGG
The DNA here is from genome assembly GCA_922989275.2 of Gari tellinella. NCBI lineage: Eukaryota > Metazoa > Mollusca > Bivalvia > Cardiida > Psammobiidae > Gari > Gari tellinella. Next base: position 59,511,124 of record OV277865.1, read on the forward strand.
AGATCTACGATGTGGTTCTACAATGTTTGCAGTGGACAAGTGTAACGGGTACATTTTAAATGACGAGTGTACTCGTCACCTAGGGTTCAATGAGTTAATGCAGGACATGATTAATGCGTTCATATTAATTTCATTATGCACTAACTATAGTCTCCTGTCTACAGAAATATTTGATTTATTCGGGCCTCTTCATTGAAAGGCCGCAGTACATAGGTTATACTGTAATTCGCAGCTGAGCGGTTGCTGTATGACGTAATGATGCGCTACGCTCCTCCTTAGCACGCGGTGTCCTTGACCGGTTCATGACTTGTTTATTTCTCTGCCATACCCAAGTACAAAATTGAACGAATATGCGATATATTTTTTCATTTCTCGCTGAAATGGAGCCCTACCATTGGCTGATAATCTAGGGCAAACGGTAAAACTCAGTATCTTGTCACGCTCCGAACTATTTAAGACACATGTTAACATAAAACTGTCATTATCTTTTTAAAAAACTTTCATTTTCTTTTTCTTAACGTTTTGATATAACACAGAGAGGATTGACGTATGTTTCACTGTATATTTAGCTGATAAGTAAATACGAAAGACTCAAGCAGGAAACGCAACACAAACAATACACCCACCTCTCGAGCAGAACACACACTAAGTCATACCGTAACACACACACACACACACACACACACACACGCACGCACGCACGCACGCACGCACGCACGCACGCACGCACGCACGCACGCACGCACGCACGCACGCACGCACGCACACACATACACACATACACACACGCGCGCTTTAATACCATTCCTTCATCTACACACTAAATAGAAAACAACACGCAAGACAAACATAAAGCAAAGTGAATATAGGAGCCCGCCTTGATACGGTCAGTAACAATCAACATTTAATTATAAATTAACCATCAATAACCACTGGGTGGTTAAACCTGGATTTAGGGGCGCCCAACCTCACTCTTATCTCCTATATTCACCTATAAAGACGAACAGTGTACATAAAATATAAACCCTGTTTCACAACCTTACAACCAAATAGACCGCCAACATAGTAAGTAAATACATGTAAAACATCTAACAAAAATTCTATGACAAAAAGATTATTAGTAACACGGGAACGATTTAAACATTTAAGCCCGTGTTAAAAATAACCCACTATGGCAACGGTCAAATTGTACTCAAGCAACAAGTCCGTAGTGACGAGTAACTGTAAGACAAGGATGGGTTCAGGGTACGACAGAGAAGGAAAGAAAAAACAAAGCACGAAAATCCGACATAACTCTCCCGGTTAAGGACGGCTTTAGAGATACATCATCATGTAGTGCTAAGCCCTGTCTGTCGTCGCACAACCAAAGAGTAAAGCATAGTTATCAATTGTAAATTGATCGATAACCAAACGTGAAGTGCGCAGCAATTTAGTTGGATCATAATCTTTTTTGAGAAAAGATCTAATACGTTACACAAACAGGTTTTGAAAATGCATATGTCCAAGAATCTTACGAAGTCTGTCAATTACATCACCATAAAACTCCGGATGTGAAATACCTTGCCGCAGAAAAGACTTTAAGTTACATTTATACTTTTATCGTTTTAACGTTTATGAGAGGAAGATTTCTATAAAAGAATTTAGAAAATGTTTTACGAAGTTTATGAAATCTGAGTCTACCATGGTTTCCATACCTGAGACCTCAGATACCCAGTGGTCACAAGGCTGGTAGGGGCGTCACCTTTCAGGATTGTTTTCACCTTTAGGGCCTGAATAATAATAATAATAATAACATGGATAGTTTATTTGTTTTGGTGAAGGTTTAACTGTGTGGTGTTATTCATTTCATTTTTAGTCTTAAACTTTTCAAATTCACACACATATAGTAGAAAGCATTACCTGGTAGCTTTCGTCCGAGTGCTTCGGACTTCGTCAGCCAACTGAATTTACTTCTCATTGGGGATTAACACCGCTCGAGGTTTGGACGGGGGTAAAGGAAGCAGTATACATCAGGGGCCCGTTTTACTAAACTACTTACGCAACTTTTTTGCGTAAGTCAAAATCGTTTTACTCTTATTTTTCGATTATAAACGTTTGCAAACAGCAAATAGCCAGATCAGAGGACGCGCTTTAAACGCGTCCTCTGATCTGGCTATTTGTTGTTTGTAGCAAGTGATAATAAAAAATATATATTAAAATTTAAAATTTTGACTTACGCAAAATTTTTGCGTAAGTAGTTTAGTAAAACGGGCCCCTGGGCACACAAACCGGCGCTCAACAGGGACGGGGGCCGATACAACCTCCCGCACATCTGGGACTCGACATTAACATCGCTCACGAAGGCCTCGAGCGGTGTTAATCTCCAATGAGAAGTCAATTCAGTTGGCTGACGAAGTCCGAAGTACTCGGACGAAAGCTACCAGGTAATGCTTTCTACTATATGTGTGTGAAATTGAAAAGTTTAAGACTAAAAATGAAACATGGATAGTTGTGTCGGTTTTATTTTAAGCTAAATGTAGTATATTCAGAAGCATTATTTCTCATTCAACATTGAAGCTTTAAACCTATGTTTCCTATTGCTTTGTGTCTCTCTAAAATAATTAAATTTTAACCATTTCAAACAAGAACAGTAGAAGGATGAATTAGTGAAGCATGTTTTAGTAAACCCCTCTAATACGACATCTAAAATAGAAGACACTTGTATTGTAGACAGGTGTTAGCTTAAAGCAAGGTGAAAGTAAAGCAGAAAGCTCAAAAAGGAGGTTTCTGCTTTAATTTAACATTGCTTCAAGCAGTCACCTGCCTTAATTATCAAAACTAGTATATAACAAGGCTTTAGGTTATTACGAGTTTGACTTGAGTCTGAGATTGTTCTCAAGAATATGATTGACCAGATTTTAGCTTTTGCTAGCAAAAGCTCATATATGACCAATCCAATCGTTGAGAACAATCTAAGTCTCAACTCAAGTTCTTCATTACTTTGAACCCTGGTCGGATCAAAAGGGGATCTTTTGTACATGGTAATCCTTTACTAAGGACGAGTCGTATCTTGCGACGTTCGTTACCTGGCCTATTCGCAAGAACTCTGCTCGCCGGGTGTCCTCTTTGCGCCGAGTGGTGTTTGAATCCTGTATCACATCACTGAAAGCCCGTCTGTTTAACATGTTATGCTGTAAATAAATGGTTTAAAGAAGATGACACCAAGGCAGAGAAAGGTAACATGTGCTAATAACATCGTTTCAGTCGTTGAATGCCAAGTAAAGTCGTCTGCAGCAATTATCGTCCAGCACTTTTCTAAATTTAGAATTTTTTTTAAACAATGTTTTCAATGAAATTTGCAAACATTGTTCAATGTGAATGTCAAACAGTTTTGATACTGATGGGATGCCGTGTTTAGCGGTGTGCCATCTGGATCCAATCTGTTTGCAAAGATAATAATCATTTCATCGCTTGCGTGCAAAGAGTTGAATAATACATGTATGGACTATACTGAGGTCGTCTAGGGAAATTCTCAGAGCAGTGTAAGTTATACGTTCCTGTTAAAAAAACGGACGAAAACATGCACGGATAAAATGAAACATATTCTAAACCCCTTCACTGGCTTACCCAGAGTAGCAATGCTTATTTGCAAACAGTTTCGATCTTGATCAACTGCCACGTAATCCGGATTAGAATTCAAATTGTTTGATACCTGTTACGATTTTACTTTGGTCATTTTCCCTCAATCTAAACATGAGAACTAAAAGCATACGACACTTGTTAACTAGTTGATGTCATGGCAGTGAACAGAGTTAACGAGTTTGATGATTATTATATAGCTGTGTAACCAACTCGGGCGTCAACAATGGCATTCCACCACAATTATTGAGGTTCAAACACGAGTACGTGTGTACATCCCTTTCTATATCACATGTAACCCTCGGGCGTCAACAATGGCATTCCACCACAATTATTGAGGTTCAAACACGAGTACGTGTGTACATCCCTTTCTATATCACATGTAACCCTCGGGCGTCAACAATGGCATTCCACCACAATTATTGAGGTTCAAACACGAATATGTGTGTACATCCCTTTCTATATCATATGTAACCCTCGGGCGTCAACAATGGCATTCCACCACAATTATTGAGGTTCAAACACGAGTACGTGTGTACATCCCTTTCTATATCACATTTAACCCTCGGGCGTCAACAATTGCATTCCACCACAATCACGAGTACGTGTGTACATCCCTTTCTATATCACATGTAACCCTCGAGCGTCAACAATGGCATTCCACCACAATTATTGAGGTTCAAATACGAGTACGTGTACATCCCTTTCTATATCACATGTAACCCTCGGGCGTCAACAATGGCATTCCACCACAATCACGAGTACGTGTGTACATCCCTTTCTATATCACATGTAACCCTCGAGCGTCAACAATGGCATTCCACCACAATTATTGAGGTTCAAACACGAGTACGTGTGTACATCCCTTTCTATATCACATGTAACCCTCGGGCGTCAACAATGGCATTCCACCACAATCACGAGTACGTGTGTACATCCCTTTCTATATCACATGTAACCCTCGGGCGTCAACAATGGCATTCCACCACAATTATTGAGGTTCAAACACGAATATGTGTGTACATCCCTTTCTATATCATATGTAACCCTCGGGCGTCAACAATGGCATTCCACCACAATTATTGAGGTTCAAACACGAGTACGTGTGTACATCCCTTTCTATATCACATGTAACCCTCGGGCGTCAACAATGGCATTCCACCACAATCACGAGTACGTGTGTACATCCCTTTCTATATCACATGTAACCCTCGAGCGTCAACAATGGCATTCCACCACAATTATTGAGGTTCAAATACGAGTACGTGTACATCCCTTTCTATATCACATGTAACCCTCGGGCGTCAACAATGGCATTCCACCACAATCACGAGTACGTGTGTACATCCCTTTCTATATCACATGTAACCCTCGAGCGTCAACAATGGCATTCCACCACAATTATTGAGGTTCAAACACGAGTACGTGTGTACATCCCTTTCTATATCACATGTAACCCTCGGGCGTCAACAATGGCATTCCACCACAATCACGAGTACGTGTGTACATCCCTTTCTATATCACATGTAACCCTCGGGCGTCAACAATGGCATTCCACCACAATCACGAGTACGTGTGTACATCCCTTTCTATATCACATGTAACCCTCGGGCGTCAACAATGGCATTCCACCACAATCACGAGTACGTGTGTACATCCCTTTCTATATCACATGTAACCCTCGGGCGTCAACAATGGCATTCCACCACAATCACGAGTACGTGTGTACATCCCTTTCTATATCACATGTAACCCTCGGGCGTCAACAATGGCATTCCACCACAATCACGAGTACGTGTGTACATCCCTTTCTATATCACATGTAACCCTCGGGCGTCAACAATGGCATTCCACCACAATCACGAGTACGTGTGTACATCCCTTTCTATATCACATGTAACCCTCGGGCGTCAACAATGGCATTCCACCACAATCACGAGTACGTGTGTACATCCCTTTCTATATCACATGTAACCCTCGGGCGTCAACAATGGCATTCCACCACAATCACGAGTACGTGTGTACATCCCTTTCTATATCACATGTAACCCTCGGGCGTCAACAATGGCATTCCACCACAATCACGAGTACGTGTGTACATCCCTTTCTATATCACATGTAACCCTCGGGCGTCAACAATGGCATTCCACCACAATCACGAGTACGTGTGTACATCCCTTTCTATATCACATGTAACCCTCGGGCGTCAACAATGGCATTCCACCACAATCACGAGTACGTGTGTACATCCCTTTCTATATCACATGTAACCCTCGGGCGTCAACAATGGCATTCCACCACAATCACGAGTACGTGTGTACATCCCTTTCTATATCACATGTAACCCTCGGGCGTCAACAATGGCATTCCACCACAATCACGAGTACGTGTGTACATCCCTTTCTATATCACATGTAACCCTCGGGCGTCAACAATGGCATTCCACCACAATCACGAGTACGTGTGTACATCCCTTTCTATATCACATGTAACCCTCGAGCGTCAACAATGGCATTCCACCACAATCACGAGTACGTGTGTACATCCCTTTCTATATCACATGTAACCCTCGGGCGTCAACAATGGCATTCCACCACAATCACGAGTACGTGTGTACATCCCTTTCTATATCACATGTAACCCTCGGGCGTCAACAATGGCATTCCACCACAATCACGAGTACGTGTGTACATCCCTTTCTATATCACATGTAACCTGAACCCTTTCACTGCTTAAATGTATTCTTTAATGTCTCAAATTTATATTCAAGACTTTCGACGGAAGAATGTTGAAATTAATGTCAAACAGTTTGGAGCTTGGTCATATCCAGACTGTTGGCAAGTTCAAAATAAACTGGCAGGGATAAGGCAATTGAGAGGTTACATATGAAACCACATACATGTAGCTTTCGTCTCTGAAAAGTGTCGACTACAGCATGTGTCAGAGTTGATTTATATGCCACTGTTTAGGAAATGCTACCAAAGTAATTGACAGATCGGCTTTAGATGTGACATCGAGTTACTTAGTTTTTATCCAAGTTTTCGTTTCATCGGTAGTTCATATTAAAATGTTTCAAGTTAATGATAGAAGTATGGAAGATAACTCACCTCTGGCATGTAGTCCAGATATAAATTCTTGAGCAACATCTCCAAAGTTCTCTCCCTTTTCTGAGCGAAGACTGGATTGTTGACGGCCGCCTTCTCCCCGTTAATCACTAAAGACAATAAAGGAATACATTGAATATGGCTGCGCATATATGACATCATACATAACAGTAATATTAATGCATTTCATGCGTTCTTTGCCTGAACAAAATTTAATTCCACATATGTGGCCCGTAGAATCTGAGCCAAGATATCGCAGAATGGAACTGTTTTCTTCTTGCTCACAAATGATTCAATTAAGACGGATAGAAACCTCGAAGAGTATGTGCTTGCTTTACAATACAGCATTACTTTCTGCATTACTATTGTCCTGCAATAAACCGCCACTTGTCAAACGACTGCAATTCGACTTCTTTCAAATAACAGCTAAATCGGGAACCTTCTTAATCCGGAAACCTTCCGTGCTTTTACACTCTTGTTGATCGAGATATTTTAGTGTTTTTACATATAATCGTTTTAGTGTGACGTTTGTCGGCGCCATATGACCATTTCATGTGTCGCGGTGCCGTAAAACCCAACTCAATCAAATAATCCGGAAACCTCTTTACCCTTTCATAATCTACTCTATCGCGAGGTTTTTACCTCTTCGCCGCCATTTTTGCGTCTGTTTAAATATTGCTGTCTGCAATATCGGTTCAAAGTTAGATTTAAGGCAGTATAACTGACGTAAGTTCAAAACAAGTAGCAAACAGTTTTCAACCTGATCAGACGCTGCGTTACGCGGTGTCTGATCAGAGTCAAAACTGTTTGCAAATGCGCTTTATGACGTCATCGGGAGTTAAAGTGTTAAGGACATGGTTTGCCCGATCTTGAACAGTTCGGTATTAGAGATGTATACGCGCAGGTCGGACGTCGGACTGCGACTGCGTACCTCGACTTTCAAGCAGGGCCCGTCTCAAAGAGGTTTTGAAAGCCTAAAACCTGCATTATTGCGGCAAATACCTATCCATATTTCAACGTTATATTATAGCTGTTGAATTTTAAAGCGTCTAATGGAATTAAAGCATATCGTTCGATCTCTTCCCTTTGGACCTATACTCTCATGGTAAATAATCAGAATAGAAAGATGAAGAAACGCAAGAGTTTAAGCAGACACCATTTTATAACAGGCTAAAGGTCAAGCTCATGGACGATATGTAACGGTATTCTCCCTGAACCCTATACAATAGTAATGTTAATCCTTTCTAGTTGAAGAAACTTGCCACTATGAGTGTGAAACAATTTTAGTCGTTACTAGACGAATGGCTTGTCGGCGTCATATCTGGACCCAAACTTATGTTCTTGAAAAATTTCAGCCAATTCGATATTTGCGCGAGACTTATAAACTTTTCTATGCCAAATTCAACCCGTCGCATTTTAACCTTTTCTCGGAGACATAATAACGTCTGCTAAATTTGTCGTCTGTAATGTCGGTAAAAAGCTATACATAGCTTATGTTACATGTTAAAAACTGTTCCGACAATAGATAAATATTGATTTGATTTGATTTGATTTGATTTGATTTGAATGTTATGGAAATTTCAAACTTGTGAATTTTACTTGTACTTGTTACTCCGGAACAATCTATAATGAGTATGACTGTTATAGGTATACTGTCAGCTAGGGTAGTCCATTAAAGAGCAAACTTTCAACACCATAGACCGTAGGGTGTTCAGTTACCACTGTTTGCTGTTTAGGATAGCAGTTTTAGCCCCGTGTGCAGCGTGCAGAGTACAGTAGAGAAACGGTTATTTCCAAATAACCGCGTTTACGCTTAAACTATTATTTTTAATTGCAAACAGTTTGGAGCCAGATCAGACGCCTGCTCCAAACGTTTTGCCGTTCAGGTTAAAACTGGTAGTCAGAATTGTTAAAAAAAGTTGTCATTTTCTATATTTCATTACAATGCGTTTGCGTTTGAACGGAAGAATAACGTTTTCTCCAAAGTGTGTCAGATCGGTAGCCAACATGAAGCAATAGAAATTGCTTCCTTATCTATCTATGTTTTACTTTGATTTCCATTTTCTTCAAAATGCCTCAGAATTAACGTATGTATGATCGAAACAATCCAGCTAAAGAAAGTAATTTCTTTTTCAAATTAGGTGCGGGCGTTTCGGAAGGATACCTTTACAGGGTCTCCACGCATATTTCATTCTTAACCTTTAGCCTGTTGTGAAATAATGTCTGCTTAAACGCCTGCGTTTATTCATCTTTCTATCCTGATTATGTGCAATGAGAGTCGTGGTCCGACGAGAAGAGTTCTAACGATATGCTTTAACACCATTTAATGTTTTAAAATTCAACAGCTATACTGTAGCGGTCAAATATGGATAGGCATTGATTGCCGCAATAATGCAGGTTTTAGGCTTTCAAAACCTCTTTGAGACGGGCCCTGCTTGAAAGTCGAAGTCCGACAGTCGCAGTCTGCCTCCGAACTGCGCGTATACAACTCTAATATGAAGTTTACATGAACTGTATTTTGGCTTTTGAAAGTCTATTGAGGGCTACAAGGGAGAGTATGAGTAGCGGCTTGTCTGTACTTATAGTGATATACTCCTCTTGAAATGAAGACGTTATTATTATTATTTGTATTATTATTATCACGCTCCTTGATTGTATTTACCGTCTCATGTATTCCTCTGCATTCCATTAACTCGCTTAATTAATTTTCCATGGATCGATACGCGTTCCCTCATCAACGTGTAGTTAACTGATTAATGACTTCTTAAACACACACAGGTCGAATATAATTTGACAAAGAAGGTCTACTTACAGATGGAAATAGGTTATCCTTTTTCGATAATATTGGAAATTTTTATTTCAATTTAGTTACAAGGCGTCTGGTCTGGCTCCAAACTGATTTCAACAGACTAAATATCAACTTCAGTATCTCGAATTCGTATAAGTCGAACTTATTGATTATTCTAAATTTGAAATTCACTATTTCGAAATCGCCTACGTCAGACAACCCCGTTTAGCAACGTCTTGACATATATATTCCACTTAATACAGTTCTAGGTAATGAAAAGTGCATCGATCGGATGGCGTTGTTTACAAAACATTGTGTATGTAAACAAAGAAAAATAACGATAAATACAACTGACTGTATGGTGTAGTGGATAAACATGCTGCCTAGTAGTACTTATTACTAGTTACTTTTGAGGGTCGTGAGTTCGAACCTAGAGAGCACCACTATTCTTTTTTTTTTTTTTTTTATATATATAACACCGATATGCGCTGAAATAAAATAAAAATGGAAAGAATGAGTAAGTGAAGTGATCTCACAGATAATATACTTGTCTTTTTAGTAATTTCAAAGATGTGTTTTGACCCTATTACTGCACGATGTGAAAATGCAACGATAATGAAAAACAGACTCAAAAATATAAGTAACGAATCTATGAGGATAAAAATCTGTGGGAAGTGAAACAGAACGTCTTTATTTTGAAATTGATAACAAAAAAACCCCACCGAATGAGGGATTCGAACTCGAGACATTTGCGTGAAAGTCTAACAGCATAACCACTACGCCAATACAGCATATGCTAGTATGGTTGTCAAACTTGTACATATCGGTAATTTGGCTAATTGGCCATCCAATCGTTGTTCTACTGTAGATCTAAGTCACGTCACATGTGTTATTGTCAACAATGGTTGTGATTGACCGTCTTTTATTACATCAAAAATGCACATTGGAAGTATCCATTTGTTTACAAAAATGCAATAATTGTCGCCTGCTACTGTCCTTAAAAACAATTTTATAAATTTCTTTTTCATAACATTGTCATAGTGTCAAACTGTTTGGAGCCTGGTGAGTCTCACTAGGGTCCAAACTGTCTTCAATGGTTATCAAGGGGCCGAAGCGTTATAGAGCAACCGTATTCATGAGTCAACCCCCGAACACTAGGTTAGTTTTAAATGGCCGTAATCTCGGAGGGAATATCGTACATTTTACGAGGAGAAATTCTCTGAAGTCATCTGAGGAACAGAATAATGGCGGCGACGGCAAGGGCGGTCCAAATAATGGCACATTTTCTTGGGAGAACACGTTCAACCTGAAACATAAATGTCATGTAAAATCACTAACCATTTCACTAACACTTTAATAGTCCCTTCTAATACTGTTATCGACATACTGAGTTAATGTTATTTGTAAAGCATACCGTATGACATACGCTTTACGCGGCGTCCTACCAGGGCCTGCATTATATGCTATTTTATATGGAATATTATGCATTATTGTAAAACACTGCACTATTTAGAACATTATTGTACATCTGTACAAATATTACAATTAGCACCGGAGAAACATGAACATCTCTTCAACACTAACACAAACTATATGAGAAAATGCGCCATTTCATGCCTCCTAAAACTTCTACACTGAGAAAAATAGTCCCTGGCTAGGAAATCCTGTACACGAAACACAGAAGGCACTTCCGCTACCTTTCCAGATGGAGACTTAAAGCAGATTGAAAGTAAAGCAGAATGTTGCTTCATGACCATTCTGCTTTTATTTCAATCTGCTTTTAGTGGACAGATCTTATCAAAACTATAACCACGCTATGGGGAGAGTTATCGGTAAATTAATACATGTATATGAAAAACAGATTTACACGAAAATACAGGTTTACATGAAAATGTAGATTGACATGAAAATAAAGATATACATGTACTTACCGATATGACATGGTGTCTGGATTGTATGTGACCAAAGCATATATATCTGTTTATTTGTTAAGAGAAAATACTCATCATAATCTTGCTGTTTTCAACCAAATTATCTTTTCCCAAGATAATGTCGTGGCTTGAGCTTCTTAGCAACTTAGACAGCAGTTGAAGACAGGACTAAATGCAGAGAAAGTGTCGTGAAGACAGCATAGATGTCCTACGGAAGATCAGTTTACGGGACACATGAAGAGAAGTGAAAGCCACTTGAGTCAATTTTGCAAACAGCTTGGATCCAGATCAGACGCCGATTAATGCTACACTGTTTGCATAGGAGAAGTTTACCCTTTACATGTATACTATTTGTATATGATGAGTATACATGTCGCAAGGTTCAATGAGTGAATGGTTGAAATCAGCATCACGTGCCTCGCTCCACGTACTATGTAAGGATACGAGTAAACCTGGTTTTCATCATACTGGGTTTAAATGAAGGGACACTGTTAGGATCTCCGTCCCAGTATATGATATTAACGATATCATTCCCTATGTGTCGTTTCCTTTCAACCTGAAATGATACAATGTTAGAAAGACGATTGAGTCTCGCTTACTCGAATAGTTTTGATAATTCGAAAACACTTATTATTCAAATTCGTTTTAACATTGTAATCGAACCTCCCGTACTTGTAACTTAAGACTACAATAACATCACTGCTAAAATCAAACTTCGTTTTAACAATGTAATATGTTTTCGACATAAATGTTTTTAAGTAAAGATTTGGTTTGAGTCTTAAAGACTTTTCTTCAGTCCATTGCTGGATTACCCCTCATTGTTCGCGATAGGCGTCAAAAAGCATGAATCACAAGCTTTCCCCGGGTATACCAATCTCAGTTGGTGTGAAATTACTGGTAACTAACCTCAAGTTGTCTAGAGAGGCCCTCACATACTCACACTCAATGTTTTTTTCAATGGGTTTTACTAACCAAACTTACAAATTTAAGGTACGGGCCTCACATGAAACGCTTGGATGAGTATATCCTTAGGCAAGATAGCCGTAGGGACGAAACTTGCACATGACTGCATGCTTTGATAGCTTGTTAGGTGTTCTGACCGAAAGGTCATCAGGAGATGTCTTTAAGTAAGGGTTAGTTCGATTTATCGAGAAACCATTTACAGAAACAATTTACAGTCATCAACAACTTTTCAGTAAAGAAGCATGGTATATTACTGCTCACTGCAACATACAACAGTGGAGAAGACGTTATTCTTCCCCGTTTAAACACAAACGAAATGCAAAAGCATTACAATAATTGTACACTGTAAACTAGTGGGACGCTGATTTCGTTCAAAAGCCGAACACAATACATTCAATGTTTCAACATATGTGTTCAACCCTAACCGTCCTAAATCTGCTGAATTTTACAAGATTGCACACCAAGTGATCATTTTTGAAAACTACAGTTTTCAAAAGTTGAACACCCGCGCTTATGGGTTTAGACCCTAGTGTTCATGGGATTTAATTTAATTCCTTTATAGTAGATTTTATTTCAGTTTGTCTGAATTTATTTGATAAAGCTTTAGTTTTACGTAAAAATCCGACGCGATAGGATGAGAACATTCAAAATTAGCGCCTCCTTTGTCAGACTAGAACACCTTATCAACGCGTGATGTTTTACAGATGTTCTAGCGAAATAGAAAAACACCAGTTTATGACTATTGAATCTCGTCACTATGATCTAATCAATATAATTTAAAAAACAAGTAGCCATGTTTCGTTGATGCGTCGCAAACGATTAGGATTTTGCTTAATGCGGAAATCATTCACTCACAAGGAGTACGCAGGAGAGCAAAATGTAGATATAATATCGAGGGCTTGGTGCAAAACTATTGTAACTCCTTCACAATTGTGAAGGAGTTACAATAGTTTTGCACCAAGTCCTCGATATATTGTCTGGTCTTACATGCTTGTTATATAAAAGCTTTCATCTTTGGCTGGGGAAAAGTTTTTATCTACAGAGCTGCAACCACAAAAGGAAGGAAGAAAGTGAGTTTAATGCACAAAGTGGAATTTTATAAGGAGGACGGTTTTGGCGATCTCGCTAACTCCAGGAATTTGGTAAGCAGACCTAGATATGTTATTCTGTGTTTAGTATATTTCAATTGCTCAATTTTCGTAGGATATGAAAAGTGGAGTTTAGCGTGACGTCTCAAACGTTTGGCTAAAACCCGAACCGAATATGCAGGCCGTTACAGAATGTCAAGCCGAAAGGCGATATTACCGATGTGACATTACCGATGTGTTTTGCTATGTTCTCTGCAACAACTTGGGTTTGGAGAATTATTCATATGTGACAGGCCTACCGTGAAAAACCTGAACACCTAATGTTCTACGTAGGAATTCATAGCTGAGCACATAAGGTTAAAGTAGACATTTGAAATCTGAACACATGGTGTTTTGTGTGTATTCTGTCTTTTAACACTTTTTCGCTGAACATGTTCTATGTGTGCAATATCTGTTGCATCCTTTTCAACGTGCCATGCGTTAATAAAATGGAAACTAGATGTGTTTATTAGTTGTTCATTTTAGGATCACTAAGTGTTCAAAATTGAACACTACCATTAAATCTTAAACACTTGCTGAACGCTTGTGTTAAACATTTGAACAGAAGGCCGCGTCATGACGCGTGTAACATCTGTTGCAAGTAGGTGTTTAAATAAATATTCTATGTTCGATCACTTGGGTTTACAGTGTAGTAAATTACAACTTTTTGACTATTCTAAATGTTGGTTTGAATCAGAATGGCAAACAGTTTGAGCCTGATCAGACGCCGAGTTACCCGACGTCTGATCTGGCCCCAAAATGTTTGCAATGGAAGCAATAGTTTTAGCGTTAACGCGTTTATCCGGAAAGAATAACGTCTTCTCCACTGTACCCGTATGGCTTGATCAAGTTTTATAAGTTTCTGCTGTAAGTTATCGCATGTCCTATTCAAACAATATGACGACAGGCCATGCACCGTTAAACTCGGCCCCTCGTTAGGGCTGAACATTGGAGAAATCTAAGAAAAAATAAATACAATGAACGTTTAGAAATACGAGCGTGCAATGTAACTTTCAACATTTTATGGAAATGCGCTCCTGTTCACTTTTGATCAAATGTCGAAGAAATAGAGGACTACTGATTTTTTCAATACATTGAAAAAATACAGTTATTCTATTTATTTAAGCTTTTAAACGATTTTTGGAACTAACTCATTTGTCAATTGAAAGCAAAAGTACATTTTTTACCCCGTGTGGATCCCCAACATTATATCGAACACCCTTTCCTGATAATTTGCCGTACATGCCGTATAATTTGACGTCACTGAATGATTGATTTGACGTCATCGGAATTACGTCATTGCTTCCGATCTTGGATCTGTTTTCTTCCGTTGAGTGGTTCGAGACAAATCGGGCTACCGGAATAAAACGATAAGACACGATTGACTACGATAATTGGGGAGTCCTACGGGGAAAACTAAAAAAAGAAGCACGTGTGACGATAATCCCACTGTTTGAAACAGTGAAATTATCAAGTGATAATCCACTGCTATATCCCAGTAAATAAATACGAAAGAAGACTCAAGCAGGAAACGCAACACAAACAATACACCCATCTCTAAAGCAGAACACACACACAGCCATACCATAACAAGCACACACACACACACACACACACACACACACACACACACACACACACACACACACACACACACACACACACACACACACACACACACACACACACACACACACACACACACACACACACACGCAATACCATTCCTTCATCTACACACTAAATAGAAAACAACACGCAAGACAAACATAAAGCTAAGTGAACATAGGAGCCCGCCTTGGTACGGTCAGTAGCAATCAATAATCAATTATAAATTAATTAATTATTAACAACCACTGGGGGGTTAAACCTGGGTTTAGGGGCGCCCAACCTCACACTTATCTCCTATATTCACCTATAAAGACGAACAGTGTACATAAAATATAAACCCTGTTCCACAACCTTACAATCAAAAAGACCGCCAGCACAGTAAGTAAATACATGTAAAACATCTAACAAAATTCTCTGACAGGATTATTAGTAACACGGGAAAGAATTAAACATTCAAGCCCGTGTTAAAAATAACCCACTATGGCAACGGTCAAATTGTACTCAAGCGAATAGTCTATAGTCACGAGTAACTGTAAGACATGGGAGGGTTTAGGGTACGACAGAGAGGGAGAGAAAAACCAAAGCACGAAAATCCGACATAACTCTCCCGGTTAAGGACGGCTTTAGAGATACATCATCATGTAGTGCTAAGCCCTGTCTGTCGTCGCACAACCAAAGAGGAAAGCATAGTTATCAATTGTAGATTGATCGATAACCAAACGTGAAGTGCGCAGCAATATAGTTGGATCATAATCTTTTTTGAGGAAAAATCTAATACGTTTCACAAATAGGTTTTGAAAATGCATATGTCCAAGAATCTTACGAAGTCTGTAAATCACATCACCATAAAACTCCGGATGTGAAATACCTTGCCGCAGAAAGACTTTAAGCTACATTTATACTTGTTAATGAGAGGAAGATTTCTATAAAAGAATTTAGAAAATGTTTTACGAAGTTTATGAAATCTGTACCCCTGTTTAAGAAGCTTTTCAGTAATAGTTTTATTACGAATGTGGAAGTCCTCAACAGAGGTACAAGCCCTAGCAAAACGAATAAGTTGTGAAATATAAACCCCGTAAGATGTAGAACGGGGAACATCGCCATCTAGATGAGGATAGTTTACAATACTAAAATCAAAATCATCTCGTTTATCGTAAATCTTAGGAGAAACAATACCGTTATTTATTAAAAGATCCAAATCTAAAAATGGTGCCGATAAATTTGACTCGTTTGTTTTATTAAGGCGTAATTCTTTTGGGTAAATAAAAGGAAACAACGTATCAAAAAATGGGTTGTCCATATTAAAAATATCATCTAGATAGCGCGATGTGTTGTTAAAGGCTTCGATCATATCTGCCTGTGTATCAGGTTTTAGACTTAGCATAAAGTCCCTCTCATAACAGTACAAAAATAGGTCTGCGACAAGGGGCGCACAGTTTGTACCCATAGGGATACCAATCACTTGGCGGTATATGGTACTCCCAAAACGTACATAAATATTATCCAGAAGAAATGATAGTGATTTACAGACATCGGTGCAAGTCCACATAGTGTAATGCTTAACCGTGTTAATCCGCTTAATCCGCCGAAAAGCATAAATAATATTGTTTCTGCCACTGCTGTTTAGTTATATCGAGATTTGTACAGCAACATCATCTATTGCTTCCACAGAACGGATGAGTTGGACTTTACGGCAACTTTACTGAACTTTCCTTATGTATCAATTACAGACGGGGAAGATCCATGCCAGGGGATTCCTTTCAGGGAGCTCTCTGGCATGGGTCTTCACTGTTTACTTTTAACTAGGCAAGAGCACTTTTCACATGTTATCTTCACATGCTCATTTTTTGTATAGGACGAGTACGATCGACTCTAGGATTCATTGAGTAAACTGTAAAATGTATTATGTATGAATTATAGACGGAAAATATCCATGCCAGGGAGCTCTAATCTAGGAGCTCTCTGGCATGGGTCTTCAATGTTTGAAGTAGGCTAGTATACTTTTCGCATAGGACGAGTAAGCTCGTCACTAGGGTCCAGTTAAATGTATTGTAAACAGTTGAATTCTTGAACGTCAGACAAACAGTGTGGACCCAGGCCAGGGGTATCTTTTCAGGTCGAGCTTCGATATCTCGAACTCAGTTGAGTTGAAGATACCCGTGTTTTTGGGGTTAAACCGTGTCCTAGCCACGCTTTGGCTCTGAAATTCGGATATGTTTCGTTTTAACCGAAACTAATTTCTTGAAATATGTTAAATTCGAGCTGGGTGATTTCGAGATGACGAAGTTCAACTGTATAGTTAAACTGTATAAATCTTGCATTCTGTTTCTGATCAGCGATCATTTGTAACACCAAAAAGTATCAAAATCTTAGCTACACTTAGTTTAAATTACAGTATGACTTCAGTCTTACTTTTTCCATCACGTCTTATTATTCGCCTTCTTCTTCTTCCTTTCTTTCTCTCTTCTTCTCTATTTCCATGTTATCGCTCCAATCTGTTTGCAATTTGTAGTACAGGTGCTCTCGTGAAATACATTCGCCATGAGGTGGTCCAGATGGATATCTTCCTATTAATAGTGGTGCTAGTACCACATAGGTAACGACTTAAATGTGTGGAGGGTATCTATTGGGCTATTTCATGGCAGATATTTTAGTGTAGTTAAACGACATCGTGTGTATCACCATATGTTTTAATTTTTAAAACACTGTATCTGGCTGTTTGCATAAAGGAATATGTATAATCTAAAGATATATTTCACAATATTAGCTTTAGCCTAGTTATTATACTACTTCTTTTTGAAGCAGGAGACATAGAAAACAAGAGTTGTCAGAGAAACAACAAAGCTCGCCATCTGCACATTTAGAAACTAAAAAGCACACTCAAGGTCACCGAGGTCAACCTTTTTGCCTGCATGGAAAGGTCTTGTCCATATACACATGAAAATCAAATATGAAGTTACACACCAAGGGACATAGGAAATACAAGCCTTTTTTGAAACCTAAACACAGATTTCGAAACCTTAACCCTGGACCTAATTTCAAGGTCAAGGTCACAGGGGACCAATTTTTTCTGTGCATGGAAAGGTCTTGTCAACACACACACACATACAAACTATGAAAGCAATACCTCAAGGGACATAGGAGTTATAGGCATTTTTCAAAATGGCGATGGAATTCTTGTATACTTGAACAAAGACCTAGTGCACTCAAGGGTTTCTGATCTCGAGATATTCTGTGCAGAATCAATTTAGGTACAGGTTTTTTTTAAAAAAATGAGCGTTACCTATTTAGTGTCTTTTATAGCCCTAAAACTGCTGATAGTGTCTTTTTCAATAATTTGAACCTGAATCTCGAAGCGGCCTTTGAAATTTCAAAGAATATAATTTTGCTAGGGGATCTTAATGAGGACTTATTAAATCCATCTTTTCACAATTTAAAAGATGTTATGTAACTTAATTCACTGCATAAGGTTATTTATGTTCCAACCCGTCAAAATGCTTTTCTTGATCCTATAATAACACCAACAGACACAGACCATTCAGATGCAGGAATTCGTCAAGTACCCAGTGAAATAAGTGATCACAGTGCTACATATATAATTCTACCATTTTCTTACCATGTTCAACCTTGTTTCGAAAGAACTGTGTGGATGTATAACAGCACATTTTGTTAAATCAAAAATTAAACGATAATAACTGGGATATATTACATGATGGATCAATACATGAGACTTGCAATGTTTTTTCAGAAAAATGTCTAGAAAGAGAGATCGAATAAAATGAACAGCGAAATCTTCTAAAAAACAAACAAATTGGATAAAATATAAACAATTAAGAAATAAAGTTAACAATTTAAAGAAACAAGCAAAATAATTTTTTATAACACTTTAGAAACAAATTTGACAGAATTACACTGCAATGATAAACGGGGTTTCTGGAAAATAATAAGACATTTTGTTAAAAATAACTCTTCTTCAGCTTGCTTCCCCCCAATTCGTTAAACTTTACCTAACGGAAGGAACTTTGGTTTACAACAAATGAAGAAAAAGCAGAATGTTTAAATAGGTATTTTATGTCAATCTCAAATGTTGATGATACTAACATAACTCTTCCCTTATTTCATGAAAAAACTTCTAATAGACTTTCATTATTTCAGTCTTTAACAGTAGTCAAAATGAGATAGAAGACATCATTTTAAACTTAAACGTGGACAAAGCAAGTGGACCTGACAGCATAAATAATAAAATGTTACAAAAATGTTCTAAATCCATTTCAGTTCCACTGACTATACTTTTTAAGGTCTTAGATGGGTAATGCTAAGACCATAACTCTCAGGCCATCATGTCCATGGTACACCCAAGAACTTCACGATGCTAAACATTTAAAGCGTAAGCTGGAACGAAAGTGGAAATTATCAAAACTCATAATTGATCATCAACTGTATCGAGAGCAGTGTGCTAAAGTAAACAAACTATTAGCAGTGTCAAAGGTTAATTTTTACACAGAAAAAGTAGAATCCTGTCAACAGGACTCGAAGAGTCTTTTTAAAGTCACTAAGCATCTCCTGGGTGCAAACAGTGAAATTGCACTGCCAAAAAATGGGTCCTCAAAACAACTTGCGCATGATTTCAGCGACTTTTTTATTGAAAAGGTGGACAAAATACGAACAGGCATTGCCTCTGAATCAATGTCATGCACCCCAGTCATCACAGAAACGTTGCATTCAATGAATTCTTTAGAAAGCTTTGACTCTGCTACAGCAGCAGAAATTGGGGAGATTGTGAAGGCATCCCCATGTAAGTCCTGTGAACTCGACCCAATACCTACATGGCTTTTAAAGTTATGCCTTGACGAGCTCCTACCGTCGTTAACAAAAATTGTGAACTCTTCGCTGGAATCTGCGTATGTTCCAAAAGAATTCAAAAAGTCGCATGTAAGACCTTTTTTTGAAAAAACCTGATCTCGATACAAATGATCTTAAGAACTACAGGCCTGTATCAAATTTGCCATTTCTCTCAAAAGTATTAGAAAAGGTAGTAGACAAACGCATTGAGTCCCATTTGACCACAAACAATCTGCATGAACAACATCAGTCAGCATATCGTAAGCATCACTCTACAGAAACTGCTCTTCTAAAAGTTCAAAATGACATCTTGCAATATCTTGATAAGAATGAAATCACAATTCTGGTGATGCTTGACCTATCTGCCGCATTCGACACAATTGATCATGAAACATTACTCAATCGCCTTGAAAAAGACTTCAAAATTATTGGAAACCCACTAAAGTGGATGACCTCATACCTGACCGACCGTTACCAAACAGTCGCGGTAGATGGCGAATTATCTGCCCCAGTTCAAATGAAATATAGTGTGCCACAGGGGTCAGTCCTTGGGCCGAAGAACTACATCTTGTACACAAAACCTGTCGGCTCAATTTGCAGAAATCATCAGCTGGATCATCACTTTTATGCAGATGATTCACAGTTATACTTGTCATTTAAGCCTAAAGACACATCTTGTCAACAAGAAGCCCTTTCAAAAGTCGAAGGGTGTCTAAAAGACATAGTATCATGGATGCACCAGAACATGTTGAAGCTGAACACTGACAAAACTGAGGTCATACTGTTTCATTCAAAAAAGTTTAACGTTCCTGAAGATTTTCACGTACAAGTGGGAAACTCTAAAATCAAACCATCAGTATGTGTGAAGAATCTTGGTGCTAGATTAGATTCCCAAATGGATATGACACAGCACATTAACGCTGTGTGCAGGTCTGGCTACTCACAGCTGCGGCAGATAGGTCATATTAGACAGTACCTTTCTCCAGAAGCTACAAAGACCTTGATCAATTCTCTGGTCACTTCAAAAATTGACTACTGCAACTCACTGCTGTATGGGATTCCCCAAAACTCATTATGCAAACTACAGCGTGTGCAAAATACAGCAGCCCGCATCATTACCAGGACCCCTCGGTACAATCACATCACTCCAGTCTTGAAGGATCTTCACTGGCTTCCAGTTCAACACAGAATTGAATTCAAAATTCTGACACTCACATACAAAGCCATGTGCAATGATTCTCCAAGGTACATTGTCAATATGCTTGACGTGTATAAACCTCGAAGAGAGCTGCGGTCTGCGACTAAATCAGTATCGCTGGTTGTACCGAGGAGTCGTTTGGTGAGGTTTGGAGACAGAAGTTTCATGCATGCAGCCCCAAAGCTCTGGAACAGTCTACCATCAGACATCAGAGATGCGAGCTCAGTTGCAGTCTTCAAAAAACGTCTGAAAACTCACTTCTTTAATATGTATTATTAGAACACTGCTACCTATGCGATATGTTCTTGCTGTAGATGTTGTGGGTTTAAATGGGAGTTCTGGCTTATTATCTGGTTTATGGTCTCTCAATTAGAGAACTTTTTAGTTATTGTCGCATGCTATTTTTCTTAGTTATATTGCATTGGGCGGCCTTCATTTGGCGTTCTGCTATTGTTTCTATTGGTCGGCAATCATTAGCCGGTCGGTTCATTGCTGATTAATGGGGGTAATGTAATCGCCGTTTGGGGGCTGTCTTTTGTATGTTTATTTATGATTATTTAAGATCTAATTGTAGTTCTTTGTCTTTTCTCGGCGGCCTGCATTGGGCGCTTTACTATTATTTCTATCAGTCGGCAATCATTAGCCGGTCGGTTCATTGCTGATTGATGGGGGTAATGTGATCGTCTCCTGGGGCTGTCTTTTGTATGTTTATTCATTTTTATCTTATATAATTGTAGTTATTGTCTTTTCTCGACGGCCTGCATTGGGCGCTCATCTATTGTTTCTATCAGTCGGCAATCATTAGCCGGTCGGTTCATTGCTGATTGATGGGGGTAATGTGATCGCCGTTTGGGGGCTGTCTTTTGTATGTTTATTCATGTTTATCTAAGATCTAATTGTAGTCATTGTCATATCTCGGCGGCCTGCTTTGGGCGCTCTACTATTATTTCTATCAGTCGGCAATCATTAGCCGGTCGGTTCATTGCTGATTGATGGGAGTAATGTGATCGCCGTTTTGTGGGGCTGTCTTTTGTATGTTTATTCATGTTTATTTTAGATCTAATTGTAGTTATTTTGTCCTTTCTCGCTTTGTAGGTACTTTTGTGTAATCTTATGTGAAGCGCTTTTGAACGCACTGTGTGAAAAGAGCGCTATATAAATCTGGTATAATAATAATAATAATAATAATGCTTGACTGCGCACAGGGGCCCCGACACGATTGTTTTTTAGAGAAAACAAGAGCGTGTCCCAGTTACACGAATGCCCCCGATGATACAGGGAGGGGAATCCAGACTATCAAATGTAAAATGTACGAGTTAGAGAGCAGAAACTGTCGTGGAGCGCCATAAAAGCGCCATTTTGAGGAATTCTTGGGCCATTACTCCAAAGAGCCTAGCATAAATTGGCGCCGCTGGTTATCCAACGTGGTCTCCATTTTATGTCAACAAACATTTTCAGAAAGTTTGGTGAAGATCAGATGAAAAGCAATGTGTTGCCCCCAGCCAGCGTCATGTTCTGTAATGTAATGCTTATTTGCAAAAGTAGGTCAAAAGTCATGGTCGCATGGTAAATGAAACATTGGCATGGTTGAAGTAGTCTTAACACAAGAAACATACAATGTACATGTACATACAAAGTATGGAAGCTATAGACCTACTGGTTCAAATGTTATAGGCGTATAAAGATTTATACAAAAGCCGGTCAAAGGTCAAGGTCACAAGGGCAAAAGCGTAGGTATGGTTGGAAAGGTCTTGACACAAGAAATATATAAACAAAATAGGAAAGCCGTAGGCCTACTGGGGCAAATGTTATAGCCATTTAAAGATTTTAACAAAAGTAGGTCAAATGTCAAGGTCACAATGTCAAAAGGTTTTGTATGGTTGGAAAGGTTTTGCCACAGGGAAGACACCTGCCAAGTATAAAAGGCCCAGGTGCAAAAATGCAATAGTTATAGCCAAGGTTAATGTTTTTGTTAAAGTTAGATTAAATAGGTCAAAGGTCAAGGTCACATAGTCAAAGACCTTGGTATGGTTGGAAAGGTCTTGACACAAGAAATATATAAATAAAATATGAAAGCCGTAGACCTACTGGTGCAAATGTTATATCCATTTAAAGATTTTAACAAAAGTAGGTCAAATGTCAAGGTCACATGGTCAGAAAGTTTTGTATGGTTGGAAAGGTCTTTCCACAGGGAAGACACATGCCAAGTATATAACGCCCAGGTGCAAAAAAGCAAAAGTAATAGCCAAGGTTAAGGTTTTTGGTTAAAGTTTGATTAAATAGATCAAAGGTCAAGGTCAATGTCACATGGTCTAATACGTTGGTATGGTTGGAAAGGTCTTGACACAAGAAATATACATACAAAATATGAAAGGCTTGGGCCTACTGATGCAAATGTTAAAGCCATTTAAAGATTTTTACAAAAGTAGGTCAATTGTCAAGATCAAGGTCATAAGTTCAAATATGTCTGTATGGTTGAAAAGGTCTTGACACTAGGGAGACACATGTCAAGTATAAAAGGCTCAGGTGCAAAAATGCAAAAGTTATAGCCAAGGTTAAGGTTTTTGGTAAAAGTTTGATTAAATAGGTCAAAGGTTGAGGTCAAGGTCACATGGTCATAGACTTTGGTATAGTTGGAAAGGTCTTAACACAAGAAATATGCATTAAAAATATGAAAGCCCTGTGCCAACTGGTGCAAATGTTATAGCCATTTAAAGATTTTTACAAAAGTAGGTCAAATGTCAAGGTCACAAGGTCATAAAGTTGTGTATGGTTGGAAAGGTCTTGCCATGAGGAATACACATGCCAAGTATAAAAGGCCCAGGTTTAAAAATGCAAAAGTTATAGCCAAGGTTAAGGTTTTTGGTTAAAGTTTGAATAAATAGGTCAAAGGTCAATGTCAAGGTCACATGGTCAAATATGTTGGTATGGTTGGAAAGGTCTTGACACAAGAAATATACATAAAAAATATGAAAGCCCTGTGCCAACTGGTGCAAATGTTATAACCATTTAAAGATTTTTACAAAAGTAGGTCAAATGTCAAGGTCAAGGTCACAAGGTCAAAAAATAGTGTATCGTTAGAAAGGTCTTGCCATGACGAATACACATGCCAAGTATAAAAGGCCCATGTTTAAAAATGCAAAAGTTATAGCCAAGGTTAAGGTTTTTGGTTAAAGTTTGATTAAGTAGCTCAAAGGTCAAGGTCAAGGTCACATGGTCAAAGATGTTCGTATGGTTGGAAAGGTCTTGACACAAGAAATAAATAAATAAAATATGAAAGCCGTAGACCTACTGGTGCAAATGTTATAGCCATTTAAAGATTTTTACAAAAGTAGGTCAAATGTCAAGGTCAAGGTCACGAGGTCAAAAAGGTTTGTATGGATGGTAAGGTCTTAATACAGGGAAGACACTAGCCAAGTATAAAAGGTCCAGGTACAAAAATGCAAGAGTTATAGCCAAGGTTAAGGTTTTTGGCACAGACAGACGGACGGACGGACAGACAAACCAACAGACATGACAAAAACTATATGCCCCCGAATCGTAGATTCTGGGGGCATAAAAAAGCGTCAGAAGGTATTATACTTCTGACGTTTTTTTCTCTCAAAAAGCAATCGTGTCGGGCCCTGTAAGAAATCGAGCCCTGGGTGGAAAATTTTGCAAATCGACGAGTGGCCGGTGCAGAAATAAAAGAAAAACAAATGTTTTAGTGGATCATAACTGTTGTGCGGACGGTAAAATTGTTGAGTGTGCCAGTGAAGAGCTAGATTGGCCAGGATCTGCGAGACAAGCGCCCATAAATGATGAGGGATGCATGATGAGATGACATGATAATGATTACAGGAAGATGATTTCGGCTAATCTAATTTGTTCCAAAGCAGCCTGTTTGGATTAAAACCACCAATCCGCATTCCTTTTAGCTCTTAAAGTGGAGGAAACGCTATTCTTTCCCAGTAAACGCTTTTACGCTAAAAGAACTATTTCCAGTGCAAACAGTTTGGAGCCTGATCAGACGCCGGGTAAACCCGGCGTCTAATCAGGCTCCAAACTGTTTGCCACTCAGATAACAATGAAAAATCAGAATTGTCAAAAAATTGTCCTTTTCTGCATTTTAGTGTTTTACGTTTGCTTGTAAACAGGAAAGAATAACGTTTTCTCCACTGTAGCAGAGGGGATCATCTCGGTCCAATATACAGAAAACATTCCCTATGACAAATAAGCCCTTGAACCACAACAAAGGTAGAGGACCAGACTGCCTATTAAATACAGGTCTGACTGTAAATCAAACCTGTGGTACATGCTAAACATGTTTTCCTAAATCAACCCTTTACTCCATTGATACTCATGTTAACACATTTAATTTATTCCTTCACATTACTTTTAATCCTACTTTAATTTCAGCCTGCTTTATGCAACCATCTCTCTTCAATACTTAAAATAAGCTATGGAGTAAAAGGTTAAATATCTATTGCAATTATTGGGTTGCAACATACCAGCCGTTTATTATGAAACTTTGTAATCATTGTCAACTTTTACAGTCAATCTTGTATTAAGCGATCACTCTAGTGAATACCCATATTTTGTCTGGTATGGAGCTGTCTGTTTAATGCAGGATAAAACTAATTCAGAATGCTTTAGTATGAGTTTTCTTCACTATTTCTACCCTGAGTTAACAAGTCTAGTGTCATAATGAAGAGGTATGCACACTGATTCGCAAGGTGGTTGCTTTATACAAGATTGACTGTATTTTTCACATTTCTTGCTGGAGAATATTGTTTATCTTGCAGAAAATAATTTGTAAAACAGACAATAGCTACTAAAATGACATTTTTTGTGAATTCCACAAATATTTGCAAATGACAGTGCATGTTACACCAACAAATTTCAATTTTCCTTGATTTAACTTTCCCACAAAGTTTGACCCCTCTCAAACACAATTTCATTTTTCTCAAGTTATATGAGGTCAAATAAATACGAAAGAAGACTCAAGCAGGAAACGCAACACAAACAATACACCCATCTCTAAAGCAGAACACACACACATCCATACCATAACAAACACACACACAAACACACACACGCAATACCATTCCTTCATCTACACACTAAATAGAAAACAACACGCAAGACAAACATAAAGCTAAGTGAACATAGGAGCCCGCCTTGGTACGGTCAGTAGCAATCAATAATCAATTATAAATTAATTAATTATTAACAACCACTGGGGGGTTAAACCTGGGTTTAGGGGCGCTTAACCTCACACTTATCTCCTATATTCACCTATAAAGACGAACAGTGTACATAAAATATAAACCCTGTTCCACAACCTTACAATCAAAAAGACCGCCAGCACAGCAAGTAAATACATGTAAAACATCTAACAAAATTCTCTGACAGGATTATTAGTAACACGGGAAAGAATTAAACATTCAAGCCCGTGTTAAAAATAACCCACTATGGCAACGGTCAAATTGTACTCAAGCGAATAGTCTGTAGTCACGAGTAACTGTAAGACATGGGAGGGTTTAGGGTACGACAGAGAGGGAGAGAAAAACCAAAGCACGAAAATCCGACATAACTCTCCCGGTTAAGGACGGCTTTAGAGATACATCATCATGTAGTGCTAAGCCCTGTCTGTCGTCGCACAACCAAAGAGGAAAGCATAGTTATCAATTGTAGATTGATCGATAACCAAACGTGAAGTGCGCAGCAATATAGTTGGATCATAATCTTTTTTGAGGAAAAATCTAATACGTTTCACAAATAGGTTTTGAAAATGCATATGTCCAAGAATCTTACGAAGTCTGTAAATCACATCACCATAAAACTCCGGATGTGAAATACCTTGCCGCAGAAAAGACTTTAAGTTACATTTATACTTGTTAATGAGAGGAAGATTTCTATAAAAGAATTTAGAAAATGTTTTACGAAGTTTATGAAATCTGTACCCCTGTTTAAGAAGCTTTTCAGTAATAGTTTTATTACGAATGTGGAAGTCCTCAACAGAGGTACAAGCCCTAGCAAAACGAATAAGTTGTGAAATATAAACCCCGTAAGATGTAGAACGGGGAACATCGCCATCTAGATGAGGATAGTTTACAATACTAAAATCAAAATCATCTCGTTTATCGTAAATCTTAGAAGAAACAATACCGTTATTTATTAAAAGATCCAAATCTAAAAATGGTGCCGATAAATTTGACTCGTTTGTTTTATTAAGGCGTAATTCTTTTGGGTAAATAAAAGGAAACAACGTATCAAAAAATGGGTTGTCTATATTAAAAATATCATCTAGATAGCGCGATGTGTTGTTAAAGGCTTCGATCATATCTGCCTGTGTATCAGGTTTTAGACTTAGCATAAAGTCCCTCTCATAACAGTACAAAAATAGGTCTGCGACAAGGGGCGCACAGTTTGTACCCATAGGGATACCAATCACTTGGCGGTATATAGTACTCCCAAAACGTACATAAATATTATCCAGAAGAAATGATAGTGATTTACAGACATCGGTGCAAGTCCACATAGTGTAATGCTTAACCGTGTCATTTGTAAAAAATGCACGATCAGCATTACACGCCAGAAATAGTTTCCTTTCTCTGGCAAAAGTCTTTTCAATAAGTTGTATAAGTTTAGCTTTTATTAAATTATGAGGTAAGGTAGTATATAGTGTTGAAAAGTCATACGTACTAATATTGCAAGCTTAGTATTTTCTATGTTCAAGCTTCGTCAAAATTTCATTAGAGTTTTTGATAGACCAAAACAGATTAAGTCCAGAATTTTCGTAAGTCTTGTCACAATACCTTTGAACATGTTCTTTGATTTTAATTAAAGACGATGTCAAAAGTTTGGAAAGCTTAGTAGTAGTACATGCAATAAAACGAGACTTATATGGTGTTTGTGGAGTTTTGGTATCCAGTACATAGTAGGAAGTTTATGACATGTAATGTTGACGTCAGCTTTTAATTGTTTACAAGTATCAAGATGATCAGATACTACATTATGCTCCGTTAAATTAGTCGTTGTATAGGAATTGGTATTCACAAGTTCCTGGTTTAAAGTATCAACATAATGTAATCGTCATACAATTATCACATTATTGGATGCTTTGTCTGCAGGAACGAGTACATATTTGGAATGAAAGTCTTGTATGCCCTTCTTTAAGTGACGAATGTTAAATTTAGGTTTAGGTGGTAAAAGATGGTTATTGGATAAATAGAACGAAATCCGGGTATCGATAATATCAAAAATTAATTCTTTCCATTTTGTAAGAGCGTCATTTTCAGCATGTTCTCTGCGGCACCAGTTGGTACTATACTTATTCAAAGCTACCCTCCTAATTATTTTTGTATTTTGTTCTAGAGACATGGTAGATAATTTTAAGTGTGGTCACTATGAATGCCCCTGCCTATTTTTTGAAAAAAATCTCAATTTTACTAAAATATAAAAAATGATTTTTGAGAAAAAAATGGACTGATAAATTATTTTTTCCGAAATATAAGATTTTATTTTAATGTATTATGCAAAATATGTAATTTTTCTGCTTGTATTAGTATAAAACAATGTCTTAGATATGAATGTATAAATAAATTTTGATCTTTTTATTCATATTTGTAATTTTTATCCTCGGAATGAAAAAGGAGGGATAGTCATTTTAGGACGTTTTTTGGAAAGTAGGGTCACAAGACAAAAATACTAATAGTTTCAGTTATAGATGGTCAAAAATCTTTTAAAAAAAAATCTTAATAAGGGGAGATCCTTTGAAATCACAGAAAACAAAGCAAATACTGAAAATTGCAGACTCGGTTTAATTGAGTCTGTTCATGAGCAATACTGAAATATGCAACAGTGCTCACGCCCCCTAGCACCGGCTTAAGCGGAATTCAACTTTCAACTGTAAATGCGCTGAAATCAATGATTCCAAAGGACCAGAAATTATAACAACAGTGAGAATGAACTCTGGAAAATGATGTAGAATTGAATACTGAATAAGATGGTGTATAGCTTTTGCGGATTCGTTTCGGAGAGCATTACCCATCTAAATCCTTAATAGATCTATACAGGAAGGCGTTTTCCTAGATGCTTGGATAATTGCGCAAATTGCTTTTAAAAAATGGGACAAATCAACTTCTCCGAATTATAGACCTGTATCACTTTTAAGCTGTAGTAAAAAAATCCTTGAAATATTTGTCTTTAAACATATGTACAATTTTCTCTTAAACAATAATTTGCTTTATTAATAACAGTCAGGGTTTTTACCAAATCACTCTACTACATATCAACTTATTGATATATATCACCATATCTGTCAAAGCTTTGAGCATAATCAATATTCTTGTAGGGTTTTTTGTAATATTTCAAAGGCCTTTGACAGAGTATGGCATAAGGGTTTATTTATAAGGGTTGTTATACTTTCTGGTCCTTTGGAATCATTGATTTCAGCGCATTTACAGTTAAAGGTTGAATTCCGCTTTACACCGCACTGTTGCATATTTCAGTATTGCCCATGAACAGACTGAATTAAACCGAGTCTGCAATTTTCAGTATTTGCTTTGTTTTCTGTGTGTTCAAAGGATCTCCCCTTATTCAGATTTATATAATTTACAACAGCAGATGTTAAGTGCTTGTGTGGCGGCTGTAAAAAGTCGCCCAGTACTTCATTCTCAGTGTCGTTATACTTTCTGATCCTTTGGAATCATTGATTTCAGCGCATTTCTCCCCTTATTCAGATTTATTAAGTGAAAATGGTATAAATCTTAACTTAATGAACTGGATTACAAGCTATTTAAATAATAGATATCAAAAGGTTACAATACAATCTGCTGAATCTAAACTGATGCCTGTCAATGCCGGTGTTCCTCAAGGTTCCGTTTTAGGGCCTTTACTTTTTCTCATTTATGTAAATGACATAACTGATTCATTACTTAGTTTAACAAGGTTATATGCCGACGATAGCTCTCTTTA
This sequence comes from Gari tellinella, assembly GCA_922989275.2. Classification (NCBI taxonomy): domain Eukaryota; kingdom Metazoa; phylum Mollusca; class Bivalvia; order Cardiida; family Psammobiidae; genus Gari; species Gari tellinella. The sequence continues at coordinate 59,541,267 of OV277865.1, forward strand.
TTATTCTGCAAGTATATTAGAAGATATTGAAGGCATAATCAACCATGACTTAAATAACATCTCAGTGGCTAGTTAACTTTAACCCAAATAAAACAGAAGCTATTCTATTGACACTCAAAAGGGAATCTCCTTTACCTAGACTGCTCTTTGATAACACCGATATAAATTTTGTCGATCATCATAAACATTTAGGGGTGACATTCAGTAAAAATGGTCATTGGGCTAATCACATTGACAATATTATAGAGTCAGTCTCTTAAAGTTATCAATATAATGAGTAAAGTACAAATTATACTTTCAAAGTCTACTCTGAATCAAATATACTTGTCATATGTACGGCCAATTTTTGAATATTCATCAATTGTATGGGATGGCTGCCCTGATGTATATGTTACAGTAAATTTGTGTAATCAGTCATTACGCGTAATGACTAAAATTTTCAGTCATTACGCGTAATGACTGTTTCACTTAGTCATTTCACGTAATGACTAAAATCTTCAGTCATTACGCGTAATGACTTAAAAACACCTCCAGTCATTACGCGTAATGACTAAATCGACCTTAGCCTTCTGTATAACATTGTTATTATTGGTTATACAATTCTTTTGCACAAAATGTGTTATTCATTCATGCTTTTCAGGAATTGACAGGAAAACCTTTAAGATATTATAAGAAAAGCATGAATCAACATTATTAATAGCTCATTATTACATTGTATTGATTGAAAATAAAATCAAAGTGATATTTTAAACAACTGTTTATTCATAATCTATTCATAATCATAATCATGTTTCAACATATCTAACCCATTACTCCATATCCCGTTTTTAGGTTTAAAGTAAAACGGAATGCTCCTTAAATTTAGGTGCATTTTACTTCACTTTAAGCCTGTTTTAAGTTATAATCTGCTAGAATATAGGAAATATCTTATTGTTTTTTCATAATCTATTCATAGTTATTTTGCATTGTAATCAACCCATTACTCCATGATTGCCTTCAGACATTGGGTAATTGAAATTACTAATTTAATTAATTAATAATTAATTAACAAAAGTGAAGTAATTGGAGATAATTGTTAATTGTGCGATATCTCAAAATTACTTTAAGGCAGTCTACCCGTAATCCGCCATTTTGAAATTTATCAGACGTAGGGAAAATTTTGAGCAAAGTCGTAACCATTCGGTCATGTCCGTATCCTATTCGGCCATGTCCGTAGCATTATCATTTTTTCTAATTTTATTTTCTTCGTTAACATTGTATCATTTATACTCGCAATATGTTTATAAAAGATGAAAGCTAATGTTGAAATCTTTTTATTGATTAGATTTAAATATTTGCAAAATAAGTTCTCACTTTTTTCAACTTCCGGCATTTGATGATAATGGAGTTTCGCGACTTGAATTGATTTGTTCTCGAAATGATAATCATAAATCGGCATAACCAGCAATCAATGTAGGTCGTTAAAAGATCACGGGTATACAGTACCTAATGCCGAATCCATCTAAAAGCATCCTACTACAACCATAATGCGAAAAATGGTAAGAGAATTGCAAAATTCTAGACTTTAGATCTACTTTCGGTTTCAGCTGCTGCCAATCATGTTTCATAGTTCATGGCGTGACCCGTATCTTCATCTGAGCAAACATCATGTAACTCAAGAAAGGGTTTGGTGGTCATTTGTACGTAAGATATGAAGACCCTAGTTGTAGATATGTGAATGTAGTGGTCTAAGGGAAAACGGTAACGGGTCAAATCGGCCCAAAACCAAGTCAGACCCCGAGTCAAATTGGCCCAAAACCAAATCGAACAGGGCCCCGGATAAGAAGAGGGAGTAAAATGAACAAATCCAACATTTTATCACTCGTTTCAGCCCCAAATCCCATGGTGTTACTACTCGCGATTTAAACTAGTAGTAACACCATAGAGTGTTATACAGAACTAAATATCCAATTAGCTCCCTTTAAAGGTTTTAGTTTTGAAATACTCCCCTTATCTGGAACCCTGCTTATAAGAAATTGTAACAGAGGGTAATAAGTGTGTCAACTTTAGATTTTACATAACTTATTTACTGTTGGGTGTTTTTTAGAAAAACAATATACATGTATAGTTTTGGGACACGTGAAATTAGCATTTGAAATGCACTTAAACGGACTACAATATGCATAAATATATGTGAAACTTTCTATTTATAAGGATTGTTTTGTCTTATTAAAGCTTATGATATGTCTTATTGCAAAGGACTGAGAATGAGATGCTAAAGAAATGTTGGAATTGTATATCGTTTGAATCCTGATACAGTAATTATTCTCTTTCCGTTGCATAAATTTCGTTGGGGTAATTTTCAAAGAGCAAATGTGACAAATTTTTGACAGGAAACCTTTTTCATTTTTTTTGTCAAATTGTTACTTAGATGTCAAATATAATTAATTTACACCCCAAATGTATGCCCCGGATATAAAACACATGTAATTCTTCAAGAAAAAAAGACTTGCATCGGAAAAATGTAGATAATCGGCAGTCATATTTTTGAAAGGTGCAATTACCGTGTCGATTTTTAAATACAAATTGTAATAAACTGCATTACTGTTGTTTTTGTTTTTATAGTACACCCTTAGATATTCTATGAGGGCTTTTATTGTTAAAAATACATAAAATGTCTGAAAAATGCGTTTTAAAATAAGAGGGGTCAGTTGATTTACCGGTAAAATTGTCAAAGGGGGTAAGAGGTACAACTGTGTGTGTTTTTGTCCTAGACTTTATTCAATGCTCATAAAAGTTTATGAATAGGTCCATTCGGTGTATACCTTAAGAAAAATATATGGTTTGTTGAGGTTTTAATGTTCGACCATTACGGGTAGACTACCTTAATTGTAAGACTACAGATGACAACTTTGCTGTCAAAATTCACTAAAGGTGCATTGGGTTAAAGGTCATTCATCAAGCCTTACATTACCTGATTAAGAAAGGTGACAGTTGTATTCTATACACAAAGCTATTTTTCACACATTGGCCACTGGGCAGTCCAAGTGACTCATTAAGTGTTAATGTTGTCATCTGCTGATAGTGTCAGGGATCCTGATAAGGGGAGTATATTGGAGACTTAAATCTTTATGCCTGCTCAAAACCCTATGGTGCATAGTCATTTCCATGCTGTGAACGAACAATTGCTGATGAATTTATCAAATAAAAGTCATTACACACATTGCCTGAAACTCACAAATGGCCTTTAGTCAATCTGTGTAATAACGGCCTCTCAATTTCAGTCATTACGCGTAATGACTGAAGATTTTAGTCATTACGTGAAATGACTAAGTGAAACAGTCATTACGCGTAATTACTGAAAAGTTTAGTCATTACGCGTAATGACTGATTACACAGATTTACTTTAACATATATACTAATACTTCAGAAAAATGCAAAACGAAGCTGCACGTATCGTCACAAGGTATCACATGACACCGTCCCACAGTACATAAGTGATGTGATTCCTCCATTAGTTGGTGAAAGGTCAAACTATCCTTTGAGAAACCGAGAAAATTTTGAAGTGCTACCTGCTAGAACGTCCATGTATCAGAAATCTTGTATTCTTTCTTCTGTAGTGCTCTGGAACTCTCTGGGTTCTGATCTTAGGCAAGTCCCTACTTTAATGATATAGTTTCAAGATCGAAGCCAGAGAGAGTTTCAGGGTACTACCTGGTCGGAAATAGACATTTATCAGTGCTACATGCAAGATTAAGGAACAGTTGTAGTAATTTGAACGGACACCTTTTTCTAATTCAATTAAAACTAGACTCGTATTCAACAATGTAAATTGTTCTCTTGCTCTGGATTGTCCATACTAGCAAATAATCCATTAGCTCAGAGCAATCCAAGGTATGAAAAATTGCTCTGAGTTAATGGATTATTTGCTAGTATAGACTCGTATTGTTCTTGTGAAAATGTAATTGAAAATGTTGATCATTTCTTTTTTAAATGCCCCAATTATATAAACTTACGACATACCTTATTTCAGGCCACAATATTTTGCCATCCGATTAATAGTAACAGTCTAATCACCTCACTTCTGAACAATACTGTTTGATTTTTGGTGCTGTACAAACATTCATAAAAGAAACCAAACGCTTTAGTACTTGATTATTTTTTGTTTTCCTCTCTCTGTTTTGGTTAGTTTCTAAAATTGAAGGTTGATGCGTCTGTCCTTATATTCTATTATGACTATGATCGCAGTTATCTTTTGTTTAGCTTAGATATGCAATATATAGAGGATATTGAATGAGTGTGTGTTCAGTCGTGAATTTATTGAACGAGTTGAATAAAATCATATGTTGCGAGCCACATATCATTTTATCCAACGAGTTCAATAAATTCACGACTGAACACACACGAATTTGATATCCTATTTATCACATAAACACCAAAATGACACGAAAATCCGAACGGTCTTACTTTCACTTTTGCCCTCGGCTCTTAGGAAACGATTCGTCATAGGCGTTATTCGGTTGTATTCATCCGTAATGAAAAACACCTATCAAACTAAAATAAAGAAAATCAACATCAATGTGCTGTGAAAAGACTTCTCTGATACCATATTCAATTTTAAATTAATATTTAATTTAAAAATTGCTGTAATTGACTAAATATGATCAGTTGACATTTAGAATCTAGTTTCGTTTTCAAAATAACGTCGTTAGAGCAACATGACGTCATTATCATTGTAACGTCTGAATTTGAAAAACAGTCTGAATCACTGTTAATACTAGAGCTCTATGCAGCCTGAGTTTGCGGGACTGCTCGGAATAATGTTTCTAGGACACTTGGGAATGTTTCAATACCTAGTGGTGATCTAAGTTTGTCTAGATTCTCTTTACTGATTTACAGTCGGCGTAGTAGTACAGTATTATGGTGATTCGAAAATTAGTATAAAATATATGCCCAGTGGGCCATACGATTTTTACGGCCCTCTATATTTTGCACGTTTATGTGATAAAAAGCATTATGGAACGATTTGAGGGTCTAACTCTAAGATGGACATATCTTAAAAATTGTCATAACAGAATGTAGTTAGTCATCCCATCTTAGATTCTCGGCTAGTTGCTCATTTATGATTACATGTATATGTTTATTATATAAGTAGTTTAGCCTTTGTTCAGCGGTGTAGAACCTAATCTATATGAAGAATGAAGAGGGCGAAAATAAGACAGAAAGGCCGTTGGAGCTATCTGTATTACTTTTACCTTACTTTAGTTAATCTGAATTTATTTACCAAGACTACATTTCAGTGCTTAGTTTTACATGCCGTATAACAAGAGTTTTACGGTATAGACAATTTTAGCCCTATCTCGTTTTGATAGTAATACACTGGATAATGACTTAGATTAGTTGATATTTTTTTGGTCATTTTATATTTTTAATCACTTACTTTACTGTTTCTTCTGCTCAAATTATGCGGAGACACCTGAAAACAAGCAACTTAACTTTCTCTCTCTCTCTCTCTCTTTCTTTCTTTCTCCCATTCTCTATTTCTATATATCTCTCTCCAATAGTAAAAAAGGGAGATAATTAACTAACTCAGACAGCATGCTTTCCATTCTGTAGGATCTTTGCAGATACAAGTTCACTGTACAAATTATATAGAGAGAGATAGATAATCAGTGAACAGACTACACAGTCAGACATACACATACTCGGTCAGAAACGGCAGCGCGCCTAGCTGTAACAATGAAATGTACCAACAAGAATGAACCATCCACATCCCCAAAAAAGGATGCTTCAAGTTCATCTTATAAAGTACACCATTCATCACAACACTCCGAACCGGTACAGTATATTAACATACATACAATTATAGCTTATATGCATGGTGCCTTTTTAGGGGTTCAACCATAGCACATGCTACGAACATTCATTTGGATGAAAGCCGCTGGATCCATAGGATACAGAGTTAGACGATATACTATGTGATAAAGGGATATAATTAACTAACTCAGACAGCATGCTTTCCATTCTGTAGGATCTTTGCAGATACAAGTTCACTGTACAAATTATATAGAGAGAGATAGATAATCAGTGAACAGACTACACAGTCAGACATACACATACTCGGTCAGAAACGGCAGCGCGCCTAGCTGTAACAATGAAATGTACCAACAAGAATGAACCATCCACATCCCCAAAAAAGGATGCTTCAAGTTCATCTTATAAAGTACACCATTCATCACAACACTCCGAACCGGTACAGTATATTAACATACATACAATTATAGCTTATATGCATGGTGCCTTTTTAGGGGTTCAACCATAGCACATGCTACGAACATTCATTTGGATGAAAGCCGCTGGATCCATAGGATACAGAGTTAGACGATATACTATGTGATAAAGGGATTTATTTATGCTTTTCGGTGGATTACCACGATATAGCAGTGGATGATCACTTGGTAATCCACTGCAGTGGATTATCACCAATCGCTTTTATTATGAATTTTCCCCGTAGGGCTCCCCAAGAATCGTAGTCAATCGTGTCTTATCGTTAAATTCCGGCAGTCCGATTTGTCGCGAACTACTCACCGGAAGAGCACGAATCCAAACTCGGGAGCAACGAAGTCATTCGGATGACGTCATTATACCGCCAACTGTCACGCGCATGTGTTCGACATAAAACGTGGGGCTCAACACGGGATAAATAATGTACGTTCGCTTTCAATTTTTAAACAATTTCGTTTAAAAAGTGGCTTAAAAGCATAAATAAATAGAATAACTGTGTTTTTTCAGTGTTAGATCGAATTTAATCCATTTCGTGAACATCAGACTGTTATATTTTCACTCGTGGCTTCGCCACTCGTGAAAATATAACGTCTGATGTTCACTCAATGGATTAAATTTCGATCTTACACTGAAAAAAACAGTTATCCTCTATATAATTAACTAACTCAGACAGCATGCTTTCCATTCTGTAGGATCTTTGCAGATACAAGTTCACTGTACAAATTATATAGAGAGAGATAGATAATCAGTGAACAGACTACACAGTCAGACATACACATACTCGGTCAGAAACGGCAGCGCGCCTAGCTGTAACAATGAAATGTACCAACAAGAATGAACCATCCACATCCCCAAAAAAGGATGCTTCAAGTTCATCTTATAAAGTACACCATTCATCACAACACTCCGAACCGGTACAGTATATTAACATACATACAATTATAGCTTATATGCATGGTGCCTTTTTAGGGGTTCAACCATAGCACATGCTACGAACATTCATTTGGATGAAAGCCGCTGGATCCATAGGATACAGAGTTAGACGATATACTATGTGATAAAGGGAGATAATTAACTAACTCAGACAGCATGCTTTCCATTCTGTAGGATCTTTGCAGATACAAGTTCACTGTACAAATTATATAGAGAGAGATAGATAATCTCTCTCCAATAGTATATATATAGGATATTACATGACTGTTGATAATTTATTGGATTTATTAAACGAGTCTTTTAGAAAACGATAAAAACGAGGCTTTGTCGAGTTTTTATCGTTTTCTAAAACGACGAGTTTGATAAATCCAATAAATTATTAACACTCATGTTATATTCTTTTTATAACAAAACCTAGAAATGTTATTTATCGCAGCCTTTGACGTCAAGTGAATGCTAAGCGCGATATAAGTAGATCTATACAGGAAAAAAGTTGTTCCAAATTAACCCCGTTCACTAGCATAATGCTTATGTTGTTATATGTATTAATAAACACTTTCATGTAGATCTAATATTGATTAATTACACCAAAAATCTATAAATTGAATCTACATGATGGAATGAAGACGTTGGAAATCGAACGCGCATAGAACGCATTTTAACGACGTCACAAGTAAACGACGTCGTGGCGTACCTCATTTGCATAGTTATATAACTAGTTATATATGACATTTAAACAACGGGTGTTATTTAACGCTCACGCCGTCTGTTATGTTATAAGTATTTTTGTGAAACTGTAGGGGAAGGTCCGACTTTCAGTTGGTAGAACTTATGGCCCAACCCCTTTTCCTGTAATAAATTGAAATAAAATAATAAATTATTTTTAAACTAAGTTGGACTTTACGGCACTGTGAGGTAAATAGGTCACAAAGCGCCGATCGTATTTAAGTAGGGGCGGCTTAATGATTGGTGTCATATAGGAGTTCTCTGCTCTATTTGCATCTTACTTTAAGCAGTCTTTTGCGAACTCTTCGCCTCAAAACCGGTAAGTGATCGTAATAGACGGGATTACCGTATACATTTATTACTGTAAGAAAACTAGATTCTTAAATACACTACAATAATAACCCACTTAACACTAAATATTATATATAATACAGTTTTTAAAAAATATAACGGTTTAATGGCCTTATTTCCCACCAAACGCGCTAAGTTAAATACGCACGTACATTCCAAGCAGACTGAACGAGATCAGACGTTTGGTTACATGCTGCCTGATCAGTCACAAAACTGTTTGTCACTCAGATAAGAATAAAAGTTCAGAGTATTCGAAAAATTGCCATTTTTTACATTCTATCACATTGTGTTTGCGTTAAGCTACATTTAAATGGGGAAGAATAAAGTATTCTCTATTGTACAGTTTGTTAATAATTAGACAGATGGTTATGTTTACAATTATTTATCCAGGGCACGGTATTTGCGAAACACACATGCTAACAATGTCAAAATATCATTTTTCACCACGAAATCTGAGATGTCCTTGAAATAGGCAAAAGTCGTATTAGTTACGACAGTGAAGCTCCAATATTACATGACTTCTTGATGCTGTTACCCTTTTAGTGCCAAATGAATCGTAAGGGTTTTACCTCGTGACCACTATATTTTTTTTCAAAGTAAGATTCAAGGCAGAACGTTTTAAAAATATCGAAACGAGTGTAATATTTTGGTTCCTGATCAGGCGGCGTCTGGTCAGAAACAAAACTGTTTGCAAAGGTACATTTAGACGACAGTGGAAGGGTAAAGCACAGCTGGCTAAAGTTTTCAGATACTGGAAAAAGTAAGGATCTGAAGGTTTTAAACTGCAGAACTATGATTTACTGAATCTAGTGTAGGGGCATTTACAGTGGAGGCGACATTTGTCTTCCCTGTTTAAACCACATAAAACTGAATTCAAACAAGTAAAATATAATACAGAAAATTACATTTTTAAACGCTTGACGTTTTTTTTTTTATCGAAGAGGAACTAACACCAAGTATCCGAGTGTGGGTTCGTAGTGGGACTATGTTCTACACTGCTTTCCACTCATATTCTGTTAGTTCATTATAATTTTCACCAATTGTCATATTCTACATTAAACTGTGTTTGCGATATGTTTTTATAGTCCGATTTCATTTCCTACCAGTCACGAATAAGGCAAAGGTCAATAGACAAGTTACTCTGTGAGTCTGTCAGCATTAGTGTGTGATATATAGTTTACCCTGTTGTTACCCGGCGTCTGACCTGGCTCCAAAATGTTTGCAATGTAAATAACTGTTTTAGCATGTACAACGTTCTTTATTAGGGAAGATTATCGTTTTCACCACACAGGGATTGTATTCTGTTTGTAAGACCGAGATTATCGACTCTGTCAAGAACAAAAAGGAAGGCAGGTGGGTGGTTTTGATCCATACGCTGCGTCGCAACGCATACGCTTAGCCAAAATCATCTTCCTGAATTCATTATCACCTTTTATTTATGCTTTTCGGTGGATTACCGGAAAATAGCAGTGGATTATCACTTGGTAATCCACTGCAGTGGATTATCACCAATCGCCGTTTTCCCCGTAGGGCTCCCCAAAAATCGTAGTCAATCGTGTCTTATCGTTAAATTCCGGCAGTCCGATTTGTCGCGAACCACTCAACGGAAGAACACGAATCCAAAATCGGGAGCAACGACGCTATTCGGATGATTCAAATCAATAAATAAGTGACGTCTTCGTACGGGAAACTGTTTCGTTAATGTGGTCGATGTAAACTTAGGGCTCTACACGGGGTAAATGATGTACTTTCGCTATCACAATTGTCGAACAATTTCGTTTAAAAAGTGGCTTAAACGCATAAATAAATAGAATAAGATCGAATTTAATCCATTTCGTGAACATCAGACTGTTATATTTTCACTCGTGGCTTCGCCACTCGTGAAAATATAACGTCTGATGTTCACGAAATGGATTATATTTCTATCCTATACTGAAAAAAACAATTATCCTCTATATCTCATCATCCTTCAACGGCGCTATGACATATTTTGTGTCGAAGTGCCGGTGTAACGAAGTATTTTGACCCCCATCGAAAAGTGACCCCCCGGTCAAAATTCGACGTCGTAGAATGACCCCCTGTCGTCGAAAAAGGACCCCCATCGTCGAATATTGACCCCCTTCTGTCGAAAAATGACCCCCTTTATACTTACTTTTATATTTGGTGTAAAGTTAGTTTTGCAAGTGCTAAATGTGTATTTATACCCCAAAGCTCAATTTTGGGCGTATGTAGTGACAAAATTGCGTGTGTCTGGAAGTGATTCTGTCTTCACATGTACCTTTTGTTTAGAACATATTTTCTTTATTACATCAACAAGATTTACCAAAGTTGGTGTGTGAGTACAGTTTGCCATGGCAAAGTGGCCTATAACATAGCCTGTAAATTTTTCACTTTTCAGGTCACTGTGACCTTGACCTTTTACATTATTTTTCGATCAACAACTTTTATGGCATTTATTTAGTACCACGGCGCTCATACATGTACGTTCTATTGGTTTAGAAGGATACCTGTCAGTTGGCAAGTCAATACGTTAGTGCCCAAAGTTTGGAGATTTTGAGGGGGCTCCGTGACAAAAGCTTTGGAATTTTCTTAATGCATTTCTTTTTAAACATGACTAAAGATTTACGTTTATTTTTTCGAAAACACAACAGTACTGTTGAAAAGTATCTCAGTTTGGCCAACAAACTGTGATCTATGCTTTGGTTGCGGGTTTCGTTTCAACTGTTCTAGTCTGAAATAAATACGAAAGACTCAAGCAGGAAACGTAACACAAACAATACATCCACCTCTCAAGCAGAACACACACACACAGTCATACCACAACAAACACACACACACACACACACACACACGCAATACAATTCCTACATCTACACACTAAATAGAAAACAACACGCAAGACAAACATAAAGCAAAGTGAATATAGGAGCCCGCCTTGGTACGGTCAGTAGCAATCAATAATTAACTATAAATTAATTAATTATTAACAACCACTGGGGGCAGTTGATCTCGGTCGTTAAATCTGAAGTGAAGTTGGTATCAAAACAACTGTAAAACCTTTATTAAGCTGCACTTGCCGGTATAGTTTGGTCATCTTTTTATTACCATTACTTGTGTTTTTAGTGTTCTCCGGCTTTACATTTTAATAAGGTAGTGTCACTTCGAATGACTAAGTATTATAATATTGTTTACTTGTAAGACTCTTTACCTTGCATAACTTAGCAACTGCGAAATGTACTATTGTGGTATTTAGCAAGTGACCAATATTGTAAGTATCGTGATATCTGTTGCCTCAGTTTGTCCTTGAATTCTGTAGTGACCAAAAGATCAAGATAATAAAGAGTTTGAGTTGAGTCTGAGATCGTTGTCAGGTATTTGATTGGTCAGATTAGCGCAAACGCCCAGACTCAACTCAAACTCTTTATAACCTCGGGCCCTGAAGTACCTATCAACTTGTCATCATTCAAATAAAGCCACTACAAGCGGGTTATGTTGTGTTTTGCCAACTCTGTAACAAAATTATACAAATTCTAATTATTACAGCAGAAGATATTCTACTAATAACATATATTCTGCTGACTGACATAAAGCAACATGTGTTATTACTTATATCCTTATCACAGGAAACTATCTGACACATGTCAATAAGACGCTGAGTACAGTATTTGCATAATAGCCATATGTCAGCCACTGGGTAACCTTCCAAGAGGTCACTCAGCGTCCGGCTTGGCTGTTTAATATTCATACGTATAAACATGTGTTGGGTAGCACAGGTAGGTCCCCCATATTTGGGAGGTCACCTGATCTGTGGAATAATGCCAGGGATATGATACAGGGGGCGCTAACCAGAGTAGAGCTAGGATAGGCAAGTCAGTTTTAGTTTAGAGAGCAATCTGTTAAGATGTTTCGAACCTGAGTTGTAAATAAATAAAAGTTAATCCAAAAATGACTATCTTGCTTTTTAACCCGCTTTGTAGTAACAACTCTTGCTGATATGATTTAACAGTTTATCATGTTTATGTATACATTTAACACCCTCTGCAAACAACTTATATCCAGATCGGACGCTGCGCAACGTTGCCTCATTACCCTTGTCATCAATCAGTGTCGTTGAATAACTCCGGTCATTATTTGATGACGTAGAATGACCCCCGGTCTTTATTTGATGTCGTAGAATGACTCCCCGGTCATAACTCGATGTCGTAGAATGACCCCCGGTCTTTATTCGATGTCGTAGAATGACTCCCCGGTCAATATTCGATGTCGTAGAATGACCCCCGGTCATTATTCGATGTCGTAGAATGACCCCCTGATATTATTCTATTTCATACAATGACACGCCCTGTCCTGGTATGGTAATTACCGTATTTGATATCAAACAAAGGCCCCTTCTCATTATTGCATGTCGCGAGCAGCACCCTGAGGATTAATTCATGTCAGATTGCTAATTACTTTTAAAAATCTTTGGATGGTTCTATGTTGTACAATATACTGTCAATAATCTAATCAATATTTTCATAGACACATGTTGCGACACATTGTAAGAAGACGAATGTCATTGGAATCGATGTAAATATTATATATACGAGGTACATGTAAAAGGGGGATAAATAGTTTTACTTTTTCACGTTTATTTATATCGAGTACCACTGCTATACTTTAAACTATGTTCAATAAGTGGTCATATATCTTCAAGAATAGAAACAGGCTATGGAGTAAAGGGTTAGTTTATGCATCTAACAGACAATGCATTTGAAACTGTAATGGTGTTAGATGTAGCAGTGACATTTATACATTTTGTCTTGGTACAGTTGAACCCCTCTATAGCAGTAATTCAATCAAGAAGTGTACAGACAAAAAGGCGTTGACTTTACAAACTGTATACTTGCATACATGTATTCTTAAGTTTGCATCTTTGATTATGTAGTTGACAAATAACTTGTAAATGGTAACCTATCAGTTATATATGATATGCTTATTAGTCTTTTTTTAGTAATGTTTTGGACTGTAATGTACGATGTAATGCATTACTTTGCCAATGTTGTTGTTATTTAATGCATTACAAAATTTTATGTAAACGTTGCGTAATGGTAATTGTAATATAATGCACTCTATAGCAATGTGATTGTAAACTTGTAAAGTAATTCATAACTTTCTCAAGTAATTCACACCCTGCCTGCCCCCGCCCCACCCACCCTTGAATTACACCCTTAAATTATTTATAAATAAGCTGTTCACGAATTATACCTCAGACCCGCAACCAGCTTGTATCAAAGAGATCGGGTGATCCCTACCATCAGCATCCAACATATAAGCACCAGGTTACATGTAACGGACTAACGGTATCCCTCGGGAACAGCATTTAGTATACTGTACGTTCCCATGGCGTGCTTATCATGTCTGAATTTTAACTTGTTTATTATCTAAATTTTATGTATCTTTTAACTCATTCACACCTGAAAATGTAAGTGAACAATTCAAGTTTTCTAGTTATGTCAAGTCAATTTTCGCCTAGCTAGAGTTGTTTTATACAATACATTTCAAAACTGACACATATCAGAGGGCTCCTGTGGGTAAAGTCTGACTTGGGTCTACACTGTTTACAAAGGACAAGTGTACAATTAACATGAACACTGTTTGTAAATATCTAATATACTCGTCGCTAGGGTCCAATTGGTTAAACTGTGTCGCTTAATTGCTGGAGAGGGTAGGGGTCACTATTCGATGGGGGTCGATATATTTCAGGAGGGGTCAAAATACTTCATGAGGGGAGTCATAGTACTATGACCGGGGGGTCAAATTTCGACGTCGAATTATGACCGGGGGGTCATTGTACGATATCGAAAAATGACCGGGGGTCATTCCACGTCGTTGAATTATGACCGGGGGGTCTTTTTTCGATGGGGGTCAAAATACTTCGTTACACCGGCCGTAAAACCAAGCCTATCTTAAGCATCAACTGTACGTTAGGTCAATAAAATGGAAGTGTTCACGGAGGAGAATAACGGCATACCTGTTGTTTATTTTCAGATGAGTATGGTAACATTGTAGAGACATGGAACATGATCTCATGACCTTCATACACTGTGTATATAGACTCCTGACCTGTCGTATCCGCTACAAGAAAGGAACATACATAAACATTAAGTCATCTGTTCAGGTTCCAAACTGTTAATTACCTCAGTATAATAAAATCGTCAAAACATTTTAAAAACCTGTTAATTTCTACATGCTATCTCATAACTTTTGCGTTTAGCTTCGTGTCAACAGGAAAAAAAATGTTTTACCTACTTTATGAAACTCGAATATGTTTTATTACAACAAACAATTCCTAAATAAAACAACATTTTAAGGAAAACGAAAACATGCGACTGATATATTCAAGGATTTCCTGAACAAACGAACTTCAGTTGAAATAAACCCGATTTGCCTAATTTAAACAAAAAATAAGGGAACGAGACATTCAGCTCACATTATATGTAAATATCTTTTTTCTGTTTTCTTTAAAACAAAACAGAATGAACCATGGAATGCATGGGATCCCTTTTTTAAATTAAAAATATGAACAATAATCTAAGAGAGTTATTTAAAACAACGTTTTATTATTTCTATATCATCTTACATTTTGAATTTTGTTTCATTTCATCGGCAGACCCCTAAGAACAGAAAGGGGGGGGGGGGGCAATTATAGTAACAAAATATCGGTGGTGAACCCCCAATAAAGAGTGGTCAATGTAGAGATGTAGGGTGTGCCCCCAATCTAATTTTGATCCCTACGACCTGAACGGTAAGTACTATCAATTTCATCAATGTTTTATAACTTCACATACTGCTTGGTTTTCGGTTTAGCCTTCTCTACAATAGAAGCAACTTTTGAAACATTTATAAATCCTTCTCATTATGTCTCTTCGTGGGTTATTACATGTATGTTTTGATAAATAACAACAAGAAACTTAATTCTGATCGGTGGTTGCTGAAAGCAAATGAATGAATGTAAAGCAGAAAGCTCATTTAGCAATCAACATGCTTTAAACAATCATCACTAAAGAAAACTGTAAAGCTTTGAAGGGAAAAGGGTTGATTGAGATGGTTTTCCTGTGTCTACTTACTTTTAACATCCAGGCCTGCTTTGAACTTTCCCCAGCCTTTTAACCGAACTCTTTCTCCCAACATTCGTAAAAACTTGTTAAACTGTTCACTGCCTCTCTCTGAAACAAAACCCAACATTTACAGGAATGTCCAGAAATGCACTACACAAAACACTCCCACTACTTTCACTTTCTAAGACATGTGGCTGCTTGAAGCAAGATGAAAATAAAGCAGAAAGTCCCTATCGTACATGCAGCGTTCGGAGCTTTCTGCTTAACTTTCACCTTTCTTTAAGCTAACTTTTTTGTCTGCTTCAAATTTTCAAAGTGCGTGAAAATGTAGACAAACAGCTTGAATTCGAATGATGCACAGACTTACTCAGAGTTAAATCAGATTCCCAGCTGTTTGTATATAGTCCCATGGTACCATCGGTCACGGTAACGATAATGGTTAATAAATATCGTCTAGAGGTCACATAGTAAAGCAAGTATGCCGAGTATTGTAACGACGTTATTTCCGTACTTTTGACGTCATGACGACGTCGTCTACTTTTGGTTTTGGTTTTCGGGATAGGTGTACAAAAATGGTCATAACTTTGTTAAAAATCGATATTTTTGAAAAATTCTTTCAGAGTTGTAAACAGAAATCCATAATATTATATTTTCAGGAATTGCCAAAAAGTAAAAATCATTTTTTTTGCCATAAGCCCCCTTTTTTTAGATCCGCGCTCATATGTAGATACAAAAAACGATACAATTCCATTTCAACGCCAGTCCTTTCACTATCATTATACTGTAACGGCTACTTATAAATGGCAGTCAGTTTAATTTCTTAAATTTATATGTTTCGACATTATGTTTTAAATATCGGTATGACTGCCAAACTAGTTAGATCCTGATCAGATGCCGATGAACTAGCTGGTAGATCTGGATCAAAATGCCTGTATGTGTGTGAAGTGGTTAAACCGGACAACTATGTAATTCAATGTCAAAAGAGGTTGTAACGCTTCCGTGCATTTTCAGATAAGATTTCCTTGTCAGAGACAAGACTCGTCTATAAAGTGACAGTCCTACGTCATGAGGTATGTACGCATTCTTTCCTCTTCGCTTAATAAATGTTGAGTATCTCTTAAAATTTACTTTCTTTGATATGACAACCACTTTTATGAAAGTTGAAAGTATTATAATTAATTCACGATTAACTAAAGCCTCTTTAGGCAATGCCCTCTATATGATACGGACAAGAATGGAAATAAGATAAATCTTTTTTATGCCATCCTTGGTATCCTTGGTTAATAGAAAACATGTCACTGTTCTACTGTACATATATCATTACACAGTAACTACTATCTATTTATCATGATGTGATATATGGATTACTTTTGCTTGCCGAAATTAATCAATGAATCAATCAATACAAGTACATGTATTCTCAATGTCGACTGCGCTGTGAATATTGTACGGACACATATTAAACATGACTCATTCATTATTGTTTTGCACTGATCAGACGCCGATGAAAACAGTTTTTTCGCATTTAATGTTTGCAGTTCTGTAGAGCACTGAAAGGAATTGCGTGCTTTGTATTATGAATAGACACCAACAATTTAAATGTCACTGTGTTGAAGAAGTTTTTCTATACCAATACACGCGTTTGTGTTAAAATAATTTCTTCCTCTGTAAATATCTGGAACCAAACCTGATCTAGGTCCAAACTGTTTGCAATGGAAATTATTGTTTTAGCACAAGTGCATTAACACTGAATGTTGTTTACAGAGATCACACAGTTTACAGTAGTCTGGTTCCCTGCCTAATATAACTTCGGTTATTAGGTCAGGCACAAACGAAAAATGGCGGCGCCCATGAGGAAGACCAGGTGAGTTAAAACAAGAAGGAACAACTTAAAGTTTTGATGGCAGGCGCTTAATATCTTAACATATGATTCATTTTTATTAAGATAGGATTAAATATGACAATGATTAGTAGTGACGTTGTGTATTTTGTGTTAAAAAGCTTAAAGTCACATATTTTCGCGACCGTTCTTGCAGACGGTATACGTTTCCTTCAAGATTTTATTGAAAAGTAACGATGTGTCGGTGTTTTTATGTCCCCACACTACTTAATCGGGAGCATATTGTTTTCGTCTGTCTGTCTGTTGGTATGTTTATCTGTTTGACCGTCTGTCCACAACTTTACCTTGTCCATAACTCTGGAACTACATTAGATAGAGACTTTGTATTTGGTACGTGTACTCAACTCATGACGCCCTGGAGCTCAGTACAACTTTGGTCATGTGCGATAAATGTCAAGGTCATAACTTTGGAGCTGCAAGTCGTACATACTTTATATTTGAAACGTGTACTCAACTCAAAAAAGCTCTTGAGCTCAATACAACTCGGGCCATATCGGACACATTTCAAGGTCATTTAGAGGTAAAATCGGTTGAATTAAAAATTTGCCATAACTTTGGAGCTGCATGTGATACAGACTTCATATTTGGAATGTGTACGTATTCAACTCAAGAAGCGTTTGAGCATGGAACAAGTTGGGCTATGTCTAACAAAGGTCAGGGTCATTTAGAGGTCAAATATGGTTAATTTTACGTAACTCTGGAACTACATGTGATAGAGATTTCATATTTGGCATGTGTACTCAACTTAAGAAACCCTTAAGCTCTGTTGAGTTGGTTATGTCAAAGGTCAAGGTCATTTAGAGGTCAAATAGAGTTAATTCAACATTAGTCTAAACTTTAGAAAAGGCTTGTATCTTACAGAATATGTCTTAACTCTTATACATAGGCCTAATATACACTTTCCAAGTATCATATTTGAGCTCTTATCTATGGAATTCCATATACGACAGCCAACTTCTAACTGCTTACTGCCAACTGCTTCCTGTCAATTATTCAAAATTCATGTATAGGGATTATAAATGGAGGATCCTCTGGTAAAATACTGCATGCTGCGGCAACACAACTTCACATTGGACCAAATAGCTGCCGTATTGGAAGTAAAACATAGAGTATCGTACAGGTATGAAACGTACAGTAAGTAGTTGGCAGTAAGCAGTTGGCAGTAAGCAGTAAATGGTAGATAGTAAGCATTTGGCAGTTGACAGTAAGAAGTTGGCTGTTGTACATGTAACTCCATAGCGAGGAAAACAAAACATCACATGCATTTGTTGTCAAACGTTTGGATAGGAATAAAACAATGACGTTCCTGAATGTTTTAGGCGCCTCATTTCGAACTACGAGTGCATAGATCTGTATATCAATACGTCGTGGAATCGTGGTGGATTTCCATCAATTATTGATATATAGCACTTATAAATTTGGAAAATAGAAGAAAAAAATAACCTAGGAAACGACATGCTTATTGGAGTAACAGTTCATTGGGGCCACGGTTCCTGGTTCGGGGCTTCGGTTTTATACCCGTCATCAAGTATGCATACAGTAAGCATTTGGCGGTGAGCAGTTGGTAGCCTGTAAGCGTTTGGCAATAAGTAGTTGGCAGTAAGCAGTTGGCAATGAGCAGCAAAGAGTAGACAGTTGGCAGTTGACAGTAAGAAATTGGCTGTCGTATATGGAATTCCATACTTATCAGAACAGAACGGAACATATTTTATTTTGACTTTATCACACAGTATATGCCTGGTTTAATTAGGGTTGTTTTATTATATATTTAATCGCTGTTGATCACTGTTGTAACGAACTAATTTCAGTCTCGGTAACTGTCCATACTTTGCACGAGTGACATGTTTGGATAAATAAAAATTGTATGTAACAGTATCACTTTTACTATCTTTTTTTTTTTATCACAATTGGCGATTATATGAATGTTATAAGACATTATTATTCGAACTCTAAATGACCTTGACCGGACTCTACTGAGCTTAAGGATTTCTTAAGTTGAGTACACATGACAAATATGAAGTCTCTATCACATGTAGTTCCAGAGTTAAGGCAAATGTTAAATTAACCATATTTGACCTCTAAATGACCATGACCTTTGTTAGACATAACCAAACTTGTTCCATGCTCAAAAGCTTCTTGAGTTGAAAACGTACACATTCCAAATGTCTGTATCACATGCAGCTCCAAAGTTACGGCCAATGTTTAATTCACCCGATTTTACCTCTAAATGACCTTGACATTTATCGGACAGGACCAAAAATGTACTGAGCTCCAGAGCGTCATGAGTTGAGTACACGTACCAAATACAAAGTCTCTATCCTATGAAGTTCCATATTTATGGACAAGGTAAAGTTGTGGACAGACGGTCAAACAGACAAACATACCAATAGACAGACAGACGAAAACAATATGCTCCCGACTAAGTAGTGTGGGGACATAAAACACCGACACATCGTTACTTTTCATTAAAATCTTGAAGGAAACGTATACCGTCTGCAAGCACGGTCGCGAAAATATGTGATTTTAAGCTTTAAAACACAAAATACACAACGTCACTTCTAATCATTGTCATATTTAATCCTATCTTAATAAAAATGAATCATAATTATGTTAAGATATTAAGCGCCTGCCATCAAGTTGTTCCTTCTTGTTTTAACTCACCTGGTCTCCCCATGAGCGCCGCCATTTTTCGTTTGTGCCAGACCTAATCACGTAGTGTCAGGGGAAGTAACCAGACTAAGTTTACAGTAGTTAAATCGTTACTTATTCTTTCCCGATAAACGCGTTAACGATAAAACTATTATTTCTCTTGCAAACAGTTTGGAACCAGATCAGGCTCCGGGTAAACCGGCCTTTGATCAGGCCAAACTGTTTGCCACTCAGTTCAAAATTTATCGCGAGAAGTCTTTAAAAAAAGAAGGACTGCATTTTTGTACATTGCGTATGCTTTTCGATTGCATTTAAAGGGTAAATATTAACGTAGTCTCCACTGTATCAAGCGCACGTGGATTAACCTTACCATTGCCAAAGAACTCATCGTCAGAGCTCTGGCCTTCTTTTGCATACAACACTCCAAACTTGAAGTTGACGGAACCCTGAAATATTAACGAAACACAATGTCAGTCGAACTTGTATACAGCGACGATGGTTTGTTTTATGAGCTTTGGACGCCCCAATGAAAGTGAGCTGATGTTGGCGAAGGCAACAAGGCATTCGAATGTGCATCAATGCATGGCTTCGAGAGGACTTAAAACCTTCTTAGGAACAACAACTACATTACTAAGAACATTGCGTTTCTTTAAGATGGTTGGCTAACGCATCCTGCAAAAAGCGATAATAGGATATTTTTGTTTCCTATATTAAGCTACCACTTTTATTAAACGCCTGCCCACCAGTCATACTACAGAGCTCCCTCTCTGCAACGGCATCCAATGGGACACACAAAAATGTGCGTTGTTCGGCGGGAGTCGTTATAGAGAGGGAAATTGATTTACATTTCAAAAGTTTGATCTGGATTCAAGCTGTTTGTCAGTCGTCATTATTTTTTTGTCCAATATGTAAATTTGAGAAAACCAGCAGACGACAATTTTAAGCAGACGATATTGCAGCAGTGAATGCGTAAGACATAATTGCCCCGTTAATGGAGCAAGGGCAAGTGTCGTTGTAAGGAGGGAATCGTTGTTGGGAGGGTCGTTGTAGGGAGGGAACACTGTATTTGACTCTAAATTGCTGTTTGATTTCGACATGATTTCTTGGAGAAATTAAGACTTGAGACTTTTTCAAGAAGGGCATTTTACCAAATAAAGAATCATGAGGTGTATGTCTACTTTTAGATGTTGTATTGTATTAAATGCCTGCATATTACCAGATCGAGGTTCAATTTGTTTCACGTTGACATGCAAACGGATACCATGACACTAATGTCACCGGTATTACTTGTAACACCTTAAAGTGGTGAGTGCAAAACATTTAATAACTCTAAAGTACCGAACCTTTTCAATCATATCACGAGCAAAATATTTACTCCGAGAATCACAGATTTACTAAGATTTACAAAAACAACATGGCACTGTTTTTCAGCCCGATTTCTTATTGTCTTGTAAAAAACAAGCAAGATCACTTTATAAACCTTTCATCGCAAACTATCATTGTCTGCTTTATTCCGTTCATCTCCAAAATATCAACAGCTTTACCTCTTTCATTACCTTTGGCGTCAAAGGGCAACTTTGCAATCAGTTTGGATCCTGATCAGACGCCGCGTTACCCGGCTTCTGATCATGATTCAAACTGTTTGACACTCATATAAATATTTCTTCAGTATAAAAGCCTTAAAACTGACTTGAAAATAAATATTGTAAGCGACAATATCTATGCAGACGACCTTTTAGCGATAGGAGGGTAAAAGCAGACGATAAAACTTGGAAATGAGTCTATAAATTTGTATGGAATACCCTAGCTGTCTTACGATGACCATTTTCTGTTTGTTGTGTTCATTCTTTATCATGCTATGTCCATTCTTTCATTATGTTATGTCCATTCTTTATTATGTTGTGTTCATTCCTTATGTTGTGTCCATTCTTTATTACCGGTATGTGTTGTTGTGTAGATTTTATTATGTTACGTACATTCGTTATAACTCTATGTAAACTCTTTATTGTTTTATTTACCTTCATTATAATGTTCTGTACGCTCTTTGTTGTGTCATATACCTTCTCTATTATGATGTGTATATTAGTTATTATGTTATGTACATTATTCATTATGATGTATGCACACTCTTTATTATGTTATGTACCTTCTTTGTTATCTTATGTAGTAAATTTGCACCGTTGTGTTGTGTTACACCTCTGCTTCCTATCGTATAATCCCCATTTCGTTATGCTGCGTTTACACTCAGCCACGATAGCTACGACGTCCACGATTGGGAAAAATCGCAGAGCTTCACGATTTATTTTCTTTTTCTACGCTATATCACGTTTTCTTACGCTCTCTGCACGTCTTGTTACGAACCCAACAAGATTCTTATGAAGACCTGCCACGATGTCACCACGTTCTCTCAAGCTCTATTACGGTAACCACGATACATTATCACGTTTTATCACGCTCTGTTAAGATCTATCACGATAAAACCGTTCGGTTAAGCTCTCCTGCGATTTATGGCAACGATTTCACCAAGAGCACTGCGTTTTGAGCACGACTGGGGTATGAAAAGGAGGCATAGACCATCCACTCATTCTCTGGATGCTGGTGTCAAACTCTAATGACATTGGGATGACGCACTTGAAAGTGCTTGATGGGAAGCTTCATCCTATCAGGAACACCAACAACAACCTCATTATATTAATTCTATCCAAATGTCCACTTATATGTAATTTTGAGGAAAATACGCAGACGACAATTTTAAGCAGACTAAATTGCTGCATTGAAAGCACTTGAAAAACGGTAATTGTCTTGTTTATAGGTAACTGAGGTAAGTACCGTTGTAAAGAGGGAGTCAGTCACTGTTGGGAGGATCGTTGTAGGTAGGGAGCACTATAACTTAATAATACAAACTTAAAGAATCGCCTTTTAATGTTAACAAAGATCCCCTACGTTTGGGCTCCACGATTTGATGCGTTCTGTTAAGTTCTGTTAAGCTCTGTTGAGCTGTACTACGCCCTACTAAGATTCCCACGTTATCTCACGCTCTCTCAAGATATAAAACCAATCGGGGCCATCGTGGCTAAATTTTTGCGCTTTCCGCGATTCCTCCAAGCTCCCTCACGATCACCAAGATTCGATCCCACGACCCCCTACGCTCACCACGATTCCGTCAAACGTGGACATCGCAGCAATCGTGGCTGAGTGTAAACGCAGCATTTCGTTATGTGCTTTTGTCATTATGAAATAACGCCGCTTACTAGATCCAAGATGGCATCCGAAATGGAGGCGGTGTTGCGATCATTAAATTTAGGCCATTGAATTAAAAAACTTTGAAGGAGAAAATACTTCTCTAGATGTCGTGTGTAAACCAGATCGCCAGCAGTTTTTTTCTCTAAATCGGACGCGGTCATCGATGATGGTAACCAGGCCCAATCTCTGACAATCAATGTCTTGCAGGCAAAAGACCATTTCAAGTGTTACAACTTTTTCTGTCTCAAACATCTGCTGAATTTCTTGCAACCCGATTGAATTTAAAATGGCTGAGATTTCTTCCGACATTTTTTTTAAATTCTACTGTCTGACGTTGTTTCAATTTCCGGTACCGGTGCATTATACGTTATTACTCATGCAATTGGTGACATCATCATAATAACAAAAGCACATAACAAAGTGTAAAGCGGACACGACGAAAAGGGCATTGTACAAAACAAAACAAAGACGGTACATAGCGAAACGGGGAATGTACGAAACAAAATGGTGTCAGTGTACCTTAATAAGATAATATAGAATGCACATTACCTAATAAAAAATATGTACATACAATAGTAAAGAGTGTAGATCTTCCGAACATAACAATGCATATAAAACAATAAAGGGTTTATACAACATTATACATGGATGTTCTTAAGTAATGCATGATAAAATCAAAGGTATTCCAATTTGATTCAATCACTGACAGACTTTGAAAAGTGTTTGATTTGCGCGTGAATAATTTCCTCAAAACTAGGCAACTACAAAACATGGGGGCTGACATCTTGGATGATGACGTCACGGCTTTTACGAAGAGTTGTGCGTGACGTTTCGGAATTCCCGATTTCGGTGCTATTTTTAAACCATTTTAAGCATGAATAACCCCCAACACTCACTTGTAATGATTTTCTCCAAAGGACAAAGCTTCAAACAGTTCAATTCATACCCTTAAACGCTTAAATGAACGTTATTTACAAAAATCTACTTCTCAATCGAACCGATAAAAATAACGGATTACCAATACAAATATATTATCAATATAAATAATGACGTCATTATTGGTGGTCATATGACTTCCAAAAATAGTTTCAGATTGCATCATAGGTGTACGGAGGAGTTTTAACTTTTAACATTGTATACACGGGTGCTTATAGATCTATTTGATTATTTGGTTTAACAACATATAGATCTTGTCCCAAACAATTTAGGTATATATAATAAAAGTTCGAGTCGGTTGTGTAATCCAGATCTCAGTCACGAGAGGCGAAGCCTCGAGTACAGTGATCTGGAATACACAACGAACTGATACAAGAGCGCTGATCACACACTGGTGATAAATCTATTCCGTTTTCATTAGTATAATTTTGCTTTTTTCCGTCCATAGGCAAAGCCTAAATCATATTATATCGATGATACATAACAAAATATGTGTTCTTTATTATTGTGTTAAAGCTAGATTTAGACTGCAAACATATGCGTTATGCGTGCTCAGATCAGGATTTGCAAAGTGGAGTGGAGTCATCAATGGCGATTAAAGGGTTCGGTATGAGTAAGGGCTTTGCTATCCCATTCATGATCACATTTATCGTGAGAGTTTTACCCCTTCACCTTTTCATTGTCGTCTGCTTCAATATTATTGTCTGCAATACCGTTTCAAATTTAAATTAAAGTCAGTACGAGTGAAGAAAATTTAAAAATAATGTCAAACAGTTTTGATCCTGATAAGGATCAAAACTGTTTACAAACGCGCTTTTTGTCGTCATTGAGAGTGCAAGGGTTATCATTCATTGCCTTCAACCCCTCATATTATCTTATTCAGAGACTGACAATACTAACTACTCTCAACAACCACGTGTCTCCTTATTCCTAGATGTAGCCCATTCCCGTTTAAACGAATAGCGACTCAACTCAACAAGCTGCAGACAATGACATGAACTGTTTGGCGATTTATTAGGATCTTGGTGCAAACGGTTTGAGGCCTGATCAGACGACTGGTAACTCGGTGTCTGATCCAAATCAGAAAATCGTTTGATCATAATCCAAACTGTTTGCAATGGTTACAAGTTTTTTTTTTACACATTCGTGTGTGTGTAGGGAAATGACAGCATATCCGCCACTGTATCATGCCGTTATGTCGTCTGTGGTTTGTATGTTTCTTAAAGTTTTTTGTACGTATCAGTCATTATGTATCCTGACTAGACGCCAATTTACTCACTATGCACTATGTATCTGGGACTTTTGACGTAATATTATTTATTTTGATGTGTCGGTAATATTACCTTACTAAGGTCAAGGTCTACCCACCTCTTGTTCCTCTAGAACCAGTATTTCCTTTTGAATTTCGGGGTTAAATAGCTCCTTTGGCCCCTTTTCTACACGATCCAGGTCTAGATGGTTGAGGATTCCTTTAACGGTCTGTGGTTTGTTTTGGTTGTACGGTAACGATATCTTCTTAGCACCCTAGAAAATAATAAACCCATTAAATCCATTTTCCTTAATGGCCCCTTCCCTCATCACCGCCCAAAATGTTCACTACTAATGTGAATGTCTAAGTATTTCATTTTGAAAACATAGTAACATGAATAATGTCGTAATTTTCTTATAAACAATCATTATTGGATATTAACCTTTACAATCAGCATGGAGCATGATGAGCCAACGCATTTTGTGACACCTCATGTGGTCTACACTGTTTTGTAATTTCAATTGTTTTGAAGGCACCATACGTATCAATTCACTGCCAATTTTTATTTAACCGTCGATTCAAAGCACTTTAATACATTTGGCGAGACGGTTGGTATTGAACTACATGTACACTGTTTGCAATGCAGTGATCATAGCTTTACCATGACACGGCTTATCTAGATTTTATAATGCATTTTATAACATAACCTGCGGTCTGGGAGTGGCATAAAGCCATTATGTAAATATCTTTTTCAACTATAGTTATAAATAATCAAATTAACAGAAAAAGCACATGTGCGCATTGTTACATTCATTCGCATATGTATACTAATTAGTTTATAATTCAAGATAATGTTATTTTGGGAGAATAAATATCAGTGTCGGTCACCTAAGGCACATTATATACAACTTTCTCTTTTTTAACAAACACTTCATTTAGTTGCTTGGAACTAGTTTTATGTGGATGCTCACAATTCTTACGTAATGGACAACATAATGACGAGTGACAAACAGCTTGAATCCAGATCAGACGCTGCGTTACGCGGCGTCTGATCTGGATTCAAGCTGTTTGCAAATGTTAGCCAATAATCCCTCCATGAAACGACTACCTCCGAACAACACTCATAATCTTTATCCCTCATTGGGTGTCGTTGTAGAGACGGAACGTTGTATATGTAAAAGCGCCTGCGTTATAGTCTATTTCAGAGTAAAACCGATCTTATTGTTGGTTCTATGATAAATAGAATCTTACATTCGTGTTTTGTTTGTTATTGTTTTTTATGAAACTCGTTGACTATAATGGTATGACGCTCGACAGAGCCTGGCGTTATATAATTTTTTCTCAACTCGTTTTATAAAAATGATAACAAAAACACTCATGTTAGATCCTCTATGTAACAGTAAAACATTAATTTTACTGTGGAACAGTCAGATTTATCCTCTTGGCGTCTCATCAACTGTTTGTAAATGCGTGTGAAGTTGTGTTAGGATATAAGATTATCAGGCACAGTGGAAAAGCCTCATTATTTCCCGTCTAAATGTAAACGAAACGCAAACATAGTGCAATAAAATGTTGAAAATAACAACTTCTGACTACATGTATTTATTTTAATCCGACTGGCAAACAGTTTGGAGCCTGTTCAGTCAGAATTGTCAACAAAAAAGTGTAACTTTTTACTTTTTATTGCAATGCGAATGCGCTCCATTTGCGTTTAAACGGGAATGAATAACGTCTTCTCCACTGTACATTGATATTATACAACTACAGCACAACACATGTATGAGTTCACGCGAATATTTCACCACCGTTACACACTACCATACCGTCTTGGTCCATAAAATGGCTCTGTATTGGTTGATGTTATGATTGTTGGCGTCTGTCACCACCACGGACAACAGAAACACATCCTTGTCCCCATCCATTCCAACATAGATCTGGTGCACTAGAATAAGAAAGAAGAGCTAGTAGTAAATTTTACAAATAAGCTGAAATAATATTTACACGGTGAAAGCACCTGAGGGAAGTCGTAATTATAACAAAAGTAAGGCTTTATAACGAGGGGATTGTGATTGCCACACATAAGACACACGAATAATGACTTCAACATGAGGAAGGGATAGGTTTTAGGTTTAAGTATTTTATTTATTTATCTAGAACCACAATTATATGTATTAGGTTTATATAGTTACAGAAATAAGCATGGTATAGAGACACACAGTAAAATTCAGGTTTTACGATACAGTGGAAATTATTGTTTTAGCACAAACGTTATTGGGCGGGTTACTCTGTAATAGTATATAAATATTAGATGGCAGTTTGCGTGACATTCAAATTGTCAACCTGAGAATCAGAGTGTCACCCCAAGGCGAAGGGTTTTCGAGGGTTGACAATTTAAATGTCACGCAAACTGCCATCTTATATTTATTTTATCACACCGAGCTTATCAACCCTTACTGTGGAATCGTCTCGTTCGGATTTAATAAAATACATTTTGAATACAAATTAAGAGCTGCCAAACACGTAGCGCGGAAAACGACGTCACATTGTTTATATCAACTCAACTCAAGAATAGAGATAATAATATCAAATAGAGTGACGTCACAGAAGTAATATCATATAGTTGCAAGTATTTTTAAGAGAAGAGAAAAATAATATCATATAGGGTGACGTCACAAAAAGAACACCATAAATAGTGACAGTATATTTTTTGGTTAGACCTAAAAGACGTGCAGAATGTTTAATTTTGGTCTATGGGAAATTAACATTGTAACTGAAAGCGAGGTGTAATAATCATCGATAAACGCGTTTATGCTAAAGCCGAAAGAATATTCTGTCTTGTTCAAAACCCCTCAAAACCATTGAAAATAATGTGGAGTCAGCTAAGATGCAAGACAAACAAATGTCTGATCAGGTTCAAAATTGTTTGCTACCAAGATTAAGGTAAATATTTTCAAAACCTGTCATTCTTCAGTCCTCTTTAATTGTGTTTTGTATCGTTTTAAACGGGGATGAATATACAGACATGGAACTGTACGTTAACGAGATCGTTATTTCGAGGAGTAACGTAACTCACAGTCACGAAACTTTGTCCAAATAAAACATGTTTTATAACAGAATTCTTGGGCTGAAATAACAAACGTAAATACTTTTCTAAAAGCATCATTTATTTGTGTTTTATGACAAAAGCATCACAGCAGGGAATACGTTATTCTTACCCAACACACGCGATCGTGTTAACTCATTCACCCCTGAAATGTTTAATGTTCATTTCCAGTTTCGAATTTGTCCTATATTTATAATGTTAGGGGTTGTTTTCTGAAATATATTGCAAAATGACAAACAGTGTAGATCCTGATCAAAGGGCTCCTTTAAGAGCCCTCTAATCTGGGTCTGCACTTTTTGCAAAGGATAAATGTACTCTTCTCAGGTATTCTCTTTGTAAATGATGAGTATACTCGTCGCTAGGGTTGAATGTGTTAAAACAATTATTTTCATTGACTTTGTAAGATCATAATGCCAATGGAAGGGTTGAAATGCATCTAATCAAGATAATGAATACGTGATAATTACAATATATTTACACTCGCACTGTAACGTCTTCTTGAAGTGTATTGAAAATATGAAGTATAATTCTCAGTAAATCTACAAATTGAAACTGGTTTCAGCCAGTTAGAAAGAGGGCGGGGTTTCCGCCCGAGACCTTAATTTTTTAAACATGCTTTAAAAATACGCGTGTAGTTATTCCAGATGCATTGTTTATTTTTAATGTCTTACTAGTGTTTGGTAAGCACACAGAGGCAGTTTTATCAGGATTACATATTTGGTCAAGAGTCATTTTGTGAAGGACAAGGAAAAATATGTTTGCCACTAAGATTGAAATATATCTTCAAAATTGTAAAACAGTAATCATTTAATCTTGTTTATTGCATTGCGTTTCGTTCTTATAAACGGGAAGGAGTAACGCCCTCTCCACTGAAATGGAACGAGGTTTACTGTACTTCTCCGAAATGATTGAATAGACATTTATTTGTAATGAAGCAAGCGGAACCATCTCGGTTAAATTTTCCACAGAAATTATCTGCGGTTTAATTGTAGTTCCAAGAAATAAAATATTTCATTTAAAAAAAAAAGATGTACAGGAAAGTGCATGGTAACATTGTATCATTGTATAACTCACTGATGTATAGATTAAACTCTTTCCCATGAAACCGTTGAAATGGAAAATTCCAGTCTAAATAAAGTCCTGTCCATTTTTACTGTTTATAGAGCCTTTGATCACTATTGAAAAATGGCAAATAGTGCAGATCCTGACCTTATGACTCATTTACGGGACCATGATAAACACTGGTTTGCATCATAGGCATTCGGCCCGTAGGCTATGACACTACCCCCAGCTGCTACCCCCTCCACCACCACCAAACGTGGATAAAATACCCTAAAATATATCCATACATTCAATAATCATCATAAAAGAACATTTCCTGAAGTTTCATGAAATTTTTAAAAAATATTTTTTTTTGCTAATTTATAAGTAAAATAGTAAAGGCTGCCATGAAAAAGCGCCTTGCAGAAGCAACCCTCAAGTTCCCAACCCTGTCATTTTGTCAAATCTTGGACGATCTGGACAAATGATGGCTCATTGTTTACAGCAAACAGTTTTCTTTGACGATAATTGGTAAAAAATCGGCGAACACGCGTATGGGGACTCGAAAAGTAGGATGACCCCTTATACGGAAACATTCGTCCACGCGAAATTTTCCCAAACAAATTTTCCCAGTCAAACTATTATCACTCTAGCGAAACCGAGAACCAGTTTCAAAGTAGGAAATGACGCAAAAGTCAAGCGCCTCAATTGGTCGTATTAGAATCAGGACAACTATCGCGTTAGTTGGAATAGTTGTCAACAAATTCTATTCGAATCACCACTTGATGTTTTCCGTTGACAAAATGTTGTCAAACCATCAAATCTTTGACCACAATTTCTATTCGAGTCGGGTCAAAATCGTTGTCATCAGTAAATCTTCGCGCATTTGCTCCGCCCAGTTTTCGCTGACAACAAACTCGATGGTTCGAATACGACCAATGATCATATCCGTTTGTCAACTGAAACTTGAAAACGAAAGTTATCTAGAAATTTATTTCGTAACAGAAATGCTCATTTACCGATAATTCAAAGGGTATTTATTATATATTTCATTTTCTATTAATTACCCGTACCATGGTGTAATGCATGGTCGCAAATGCACTTGTTAATCGCTGTATGACGAACAAGTTAAAAATTAAGGTGGACGAATGATTCCGTATAAGGTGCCTATCGAACTTTTTATTTCTTCACTTGTGCTCGTGTCTTGCTTGGGCTATGAGCTAATTTTCTTTGAACAGAACTGTTAAATGTAAAAATAAGCCATCATTTGTCAAAATTGGCCCAAAAATGACAAAATGACAAGGTTGGGAAGTTGATGGCTTTGAATTCACATCCACCTTTTCGTTGTATACATACACGATACGAAAACAATTTTTTTTTAAAACTTCTTGAAACTTCTTAAAACATTTGTTAAGGATGTTTGTTGAACATATGGATGTATTTTTACTCATTTTGAAAGATTTATGGGGGATAGTAGCTGGGGGGGGGGGGGGGGTCATAGCTTACGCGCCGAAAACCTGTGGTTTGCATAGGACAAGTGTACTATTCACAGGTACACTGTTTGTAAAAGACGACCCTATTGGGTTAAATGGGTTACACCAATTACAAACAGTTTGATCCTGAACTAATATCAGCGCCCGATCAGGATCCAAACTTTTTGTCAATCGGATTCCATGACTGCACATTTAGGTAGGAAATAATATGGACATTCATAGTTAAAGCGGGCGACACTTAGAGCGGACGACGGTTTTATTTAGAGTTACATATAAAATGGCTTAGAAGTCACAGTTCTACAGGATTTACATTGGTTCTAGTCCAATAGTTTAGTTTAGTTTGAATATATTTCATTACATAATATACAGTGAAACGGAGATGGGCCACACGTTCTCTCAACACTAGATTCGGATCAAATTGTTATATTCGTGCCTGTTTGTAAAAAAAGTTGAGTTCATTTTAAGCAGCCATTTACCATTGAAGAATGTTACGCTTGTGTGTAGGATATTAAAGTTTATTCCAGGTTTTATTGTAAATATTAAATGTCGCATGCCTGTATACGCTTGGTGGTAGTTATTAATACTGTCATATATCCGAACGTTACCATAGCAACTGCAACTAACAAGCCCTGTTATCGTAACATATAATGCCGGAAATGAAACTTTTTCTTCTTTTATGATGGATTGAGCTATTATGAAATTCCGCTTGCGATCTGCGATAAATAGTTATTCTAATGGACGGACTGCTCAATACGGAAACTTTTCCTTTAACCTGAACCTTACAAGATTGAAAACGCTTTAACCCTTATCATATGGAATTGTCGTCTGCTACAAATGTATCGTCTGCGTGTCAAAAAGGTTAAGATCCAGGTTACGCGGCGTCTGATCCGGATCAAAACGGTTTGCAAATGAACCAAGTCGCGCTTAAAATGCCAACCTCAAAGGATCAAATCTTCACTGCTAGAATATAGCTTGCCTATAATTCAACGCGCTTAGCCATGGTAAGGGGTGTAGCTGGATCCCGATTGCAAGTTCTGTCGAAAATATGCTTTTCCGGTTAGTAAGACGTGTACAGAGGAAATAACGTTATTCTTTTAAAATACTTTTATACTCATAAAAGTATGATTTGATTTTATTTGTTATGATTTTACGTCGCTTTTGTCAGTATTTCAGTCATATCGGGACGTCTAGCTAATTACCTGTGAAGACCCCGAAAGTCCTTTATGTACTGTTTTCGGCAACTTGGTAGATAACCGCTGACATTCCGCAGGCCATCTGATATAGGCTTCTCCACATAAAAATCCGAATAACAAAACTTGGACTTGAACTGACAGCAGTGAGAAGCTCAGTGATGTAAGTCACAGTGACTATACCGTTAGGCCACGAGACCCCTTTGAATCAAGTAAATTAATTGCAATTAATTTGGAACTAGATAAAACGCAGGATAACCAGCGTTTGACCAGGCCTTATTCTTTCTACTTCGACACAGATTAACTTAAATCGACTACATTTTGTCATTATTTTGTTCTTTTTTTCATAGTGTTACATTTCCGTTTAGTATTGTTTGACCGAATACCCTTTCTTACGCATTTAATCTATCCCTCAACAAAATCAAATATAATATTTTTCCAATTTATACAGTCATGGACGTGTACCAAAAGAAATATTTTCTATATTCTAGCAGATGGTAGTTTAAGTGGCAACCTGTCTTCAAAACTAGAAAACAAGCTATGCAGATACAGGTTAAACGAGAAAGGGTAAAGTTTTCCCATATGTACATGTAGTTCTTCAAAGATAGATAAAAGAATACCAAGCACCTCGTTAAAGAAACATTGACGTCTTCTCCACTGTACCCGTAAAACGTCTGCTTCCAGATCAAAAGCCGAATGACATGCGATCTGATCAGGACAAAGACAATCGTTTTAGGATTTTCTTTATTCTTTATTTCAAAAATATAAAATACGTTTGAGCGCTTCATGGATAACACACGCCAAGGTCTATAGTGCTGATCGCAAGTTAACTAGTACGCGTCGTCTGATCTGGATCCATCCAATTTTTTTCATTTGTGTCAATGACGTTTTTTTCAAAAATACAGAAAACATAATTTAGAGAAATCAAAGAAGACGACATTTTCTGAGAAGACGAAAGTAAAGAAACGAAATAGTTAAGACGCATTTGCACTTAATATGTTGGCACTTATAGTGTTGATATCGATTCTAACGATTCTAAAAGGAAATCATCTTCAATATCATGACGTTTGCAGGAAGTTCTTGATATCGTTTTAGTGTCACTGCTCTCAAAACAATCACAAATGCATTACGAGGCGTCTCGTTTTGATTCAACGTTTCCGACATTTAATCATATTTTGGAAAAGATTGTGAAAGATACGACCATTTTAATTCTTTCACTGACAATATCAATTTCATCATCAATTGCAAATAGTATAGACAGAGATTGGACAAAATGTAACTTGTGCGTATTTTCATCACCACAACATCGAAACGCAAGAATTTCTGCAGTCAAATTTAAGAATCTGGTTTTCAAAAGATAATGCAGGCGGCAATTTTGAGCAGAGGATGATTTCACAATAAAGATAGTAAGAACATCTGCAGACGACTTTATGTTATAGATGATATTTCAAAGCGTTAAACAAATATTTCGCGTTTGACTTTCATATCGAAACATTGCACGTTAACCCTTATCATGCTAAATTGTCTGCTTCATAAATATCGGCTGCGAAAAACACTATCAAAATTAGTTTTTTGAAGCTTTTAAGATCCAGACCAGACGACGCGTGACGTGGCATCTGCTCTGGGTCCAAACTGTTTGCAAATGTTAAACAAGTAGCTCTTAGCAGGATTAAAGCTAAAATGCCATTTGGAGCAACCTCGCCACTGCCAAAATACAGTCTACTAATGATTGTCTTCTTATATCTAGATATTACGAAGTTGAAACAAAGAAACATCGACGATGATATCACACAGTATGGGTCCAGATCAGATGGCGGGTTTCTCGGGGCGTCTGATCTGTATCCCTACTGCTAATGACAATATTGTTGGGTTTTGACAGCGAGGTGGTTAAAGATACTTTAAGATAATACTCACATTTCCCTAGGAAATACTTGAAGTACCATCTGGTCTGAAATTCTGGATTTTCAAGGTGAATGGGACTATTAAGTGGACTCGAAGGCTGAAACAAAACAAAACAAGTAACTGACAGTTCAACTGATGCTGATCAAAATTTCAAACCAAGGTTTTATTGAATACCTTACCGACACTCCACATGGGACTCTTTACAGTAGAGAAAACCTTGTTCTTTTTAATGAACGGGTTTATACTCTTTTGAATAAAGTTTGAAAGCGTTGCCGATCTGTTTTCTCTTTTCGTTGCAAACAGTTTGGAGGTAAATCAGACGCCGGGTTACTTGTCTTCTGTTTTGGCTCCGATCCGTTTGCAATGAATTAATCTCTTAAACCATTGTAGCAGGGAAGCGTTCTCTAAGAGTGCCATGAGGCCCTGAATGTTAAGCGCTCACCTGAGAAATGAGAAAATACAACTGTACATATGTATGTTAGTTTCCAGAAGCCTAGATATTGTCAAGGTTTATATTTCTGAGTGAGTTCCATGAACAATGGGCTAACATATGGCACCTAGCGTGTTCATAAGCCTTTTCTATAAGTTTTACTACTGATCTACTTTTTTGACCCAACATATAAATGTACCGTATTCACACGTGACCTGGTCAGATTAATTAGGTTTGGATTTAAATATGGCCTTAAGTGTGTTCAAAAGCGTTTCCTATGACTTGACATGAGTCGGGTTCATATATTACCTAGCCTTTGTCAAGGTGTTGATTATATTCTGAGCATATTTTAGGGATTTGCTGCTAACACTATGACCCTTTTAGTGTCCAGAAACCATGTCTATATTTTGACCTACCGGCATACGTTTAAGTATGTGGTCAAGATGATTATTCTGAGCTAATTTAACAGAACCAACGACAAACATGTAGGCGCTAGAGTATTCTGAACATTTTCCTCTGATTTGACCTACTGACCCAGGTTTTAACTCCAAATTATCTATATTACAATATTGCCTTGACTATATCAAGGTTATCATTTTGAGCATGTTGAATGAATAAGGGACAAGAATTATGGTTCTTAGAGTATCTAGAAGATTTTCATATGCTTTGACCAATTGCCATACTTTTAACCCTATATGGAACACATATTCTAACACAACGTATCTATCATTTGTCAAGATAATTATCCTATACACATTTCAAGAAGATCGCGCCTTCTGACGGCAATGTTGTTTAAAGGATAACAATTCCTTGAACAGGTTAAGTATATCAATTAAGAACATTTTGGTGCACACCAAATTAAAAGAGAACTAGTCGTTTTGGAGAAGCATTGCGCATGGTTACCATGACAATAGGATCAATGACCATATCCATTATATTTTAACATGTTTTGATGATCAACTTAATCGTATGTAAATGACTAAGTTTGTTCAATGGGGCCATCGATTTACAAAAAGATAAAAAATAAGATGATGTTGCAATATTTGACGTACAGACAGCTGGACGACTGACAGGGGCATCTCACAAACGCTTAGCTTGAGCACATTGTAGTAAACACATGAGCTAAAAAGATAGCGTTATAATAAAATCGGGAACATAATTATGGTCTAAAAATCTAGTATGCACTAAGCGGTCGTTTAATAAAATACTATTGATTTTAATATAGGAATAAACAACATCTATTTGCCGTTCATTTCTGTCTTGTCCATTTAATGTGTAGTTTGACCAGATTTGTTTTC
The DNA here is from genome assembly GCA_922989275.2 of Gari tellinella. Classification (NCBI taxonomy): domain Eukaryota; kingdom Metazoa; phylum Mollusca; class Bivalvia; order Cardiida; family Psammobiidae; genus Gari; species Gari tellinella. Next base: position 59,577,075 of record OV277865.1, read on the forward strand.
ATGTATATGAATATATCATATACCGGCCAAATAGGTTTGATAGATGTAATATCGATGTAATAGCCATTCCAGTTTCTAAATATGGTGTGAAAAGTAGTCCTAACTACATGTACTGTATTTGCATTATAAATACAGGGTTTTACCCAGTAAACTTTCTCGCTGTGCTTTAAGAACGCTCGTAAGAAACTAAAACAAAAAAATCAATCTGAATATCCATTATCAAAGCATATTTTAAACAATTAGGTTGCGCTTGTTTTTATACATGCTTTACACATAGCAACGCTAAAATACGACTACACAGCTTGTACACACACCGCTATCCGAGGCATATATGTTAATAAGAACACTTTCGGCCAATACACATAGGATAGTTTAAATACGTTCCCTATTTAGAAAGTGTGAAAGCATTATTTTGCTTTATGCGCGAGCGACTTTCCTATGTAATTCTGGTGAACAATTTCAAACCGTAGCTAGAAGACAACTTGTCTAATCTATAAATAGAACACCACTCACTCGGATTTTCAAAGGGAGAGAAAGCGTACATCTTTAATGACGGAGCGTAATATGATAATCACCCTTATAAAACAGCTTTTCTTTTTATCGCTATTTGGTTTTAATTGAATTGTAGCCGACTTTAAATAGGGGTTTCGAGATACCCAAACGGATAAAAGTAGATCCTAACTTGGTCGGTATCTCTCCGCCATATGGAAGAATTTTAAAACTAGTTAGAACCAGATCTGAAGTGAGGGTTCACTGAAAATTGAACCTCACTTTTTCTTTAGAGTTATACAGAGCGAATGTAAATATAGAACGGTGACTGCTGAATTTAGGATAGAAATTATGCAAGAATCTAATATATAGAGAGTTCCGTGCTTTTTTAATTAGTGATCGCTAAATTCAAGAATAATCGTTTATAAGCAGAAATTACAGTTGTGTCTAAATGATAAGATGCAGTAAACCTCTCTATTACCAGCACTAAAACGCAGCATAATTGCATAGGTGACAGCTTGAGGCAATGTGACAGTTAAACAGAAAAGTTAATTTAGGAGCTTTCTGTTTTATTGCCACCATACTTTAAGCAGTCACTTGTTGTAAACACCAAAAAATTACCACAATTTTGTGGTCGTTAAGAGAGTATTCGTTAAAGAGAGTATTTACTGTATATATAGTTCTCAAGTGAGTCGCTACTGGTATTGTAGCTACAATATTGTTCTTACCTCTTCATTAGTTCGTTCTCCTGTTTCTACACGAAATCGTCCTGCATTCAGTGATGAAGACTCACTCTCTGTTGTATTTAACTGCAAAATAACATAATAGTAATTAAAGCAAACATCTTTTGGCTTCTTGAGCCATATCCCTTTAAATAGACAGTTCCAGTTGCCAATAAAGTCACACTTGCATCTAGATATCCAGTACAGGTGATTACCTAACCCATTTGCCTCATAAAAACGACTTTTTACGCCTCTAATTTATTCCTCCACAGACGAATATAGTTCCAAACGCGCATTTTGCTTTACTTTCAACCTGCTTTAAGTGGTCACGTATCTTCAACAGTAGAAACAGGCTATGGGTTAATACAGATTAAAACAAATGGAAAAAAGTTATATAGTACATGTAGTTCTCTGCATTATATCTACTCTGCAGTAAGCCACCACGTGTCTTTCGAGATCTCCACTCTTTTTCATGGCGTAGTTAGTGCAGGACTAGGCCTGTAGACCCGTTTGCAAAATGGTGTTGAGAGAGTTTCTCACTTGATGTGAGTTTACGATACCATAGACATCACAAATCACCGAGGTGCTTGTCTGCCACACGGTCACGTGCCCCACAATATCCAAATCCAATATGGCCGCCGCCAGCCATTTTGGAAAAACTTTTGTTTTGTTTTGTGGAGAATAAACAAGTGTAATACCTCTAAATTGATTGTTTTTTTGATGTGGAACTCATTTCTGATGCCCTTTGTGCAATCTGGGGTGTCTTTGATTTGGAAATGTCATGTTTCACATTAGCAAAATCCAATATGGCCGCCGCAAGCCATATTGGAAAAGCTATTTTCGTTGTTTTTTTTTAATAAAAATCAAATATAATACTTCTAAATTGATGATTTTTAGAGTATAACTCACTTCTGATGCCCTTTGTGTAATCTGGGATGTCTTTGATTTGGAAAGATCAAGTTCCACGATAATAAAATCCAATATGGCCGCCGTAAGCCATGGAAAAAAGCTATTGTTTTTCTTTTTTTGGAGAATAAACCAATGATATACCTCTTAATTGATAATTTTTGGGTGTTGATCTGATTTCTGAGGCCTTTTGTGCAATCTTGGATGTATTTGATTCGGAAAGGTCAAGTTTAACAATAGCCAAATCCAATATGGCCGCCGCAAGCCATGTTAAAATAGCTAACGTTTGTCTTTTTTTGAAGAATAAACAAAAGTAATACCCCTCAAACGATAATTTTTGGGTGTTGAACTCATTTCTGATGCCCTTTATGCAATCTGGGATGTCTTTGATTTGGAAAGATCAAGTTCCACAATAGCAAAATCAAATATGGCCGCCGCAAGCCATGCTAAAAAAGTATGTATCAAAAATATATTGAACTTGACCTTTTCAACCTCCATATTGAACAAAGGACCTCAGAGAGGAAATGAGTTATACACAAGCAATAATCTATTAAGATATACATGTATTACATGTATATTTGATCTTTCATAAATTTGTTTTTAAATTAGCTTTTCCATCTTGGTTTGCGGCTGCCATATTGGATTTTGCTATTGTGGAACTTGACCTTTCTGAATCAAAGACACCTAAGATTGCACAAAGGGCCTCAGAAATAAGTTCCACACCAAAATATTATCAATTTAGAGGTATTACATTTGATTATTCTCCAAAAATGAAAACAAATAGCTTTGTCAACATGGTTGCGGCGGCCATATTGGATTTTGCTTCTTTTGGAACTTGATCTTTCCAAAGCAAAGACACCCTAGATTGCACAAAGGTTATCAAAATTGAGTTCTACTCTAAAACATAATCAATTTGGAAGTATAACATTTGATATTTGTCCAAAAACCAACAAAATCAGCTTTTCCAACATGGTTTGCGGCGGCCATATTGGATTTGGCTATTGTGAAACTTGACCTTTCCAAATCAAATACATCCCAGATTGCACAAAAGGCCTCAGAAATGAGTTCAACACCCAAATATCATCAATTGAGAGGTATTACATTCTTTTATCACATAAACGTGCAAAATATAGAGGGCCGTAAAAATCGTACGGCCCACTGGGCATATATTTTATACTAATTTTCGAATCACCAAAATACTGTATTACTACGCCGACTTTAAATCAGTTTAGAAAATCTAGACAAAATAAGATCACCACTAGGGATTTAAAATAGTTCCAAGTGTCCTAAAACATTATCCCAGGCAATCCCGCAGACTCAGGCTGCAAATAAGGCTACGTAGAGCTCTAGTAGAACTCAGACAGTTTTTCAAATTTAGACGTTACAGTAATAATGACGTCGTGTTGCTATTACGACGTTATTTTGAAAACAAAACTTGATTCTAACTGTCAAATGATCATTTTTGGTCAGTTAGAACAGTTTTAAATTAAATATGAATTTAAAACTTGAATAGGGTATCGGAAGAGTCTTTACACAACACATTGATGTTGATTTTCTTTATTTTAGTTTGATTGGTATTTTATCTACGGATGAATAAAACCGAATAACTCCTATGACGAATCGTTTTACTAAGAGCCGAGTGAAAAAGTGAAAGTAAGAGCGTTCGGATTTTCGTGTCATTTTGGTATTTATGTGATAAATAGGATATCAAATTCGTGTGTTGTCAGTTGTGAATTTATTGAACTCGTTGGATCAAATGATTATTTATCCAACTCGTTCAATAAATTCACGACTGACAACACACTCATTCAATATCCTCTATTTAGTTTCCCAAAAAAAGGAAAAAGTTAGCTTTTCTAACATGTCTTTGGGCGGCCATATTGGATTTTGCTATCGTGGAACTTGATCTATCCAAATCAAAGACATCCCAGATTGCACAAAGGGCATCAGAAATGAGTTCAACGCCCAAAAATCATCAATTGAGAGGTATAACATTTGTTTATTCTCCAAAAAAAGAACAAAGGTAGCTTTTTTAACATGGCTTGCGGCGGCAATATTGGATTTGGCTATTGTGAAACTTGATCTTTCCGAATCAAATACAATCCAGATTGCACAAAAGGCCCCAGAAATGAGTTCAACACCAAACAATTATCAACTAAGAGGTATTACATTGGTTTATTCTCCAAAAAAAGAAAAAAAATAGCTTTTTTTTCATGGCTTGGGGCGGCCATATTGAATTTTGCTATCGTGGAACTTGATCTTTCCAAATCAAAGACATCCCAGATTACACAAAGGGCATCAGAAGTGAGTTATACCCTAAAATCATCAATTTAGAAGTATTATATTTGATTTTTCTTAAAAAAACCCAACGAAAATAGCTTTTCCAACATTGTTTGCGGCGGCCATATTGGATTTGGCTAATGTGAAACTTGACATTTCCAAATCAAAGACACCCCAGATTGCACAAAGCGCATCAGATATGAGTTCCACACCAAAAACCAATCACTTTAGAGGTGTAACACTTGTTTATACTCCAAAAAACAAAAAAGTTAGTTTTTCCAAAATGGCTAACGGCGGCCATATTGGATTTGGATATTGTGGGGCTCGTGACCGTGTTGCAGACAAGCACCTCGGTGATTTGTGATGTCTAGGGTCTCGTTAACTCACATCAAGTGAGAAACTCTCTCAACATCATTTTGCAAACGGGTCGTCAGGCCAGGTACAGGACTAAGTTGCTTTGACCAATGCCGGTGTCAGATCAAATTTGGACCCCGGGTCCAACTTTGATGGCGAAATATGGACCCCCTCATAAATTTTGGACCCCCTCAAAGTTTGTCAATACGCAAAATATTGGTAACTTGTGTTCTTTTATGATTATTTTTATATTATTTTGTATTTATGTATCATAGATACTTTGATTGAAGGGGCTTCAGTCGGGGCAGGGGTGGAAATTTGATGGCGTTAAAATTTCATCCCCCGCCTTCGTCAACAATCAACCATTAGATGGCGTTTAAATTTCACCCCCACCCCCCGCCTTCGTCAACACTCAACCATTAACTCCAGTCATTTGATCTACACATTAACTATTGCTATGCCTGCAAATTATTTCAGTTGGAGGAGGGGGTCCAAATTTGATGCATTACAATTTGACCCCCACCACCTCCCTTGTTAACACCAAATCATCAAACCTTAGGTCATTTGATCTACACATCAACTTTAATTCTTTTCAATTAGTTGATTAGTTGTAATGATGTTTTACTCCTATCCTGAGGTAACTATGCCCTGCAAATTATTTCAGTTGAAGAAGGGGGGGGGGGGGGGTTAAAATTTGATGGCGTTAAAATTGGATCCCCTTCCTTGTCAACATCAAACCATAAAACCTAACATTACTTGATCTACACTCCAACTTTAATTCTTTTCAATTAGTTGTTTAGTTTTGATGATGTTTTTACTCCTATCCTGAGGTTACTATGCCCTGCAAATTATTTCAGTTGGAGAGGGGGTCCAAATTTGATGGCGTTAAAATTTGACCCCCTCCATTGCCAACACCCAACCATTACTCCTATCCTGAGGTTACTATGTCCTAAATGTATAAAATGGAATTATTTTATTCATTGTAGGAATAAATTTAAGACATTAACAGGCATATTTTTTAGGTAATGGGTTAAACTATTCATTGGTTTCATTGCAATTAGCATTTTACTACGATTTCATACCATAATAAATTTTTACATGGGGGTTAAATTTTCACAGGGGGGGGAGGGGGTTCCAAATTCGATAGCGAAAATTGGACCCGGGGTCCAATTTTGATATGACACCGGTCAGTATCGGTAACTCTACGGAGAACGATCATCAATTCTAGTCGACTGTCGATCCGTTACGAGCCATGCTAAGTAATAGAAAGTATGGTCTGGAACGGATCGACACATGACGATAATGACCGATCATTGCACATAGAGTACCGATGATGGTCGGAACTCATTAGGGATCGTCAGCCATAAACATAACATATAACATAACATAATCTTTATTCGGCATAAAGTTGCACAAAGCACATATATAGTCGTACATGTATATAGCAGTATTGTGAATTACAGGTGTATTTGACAAATTTAGATATATGTTAACCACACACATAATGTGAAACGATCATAAATAATTCTTTCATATAGCATTTACAGAGACTTTTTTTATGGAACATCGTTTACATCATTAACGAACCACACTAAATTTATAAATATATTCAAACCTCAATGTCCCTAACCCTCTTAAGTCGAACATGGTCGCATTTCAAAGCCAAAAACGTGACCAAGTCACGTTTTAACTTCGGAATGAGGACAAGCTCGACCCAAGTCGACCGACTGAATAATGAATTTCATCTATAGAATATCTGAATTCATCGAGTTAAGCGAGATATCGAAGTTCGTCTGTACCTACATAACAGTTTAAGGTCAGTCAGATTCTGACCTTAAAATTGAAGCAGAGTATAAATTGGATATAGTCGTTACTGATTCTGTTGACATAAGGGACACAAATCTATTCAGCGTTGGCCAGTGACAATAATACGGTTTAAAGTATTTGACTCGTAGATTTCTGTATTTCGGACAAACTTGGAAGAATGATATTCGTCTTCAATTAAGAAATGAATTTGCCGATAATTTTCTGTCGTTCATTTGGCTTGAACACCGAAAAAATCTGTTCATTTCTTATATTTACATTATTTTATCTTTATATTTGTTATGAAAAAAAATCAGACTTTTAGTTTTAGAGGAGGAATGGTTTTGAAAAGGGGAAAAGTACGTCGAAGAAATAAACTTGAAAGAACAGCTTTAACGAAGTTAACTCGGCCCCCTGTAACCAAATAACATAGCTAGATCTATACTGCGCGGATATAGAGAATAACCTGTCAGTGGCAATATCCGCCACTGACAGGTTATTCTATTTATCCTGTCACCAAACAGGTTTTAAGAATTTAAAAGGTTTAAATTTGATTTTTTCCGTAACTTTCTGTCCGTTGCATTTTCTTAAAATAGAATGTTCTATAAATAGAACTATAGATCTAACCAAATTACTTTTAGCTACCACATTACGGAAAGGAAATATTCCTCCCATTGTGTGCTGATATAATCACGAAAAAGAATCATAAAGTATGGAAATTAAAAATCGAATCGGAATATACCTATTCTTAATCGAATTAAACCTAAAAGAGTGCATGTCAATTCAGTTAAAAGTTCGCATAACTTACGTAGAATCTCGTTCGGCATTTACCACCCTTTAATGATTTATGCTGTTTTTTCCTTTGTTTCAACTGATATCGATGAATGACGGAAACAACTTCTATCAAAGGCAATTTAATCAAAAGTAACAACAGTTTATCTTTATAAATAAAATTATATATATGACCTTTTTATTGGTAAGAATTTTGATATTGAAATAAAACAAAATGCCCGAGTGTTTTAGCTGACCATGTCAGAATCATACTCCAGTGGCTACGGACACAGGGACTACCGATTCGAGTCCCCGCTTCACAAAATCAAATAACCAGCTTCTATTTCCTCTGTCTTTGATGTACTACCCCCCTTGTCCTCAGTTGGCGTGAAAGTAACTAGAGGAGGAGTAAAGTGTGCTTAGCTTAGTCACTAATCTCAAATTGTCTAGAGAGGACCTGACTCAAGGATTTTTTCAATGGGTTTTACTAACCAAACTAACAAATTCAAGGTACGGGTCTCACATGAGACGCTTGGATGAGTATATCCCTAGACAAGATGACAGTAACAGCACAACTAGCACAGGGTTGCATGCTTTTATACCTGGTTTGGTGTTACCACCGAAAGTAGGGCAGGAATTTTCTTTATGTAGATCTAGTATTGAGTATGTATCTTGAATGCATGTATTAGATCTTGATTCCGGGCATGTCAAAGAACCGGTGGTTACTTCAGCAGTGGAATATTCATGCTTATCCTTGTACCTCAACCCAAAACTAAAGTAACCAATGTCGGTGTCATCACCATGATAGGATAACTCAATATAGAGTGACGTTAATCCTGTTTATAAATCACTAGCCAAATCTGACCTAATTGAGATTGATGCATAATATATCTGTATACATGTACATCGTATTCGAGCTCCTTTTGTATCCTGTTCAGTACTAAGAGAAGGTTTCGAAAGTCCGTTTCTACTCTCCCCCCTCCCAAAAAATCATACTGCCTAATTGGTTTGATTGAGTTGGGGTTTCACGCGCACCCGCACGCATATAAATTGGTCATATTCATGGCGCCGACCTAAGTGACTAACATTATTTAGATCTATCTAGAACCTAATGTAGACTGCAAATTGTGTCGTCTTCTTGGTTTTTTTTTTTTTTTTTGGCTTTTTTTTATTATTTTTTCCGAGTCCGACAGACACTCAAATCTGCCACTGGAAAACGTAGTTTGTGTAGTGGCGCAGCATTTATCACCCCCTTTAATGTTTTTTTTCAGCATCAGCAGTAATAGCTTTCTTAAATGTACACTTAATGTAGATCTAGTACATTTTCCATATATTTTATAACTAAAAATTGTAAAAATAATTGTTCAAATCTATTGCACTAATTTCCGATAAGTTCGCAAAACTAAAGCCTGTTTTATCGTAAATATCAAATTTATATTACATATTTTAGATTCACATAAAAATTCGCCAACGCCCAGCGTCACAAATTAGTGACCGCTAATTGTTATACTTGTAAACACACACAAAGGAGCGACTGTAGACCTGTAGCGCGTTCAAGTACCGTATCGATGCAATCGATTGCGACGGAAAACGGTAACAATTCACCTTTAACGACCGTTACGCTGTTACCGATTGCGAACGACACGAACGGCCTCAGAGGTAGTTCGCCGTCCCCAACAAGGAAAACAAAATGGCTACCAAATGAATTTAATAAAACCAGCAAACAGTCCCGACTTAATTTCTCATCAATAAACCAACATTTTCCGATATTTAATGTATAAAACAAAGTAGCTTACACCTGAGCAGCTAAATCTTATTTTTATATGCGGTAAAATTGATGCATTTCAGTTGATTAGTGCACTTTTGCTTGTGTTATTTAGAATCGCACATAAATCGTTCGTACCCTTGAAAAGTTAATAAACATTGGGGCGCAATGAGTTATTATTGAAGAGTATCGGTGAGTATGGGTTGTTTGCATCGGTTAACGTTACTGTTCGCTGATACGGTACTTGAACGCCCTACAGTTACACACTCAGAATTCATAAAACGAGTGAGAATCTTATCTCGAGCATCATTGTTGTGATAAAAATAAATTCGTAGCAGACGGACAAAGTTTCGGAGCGCTTCCTACTGCATTTTTTTCACAATGAGTGTATATAATTTATATCAATATGAATATAAAATCTCTCTCTATATATAATATATTGGTATTTAGTGTTTAAAAAAAGATTGGGAAATAAACTAGATTCAATCTAGGTCAAATACAACGTGGATTTCTAATTTTAGAATGAATGAATGAATGGTGTTTTACGGCCCATCGACTCTAATTTTAGAGTAGTGAAGATTAATGCGCAGCGACTTAACCCTAAGCTCCGCCTGCTAAGGTTTGAGTGTCTATAAGAAATGAACACTGATTTTTACAATGGAAAGAGATAGGGCCAATGTAAATATTGACATTTAAATAACAGTGTTTACATTTTTTATCTTGTATGGAAATATTATTGTGTTTACCAGTTTCAATACACAGTTGATGTGACGAAAGTCTAAATCGTGTTAGTGAGATTCTATATTTATTGACACACGAACAGTAAAGATATTTGTCTATGCTAAAATTATGTTTATACAAACATTAAGATGCTAATCGCCTAGAGTTATTAACATTGATGTGCCAACTTTGCATATAGATATCATATTATAAATAGCCGGAATAAACATAAAGTCATTTTGAAATCGCCAAATATCATTCATTCCAATTTCTGAAAGTATAGTTTTGATTTGAAACGCCCAATTTGTATTTTTATATGATATATCATTACCTGCATCAGTTCTCAATATGTCATACACTTTATAAGTAAATTATTTGACGTTAACATTTTTAACCAATATTTTATCATAGTAAGTTTTCTTTGTATTAACAGTGGATACCTTCCTGATTCTCTATATAATCCAACAAGATTTGTAGACTTTTTTACGCATAAGAGTTTTCCTAAACATTTACAATGGATCAATTCTCGTATATCTTTGCTTTCATGGTAACCCCACACTGCTGAGCTATAATTGAGTGTTGAACCAACAAGAGTATCAAACAACTTGCATTTTTCAGTGACAGTTAATTCTAGTTGATTAAAAACTTTAAATAAGTTATGCAGTGCACGATTGCTATGTTTTGCTAGTCTATTTTATATTCTTAGCCAGCTTCCAATTTTATAAAATTATGTTTACTATGGCGCCCCTTTTCAAAAAGCATTACTTTTGTCCTTGCAGTGTTAATTTTTAGGCTCCATGTCAAACAATAACGTTCGAGATCATTTAGAAGCGACTGTTAGGCTTGTGGTGTTTCAGCAAACAGCACTGCATCATCACAGAAGAGTAACATATACATCTTAATTTCATTTGTACTAAATAAACCATCAATATTTGTGTTAATGTTTTGCAATAAATCGTTCACAAAAAATAAAAACATCAGACTGGAGCTCGGATCCCCCTGCTTGACACCCTTATCTGATGCCAGGAACTCTGATGTTTTAGTTTTATATCTAACAACAGATTTTACAGCATCATACGTTGATTGCATAGCCTTTACAAACTGTGAGCTTACATTTTTCTTGTTTTAGTTTTTGCCAAATATATAGCCTATCTAGAGAGTCAAAACATTTTTAAAAATCAACAAGCACCTTAGAGCTGATATCCCCTGCCGCAGCAATTGTCGAGAAGAAAGTGGCAAACTTTATTGTGGGAGGAAGGGGCAAATGGTGATAAATAAATACGAAAGAAGACTCAAGCAGGAAACGCAACACAAACAATACACCCATCTCTAAAGCAGAACACACACACACAGCCATACCATAACACACACACACACACACGCACGCAATCCCACACACCCACCCACACACCAAACAGAAAACAAAACGCAAGACAAACATAAAGCAAAGTTAACATAGGAGCCCGCCTTGGTACGGTCAGCAGCAATCAATAATTAATTATAAATTAACCATTAACAACCACTTGGGGGTTAAACCTGGGTTTAGGGGCGCCCAACCTCACACTTATCTCCTATATTCACCTATAAAGACGAACAGTGTACATAAAATATAAAACATGTTCCACAACCTTACAATCAAAAAGACCGCCAGCACAGTAAGTAAATACATGTAAAACATCTAACAAAATTCTATGACAAGATTATTAGTAACACAGGAAAGAATTAAACATTCAAGCCCGTGTTAAAAATAACCCACTATGGCAACGGTCAAATTATACTCAAGCGACTAGTCTGTAGTCACGAGTAACTGTAAGACATGGAAGGGTTCAGGGTACGACAGAGAGGGAGAGAAAAAACAAAACACGAAAATCCAACATAACTCTCCCGGTTAAGGACGGCTTTAGAGATACATCATCATGTAGTGTAACCTGTCTTTAAAGATCAACATTCAAAAGCTTTTTACAAAGTTTTATAAAACATTCAATTTTGTACATGTTAAAGCCTAAACAATACTAAAATAAAGCCCTTTGTAGCAAATCTGAGTATTACAGGGGCAGGTAACTCTTGATTCAATTTCAACAGTAATTAAACACTTTCAAGAACTTATAATTGTGTGCAAGTATTATCATTCAGAACTGTAGAATTTACTAGAGTGCAAACACTGATAAACATGGCATTTTCAACTCATCAAGGGCGTAACACTCTTGACAATTGTATCCGTTTTCAATAATAAATGAACGCATTCGAAAACTAATGGCTATGTATTTAACTTTATAGTAGATCTATAATAAAGTTTTATATAAATGTATTCACATTTGTCCATACTAGCGTGTAAACTGTACTAAAATAAAGCCTTTTCTAGCATTTCAAATTTCATGTGTACATACAGGTCAGATAACTCTTGCCACAAGTATCTTGTTTTGACACTAATTCCATCCTTTCAAGAAATTATACTTATTATATATATTCTATGCAAGTATTAATCAAACTCTGTTTAAAACTGGAGTTACTAGAGTGTAAACACTGTTAAATATGACATTTTCAACTCATCAAGGGCAGATTACTCTTGACTAATTTGCACATTTTCGACAATAATTGAACTCATTCTATAAATAAAAGCCATATATGGTTTACTTTTTTTTTTTTCAAAATCCATTTACATTTGTACACACTAGCATGTAAACAATAAAGCCTTGTCTAGCATTACTAAGTACATAAAGGGCAGATAACTCTTGCCACAAAATATCCTTTTTTGACAATATTTGCACCCCTTCAAGAACTTATATTTATATACATTGTGTGTAAGTTAAATCAAAATCCATAAAGACTGTAGTTTCTAGATGGTAAAAACTGTTACAAAAGGTGTTTTTTTCGACTCATCAAGGGCAGATAACTGTTGACTTGTTTCTCCATTTTCAAAAATAATCAAATTCATTTGAAAACTAATAGCCATACATAGTTTAAGAATTTTTTTTTTTTATCAAAATCCATGCATATTTATAGATACTAGTATGTAAACAATATTTAAATTAACATTTTCTAGCATTTCTAAGTACATCAAGGGCAGATAACTCTTATCACAAGTATCCTTTTTTGACAATAATTGCACACCTTCAAGAACTTTTACTTATAGGCAGTGTGTGCAAGTATAATCCAAATCCATTAAAAACTGTAGTTGCTAGAGAGTAAACACTGTTAAATATGGCTTTTTTTTACTTATCATGGGCAGATAACTCATGACTAATTTCTCCGTTTTCAACAATATTCAAATTCATTTGAAAACTAATAGCGATACATAGTTCAAGAAAGTTTTTATCAAAATCCATGCATATTTATAGACACTAGTATGTAAACAATATCAAAATCAAGCATTTTCTAGCATTTCTAAGTACATCAAGGGCAGATTACTCTTGTCACAAGCATCCATTTTTGACAATAATTGAACACCTTCAACAACTTGTACTTATAAACATTGTGTGCAAGTATAAACAAAATATGTTGAATACTGTAGTTGGTAGAGTGTAAAAACTGTTAAATATGGCATTTTTAACACAAAATAAATTCCTAAAATTTTCTGATTTTTTTTTTAATTTCCCACGGTGCTCCTTTGATGACAAATAAGTATACCAAGTTTCATCCAAATCTGTTTATCGGTTTCAGAGATACAGTTGCGGACGGACAACGTGACGGACGCACGGACAGCCGGACGGACGGACCTAAAACAGTATCCCTTTGTCTTTCGGCAGGGGATAACAAACGCGCAGTACAATGCTTTTTTGGTAGCTATTGAGAAATCTAATTAAATTCTAAAAAGTCAAAACAAGGGCAACAACTCTGGAATCACAAAACCAAGGGTTACCTGCCTTCTTGAAATGAGTTGTCCTTTTGATACTAAACAAGTATTTAAAGTTTCAAGTACATACCTATGGTAGTAATTGAGAAATTTCAATTGAGAAGTTTTATGTAAATAAAAACAAGGGCAATAACTCTGGAATGGCACATCCATAGTCACCTTTCTTGTTTGAATGAGTTGCCCTTTTGGTATAACACAAATATTTAAAATTTCAAGTTAATACCTTTGACAGTTATTAAGATATTTCAATTTACAAGTTTTAAGTAAATAAAACAAGGTCAATTACTCTGGATTTACAGATCACAGAGTAACCTACCTTGTTGTAATGAGTTGCCCTTTTAATACTTAACAAGTATTCAAAGTTTCAAATTAATATCTGTCATAGTTATTTAGATATGTAAATTTACAACTTTTAAGTAAATTAAACAAGGGCAATAACTCTGTCTTGTTGTAATGAGTTGCCCTTTTGATACTAAACAAGTATTCAAAGTTTCAAGTTAATATCTTTTATAGTCATTTAGATATTTTAATTTACAATTTTTAAGTAAATAAATCAAGGGCAATAACTCTGAAATTACAATTTTCAGGGTTACTTGCCTTGTTGTAATGAGTTGTCCTTTTGATACTAAACAAGTATTCCAAGTATAAAATGGATACCTTTGATAGTTATTGAGATATGTTAATTTATAATTTTTAAGTAAATAAAACAAGGGCATAACTCTGAAATTACAAATTCCAGGGTTACCTGCCTTGTTGTAATGAGTTGCCCTTTTGATACTAAACAAGTATTCAAAATTTCAAATGGTTATCTTTGTTAGTATATATTTTTTTTTTATAATTTTTAAGTAATTAAAACAAGGGCAATAACTCTGAAATGACAATTCCCAGGGCAACATGCCTTGTTGTAATGAGTTGCCCTTTTGATACTGAACTAGTATTCCAAGTTTCAAATGGATACCTTTGATAGTTATTGAGAAATGAACTTTTACAAAAACCTTAATCTAAAAACTTATCCGACACAGACGACAGGGTGACGACAATAGCTCGACTTTTCGAAAAAGTCGAGCTAAAATCATCGACAATAGCTGTCACTATCATTGTTGTCAATATAGGCATCATAGTCTAAAACATCGCATAAACGTCCCGTTCTACTATTTAGATCTCCACAAAGAAACGTTTTACCGAGAGGCTTGTATTTTTCGACTCCGACTTCAATTTGTTAAAAAAGTCAAAAACATCATGATCGAATACATGTGAACTTGTAGTGGGAATGTAAGCAGTATATAAATGAACATTTTCATTTAATATAAATAATTATTTGCTATGTTGTAGCCACATTATACCATGCTGATCCTTTTCAACAATTTTAACTTTGTTTTCTATAGCTGTGTTATAGTATATCGATATTCCGCCACTGAAGCGGCCTTTTTCGCATTCATTGATTTGTTACCAAAAAGGTGTTGGCTCTTAAAACTTTCGATTTCTAAATTGATATTACAGTTCTCGGATAACCAAGTTTCAGTCAAGATAATAACATCATTGTCAATTATTTCGTCAACTTGGTCTGCAATTTTTCTGGCAAGTCCATTGATGTTCCAGGACAATATACTTAAGTCTTTCTCATGAAACCCTTAATATCTATCTCTGATCGTCTGCTTCGCCTCACACACTTTCCCTCCAACGTACTTCTTCTTCAGGTTGCTGTTAACATAAAACGTATTGCCTGTGATTCTAACATTATCACCTTTATTCCTGAGTTCTTTTGCTATCAGATAGAAAGCCTTCCGTGCCTCTTGTCTGCTGTGCCCACTGAATTCCTACTCCTTGTCTCGTTTCCTTAAGCGCCTGTTTAACGTCTACACTGTTCGCTTTCTGTCTTACACTCTCTGTCTGTGTACTGATGAAATTTGGCAACAATGAGTTTGGGTTTTATGTGCTGCTGCTGAGCCCATCCCATGAACTCTCTCGAATGTTATATGGTCGGTAATGACGTGAAGTTTAGTTTATATTAAGTTCTTACAAGCTGGTCACACTTTTCACTGTTTTGTTCATCAGTACCATAAAAAATAAGGTTTTCTCTCATTGATCGAGCCTCTAGGTCTATAAGCTTCTCATTCATGGCTTCATTCTCTTCTTTTTGATGTTGGATTTCTTCTGTCATTTCTTTATTGGCGTGTTGTAAATGTTTGATTTCTGGTTTTGTAGTTTTGAGTTGCTCAGACTGCCTGTCGTATTCACCACTCACGAAGTTGCAAGCCGATTCACAATCACCCACTTTGTTTTCAAGAGAATTTAGCTTTGTGTCAATTTCAAGCAATACCGCTAGCTTCACCCGTGCACAAACTAGTTTGGGTTGTTGGTAAACAATGGCTGTCCTTGGCGGTTTTTTGCGACTTCACCTTCCGATGTATTTTCTGGTTGTGATAAAATTCAATTCTGGGCTGTTACCTGACATGAAGTAGAACTACCACATCCACTTTTACCCAAACTTCGTTCCCTTTTATATGCCAAAACTGTAATTTTGTAAGGTTTTTATCAGAGCAAATTTTCTACCTGTTCCCATAACCGCGCATGCGCATCGTGACAAGCATGACTGTATACGGATGGTGATATGCTATATGTCTATATTCACAAGAGATAGTATATCTACACGTTACTTAAATAACTGTCATCTGTTTCAAAACAAATGTGCCAAATTATGCAATTCTGAAACCATCTTATATAATTTATTATCATGGTCCACCGTCTTAGAGACAAACAGTTTTGATACTAATAAGACGAAGAGTTACTGGATCTAATTTCAAACTTTGTAAAGACTTATTTCGACACCTTAACGGTAAGCTTGCATTCGTTACTTTTGTGGTGATTGTGTTTTTAGACAATATTTTTTAATTAAAAGTAATGAGGGTCGTCCTTGCCTAAATTGACTGCCTGCTAACGACTTCAAAACAAGATTAAACGTTACTAAAAATAAGAACAGTACCAAGGTTGCTCGTAACAATATGTTATAGTGAAGAAGACGCTATTCTTTCCCGATTTACCCTTTCCCCCATAGCTTATTTCTAGTCTTGAAGACATGTAATCACTTAAAGCAGGTTGAAGGTAAAGCAGAATGTGCTTTTAAGGTATATTCTTCTTTACCTTCAGCCTGCTTTAAGCTACCATCTGCTAGGATATAGAAAGTATATCTTATGGTTCATATTCATGAATGTATAAATTAAAACTATTTTCTTCATGGGAGGAAACAATTTGAGGCGTAAAAAACGTATTTATGGGGTAATGGGTTAAACAAAAACTAAACGCAAATGTGTTGCAATAAAATGGCGAAAATGACGGCTTTTTGACAATTCTTATAATTTATTTTAATCTGATCGATAAACAGATTGAAACCTGATCAGTTGACGGGTTACTCGGCGTCAGATATGGATCCAAACTGTTTTCAATAAAAATAACAGTTCTAGCGTTATCGCGTTTATTTAGAAAGAATAACGTTATCTCCACTGTAACACAATGTTATACATTCCAGTGTCTAGATAGTACACTCTCGTTTTCAGTGGAGTAGAAGACGTTATTCAATCCCATTTAAACGCACCTCAACAAAATAAAGAAAACTGATATATTTCCGAAATTTTGTTTAAATCTGAGTTGCATGCAGTTTGGTGCCTGATCAGACGCCGGGTAACCAGCATCTGACCTAGCTACAAACTATTTGCTTTGGATAAAAGGCTTAAAGTAGAATGGTGTTAGTTTGTGAAGAAGAATATCCCCACTGTCACCATTTAACATCAAAACTGTGATAAACACCCAGTTATTTACACAATGTTGATGTCGTAATAGAGATGTTTGATTGTATTTATAAGCGAGTGATTTCTGTTTAATTTGAAGTCTTCTTTAACTGCCAAATATTTGTGAGAGTTTTACCCCTTCGCCGTATCACTGTCGTCTGCTTCAATTGTGTTATCTGCACTGTCGTTTCAAAGTTAAACAAGAGTTGTCAGAGAGACAACAAAGCTCGCCACCGGCACCTTTAGTAACTTAAAAGCACACTCAAGGTCAACCTTTTTGCCTGCATGAAAAGGTCGTGTCCATATACACTGGCAAATCAAATATGAAAATAACACCTCAAGGGACATAGGAATTATAAGCATTTTTGAAACCTAAACGCAGATTTCGAAACCTAAAACCTTTCGCGACCTTAGTTCAAGGTCAAGGACACTGGGCTAATTGTTTTGCATGCATGGAAAGGCCTTGTCCATATACACATGCATGCCAAATATGAAAGAAATATCTCAATGGATATATGAGTAAAAGAAACTTTGAGAAACCTAAACGCAGACTTTGAAACTTAAACGCAGGTCCTAAGTTCAAGGTCAAGGTCAGAGGGCTCAAACATTTTGCATGCAAGGAAAGATCTTGTCCATATACACAAGCAAACTGAATATGAAAGGAATATTTCAATGGACATAGGAGTAATAAAAATTTTGAGAAACCAAAACACAGATTTCGAAAGCTAAACATGGGCCCTTAGTTCAAGGTCAAGGTCACAGGGGTCTAAATTTTGTTGTGCCTGGAAAGGGTCTTGTCCATATACACACTTAAACCAACTATGAAAGCAATACCTCAAGGGACATAGAAGTAAAAGGCATTTTTTAAACCTAAACACAGGCCCTAAGTTCAAGGTCAAGGTCACAAGGGTCAAAATTTATCTGTGCATGGATAGGTCTTGTCCATATACACATACATACCATCCATGTAATACCTCAAGGGACATAGAAGTTAAAGACATTTTCTAAACTTAAACGCAGATTTCGAAACCTAAACGCAGGCCCTAAGTTCAAGGTCAATGTCACAGGGGTCCAAATTTTTCTGTGCATGGAAAGGTCTTGTCCATATACACACACATACCAACTATGGAAGCAATACCTCAAGGGATAAAGAAGTTAAAGGCATTTTTCTAAACTTAAACACAGTTTCGAAACCTAAACGCAGGCCCTAAGTTTTAGGTCAAGGTAACAGGGGTCCAAATTTTTCTGTGCATGGAAAGGTCTTGTCCATATACACACACATACCAACTATGAAAGCAATACCTCAAGGGACATAGAAGTTAAAGGCATTTTTTCAAAACCTAAACGCAAATTTCGAAACCTAAACGCAGGCCCTTAGTTCAAGGTCAAGGTCACAGGGGTCTAAATTTTTCTAAGCATGGAAAGGTCTTGTCTATACACACATATACCAACTATGGAAGCAATACCTCAAAGGATATAAAACTTAAAGGCATTTTTAGAAACCTAAACACAGATTTCGAAACGTAAACACAGGCCCTAAGTTCAAGGTCAAGGTCACAGGGGTCTTAATTTTTCTGTGCATGGAAAAGTCTTGTCCATATACACATACATACCAAATATGAAAGCAATACCTCAAAAGACATAGAAGTTAAAGGCATTTTTCTAAACCTAAACACAGATTTCGAAACCTAAACACAGGCCCTTAGTTCAAGGTCAAGGTCACAGGGGTCCAAATTTTTCTGTGCATGGAAAGGTCTTGTCCATATACACACACATACCAACTATGGAAGCAATACCTCAAGGGACATAGAAGTTAAAGGCATTTTTCGAAACCTAAACGCAGACTTCGAAACCTAAACGCAGGCCCCAAGTTCAAGGTCAAGGTCACAGGGGTCAAACTTTTTCTGTGCATGGGAAGGTCTTGTCCATATACACACACATACCAACTATGAAAGCAATACCTCAAGGGATATATAAGTTAAAGACATTTTCTTAAAATTGTTTACGCCGTTCACGACGACGCCGACGACGACAACGACAACAACGACGACGACGACGACTACACCGGGGGTATTGCAATAGCTCGTCATGTACTACGTACAGGCGAGCTAAAAAGTATTCAGGATGACTGAAGAAATTTCAAAACGAGTGTCAAACAGTTTGGCGTTACGCGGCGTCTAATCAGAATCCAAACTGTTTGTAATCGCGTCATTAAGCGTCAATGAAAGTGAAAGGGTTAACTCTTTCATCACTATTGGCGATTTAATTTGGCAAAAAAAAAATCTGATCAGGAACCGCGTTACGCTCTAACTTCTGCAATTAGGCGCATTCATTGAGTAATAGGTGAAGCCATCAATGAACATTATCTTGTATGCAGTGTTTGTGATATTAACAAGACCAATCCCCCAAGAAACGTGGAAAACCGCCAATTAGTTTTGCATGGATCAAAGTGATGGTCCCCAAACAAGCAATAACCCGGAACCATCATTAGTCTTGATGTAATTGATTTTACAGCGTGGCAGAAAAACGCTCCTCGGTTTGCAATTAGAGAAAAAACTATGATCAAGGAGAAACCAACGAAGGACGCGTGAGGAAATATTTTCGTACTAAAGAATCTCAATGTTAAAGGGAGTGAACCATTTTATGTTTTTCAATAAAAATGCGTGTACACCCGAAAACATATGTTAATTGCAAGCATCATAAAATCAGAGGTGACGAGGGCTTACTCGGAGTCAGATTAAAGTCCCATTGTGTTTTCAGACCTTTTCTTAATGTCTGAAATACAAAAACGGTTAATAATAATGTTTGAACATTCTTATGGGCCAAACTGATCTATGAAATGATGAAGACGGACCTAAATCACCAAAAAGGGCGATTTAAAATCATAACAAACCGAAAATAGAACGTCTGACATAAACATTACCACACGGCTTAGTATCAAGTGATACAGCCGGAATCAACTTCACAGTGTGCAACCGTATCTACCTCCGCCCGTCCCTCCATCAGTCAGTTAGACTATCACACTTTTTTGTCCACTCTCAAACTCGGAATATTTTTTATCCGATCTTCCACAAGCTTGCTGAAAATGTTCATTGATATAAATTCAAGGTTTAGTTTGAATACTAGTAAAATCGCATTTATAAGGTATTTTTGAGTTATTGTCAGTTAATTAATAAAAAATGACTGTTTCAGTCATTTTTGCACTCTAAAACAAACATTTTTTTTTTATCGGATACCAAACTTGCTGAAAATGTTTAATAAATATAAAATTTAGGTCTAGTTTGATTATTACAAAATCGCATGTGGCATTTCTGAGTTGTTGCCCTTTATGTATTAAATTTTTAATTATTAAAAAATGGCTGTTTCAGCCTTTGTTGCTCTCTAACACAAAGAGTTTTCATCGGATCTTCACCAAACTTGCTGATATTCTTTATTTATATAAAATCTAGGTCCGGTTTGATTATTACTAAAATCCCATATGGATTATCTGAGTTATTGCCCTTTATGTATTAAAAAAGGACTGTTTCACCATTTTTTGCTCTCTAACACAAATATTTTTTTTGATCTTCACCAAACTTGCTGAAAGTTTTCATTTATATAAAATCAAGGTTAAGTTTGAATCCTACTAAAATCGCATGAGGCATGTCGGAGTCATAGCCCTTTAATTATTAAAAATGGCTGTTTCAGCCTTTTTTGCTCTCTAACACAAATAATTTTCATCGGATCTTCACCAAACTTGCTGATATTCTTTATTTATATAAAATCTAGGTCCGGTTTGATTATTACTAAAATCCCATATGGATTATCTGAGTTATTGCCCTTTATGTATTAAAAAGGATTGTTTCACCATTTTTTGCTCTCTAACACAAATATTTGTTTTTGATCTTCACCAAACTTGCTGAAAGTTTTCATTTATTTAAAATCAAGGTTAAGTTTGAATCCTACTAAAATCGCATGAGGCATGTCGGAGTAATAGCCCTTTTATTATTAAAAATGGCTGTTTCAGCCGTTTTGCTCTCTAACACAAATAATTTTCATCGGATCTTCACTAAACTTGCTGAAATGCTTTATTTATATAAAATCTAGGTCCAGTGTGATTATTACTAAAATCCCATAAGGATTATCTTAGTTATTGCCCTTTATGTATTAAAAAGGACTGTTTCACCATTTTTTGCTCTCTAACACAAACACTTTTTTTATTGATTTTCACCAAACTTGCTGAATATGGTTATTTATATAAAATCAAGGTTTGGTTTGAATACTACTAAAATCGCAAAAGGTATGTCTGAGTTTTTGCCATTTGAGTATCAAAAATAAATGTTTCAGCATTTTTTGCTCTCTTACACATACAGTTTTATCGGATATTCACCAAACTTGTTGAAAATGTTTATTAAAATAAAATCTAGGTAAATCATGTTAACTACTAAAATCTCACAAGGCATGTTTGAGTTATTGCCCTTGAATTATTATAAATTGCATACTTCAGGCTTGTCAGCTTTCTGACTCAAACAGTTTTAATTGGATCTTCACCAAATTTGCTGAAAATATTATTGGATAAAAACTTGGTCCAATTCCAATTCAATTCAATATATTTATTTGGCATAACATATACATGTCTGTTGCCATAACATTGGCGACATATACATAGGATAACGAGAAGAGTATAAACAAACAATACCACATATGCAACTTCTAAAGTTATCATTATCAATAAGCTCTTATCTATATTATTGAATATATACGGTATGACATAGTATTATAAATAAATAAACAGCCGTATCTATTTTTTTTAATTACCTATATCCTAATTATCATTACGGTCAAAGCCACCTAACATTTGACAGCATATTCAAGTACACCTTCATACATACTTAAACTCATACCGGCAAAAAGAGCATGCGGCCCCACGTGAAACTGGTGAATAACGCCACTTGTGCGGTGTCTACCCATTTCAGGAGCGGTCAGCACGACTCTAGACCATTTCGCCCAGTTTCGAACACGGTGAAGGAATATCGTGCTTTTTCTACATTCTATCAGTATTAGGGTACATGTACAAATTGTTTGGAATTTACTGTAAATGTGATTGTTAGTGTCTAATTCACATGGATTACTAATTGGATATAATGCACGGGCTGGAAACTATGTTCATTGTGGTGAGTCGATTATATTCCTTGCTTGCATGCTCCAGTCCTGTTCTCAGGACATATAACATGAAAGCGTACTGACTACTGTTATTGCCACGTGCTTTGATCATGTAACGGCGCTATGCTTGGGAAACATCATTTAACTTTTCAATCAGTTTGGATACTGACAACACGCCAAGCTACTCGGCGTCTCGTCAGTAATCCATCTGCTTGTGAGTACCAGTTACCGGTATATTATACTCTCAGTGCCCACTTAGTTCTAAGCTACTAACATAAACACAGACGAACAATCCAGATCAGAGGATATCCAGCTACGGTGTTTCATCAGGGTATGCACTGTCTGCTATTGTCTAGAAGTAACATTCAATGATTCAGCTAAATTGACACTTAAGATTACGCAATATAACTCACTGGTTATAATTAACCTTTCTAAAAAGAGCAGTATAAAATGTTTCATCATGTGTACCCATAAATAATTACGCTTACATAGAGAAAAACACTTATTTACTACATGTAATTGGGATAGTGCTAACACGTCTATACTATTAGAACTATGTATAGCAATGACAGCTATTGCTGCGTATCTAATCAAATCTAATAGTCACACGCTTGACATAAATTTCCCTTTAACTCCATTACATCCATATATACGCCCTTTTACACCTTTAGTTATTTCTACACCAAGAAAAGTAGTCTTAGTGTATGAGGTTCTGGATATAAACCACAGAACAATAGAAAAAGTATATGCCCAACTGGTAGCTAAAGCAGAATGAAACTAAAGCAGAATTTTCCTAAAGGAGCATATTCTGTTTCACTATCAGCCCACTTTAAAGTGTCGCCTATCTTCAAAGATGTAAAGGCTATGGGGTAATGGGTTAACAATGCCGGGGTCCAAATAGAACATTATTACCAGATGCAGGCACCAAACAGAGGGTTTAAGGAAAGACTGTCCGATCGGCGCCTACTATCCGCCATATTAAAGGGACCATATCGAGCATCCGGCAATGAAAGGGTTTATTAGATATAGGTTAAACTAAATACCCTAAATTCCCTCCAGCGAAACAAAACCTGGAGTGGAGGTTTAGGTATTACAAATGGACACAGTTATAATTTGTTGCAAAACAGCAAATAAGAATAGGGTTCCAGATAAGGGGGAGTAGAACTGAACCGATCCATAAGGTCCCATTCATTTCAGTATCAAACCCCACGTCCTACTACTTATCTACAAAGAGCAGCGGCACCGTAGGGTTTAAAGCAGAAATAAAGAGTACCCCCTTGTCTAGAGCTTTGTACATCACACCATAAAACTTATAATACACTATTTAGCAGGTCCAGTTCTGTGAATACCCAAATCGCCGAAGGCATGTTGGAGTTATGTTTCTTCAATTATTAAAAGTTTGCTATTTCACCCTTATTTTAGCCCTGTCAACTCTGTAACAGGAACAGTTTTTATTCTATTTTAGCCAAATATTTGGTCAATGGTTGCATGTGCTTCATCTTAGCCGTGTTGGTAATATGTAAAGTAATAAATGACTACTCCATACCTCCTTTACCTCTTGAAGGATTTTCAGTGAACTGTATTCGATTTTTTTCTTGACCTATATCTAATACATATACAAATACACAATGCCAGCAAGTTTGGTGAAGATCCAATAAAAAGTGTTTGTGTTAGAGAACAGAAAAGGCTGAAACAGTCATTTATTTTAATTATTCAAGGGCAATAACTCAGACATGCCTCATGCGACTTTGCTAGTTATCAAACATGGCCTAGATTCTATTCTAATAAAAATTTATAGCAAGTTTGGTGAAGATCCAAAAATAAGTGGTTGAGTTAGAGAGCGGACAAGGCTGAAACAGTTATCTCAAATAACACATAATATAAAATAATATGGTTTCGAAAGTGCGTCCAATAACCATTAGTTTTTTTAATGCAAATGCATTTAATGAGGGGAAAATAGCTTCATTCTGGCTTGCAGAGAAAAAAGTCAGTCAAAACTTAAAACAACCTACATGTATCATGGGGAAGGCGTCATTCTTTCCCAATAAAGCGTTTGTGATAAAACAATTACCGGTCTATCCATTGCAAACAGGTAGGAGAAATATGAACTAACACGTGTTCAACAGATAGAAATGTTCTTCCGTGTACTACATTGCTTTTGCGCTTAGTTTTATTTAGGCTCGGTTCACACTTGTCGACGACAAATGTCATTGTCTGATTTCATCCATTCATCGTCTATATATTCTCTCCTTTAAACGTGATACCTAAATTGTACTTCAAAGTAAGGCTTAAGACACGAGCATCAAACAGTTTGGATCCTAATCAGAAGCCGCGTTACGAGTAAAATGTTTTCAAATACAAATAAAGTTGCCAATAACCTATAAAGGTTGCCAACAAAAATGCATTACGTTGTTTTCGCTACTGGAATTACCCACGTGACGATCATTTAAAATATGACGTCATAAGTCCCTGCTTTATCACCAATATCGATCATTCAGGAGAGCTCTGAACGAGTCTGATAACGGTTTTCATATTCAACAGTTAGATCCCTGAGGAGCTGTATAATGGGGGTTATCGAGAACAAGTTCTCAAAGATTTTAGCCCGCATTCTCAAAATATGATAAAATGCTATTTAAAAACTCTCATGTTTGTGACATTCTTAAACATGATAACAGCTTCAAGATACTGTGGGTAAACTGATATTTTATTTTTCCTGTAAAAACTTGCAGACCCAATAATATCAAATTGATTTCTTTTTCTCTTTTATGAAAAGCTGTCATATATAAACCATAACTCTGTTGTTTGCTTCATCCCTAAAATGCTTTCTTTCAATTTATTTCAAATGACAGTTTATAATTAAGTCTGTGTCCCTCGGCTCATATTGCGTTACCGTTCAAACAAGTATCATACAAATCCCGACTTGATAACGGTTCACCTCTTTAAAGCAAATAGTTTGTATCCAGATCAGATGCCGGATCAGGATCAGGATCCAAACCGTTAGACTACAAACACATAAACCAATATACAAAGTCAACCCATCGAGTCCTAGTGACATATATATCTTGACCAAACAGTTTATCTTATGCAATTAGGGTAGATCCAGATCAGATTGGAGGCCTAGGAGACATCTGATCTGGATCTTAACTGATTAAAAGTGTACAATGTTTTGCACAAAAAGACCTTGTATAGTTTTAAACCTTTCATGATCAAATTATTCGGGAGAGTTTTACCCTTTCGTCTGCTTCAGTATTGTTGTCTGGAAGACATGTTTCAACGTTAGATTTAAGGTTGTATGACTTAAAAAATATCGATAAGAGTGTCAAATAGTGTGGGTCCTGAACATCGGCGTCTGATCAGGACCCAAACTATTTGCAAACGGAATACGATAAGCATAATAAAGGATTTTATTTTAATAGCGATTACATGGATAGAAAATGCCATAATTTAGTGTATCAAACCAGTGGAAAATTGATGATGTATTCTATTTTATCAGGTGTGAATGAACTTTCCAGGTATAGTGTCAGTTTGTCTTCATTCTTATTAATGAATATTTTCCAAGCAATGGGAAATCTAACCCGAGAAAAGGTTATTAAAATTCTATAAGCGACAACGACACTGAGTCTCAGAGTGCTGGATTATTGGGTTCATTAATTCTTACACCGCCAAAATGTTCGTGAGATTTTTGCCCCTTCCCCGTTTCATTGTCGTCTGCTTCGATTTGTTTTAATTGCGAACAAACCTTACCACAAAATAAGTAATATTCTTAAATGATACTGAATCATGCCTTCTACAGAATAATATCAGTATGGTTTTGACAATACATCAAGGTATATCTGTTCGAAATAGACTGAAGTGGAAATCGATTTTTATACTAATATCTATGATTTTATTTATGTAAAATCTAAATATTGACGTCGCGTCACAAGTTGGAGCAATAAAGTGTAACATTTATTTTGACGTCGTTCGACGATAAATACACATTACCAGTTGATAGCGCGATACAGAGTGATGTATTTAGCTCGAGACGTTTTTGGCGGAAATAGCCGATCTGACGAGCGCCTTGGCGCGAGTCTGATCGGTTGTTTCCGCCAAAAACGTCGAGAGCTAAATGCAACACTCTGTTGCGCACTGCCAACTGGTGATGTGTTTATTATATGCCTTGAATACAAGCCAGAAACAACTAAATAGTTGTTTAAATCATTTTATATCCAAAATTTATTAGTTATTTGAAGCAGAACAAGATTTTTTGTAAGTCACAAAGAATAACGCGGCACTCGTACACGTACGTAAATGACGTCACGTCAAATCGAAAGCGAGGTCAGAGTAAAATACAAAGTGGCTGATACAAGGTGGCTGATACAGACTCTTGTATTTTACTCTGCAAATACACGCGGAAACGCTCGATATCACTCGAAGGCATATAATAAATGACCCGATAACGTCGATGCTATCAGGACGTTGAACAATTCCCTCTCAAAATTGAAGTTCTTTTCTGATCTGCAAAATTGTGTGATGGTCATCTTCGGATATGTTGAAATATTTTTTTTGTAAAATTGGTATCAAGCAGAAAAAGAACGGATGGTGTTGGTACTTTGTTTTTGTTCGTTAACGTCCGTTTCTACCATCTATGGGCTAATCGGTCGCCCCAGAGAGAGAGGAGCAGATACAGAGAACACGGGCGCGATGTCCTACTCTTACTGTAGAAAGAGTTATCTAGTTCTTTTACATGTAGATGCCAAGTGTCTAGCACTCAGACATCGGACCTCGGTTTATAAAGTCTCATCCAAAGGTCTTGGTACGCAGGAGATTGCACTCACAACCCTGGTACTAATGCAACATGCTGTTTGATTAATTTGTACTTGGATGGTGGATCTAAAGGCATAGTCCTTGGCCGAAAGCTTCGATTTGGAAGATGGTTTGGTCATACTGAATGCTGCATTATTTAAATAAATGTCGTTTTTTTCTTCGATTCATGCGCGGATCCCGAGGAAGGAGGAGGGTGTTCCAGTTTCAATTTCAGTTTATTCAAAATGTGCATAAGTTATATCTGTAGTCAACGAATATCAAACTAACATTTTAGAATCTACTCGCCTCTGTGATAGAATATTCAAATAGCCAACTTTTGTCAGACTAGATTGGCAGTCACCCTGCGTTTGATCTAGATCTAGCTCAATTTCCTTTCTCACTCGGTTTAAAACTTCTGATTAATAACTAATAAGTTAGACCAGTTTGAAGATGACGAACGTTTGAACTATAAAAGTCTGTTTTCAGAATAATCGGTAAATAATAAAAAGCGATGGTCTTTTTTCAGAGGACTTTGATTAAATTCCGCCTGCGATATGCAATGGGTGGTCAGAATCTGCTGTGTTTACAGTTGCATTCAGTGATTATAGTCGACACGTCATGAGTGTTCGTCATCCGTATTTATGACGTATGATCATGACATCACGACATGCCTGTTTACTATAAGGGAACCTACAGTTAAACCCCTGTAAAGCGATGCAAAACTAAATTTACAGAGAGCTGCGAACTAAATAAGCCATATTGGCTCTATTTGAGAACATGAAGTGCAAAATTTCCAAATAATTTTGGTCTTCAGAAAAAAGTTATGGGCACAGTTAGGGAAACTCCTTCGATAG
This sequence comes from Gari tellinella, assembly GCA_922989275.2. Taxonomy (NCBI): domain Eukaryota; kingdom Metazoa; phylum Mollusca; class Bivalvia; order Cardiida; family Psammobiidae; genus Gari; species Gari tellinella. Next base: position 59,605,304 of record OV277865.1, read on the forward strand.
GGACAATACAAAATAATTGCCAGACGTTTAGCTCTGATAGTTCTAATAGCGCTAGCTCTATCTGTAAAACAGGTTTGTGCCAGGGTTACTTTACATTTTAACTTAATTTTTCAAAAACTTTCAAAATAATTAGAATTAGACAGATGTTGTGATGTTATTGTTTACTTTCTGCTGATTAATTTGATGTATAGATCCGTGTTTGGATATTGAAATTCGATTATTACTATTCTGCTTCTCAGACGACAATTTTTTTAAATAAACGAATCAAAGCATAAAAGTCGATCCAGGTATCAAACATGTTTTAAGCGTAGGGAAAGGGAATAACAAAAGCGATAGTTTTACACACACTGTCTGTTCGTCAACCTTTCTAATTTATCCATTGAAACGTTGACGTTATAAACTTAACGTCAGATTCTTAGACTGGGACATCGCATGTAGACAAAGAAAAAAGTCAATATTTTTCGCAAAACATAAGCGATTCTTTTGAAGTAAACATTTTTAAAAACTTAAGAAAAAAAGTATTTTTTCCTCTTAACTGAAAAAACTTGGTTAAGAAATTCATTTATAAGAAAAAACCTTGAACGAAGACAAAAAGTTGATTTTCTGATTTTCAGCGAGTTTGGGACAATGTATGTAGACAAAGAAAATCCTCAATAACTTTTTCAACTTTTAAAATAAATTTAAATCAAATCTATTTTTAAAAATAAGACAAAAAAAGTATTTTTTTCACGAACTTTCAATGTGTTTTTTTTAAAATTAAATAAATAAGAATGAATTGAAAACAGTACTTAAGTTTTTTACGTCCACATTTTGACAGTGTTACACTTATTTGTCCGATTTGCAACTTCGATTTCATACAGATTTATCGACTGAAATTCAGTAAATGTTCATGACGTCACAGCATTAATACAGACAATATTTTGCGGAACATTTGGAGGCAATCAGATGTCTCGTTTGGCATTTTTTACGGTTTTACTTACAACGGATCTTCAATCGTGTTACGTGTTACATGCATTTTTTTCGGCGAAAAAAATGTTTACGTCTATCAAAAGCCAAATTAAAGTCTCAAGATATTATTCAAATTGGCACGACCAGGTAGGGTATTGTCCCTGCTTTAAAAAATATATAGTTTGGGCTACAAGTTTCTTCAAATAATACAATCGATGATGGTTTCCGCCCATAGCTAGCGTGAATCTGAAAGTTGCTCAACGTTATGACGTCGTGTCATTGCGGTACATTTTCTTCATAATGATTTCATGAATTGAAATTGAAGGACTTTAAAACACAAGAAAATATAAACAGAAAATTCTTATTTGAAGCTGACGGTACAAATACACCGACCATACTGTTATTTATAGTCATGTCAGTTTTTTCTACAATTTCTACCAATCAGGAACTCCTTCTTTTCTAACGTTTTCCATAGAGCCCGTTTAAACCTGATATGTTAGCTGTCATTTTCCTCAATGTTCTGTCTTGTGTTGTGTGTTCAGTGTCAGATGCATTGATTACTTGGGTTTGACGGTACTGCTACACAGACAGGCCATATACGAGTACATGAAGTACCGATGAATGACGAGGTGATATGATAGTGAGGGGTGATTTCAGGAAAAGATGAGTTCGGCTGTTCTCATTCGCTGCAAAGCAGCGCATTGGATAAAAACTACCGACTGCCGTCCCTTTAGTTCTTGGCAGAGGGGATCACCTCCGTCAAATAAACAAAACATCCCAAATGACAATCTAGCCCCATAACCACCCCAATGTAGGAACGTCTATGTGGTGTCAGATGGTGGATGGTAAATTATGAGATGTGTGTGGCGGGTGAGTGTGCGTGCGTGTGTGTGTGCGTGAAAATCTCTGCTAAACATGTATTTTATTATTACCAGTAATGGAGTTATGTCCATTTATTATGTCCTGTATTCCAATATTTATTTAGTGTATTTCTGTTGAACATAAACTGTACATTCCCAACTGTTTCCCTTAGAACAATGACGTTTAATTCGTTTAGACGCAATTTGTTGAGAGGGCGGGACTAGTGGATATATTTTGCAGAGAATGCAGGGCTTATGGATCTGTTCTCCGCGAAACATTGTTGCGTTGCTCTAGTAATGCCGTTATGTCCTTTCCTTTACGCGACGACTGTTTGATACTCGTATCAACATTTCTTCTACCCAACTATTTTAATTTACTGGAGGCAACACTTTAAGGCAAACTGTATGATAACGATATAATCTTCAACCCCTTGCTCCAAAAATATGCATACCTTTTTAGCCTTTAATTTATTCTACCTCAGAAAAACATTTAGTACCAAATAATTTATGTAGCATGAGAATTATTTTCTCATGATACCCTAGAAAATGGTAGCTTACAACAAGCTGAAAGTATATCAGAATGCGCCTTACGACGCTATCTGTCTTCAAACCTAGAAACAGGAGTAAAGAGTTACAGCAGACGATAAGTGTATTAAGAAAAGGTTAACAACACTTAGTATCTACACATGTACAACTCACCAGTTCAACAGAACCATAATGTCTCCTACTGAATACGCCTCTCCTAGCAGCGAGATCTGAAGACGGCGAACTGAAAATACAAATATAATAGATTTAGTACAGTCTCTCTTCAGCCGGTAACTACAGTAGAGAAGACATTTTTCAATTCCATTTAAACGAAACGAAACGCAATCGTAATTAATTTGTAGAAAATAACAGTTTTGAGCATACTATTGACGCTTGAATTTAATCTGATTGACAAACTGTTTGGAGCTAGTTCAGACACCGGGTTATCTAGCTCCAAACTGTATCCAATGAAAATAACGTTTTTAGTATAAACATTTCTATAGAGAAAGAATAACGTCTTCACTGTATGCAGTAAAACCTCTCTTCGTCGGGCAACTCTAGTAAAGGATAATGGGACTCTTTGAAACAGGCAGCTGTCCTTCAGCAACCAACCAGAAAGAAAGAGTAGGAGAGGAGAGGACTCACATAGGCTTTGCCTGTTGTCCAATCCTTTTCTTCTGAATAAAATATTGTTTAAACTAAAGAGTAGGAGTGTTAAAACAGGTGGATGCTTAATACATGGCAATAGTAGATGGGCACAACGGGGGGGCATTTCTGAAATATCAGTGCTTGGTTTACTAAACCCTGTACATTCAAATAAACAATACCAGTTTCCAATTTGACTAGTTCAACCCTTAAAAGTGAGAGGGTTAATTTTATAAATTTTGCAAAGTGACGGTGTAGACCCTGGGTTTTGGTTCCTATAGGGGTCCTCTAGTTTAAACATATTTTATTTCGATATTGTAAGGAAATTGGGTCGGACTACAAGTGCTCACCACTCTCCCTAATGATTATAGATATGAAATAGGGGATCTCAGATAAGGGTCTTCATTGTTTATATAGGTTTACAAGTTTTCAATGACGTCCATACACGTCGCTAGGGGTAAGTTGGTTAATTGGAAGTTTAACGCAACCGCAATCTTAAAGCCTACTTAATGCTCCACAATATGACAAGCGGAGCTGTGAAATCGACACTGGTGCATCAGCGCGCTTATTACCATAATCAATTACTGAAATGCTGTAAAATGCCATAATATGACGCTACACTTACATACGTAACTCTTTGCACGCTAGCGTCAAGATGGTGATTACGTTTGCAAACAATTTGGATCCAGATGAGACGCTGCGTAACGCGGAATCTTATCAGGATCCACACTGGTTGACATTCTGATCCTATTTTGAAAATAATCTGTGAAAATTCTGACTTTAAATCAAAAGCAGACGACAATTGTTGACGACCGTTGTTGCAGAAGACAATCGTACTTAACGTTCAAAGAGTGATACATACCTAGCTACAGCGAATTAAACCGCAAACAAAACGCAAACGCATCACATTAAAATATAGAAAAAGACCAGGCTCCAAACTGTTTATATACAGTTAACCTTCTCTATCACAACCACTTAAAACACTGCTGAATAATTGCATAAAATGCATGTGACAGTTTAAAGCTATGTGCCAGTTTAACTTTTTGTTTTACTTTCACATTGCTTTAAGCAAGCTTTACTGCATATGTATCACTACCAGACTATCTAAGCATTCTGCTTTGAACTGGGACATGCGGGTTAGGTAGTTATTCCATCATATTGATCGGACAAATTAAACGTTTCTGTTTGTTGAGACAAAAGTCTAGAGTCTAGCTTATTTAGGTCAAAGCTGTATGCAAATAAACTCCCTCGTGACGGTGACAAGACGAACATCAGGAATCACACACTGTCTTTAACCATACATTCAATCTTCTACATTGCAGACGTTAATCTTTCTCGTTTAAACGCACACGAAACGCAAATACAGTGCACAGTGCATCTAGAAAATGACCTTTTTCTTTACATTTCTCATGATTTACTTAAAGTTGAGTGGCAAACAGTTTGGAGCCTGATAATCTGGTTCTAAACTGTTTTCAATGGCAATAATAGTTTTTGCGTAAACGCTTTTATTGGAAAAGAAAAACGTTTTCTCCACAGTAACAGTGGAGGTTAAGTGTTATTCCTTCCAAAATAAACGCCTTTGTACTATAACATGTTTTCCTATTGCAAACAGTTTGAGGCAAGGGTCCAAGATCACAAAGCTTTTGAGTGAGGTCTGAAATAGTTTTCAAGCATTTGATTGGTCAGATATGAGCTTTTGCCAGCAAACGCTCCAATCTGACCACTCAAATCCTTTAGAACGATCGCAAACCCGATTCAGACTCTTTATAATCTTCGGACCTGCATTATCAGATGCCGACTTATCCCACTCCTAGTGTTTTTGTTTTGTCACCTAGATAACAATAGACTATCAACTATATGTTCAACAAGTTGGTTTTTCTACATTTCATTTTATTGCGATAATTTTCTTTTAAATGCAAACTAGGTATAAAGTTGTTTCCATTGAAAGGGCCAATGCATAAACTCCATTCAAATACGAAGCACTGATATCGTGACAGAGACGTGACTGTTTAGTGTAGAATGAAGATAACGGAAGCTCCAATATAAAGCATGAACAATGTTGGACCATGGCGGTTAAAACAACTCCGACAACTGTAAACAGTGAAAGTTTCTTGTCAATGTAGTTTTTGTTTGATCTAAGTCTCCAAGTAGAATTACAGAATTGATCAGTTACTTGGCGTCTTAAATAGTTCCATGCACTTGTTTGCAACATATGTGATTGTTTGGGGCAAATGACTTTTTCCGTAGTGCCAAAATAGTTTGAAGGAGTATTTTCTATGATGTAGACTAGTACTAATGTAGACCACGTTTTATTTTCTTAACTTCCTTAAACAACTTATAAATCACACATACCTTAACTCTGTCCCTGTCGTTAATGCCATACATGTACATTGGACAAGACGTCATTATTTCCCGTTTAAACGCAAACGAAACGCAAACGCATTGCAGTTCAATGTAGAAAATGTCAACTTTTAGACAATTTTGTCTATCCATTTAAAAGTGAGTGGCAAACAGTTTGAAGCCGGATCAGGCACCAGGTTACCCGGCGTATGATATATGGCTCCAAATTGTTATCAATTGAAATACGGTAAAGGTGTTAGCGTAAACGCGTTAATTGGGAAACAATGACGTCATCGTCATTGTAATAACCCGTCTAACACAGACAGTGCCATAGTAATCAGCTGCTTAAGGTGGTTCGCGGGTATGCTTATTCCCTGTCAGACTTCTTTGAAACCTTAATTAAATTGAATTATACCATATGGAGAGTGAAAAATCGTAAAAAAATAATTACAGTGCCGTTTTTTCTGACAGGACCTTTTGTCGAGAAAAGTTCTTTTTTTAATAAACAGGAATATTTTCTTTATAAAATAATATAACTCAATAATTTCTATACATTCGAGTACACTGTACAGAGACTATAATATGTTGTTCAAACAAAAATATTTCATGAAATATCAATATTTCTGAAACATCACTAAATTTCAAATTACAAAAAATAGCTGTTTAACATAATTCTACTAGTCACAAAAATTTAATGAAAATCTCCAGTAGACTTTACTTTTTATACATGATTTCCAGAAATGTTGACAAAATGTAAACACAAAACGAGTTACCTCCCTTGAGTTCAACTTAAATTTACGCCAGCTCTAAATAAAACTACAAGTCAAACCTGCAATAATGGACCATTGAATACGGTAGCCTGTAGATCTTTTATGACAGGTGACTACCTTTGCATGACAAATGTAATGCCTAAACGCTCCTTTAGGGTCTATCTTTAAGCATTAACTTTGTCATGTTCTAAGCTGCCATCTGTTCAGTTGTCACTTGACTATACTTGCATCTGATATTATTCATTATTTCATTTGTGACCTAACATAGCCTGTCATTTGATCACTGCGTTATGGATTGACTAGTCAATAAAACCGGACAATTTATTTAAAAAAAAAAGTTTTGAAGCGAGCAGAACCTTTCGATTGCGCTAAAAAGATGACACTGAAGCTTATCAAACTTTTCTTTATGTAAATTTTCTTCTACAAGCACGTGCCGAAAAGATCATGTGAAAATCATCAGCATTTCCGGAACTCGAGATACGGGCCGCTCGCTGTCAAACCACCTTAAAATGGTTTAATCTGATTTTATTTATATAAAAGTCGGAACTTTGTGTGGTTTTTTGACGAAAGAAAGATTGAAATGAGTGTCAAATAGTTTGGATCCTGATCAATCGCCGCGTGATGCAGTGTCTGATCAGGATCCAAACTACAGTAAAAATCTCTATTATGACCACTAAAATAAAGGCTTATAAAGTGAAAAGGGACATGTGACAGCTTAAATCAATGTAACCATAAAACAAAAAGCTCCTAAAGAAGCCTTCCGTTTTATTGAGGCCTAGCTTTAAGCAGTTATCTGTCGAACCACATAATATATGACACAATTAATTGGTCGTATTTAGAGAGGTTTAACTTTATTTGCAAATGTCAGTGTTGTCGGACTATGCAGTGAAACGGTTAATACAGGACATATAACATGATAAATACGGTTATAAACAGCCAATTACAGTGAGGCTTAATTAGACCAATGTCGTATGCAGATATATACTCCCGCATGATACTAGAAGGAGGTAATTAAACTAACGAAGAGCATGGTATCATTAAATAACATCGAAATTGAAAGCTCTTTAATTAAATATGCGTTTAGTGGGAGAAGTGTAATGCTTTCTAGCCTGAACGAAAATAAACATAAACGAAAAGCAATAAATGAAACAATAGCACCACAAACGGGTGCTGGACGCTTGACTTTCATACACATGAGAAGGCTACATTTTCCAAACTTAAAGAATGTGTATGGGTGTTTAACGCCCTATTGATAATAGAATTTTGTAAGCAACAACAACTCAAATATACTTGGACAGTCTAAATTCCATTTAAAGAAAACTATAAGTCAAAACAAGGACAATATTAACTGCTTTAACTGCCTTGTTGTAATGAGTTGCCCTTTTAAAACTAAACAAGAATTCAAATATATTGGAAGTTTGAAATTAATAACTTTCCACAGTTACTGAATAATTTTATATACAAATTCTGAGTCAAACAAGGGCAATTACTCTGCAATGACAAATACCATGGTTATCTGCCTTGTTGAAAGGTAATGCCATTTAGAAACTGGACAAATATTCAAAGTTTCAAGTTAATACCTATGGTAGTTATTGAAAATCTAATTAAATTCTAAGTCAAAACAATGGCAATTACTCTAGAATCACAAAATCCAGGGTTACCTGTCTTCTTGTAATGAGTTGTCCTTTTGATACTAAACAAGTATTTAAAGTTTCAAGTTAATACCTTTGACAGTTATTAAGATATTTCAATTGACAAGTTTTAAGTAAATAAAACAAGGGCAAATACTCTGGAATTACAAAATCACAGAGTAACCTACCTTGTTGTAATGAGTTGCCCTTTAGATACTTAACAGGTATTCAAAGTTTCAAGTTAGTTATTTACATATGTTAATTTACAATTTTTAAGTAAATAAAACAAGGGCAATAACTCTGGAATGACAATTTCCAGGGTTACCTGCCTTGTTGTAATGAGTTGACCTTTTGGTACTGAACAAGTATTCCAAGAATCAAATTGATACCTTTGATAGTTATCGAGAAATGAACTCTTACAAAAACCTTATTCTAAATACTTAACCGACGCAGACGCTGACGCAGACGCAGAGGCTGACGCAGACGCAGACGACAATAGCTCGACTTTTCGAAAAAGTCGAGTTAAAAGCGCAAATGAAATGCTTAAACATTACAACTGTTTGAAAATATTAACCATTAGTCCGGCAGCTGAAGTCACTTTTATGAAGATAATACTTCGCTTGGTGATGCAAGCACCAAATTTGTCACAAATGACGTCTAGGATCTACATTTTTAAAAAAGCACAACAACGCTGTCCATGTAGTATATAATTATGTGAAAATGTTTATGCTTGCATCACCAAGCGAAGTATTTTCACTTAATCTGCTTGACTACATTCGATTTTATTTAAATAAGCAAAATGTTTGCAACCAATAAAGACACCTGGTTAGTGGTTACGCTGCGGCTGATCTGGCACCATTCTGTTTGCAATAGACATACTAGCTTATAGCCTCAACAATGTATTGTCTCGGTATATATTAAAAAAATATATGTTAAAACTAATAGCATAACCGCGCTCATTGAGACAATAGACGTCTTCTTGACTGCTATATAAGTTGCAGAAACAGTTTTGAGCGTGGTCAGACGCCGAGTTATTTGACACGGAGGCTGGTCTGGGCCGGGATAATACATGTAAATAGTGTAATTGTGCTTTGCACTGCATGGGGTAGTTTCATGATCAAATTTATTGTGAGGTTTTTACCTCTTCAACGCAATAGTGTCGTCTGCTTCAATATTGTTGTCTGCAATATCGTTTCAATGTTGGATTTGAGGCAAATATAAAAATAACTGACGTAATCTAAAAACAAGTGGCAAACAGCTTTGCGCACGTCTGATCAGGATCAAAACTGTTTGCAAATGCCCGTTTTGACGTCATTGAGAGTGAAAGGATTAACCCATTGAGCCCTAGGCACAAGTATACTCGTCCTTTACAAACCCTCTATCTATGGAAACAAAACTTGTCCTATGCAAACAGTAAAGATCCAGATCAGAGGGATCCTAATGGTTTGTCAGTTTGCACTAAAGCGTAACCACATTCCTAAATTGAAAAGAATTGACAAGACATTATTGGAAAGTTGAATTTCTTCATTTGAAATTTCCAGGAGAATGAATTAAAGTGAAAAAGTTTGTTGTGCGCCCATGTCGGTATATCTGTCTATCCCAGAATGACGTTAGTAGTAATTAACAATGGGAAATAACAAGAAGTCTTTATGAATAAGCAGGGAAATATAATGTATATATTGATATAACCTTTTTTCCTGCACTATTTTCGTCCGCGTCAAAAAGGTTTTAAAAAATAATGCATACTTAGTTTGAAAACAACGAATGATTCAAAGACCAGTTTTTTAATGATAAGGCACTAACTTATTTGGCGTCTGGTCTGGATCAAAACTGTTTGCAAAAGAAAAAACACCAAACAATTTTAAAGTAGCTTTTAGCAGTATTCTCTGGTTTAAAAGTAGTATTGAAGTAAGTGCAAATTGGGATTCGCCTTCCTAAACATGCACATAACTAGACAGTGTTGCTATAATTAAATTTGTTTTATCTTTGTAGGAAAATACAAGCATTGATTTGACTGAAACATAATAACTTAAATCATTTTTGTCTGTTTAACCATTCACAGAAAAGAAACAATTTTGTACTTTATCATAATCCATCTTGTTTTAATGTTTCTCCCATTAAAAGACCTAAATCTAAATTTGAGAATAGAAATGCTTATCTGCCTTACCCCGATTACAATAGTTCTTTGCAAACAATTTGATCATGTTCCAAACTGTTTAATTCTCAAAACGATATAACGTTAGTCAATTTACTTGAGAAGTAATTTTGAGAAATAAAAGCAGATGGCAAATGATTAAAGCAGATGACGTCATGGCAGTGCTCCTATGATGAGTACACGTGTACTCTACAAACAGTGTAGACTCAGAGTAGTGGTTCCCTGCAATAAGACTGTTTGTCGTTTTGTAATATAGTGCAGGAACTACTCTAAAAAGTAAGTCATGAACTAAACTTAACGCATTCATCCTTGACATTTTTAATGGTCAATTCCAATTTCAAAAATACGTGTAGTCCATTTTTGACTATTTAGGGATGATTTTAACAATCTGTTCAAAATGACAAACAGTTCAAATCTTGATCAGAGGGCTCTTTAAGGAACCCTCTGATAAGGGTCTACACTGTTTGCATAGGAAAAGTGTAATCCTCACAGGTACACTGTTTGTAAATGACGAGTATATTCGTCGCTAAGGTTGAATGTGTTAACTGGAATAAAAGTTGCTATTATAGCCCAAGCAATGAAAAAAATATTTCCATTTGAGGTTGGACAAAATATCTTAACAAACGTTTTTCAACTGCAATGGACCAAGAAACAATACCCCTCGTACCAAAATAAATCCCACCGAAATCAACCCATGGCAACACCTCGTGTTTGGCCAAAATCCAAGATGGCCGCCATGACACAGGGCGCAATACCAATAATATTGGCATAGTATTGGATGTAAGTGAGCTAGAAATACACTTAAGGTGTCTTTTCCAACTAAATATAGAATTACCATTTGTTTGGTGATATAAAAGAAGTCATCAGAGGACAAGGTCATACATTAAAGGTCAATGTCAAAGTCAAATTTGTAAAAAAAAACATGGTAAAATTGATTGGTTTTATGAGAGATTTGAGTGTATATTACTCTGTTAGTGTATGAAAATGAATATTTTGTCATTGATGAATATAATGAAAATTATTTAACAAGTATTATGCATTTGAACTTCTTTGAATAGTTCTGTCTGTGCCGTCACACCTGCCAGACCAGGCTGCAAGCAAATACCGAGAGGTAGTGTTACACTTAATGATATCAGAAAGATTGGACAGCAGAACATCATATTCCAAAAGGACAAAAACTCAGTGCTTGTAACTATCAAGTACCCAAACGTTCATACATTTGCTTCAGCTCTTCCAAACAGTAAGCTGGACATCCTATGGCAAGTGTCCATGCATGTGTCTCAACCTCGACCGCTGTAGTCTGGGTATATGCAATCATTGCATGCTGGAGTGTCGAACCCAGGAAATTTAAGCTCGCAAATATTCCTACCCATGATAGACTTTACTCTCAGTAGTCCAACATGTGTCAACCTTTGAGGATTTATCCAGAATAGCCAAGAAACAAGATGTGGCCCGTATCATAACATTCGATCAGCAATAATTGTACTGCCAACGTCTTGTGTTCTGCGATAGATTGTGCTGCTTTTGGGCGGTTTTCATTATAGGAATAAACAACATTTTTTTGCCGTTCATTACGGTATGAATACATTAGCTTCGCAGGGGGTAATTTTCGTAAACGCCCGAAGGCCGTTTACGACCAACTTACCCTGCGAAGCTAATGTGTTCATACTGTCGTGAGCGGCAAAAAGATGTTGTTTATTCCTTATCTTTTTTATTTCTTTTTTCTGTCTTGTCAATTTTATGTTTAATTTGGCCAGATTTGTGTTTATATATATGAATATATCATATACCGGCCAAATATGTTTGATAGATGTAATATCGATGTAATAGCCATTCCAGTTTCTAAATATGGTGTGAAAAGTAGTCCTAACTACATGTACTGTATTTGCATTATAAATTCAGGGCTTTACCCAGTAAAATTTCTCGCTGTGCTTTAAGAACGCTCGTAAGAAACTAAAATAAAACTTTCAATCTGAATATCCATTATCAAAGCATATTTTAAAAAATTAGGTGGCGCTTGTATACATGCTTTACCTATAGCAACGCGAATAGCAACGCTGAAATGCGACTACAAAGTGTGTACCCCGCTCTCCGAAGCATATGCTGTATAGTTTGTAAAACACTTTCGGTCGATACACATAGGATAGTTTAAAGACATACTCGCCTATATTAAAAATGTTGAAAAACAAAATTCTTAAATACCTTGATTACTATATATTTTCTGATTTGCAATACATTTATAACCATAAAAATGAATTTTGAAAAGTTCTCATTGGTAAATTATGTAAAATATAGTCCTTTCCGTACAGGCACTGTTTCAAGATTTGAAAAAACTGTCCCGAGTAGCAGTTCTTGTAGAAATTATGTTTATGTTTTTATCAGCAGCACTGTAAATGCTTTAAGTAACTAAAACTTTATTTAATGCTATTGTATTCACATACACTCATATATTTACCAATTTAAGCAACTATTGAATGAATATTTCTCATTTTTAGGTCAACAGAGACCCAAATTTGGCTATTGGGGGAGGTATATTTTCTGCATAAAATCTAAGGGGGTAGGGTTAGAAATTTGACCATATTTCATAAATGAACAACGCGACACCTAGGTTTCTTTACACCATTTGATAAGAAATACTTTAACCTAGATGCCTAGAAAGTTTAAAGAATTGTCATTGGATTTTTTTACATAATTGATGTTTTTGTGAGACATTGGCAAGAAAAAATGTCTTATTTTTCTGGTTTTCAGCATTCATTTTAGCCCAAAAGCTCATTAAAAACACAAGAAAGAGCTTTAAAAAGTTTATTTCACACTTGCTTGTGATGAGTGAATGCTAGAAACTTAAAAAGTGTACTAGAAATATGTTTTTGTGTAGTAATAAAGTGCATTTGTCCCTTATGACGTTTTCTGCTCTGAAAATGAGCAAATGCGGCAAACGTCACACTTTTCAAAGCCAGCAAGAGCTGAAAAAAGCATTGCAACCCCCAATTCTTATTTTAGCAATTTGCTTATATATACCTTAATTCAACTTGTAGAACTTTTCATGAGATTCTGTTGAATTTTTCAAATACGCAAGTATCCCTTTAAACATGTCAGAACGGAACGTTATGTTCCCAAACTAGAAAGTGAGAATGTATTATTTTGCTTTATCGACGAGCTGAGCAATTTCAAACCGTAGTTAGTAGATAAATTGTCTAATTTATAAATAGAACGTCACTCCCCGGATTTTCAAAGGGAGAGAAGGCGTAGAGCTTTAATGACGAAGCGTAATATGATCATTTCCCTTTACAGCATTTACTTTTTTTTATATCCCAATTTGATTTTAATGGAACTTTGTCCGACTTTAAATAGGGATTTCGAGATACCCAAACGGATAATCTAAAAGTAGATCTTAACTTGGTCGGTATCTCTCCGTCGTATGGAAGATTTTTAAAACTAGTTAGAACCAGAATTGAAGGGGTAAAATGGACCTCACTTTTTCCTTAGAGCTTTACAGAGCGATTGTAAATACGGAGATGAGCCTGCTTGGCCGGCCTGAAGGAGACGTTAGCTCAGGTCTACGCTGAATGATCTGTCGACCAGATGTTGAGTGGTAAAGCAGTCGCACGTGCAGTGCGTGGTCACTTCCTTATTGACAGTGTTCTCAACATGATATCGACATCTGCTGCTCTTTAACACCCCAGATCTTACAGGTATGTCTCATTTAGTCGCAACTGAATTAATAATTATCCAGTATAAAAAAATACAATTGAGTGGAAACGGCACTCTATCGATATACTTAAGAATATTGTTTACTTTGATGAATATGCCCATTTCCCAACGTCAGTTAGATTAATTGTATACCTGAATGATATGATTACTCTATGGTATACCGCCTTTGTCAGGTTTTTAATCGGTATATGAGTTATGTAACCCCCCATCCCCCACAAAACAAAGCACCTTCGAGCTTGACAAGACATCATGTCCTATCAGTTGAGTCACATGAATCGTTCACTAGACTCGTAGATGTTCTCAGAGTGTAGCACATTTGAATCCCATGAAATTAATTCATGCGAGCTAACATCTCAAGCAACCTATCGTCTCATATGTACGTTGTATATGTTAATTTAAATGCTGTATTACCTGCTATATTGATATTGTCAGTTGTACAAAAAACAAAGCATACTTGTGAATTGTATGTTTCAGGAGACGACTCCTTGACTGTGTTGCTCAGACGTACTTACCAGCAAGTTGAATCTGTCCATGATAGGAAGATGAGCCTTTGGGAGGCCCTGAACAGGAAAGAGCTTGATGACAACATTTCCTGGAGTGGCTGGATAGCCAGGCTATGGTTACAATACCAGAAAATGGTTACTATTCTCCGGGAACTGATCCTCTCTGTCCGCATTGGACCTACACACAAGGTGTAAGATGCGGCCTTACCTAGCCGCTGCTGGACACAACAACTACACAAAATCCCTGGCCTTATTCATTCCAAAAATGTTCGAACTAGAACAAAACCACCCTGACTTGCATGCCGCATTCATGAATAGACTCTTTCCTGTCAGGAGAAGTGATGATGTTTTGTCAGGTTTGTTTACAGATCTCTTCATAGAGCAAGTTCTGGTGGCTTGAATCAAGTCGAGCGGGGTCTCATACACGGGCATTCACTGAAAGTACTCACCTACTGTTCCCACTTTCCAGACCCATATAGGTGTAGAAGTAAGCCAGTCGATATTCAAGATAGCGTGGCTATCATCCAACACAGAAGATGGAAACCGTGATATTGCACAATCACGCATCGGACGTGATATGTCTGATATACAGAAATTGTTTTAGGTGTTTGTTGAGAAAGACTACAGAAAAACTTGTAAGTCTTTCAACTGGTCTGGTGGCAGAAGAATCAGTGAACGTTGATAATGCTAAAGTTGTCAGCAATAAAATTCTTGTTTCAATGGTCGGTAAGTCTGTTGCAGAAAACAAGTTTTAGCAAAATAACCAATATAAAAGTCTGGCATCTGCTTCCCAAGTTAAAACCGAGTCTGGTGAGCAAATACAAAATTACAAATAGATCCTTAGCGTCTGTAGCAGCGTCTGCTTGTTATGGATATCTCAATGACATCTCTCTGGGACCTATAAGAGTACGAGTTGTGCTCTTTCCCTCCATCGCTTTTTGACAATCACATGTGCATGCGGACTGGAGACAAAGCAAAACTCGAAGGTCATCTAGCATCACCACAGAAATGGTTGACATGAGCTTGCAGCATTTCATTGATGGGGGAGGACTACTACACAAGTTGTCATGGCCTAAGCACACAAACTTTGCTGAGATGTGTGCGATGTATACCCACCATGTACGTTAAGGTTTTGGGAATGCATTGGTTGTGTTTGATGTGTACCACGACTCAAACAGCTGTCTTTGTCGATTGGTCTGATGTTTTTCAGCTTCTTGTATATCATGCTGATGTCAAAGACCAGAGTGAAAATATTTACATGGCGACAGCAAGTCAGATCGTTTGCATCAACACTTCGAGGAGGAAACTGGACCCCTATCTATCAGGTACATTACTCTTCTTACATGCCTATATAGTGGTTGTGACACTCAATAAAGGCTATATGGAATAGGGAAAGTAACTGTACTGACAAAGTACAATGCACTAGAAAGGTAATCATCTATCTTAATGTATTAATCGTCATCGAAAGAGGCGATTGAAACATCTTGAAAGCATGCTATACTCGTAATCTATGGTAGTACAAATACAGCTACAACCTAAACGAGGCAAGGGTGGCAAAGTTTCAGCATAAAGTGGCATCTTCTGCAGGATTTGTGCCTACAGAGAGGCTTCCCCCAACAGAGGATGCAACCGCGCTTCACAGTGAGCGTGTATATCATCAGGTCCAGGCTTGGCAGGGCAATGATCTTCCACCAGAGGAGTACGGTTGGACGAAAACCTCAAAGGGCCTTGTACCTATTGAGAAGACCGGACCAGCAGCACCAGAGAGACTACTATCCGTTGTAGTGTGCAATTACAGTGGGAAATGCAACAAGAATATCTGCACATGTTTCAACCAGAAATGGGTGTCAAAGCCACCTGATGCTCGCCTGTTTAAAGTTTAAGTCTAAAAAACATCTCGTATGGAAAGCAAATCAATTTTCAGTTTAAAAATATTATTTAATGAATGGTGAGTCTTAGTCTAGTTATATAAACTTTAAAACAACCTGTCCAAACTTTAACCTAGTGATTTGTTGTCAAAACAAATAAGTCCAAAACGTGTCAAAAATTGACAAATATTAAAATTATTTTTAAATTTCAACTTCGTGACATAAATGTTGGACCCCTAATGAACCTCCATACAAAATTTCAGCATCCTAGCACAAATATTAAGCTTTAAAACAACCCGTCCAAAAAACTTTAACCTGGTGATTTGTAGTAAAAAAACATAAGTCCAAAACATGTCGAAAATTGACAAATGTTAAATTCATTTTTAAATTCCAACTTCATAATATCAATGTTTGACCCCTAATAGACCTCCATACAAAATTTCAGCCCCCTAGCACAAGTTTTAAACTTTAAAACAACCCGTCCAAAAAGTTTTAACCTGGTGATTTGTAGTAGAAAAACCTAAGTCCAAAACATGTCGAAAATTGACATAAATTAAAATTATTTTTAAATCCCAACTTCATAACATCAATGAATCTCCATATAAAATTTCATATAGTAATATACTTCATATAGTAAATACCCATGTGCTGCTTGGCCGTGTATGATGTTGTGACTTTATTTTTACCATCTTATATGTCTTTTTAGCTCACCTGAACCAAAGGCTCAGGATGAGCTATTGTGATCGCTCTTCGTCTGTCGTCCGGTGTCCGTCGTCTGGTGTCCGGCGTCCGTCAGGTCATCTGCTTTAATCATTTGCCATCTGCTTTTATTTCTCAAACGAACATCTCAAGTAAATTGACTAACGTGATATCGTTTTGAGAATTAAACGGTTAGAGAGCTTTTTAATATACAGCGTTTCCTCTCTACAACGACACCCAAATGGGTGTCAAAAATATGTGCGTTGTTCGGAAGGAGTCGTTGTATGGAGGAAATTTGGCTTACATTTGCAAATAGCTTGAATCTAGATCAGACGCCACGTACATGTAACTCGGCGTCTGATCTGGATTCAAATTGTTTGCCACACGTCATTATGTTTTTTCTGTCAAAATGTCTAATATGTAAATTTGAGAAAACCAGCAGACGATAATTTAAAGTAGACTATATTGCAGCCGTAAAAAAATTGGTAATAATTATATTTTGGGGGGGAACAGCGGCAATGGTCGTTGTAAAGAGGGAACCGTTTTTCGGAGGGCCGTTGTAGAGAGGTGTTCTGTATTTTCATCGTGCTGTTAGCAACCACCTTTTGTGAACGAGGAAACAAACTGAATATCGTATGATCGGAAGGACAATATCATACTGTATGTTTAACTATTTCAAAAACATTTCCAAGACGGAGTTTGTATTATAACACTTTTTTTCAATTACGATTTCATTTTGGTTTGCCTTTGTGAAAATCGAAATTAGTTTTTTATTTGAAGGGAATTAGCTTCAGATTATAAAAGAGGATTATTTTTCATAATCCCAGTAGGAGTTTCTGTTTTACATTGGTTCGACAGGTTGATAAATTGCTTATGTTCGCAATTCCTGTAACAAATTAAACAACACGTAGTTAGAGTCAGTAGCAAAATAAACTATTTATAGAGCCTCATCAGTTTAGGCGCCACGGCACTCGCGATATAGCAGAGAAATTCCATTTACTACACGCATGGTCAGGATCCAAACTAATTGTCATCCGTTTCGATGTTAGAAAAAAACGAAAATCTAAATAATAATATCAATATTATGTCGTCTGCGAAAACAAATAAAAACTAGTTTTGAAGCTTTCAAACTGACGAAAGGTTCAAGATGAGTAGCAAACATGCAGTTTTGGATCCAGACCAGACGCCGCAATATGCGGCGTCTGATCTGGATCCAAACTGTTTGCAAATGTAAGCCAAGTCACGCATAACATCAGAAGGTTTAAATTTAAGCAGGGGAAAACGGTTCAAAATTTTCAGTGCCAATTTCGACAGCATTAACGTATGCAAACGGTATCGATCTAGATCAGGCTTCTTCCCAGCCAGCACACCTATATCGGGCCGATGTCGGCTTAAGGTCGGAATATCGGAAGAGCCTGCCGACATCATGCCGATATTGGCACGCTGTAGGGCCGATATCGCATATTTTCTTTAAATGTTTCATTAAGGTTATAATGAAGCCATTTCAGCATCGTGATGTAAGTTTATCAATAAACAAATAGCAGATATTGATCTACTTTATTATTTTCTATATATCGGTTTGGAAATATCGGGTCGACATCGGACCGACATTACACATTATTAGCAATATCGGCCCGACATCGGATCGATATTGGTGTGTTGTTGTAAATTTGTGTTAAACAATAAGACAGTTCAGTTGGCCTGCAAAAACAATTTTGTATGTGTGAGCAAACATTATTTTCATAATTGCATCCCATTTATATGTATCTCGGTTTTATTATATCGGCCCAACGTCGGCTAGACATAACCAGTCAATGTTTTACCCTATTTCCAAGGGAGATAACTGCTAAAATCAAGAAAGATCACTCTAGTTAACATTGCCGCCATTTTCTCCAAGTTCAAATGAAGATGCTTTGTGTAAACAAAGGAAGTGAAATTTGCACCCAGTCTTCACCAATGCTAAGGTAATAGAATCTGTTTTAATTAGAAAATATATTTCAAGTGTTTAGAAAGTATCTAAAGGTATTTATCTGTGTCAGTTCTGTCAAAAAAGTTATTAAAACAGATTTGTCACATATTTTCGCGACATGATCGATTTGAATTTTGAGATAGAAATTTCAGAGGTGCTGTTATTTTACTTTTTCACTATTGTAATCAGGTTTAGGAGATGAATAGTTGAGTAAACTGATTTATATAATAAAATACAACTTTTTACCTTATAATTATGGATTGATTTTTATGTATTGTTACTATTTTGAACAAAACAAGAAACAATATTATACAAATTATATAGAGCCTGTAAGGCAGCATATATAGCGATTATTTTGACCAGTTACACTGGTCTAGGTTAACATTTTGTAGCTAAATTTATAATGATATACATGTAAGCCGAAATCGTATACTTTTATAGACTGCTGATATGAATTTAGGTGATGTATGATTATTAAATGCTTTCAATTATTTTTCTTACAGATCAATCTGTCACTAGTCTTTGGAAAGAGCACATGTGGCCGATACGGTAACGCGTGTCTGCTCACAGTTGCTGGGGAGCACATGTGTGAAGTAGTTTGACTGTACGTTATGGCACGATAATCCAGAAACCATTTGGAATATCGAAAGCTGCTTTTAGAAGTAAATGCAAAACACTAAGTCAGAAAGATCTCGAAGCAGTAATTAACTGCTCCTAGGTATGATATTTCTCGTCAGAACTCTAATTACTGTAGCCGGGTTGAGTCCATAGTAAATAGTGAGAGATTTGTGTAAGCGGTCCAGATAGCTTATATGGGAGACTAGTACGCTTGCCCGGTATTAAGCAAGGGGTCCCCGGGTTCGAGTCCCAGTCTGGATGCATATTTTTCTCACCATGTAACACATGTACCGTGATGTACGTAGTACTCGAGTTGAGATTATGGTTAAATGGTGAGAGCGGTCAGATGGCTCTGTCAGTAGAGCAATTTAATGCCCAGTAAGCGAGGGGTTTGCATATTTCTCTTACCAATTAATACATTAATTTTGGTCCCAACTTAAATAACCCGCATAATTGATATGTAAGATGTAATTCGCAAAGTGTACAAAGATAATAAAAATAAACTCGAGTAGTGTTCTTGATGTAGTTAAAGAATTCAGGACAAATTCTTGTATATAGCTAGAGGATTGATGTGTAGCAGACCTGTCTGCGTTTAATATATGGTCAGGTGAGAGATTTGAGCAAGCGGTCAGAAGGCTCAGTCGGTAGAGCACTCACCCTGCAAGTGAGGGGTCTGTGTTCAAGTCAAAGCCTTGTTGCATAATGCATACAGTACTGAACCTTATTAAATTAACATTTTTTGCGATTCGCTTGCAATTCGATGGCAATTCGCTTGCAATTCGATGGCAATTCACTTGCAATTCGATGGCAATTCACTTGCGATTCTAAATAGTAACTTTACCATCGGGTAAGTTTTCTTCAATGGTGTATCTCAGAAATGTTCGCAAGTGTACATTCGTTAATTTTTTCGGTTCCATTTTTGTCACAACCGCTTCGGAAAATTCGCGTAAAAATATTCAAGCGTAGGAGTTGTTTTTTGAAGCGCCCGATTCGATGGCGATTCGCTTGCGATTATCACTTTAATTTAATAAGATTCAGTACTGTAGTTTTCTCATCAATTGTTACACACATTCCGGGTAACAATCTGATGTTTTGAGGATAGAGTTTCTAGAGTAAACTTTAGTGATCAGTGTATTTTCTTTTATTAAATCTACAAGTTATGTCATTTTGTAAATACTAGGAAAATATATCATACCGGTACATAAACAATCAATCGCAGCAATTAACAGTGCCTCTGCCCCCAACCGTGACAGGGCTTCAGATTAGTCGAGGGAGTAAACTGAACAAATCCAACATTTTCTTACTCATTACAGCACCAAATCTTATGGTGTTGCTACTCTTTAGAACTATTTCATCGAGACGATTCTAATTAACTATAACACCATATAGGCTTTAATGCAGTAAAAATAAGATTTAGGTTTAGAAATACTTCCTTTATCTGAAGCTCAGTTTGCATTTGCTCCTTAACATAATACAGTAAAACTTTGATATCTCGAACACGTTTAACTAGATCCATCCGATAGTTTGATATATGAACTGCATTATTTCATACTTGGTTAAGTCGAAGATACCCATATTTCAAAGTTAAAACGTGGCTTAGCCACGTTTTAACTTTGAAATACGGGTATGCTCGACAAAACCGACTTCGAGACATCGTAAATAGTGAGAGATTTGTGTAAGCGGTCCAGATAGCTTATATGGGAGACTAGTACGCTTGCCCGGTATTAAGCAAGGGGTCCCCGGGTTCGAGTCTCAGTCTGGATGCATATTTTTTTTTAAAATATCATGAATTCTGGTAATACTTTATATAATGCTTTCATATTTTCAGTAGCTGTCCAGAAACAATTCAACGGAAGGAATTATGCGGTGTTGAGTTTGTTGTTAGGTAGTAGCTGAGGACCGCAAGTGATCCAGAAATTATTCAACGGAATGACTAATACCGGAGTAGAGTTTGTTATTAGGGAGTGACTGAGGACCGCAAGTGATCCAGAAATAATTCAACGGAATGACTAATGCCGGAGTAGAGTTTGTTATCTAAGGAAGTGACTGAGGACTGCAAGTGATCCAGAAATAATTCAACAGAATGACTAATGCCGGAGTAGGGTTTGTTATTAGGAAGCGACTGAGGACTGCAAGTGATCCAGAAATAATTCAACGGAATGACTAATGCTGGAGTAGAATTTGTTATGTAGTGGCTGAGGACCGCAATTGATCCAGAAATAATTCAACGGAACGACTAATGCCGAAGTAGTGTTTATTTCTGTTAAGTAGTGGCTGAGGACCGCAAGTGATCCAGATAATTCAACGGAACGACTAATGCAGGTGGTCTATCCTGAAAAAAGGACTTTGTGTATGCATAATTTTTTTTAATTTTTTTTTGGGGGGGGGGGGGGGGGGGTTCAAACAATTTGGAATTCAGATGAGACGCCAAGTTACTTAGCATTACATCCGGATCCCAACTGTTTGCATATGTACTTTTCGTACCTATCCGTTCAACAAGCAAACCCTTTCATAACACATGTATGTTAAAAAAAAAAATTTGAAAAAGAAATCTACATTTAAGGTTGATGACTCCTAATGAGTTTGGACTGGTATCAGTACGCTACCGAGATGGATTGGCCATTCTCGTCACCTGTCGGCCCGTACCGAACTGTGCTATTTAAGCATAGTTTGGAATGTACCGTAATGTGGCGAACAGGGTCGATTGCTACATACATAGCATGCCGATTTCTGTCTGATCTCGTTAGGTGTGATCAACCGTAACCCTTTAACTGCTTCAAAACTCTGTGCATGCACAAGTTCTAGTAATCTGCTTTGACTTTAAAACCTTTTTGCTCCAAGTTAGGTATAGATATTGGGTGAGTGTCAAACGGCTTGGATCTTGATTAGGCGCTGAGTAACTTGGCATCTCATCAGGACCCAAGCTGATTGAATATGATTCTAATATATGTAATGACATGATGCTGGTAAAGGGTCAAGCTACATGTTGTATGTATACATGTAAGTTTTTTAAGATGTGAATCTGCTTTACTCTACTTCTTACTAAATTGTTAATGCTTTGTATTAATTTACTTCACATAAAAAGTATATAAAAGTAGTTATATAACATTGTGTTGGTTATAGAAAGTTAACCTTGCATGGATGTACATCTAGCATCATGATGAAAAGGACTTTGGGGCTTTTTTTATCATTATATGCTAAGAAATTAATTTGGAACAATTGCAATGTGGCCTTTGATTCAGTATATCAGTAGCTGCTTTGTTGTCTTTCATTTTTAGTTAAGCCTGAAAGTCCTTTTTCTCATGTTGTTGGCTGCATTATTTGTAAAACATGATTGTTGTAATCAGTGTAATTGTGGTCTGATGTTGGAAATTCTGTCAGACCTTCAACCCTTATCCTACCATTTGTGTCTACAGTATCTGATGGAAATAGCTATGGTGGAAGATGAGATGCCGAGTAACAGATATTGATATGATGTCCAACCGATATAATGCAGCAGACATGATGCCAACCGCTATATGTCGGGCCGACATCTAATCAATGTTAAACCGATATGAAATAGCGGACATCATGCCGACCTCGTTATGATATCGGGCCAACATCGAATCGATGTCAAACCGATATGACATAGCCGACATCGATATGATGTCGGACCAATATCGGGCCGACATCGATTCGATGTCAAACCAATATTGAAACAGCCGACATCAGGCCGACATCAATACGATGTCGGCCCGATTAACAAAGAGCATGTATATCGGGCCGATATCGGGTCCAATATCGGCTGCAAATGGAAAAGATGTCGGCCCGATGTCGGCAGGGTATATCCGCCCGATATCGGGCCGACATCAAACCGATCTATACACAACCGATATCGTGCCGACAACAAACCGATATTCTGTATTCTGTTCCGTTTAAACGCAAACAAAACACAAAACGCAAAGCAATAAAATTGGGGGAAATGACAAGCGTTTATATACGACTCATTTTAATCGGAAGGCGCATTCTATTTTTTTATTCAACCTGCTTCATGCAGGGATAAAAAATTATCATGGTACATAGCCATGACTGTAAAGTGGATCTATTTTCTTATGTTATAGACTCAGGGCGTAAAAGGGTGTTTAGATAGGGGAAAGGTTTAATACAACTTCTGAGAACACCAATTATGCACTTTGTTTATTGCCAACAACGACCTATTTGCAATATCTACTGCACATTCTTATCCCCCCCCCCCCCCCCCCCGAGACATTGTTCATAAACTGAAGTTTTACAATATGATACTCATGTATCACATTGTGGCTGTACAGTGGAGACGACGTTTGTCTTTCCCCTGTAAACGCAAACGAAACGCAATGCACTAAAATGTAGAATATGACAACCTGTTGACAATTCTTACTATTTCTTTTAATCTGACTGGCAAACAGTTTTGATCTGGTTTGAAATTGTTTGTACTGGAAATAATAGTTTTAGCGTAAAGGCGTTGTTGCGGGAAAGGATGACGTCTTCCCCACTCTATAACTCAAGGTATCACATTGTGGCTATATACTGTAATAGATAAGATTACAAAATGTAATTGGGTGATTCTAACTCCATTACGCTTCAAACAACTAAGTACTTACCAGGCTAAAATATCTCTCCTGGGAAATAAAGTAAAAACCCACCATTGCAGTACTTTAACGAAAACTCATACAGTGTGTTAAATACAGATGCCAGCTTCAAGCAACATGAAACTAAAAAAGAAAAACTCCGTCAGGAGCTTTCTGTCTTAGTTTAATACTTCATTTTAGTACAATCAGCCACAGCTTTATACAGCTAGAGTGGAATAGACGTCATTCTTTCCCAATAAAGGCGTTTATTCTTAAACAATTATTTCTATTGCAAATAATATCGTACCAGGTAACCCGGTGATCAGGATCTAGGCTGTTGGCTATTTATATTAAAACTAATTAAACTCATAATTTTAAATAATGCCATTTTCTTTATTTATTGTATTGTGTTTGTTTTGTTTTAATAAGGAAAGAAAAACGTCCTCATATATTTGCAATAATAAATGAATTGTCCTTAGAAAATTACATGAACTGAAATTGATTTGAGCATTCTCGAGTTTTCTAATATTTCCTATGCAAAACAGAAGGATGAGCAAATTATGGAGTATAAGTTTGATCACGCTTAATACAGCCAGGAAGCGTTATATTTTCCCAACAAACACGTTTATGTCAATCAAAAGCAAAAACAAATAACAAGAAACCTTATGTCCACTGCTTATGTTTGGAGCATGATCAGTCTCCAAACTGCTCGCTATTTCGATTAAAACTTTTATTTTTATTTAATCAATGTATTCACCACTATGCAAAGACACTTTATGGAAAAACGCATGATAAATACACATTACCAGTTGACAGTGCGATACAGAGTGATGTATTTAGCTCGAGACGTTTTTGGCGGAAATAGCCGATCTGACGAGCGCCTTGGCGCGAGTCTGATCGGTTGTTTCCGCCAAAAACGTCGAGAGCTAAATGCAACACTCTGTTGCGCACTGCCAACTGGTGATGTGTTTATTATATGCCTTGAATACACACCAGAAACAACTAAATAGTTGTTTAAATCATTTTATATCCAAAATTTATTAGTTATATGAAGCAGAACAAGATTTTTTGTATGTCACAAAGAATAACGCGGCACTCGTACATGTACGTAAATGACGTCACGTCAAATCGAAAGCGAGGTCAGAGTAAAATACAAAGTGGCTGATACAAGGTGGCTGATACAGACTCTTGTATTTTACTCTGCAAATACACGCGGAAACGCTCGATATCACTCGAAGGCATATAATAAAAGTACATGTAACGCGAAACACTCCACAAGGTTTCTGCTTCACTTTGATAGCTCTTAAGCCGTATGCTGCCTCAAACACCTTACGCCTCGTCGCAATATTGACGACACAACTGTACAATTTGTAATATCAAATATATATTCTAGATGCATAGTACGTTTATATCGCTTTAGTGAAAATTCGCAAAGTAGTAAATATTTTACATTTGTGTGATATATCCGTATAATGTTTTTTTGTCATGCTACCTTTATCTATCAAGAAATCATATCATAAAATAGCATTTATATTATAAAAGAGATACAGTAAAACTTCCCAATTGCGACCACTAAAATCTGTTAAATATTTGGTGTTCAAGACAGGTGACTGCTTAAAGCAATGTTACAGTAAAACAGAAAGCTCCTTCAGGAGCTTTCTATTTTACTGTTACTTTGCCTTAAACTGTCACCTATCTATTATATAATTAGTTAACTTCGTTTGAGTGGTCGTAATAGATAGGTTTTACTGTAGTTGTTTCTAGCTCATGCATGTATATAAAGTTCTGTCATTTTCACAATCAATGGAAATGTGTGGTAGCTGTTTAAGGAGGATGACTGCTTACAACAAGGTGAAAGTAAAGCAGAAATGTGCCATACGCACTTACCACAACCGATGTCTTTTGGTTAAGCAGCATGACAGTATAGATTTTACCCTATATGTCCCCAGGGGAATCTTTAAATCTAGCAAGTATTGAACCGTAAGAAGTGATATAGAGTTGGAATCACCCAATTACATTAAACTTAAAATGTATAGTCGCAATGTGACAAGGTCGAGAATAACAACCAGGAAATTATATACAGTGGAGAAGACGTTATTCTCCCCCGTTTAAATAAAACTAAACACAAAGGCAGTGCAATATAGTACAGAAAATATCAACTTCATGAAATGTATGACGATTTATTTCTCGCTGGGTTTCGTCTGATCTGACTTCAAGCTGCTTGCATAAAAGATCAGGTTTGTAGCATAAACCTGTTTATTAGGAAATAATAACTTATTTCATTAAAAGTGGTCTGTCGTCTTGTCTTATTTGGAGCTCGAACATGTATTGATATATGACAGTTACACGTCTGAAATCTGGACACCTCTGTGGGTTGAAAGAGGGAATTAATGACTAACTATTGCGTTGTGGGTTATGATGGTGTTGCAGAGAGCTCTTATATCTTATATTGTAATACCATCGTGCTACTCTGGGCGTCAGCCTGTCGGGGAACCGTTGGTGTTTGTGTCCGGTTTTCAGATGTGTTACTGTATTTTAAACTATTTCTACATACGACCGTGGGAAATTTCTACATTCCGATAGCGTCATCATTATGACGTCATATAACTACGGTTATGTGATGTCATGATTGTGTACAAATATATCGCATGCTTGGCTTAATCTGGTTCTCGATAAACGGCGTTTTAACTTCTATAATATAGACTCGAACTCAGTTTGTAATAGATTTAGACTGAGTATTTAATTTTCATTCTGGATCTAGATATATTTCGCTTTTGCTGTTTTCAGGGGTTTCTATAGCCTGCACTGGAATATCTGTTTAAGTGTCGGATATCTTGATGATTCTTCTGCTGTGGAAATCTCTCACTGCGTCATGTAGGGTTCATAATATTTTAGTATTTTAAAAGCATATGTTTCTTTAATCAGCTTTTGAGCTGCTTTCGTCTGTACATATTTAACCCTTTACCTGCTAATCCCGATTTTATTACAATCTGCAAACGGTTCAGATCCAGATAAGACGTTTAGTCAGGCAGCGTTTCATCTTGATACAAACTGTTTGACACTCGTTTTTGGTTTTCTATAATTAAAAATTGCATAAATCTGAATGTTACGAAATTTGTAAACGACAATTTCAAAGGAGTCGATATTATAGCAGGATAAGGGTTAAAACTATAGAAATCTATGTATGTAATACTTCAATGGAGGGCCTCATGGAGGATTAGTCATTAGACTAAATGGGCTACCCTCGTTAAATAAAGTCATTCATTCATTCATTCATTCATTCATTCTTCCCACTGTTGTAAAATTTCACGTAAAGAACGGCGCATAGGGACAAAAAGTATAATGATATGAATACAGACATGTTCGTCATCTTTTGACTAGAGGACAATACTATGAGATTGTAGTCCATAAACATATTGTTGGATGGCATTAACATTGGAGAGGTTGTTAATCGTTCTCGTTGTAATGAATCTGAACGCAAATACAATGCAATATATTATGGAAACTGGCTTTTTATATATATACTCAGCCAAAAAAGTAAGTACCCCTGTTTTACATTGACTTTACATTAAGCAAATTTTAAAGCTCCATATTGTTTAAAGTACCACATCAACTCAGGTTTTATTTGGGATTTAAAAGGCTCATGCGTTCCCCAATGCATTCCTGTAAAAACATGCAGATTAAACGATACACGCAACGAAAATGAAACATTTAAAATGTATTCTTATTTTAATTCAAAGGGAGGTAATTTGATAATATAAGACTTTCTAGTCTAAATTACGCCGTGAATATTGTGATGAATGAAAGTTTAATGTGATTTTACTTTCTTTAAGAAAAAGTTCTAGCTGCTGAAAATGAGCACTATTGTTTTTCTTCTATGGAAAACATTTCTAGGCAAAAATGCTGTTTTCAGGAAAAAGAGTTATAGACCCTTTATTTTCAGTATAATGTGCCAGTGTCTTAGCAACAATAATTTTTTGTTATCTGCCTCTTTCTATAGAACAAAATTTGAATACAGTTTATGTACGAGACGCTGATAATTTAGAATTAAAATGTGGGTACTTTTTTGGCTGAGTATATATATATAAAAAAACCGATTTGTTTTAATATAGAGAGCAAATAGTTTTGAGCCTGATCAGACGCCGGATTATCCAATAAACATATAGTTCTAGCATAACCGCGTTTACTGGGAACGAATAATGTCCACTGTAAGATCAAGAGTTTTGCTTTGAGTGCTGTAAACATTTTGGAGATACATTACAATGGATTCATTTCACATACAGTCGAAATTCGATATATCGAACTCAGTTAAGTCGAACACACCCGTATTTCAAAGATAAAACGCAGCTTAGCCACGTTTTAACTTTGAAACACGTGTATGTGCACCTAAACAAAGCTTGAAATAAGGCAAATTCATGTTTTGAAATATCAGATAAATCGAGTTAAGCGAGCTCGAGATATCGATACTCGACTGTAAAATTATAGCCGTAACCCTGATATAGTACTGTTATAACAGCGTCAACGACACATTTCACCCTTCCCATGCCAGTCGTACTCCGCTGCAACTGACAGTGAAGAAGACGCTGTTCTTTCAGCATTTATGCTAAATTATTTTATCATTTGCAAACAGCTTGGCGCCAGATCAGATACCAGGAAAATACATCGTGGTTGCGCTACTTTTGTTTAATCTTAAAAGAATGTAATCTTCACAACAATTCAAACAGTTTATTTTCAGATATTATTGTATAAATACAAAACAACTTGACTGACATATCATGTTTTCTACTATCAAAAAGATCATTTGAAGGGAAATATATGAAGATGTCAATATCGAGGCAGCTGATACGCCACTAAACGGGTTCAAGGATGGGGAAATAAGTAAATTGATACTTCTCCTCGTGTGGTATATTGCTTTTAGCAGAGTCATTTATTCAACACAAGCACACATTGAGTTCATATGAAAAACCATCGGAAAAACAAAACGCTTGCCAAGGTAACGAACTGGTGTCGTACAGTTGATTTGTCATGTGTTTACTCCGTGCTACAGTATTTCAGGTGAAAGAGGACGCCAGATGCCCTTTGTAAATTTTAAAGAGCAGGTGGAATTAGGAATAGTTGGAGCGTGGCCAGACGTCAACAACCTGGGATTCTGACCAGGTATCATACTTGTTGCAGTGTACTTAAGTTTATCTTAGGATAATTGTGTTTGTCCAGCACTAATATTTGTTTATTGGAAACAGTCTGAAATAAGGTCAAACATCATACAATGGAGATGTTACTCTTTCCAGATACATGTGTTTTTGCTAATGTCCATTACAAACAGGTTAGAACCAAAGTGTCTGATAAGGTTCCAAATCTTCTACAATGTTCTTCTCTTGTGAATCGGTTTAAACCTTTCACTGTCATGACGTCATAACGCGGCGTCTGATCAGTATCCAAACTGTTTGCAAATAACTATGTTTCACAGGGTAAGGCAGTGAAGGGGTTAATACCAATCTAGTTGTACTTAGTGAATGGATCAATCAACAGCATGTCTTTTAAGTTACCTATTGGATAAGACATTATTCTTTTCCGTTTGAACAAAGCTAAGCACAAACAAAAGACAAAATAAATGTTGTTCTAAAACATTACTCCTCTTCTTCCAGGACATCCTAAATTTTAGACAATTGTCGTTTGCTTCAACTTCTCAAATTTAAATTGAGGTATTGTACCTTTCAAATTGATTACGTGTGGCAAAATTAGATTTGTCTTCACCAAAATTTACCATTATAAGACTGATTTCGTTTCGAATGAAAAAATATTGAGAAGTGTTTTAAACAGTTTGAATACAGATCAGACCCTAAAAGTTTGACATCTGATAAATTTCTAAACTGAATACTTGAAACATTCTTATGGTTTCATACCATATTCAGACGTTACAAAACAGGACCAGACGTACTTGCGCTAGTGAAACTTTGAACTTATGGATCGAATTCAGAACGAGGCTATACTATATCGAGGCAGTTCATGAATAGTGATCACTTATATTACAGTGGAGGAGACGCTTTTCTTTTCAGTCTAAACGAAACTGAACACAGCCGTGTTCAAAACAATGAAGAAAATGACAGTTTTTCTAAATGTATGTGTTAGTTTTACTTGAGTCGAAATAATATTGGCAACTTTGCGCCTGATGTGGCTCTAAACTGTTTGCAATGGAATAATTGTTTAAGCATTAGGTAGAAATAATGTCCTCTCCGTCCTGACGAATCATGGACCCCATATGTTTCATGTAATTGATTGATAAACTCTTATCATGGTACACAGGATCTAAAACTGTTTGACAGTCGTACTAAACTGATCTGTTTTTAAAAAAATTAAATCACAGGCAACATTTTTAAGTAGTTAATGGTTTAGCATTATAAGGGTTCAAACAAAACAAACAGTATGGTTTGTACTCGTATTTAAAAGATTGGCTTCCTGATTTGGCCTAACATATGCTTGTGACACATTTGGAATTAAATATACACGCGATACATTTGTTTAAAGACAAGGCAACGAAAATAATATACATGTACAGTCAAACTGAAGCAATGTCCCGTAAGCTAATTTCATGTCAATAACCATCTTGTATTGCCTTTTACACAAGTATACTATATGTTTCATCTATCATTAACCTTTACTTTACCAAATGTCAATTTATCACCTGGTTTCAGTCCCTTTAAACATCACTCGTTGGTCGTCTTGAGTGGCCGCTTAAGGTATCCACCCTTGAAACTTTAAAGGAAATAATTCCAATTTCCTATTACGTCTAGTCCATTTTAAACTATTTAGGATTGATATTAACGATATATTGCTAACTGACAAACAGAACAGATCCTGATCAGATGGCTCTCTTTTAACAGTTTCATCGTTTGTTAACACTTTCACTCTCAATGACGCGGCATCTGATCAGGATCAAAACTGATTGCCACTTGTTTTGAAAGTACGTCAGTTATGCTACCTTAAATCTAACTTAGAAACAATACTGCAGACAACAAAATTGAGTGGTAACATTCTCACGATGAGTATACTCGTCCGTGAGGCTGAATGGTTACTATCATCAATGGTTAATGAAAATATATATCTTGTCAAATTTTAAATCACACTTGCCACAATCAGTCATGAAGTACGAGTACAGGCTTATAACAGTAAAATTGGGAATGATAGTTGCAAAATGAACTCTCGAATCAGCGAACACTTGTTCCGTCTTAAGGCGCCATGCCTGCAATACCTCGTCATCGAGGTTTGTTGCCAAAACAATTAAGTTAAGATTCTAACACGCTATCGAAAAACAATTTGATATGTATATTGAAAACAGTTTGGAGCTAGATGAAACGCCAAGTAAATCGGCGTCTCATCTTGATCCAAACTGTTTGGCTCTCTGATAACATTTTTTGAAAAATAATATAAATGGAGAAATGTTCTTTGAATCGCTGCAGACAATTGTTTTAAAAGACGAATAAGTGTTAAGCGTGGTAAATGTTTTAACAATGAGTTTCGATTTTTGTCTATGAATCGTTTAATCATTTTTCTCACTTGAGTGGCCGTGGTGTTTGACACATTGATGATATTTCCCTAAATGAAATGGCAAACAATTACTGCAGACGATCAATGTATCAGACCAAAACTGATTAGCGTGCAACAGGTTGAGCAACTGTATACAGTTCTCCCTACCAACAATGGCCCTCTGAACAAGAATGCCCTCCTTACAAAAACGATTGCCGCTGTTCCAAACAAGACTGCGCGTTTAATAAACGCTTATGCCCCTAGTGGCATCATTGACAGTATATTTTGAATTTTTTCTAAGACCAAATTAGGTCAGAGTCAATCTGAGCTTTTATAATATGGGTCTGTTGGTAATGGTCAAAGGCAAAAACTGTATAAGTATTGAAGCATTGTAGTAAGTAGTGTTGATGCTAGACGAAAAGGTAAAATCAAGTTAACCAAGATATAGCATATTCAAAATATTCTAAGTCCAAATTAGGTCAAGGTCGATGTCAAAATCAAGGTTTGGTGATATTGGTGGATAGGGAATGGTCCAAAACAAGAACTGTATAAGTATCCAAGCATTGGAGTATGCGTTGTTGATGCAAGACGAAACGGTAAAATCTAGTTAACCAAGAAATAGCCCATTCAAAATATTAAAACAAGTATTGAAGCATTGTAGTAAGTAGTGTTGATGCTAGACGAAAAGGTAAAATCTAGTTAACCAAGATATAGCCTATTCAAATATTCTAAGTCCAAATTAGGTCAAGGTCATGGTCAAAATCAAGGTTGGGTATTATTGGTGACTAGGGAATAGTCCAAGGCAACAGCTATATAAGTATCCAAGCATTTGAATAAGCGGTGCTGATGCTAGACGAAACGGTCAACTCTACTTAACCTGATTACGGGCGGACGGACGGGCGGAAGGACGGACGGACGGGCGGACAGGACGATGACTATATGCCCCCACATCTGTCGATGCCGGGGGCATAAAAATCAAAACAATTATGTCAAACCTTCTCACGACTGTAATATCGTCTGCTTAAAGATGTCGTCTTCTGCTTTCTCAATGTTACATATTGGACAATTTGACAGGAAAAAATATAATGACGAGTGACAAACAACTTAAATCCACACCAGACGCCACGTGACGTGGCGTCTGATATAGATTCGTGCTGGTTGCAAATGTAAGCCAATTTCGCTCCCTATAAAACTACCTCCGAACAACACACATAATATTTGTCTCCCATTGGGTGTTGTTGTATAGAGGGATAACTGTAGTTATCTTTGACAATAAATCATTCAACCCCTTACTCCATAGGCTTCTGAAGCATTTGATAAATTCCTCCACTAAAGAAAATAGTTCCACTTTAAACATTAACTAATATGCACCATACGAAATAATTTTTATATCTTTAAAAAAATGGTAGCTAAAAGCAATCTAATGTAAAGAAGAATGCCTTAAGGCTCATTCTGCGTTACTTTCAATGTGCTTTATGTGGTCACCTGTCTTCAAAACTAGAAATGGGCTATGATGTAATGAATAGGTTAAACCTTTCACTGCCTTACCAAGAGTTAACTTGTTACGGCACTGGTTATTTGGATCTTGATCCGACACCGAGTAACTGTTTGACACTCATTACAATATTACTTTATTTAAGTCAATTCACTAAATAATTGTGTTCGATAAATAAAGCAGACGACACTTAAAAACAGATGACGTCATGGCAGTGAAGCAGTAAATGATGTTTAACCCGAGTAGCTCTTTCTGGGTTACGTCTTATCACATCGATAACTAATTAGTCAATGTACGAGCTCGAAGTATTTACTGAAATGTCTGAAGGAGGTTGTGTCCATTGACAGCTTTAAACAGTCTGATCTATAAGTATTTCTATTATACTGTAGACGAATTGAGTTAATGTACCGTCACGAAATGTCAATAGGGTTTTATGCATGAAAATATACTATTAATGACAGTGAGAGTCTATACGTAGTCAGAATAGTACATGTTCAACTATAGCACATTTGTAATTGTCGTCTGCA
Source organism: Gari tellinella (assembly GCA_922989275.2). Classification (NCBI taxonomy): domain Eukaryota; kingdom Metazoa; phylum Mollusca; class Bivalvia; order Cardiida; family Psammobiidae; genus Gari; species Gari tellinella. The sequence goes on from OV277865.1 coordinate 59,638,678, forward strand.
AATTAGTTCGATATTCTGCATTCGCTTCATTCGAACATATCTGTATTTCAAAGTTCAAACGTGGCTAAACCACGTTTGAACTTTGAAAGATAAGATAAGATAAGATAAGATAAGATTTCCACCTTTAGACTAACAAGTCCATGAGGTAACACATTCAATACATTCATCAAGATGACATTGATCAACAGAAGTAATCTATATCATTCAAGCTAGTTTTCAATGCGTACATATAAATTTTCAGCGATCTAGCCACCCTGAAAAAGTTTGTTCTAAAAATAATTAGACTGCAGACTGATACAAGTCATCTGCAAACAGTTCAGACTAGGGTCAGACAGTTCCTTCTATGGAGACTCTGTCTGATCTTTGGTTACTCTGTTTACCAAACACTAAAATCTACCTTAAGTTACAAAGCTGCAGTACTTTTTGAAATTGTTTTTGTAATAAATATTTTGAAAGAGAAGCTGTATGGTGACTAGATCTAGATCTTATACTGACACTGTTCTAATTTACAATGCAAGTATAAGTACAAATTAATTGTTATTTATCATAAATGCTTTTTGTATAGTCATAGACTGTTATTATTTCAATGCTCTTAAAGTAATCAATGAAATATAAACTCAAAAGCTCTAAACTTCGTTCTTGATTTATCAACTTTTTTCAAGAGCAAATTTCCATTATCTCTTGAAACTGTGTCCATCAATCTAGAACCTCTACTATGAATCCTCTGGAAACAAGTTTTGTTTTTGTAGCGGAGAAGGTGTATATGTAGGCTATTTATTTATATAAACTTAGCCTTGTGTAACTTTATAACTTATAAAACGACCAAACAGAACGCACAACGTATAGTTCTATGGCATACTTTTCTACCCACATAAAAGCTATAGTCAACAACAAATTCAGTAATATATAGAACTAGTAACATCTGAACAAATGCATGACATAACAAATGCATGACAAGCATTATATACAGTAGCCATTTATTCTATTATCATAATGAGAGATCTTCGCATTAGATAACGTCACAACTGTCAGTACAATTGATTTATGGTCCAAGGGACGCAAACCCTATAATTACATTTAAACCTGACGCGATGAACTTATACCCCCTGCAATATCATCGCGCTGCACGCACCAACAATGTGTCCAGAGATACCCGTATCTTATAGATTCAAGTGTCATGTTCGCCGGCTCAGCCGTTGATCTTGGCGATTTAATTAAAAGTTTTCGTGAGAAAATGAGAGTATCTTAAACGACAGCCGGTTAACGAGTGCAGCCCGATATCATCGCAAAAAGATTCTGATAGATAGATCAAATTAGATCTATCAAACAACATCTAATAGGTCAGAATAAAATAGTTCAAATTAAATCTGTTAACCAACATTATATATCTATCAAAAGTGCTCGACAGAATCCAGAACCCCTGCTACCTATAAGAAACGTTTAATTTCCGATATCTGCAGCCAGACTTCAAAACCGCGCCAAGCACCTGTGAGATCCATCGACAGAAAAGTAATTACGTAACGAATGACGTCAAAAGTGACGTCAAAAGTGACAACATAGGGAATTCCGCTAACATTCTTGGGGAAATCCTTGTGACGTCAGTGCCTACTGTAGAAAACCTGCAGCTTAATGCAAGTTGAAAATTTACACACAATTACAAGTCCTCTACTAAGAGAATGATATAGATCTATGCAACAGCTATAGAAAAAAGGGAAAAAGAAACATTTTAATAGTTATGTAGATCTATTTCGAAGTGTACTTAGTAACGTTGACTTGACTTGACTTGATCCTGATTTTAATTTTCAACTGCTGCTGGTATTCCCAGTAGCTGGGGTAGGCAGCAGGCGGCTACCACTTCTAATTCCAGTTTACGTGAGAAAATGAGAGCATATTAAAGTTTAATTTAAACGACAGCCATCTGGCGAGTACAGCCCGACAACACCACAAAAAGATCCTGATAGAGCTTCCTGCAATGCAATCGTGCTGCACGCACCAACAATGTGTCCAGAAATAACTGTAGATCTTTTTCAAAGTGTACTTAGGAAAGTTTACATGAAAAAATGAGAGCATATTAAAGTTTAATTTAAACAACAGCCATCTGGCGAGTACAGCCTTACAACACCGCAAAAAGATCCTGATATAGCTTCCTGTAATGCAATCGTGCTGCACGCACCAACATTAGCAGGTTACAGACAGTAAAGAATGCAGAATACTGTCAAAGAAAACTAGATTAACATCAATTATACTGAGATACCTAATAGAAAAATTAATATATGTTAAACCATGTATATATTCTCATTCATATGGAAAATCAAATAGCAAAAATCAACATGTCTAAAGACAATTTTAACTATTGTGCCTGTTTTCTAGATCTAATTAATATTATTATTATATCCATTATTACTCTACTTTTGCCTGAGAGGCGTGATACACGAGCATTGATAAGTTTCTAATAGTCTTGTCTACCGTGCTATTAATTAGTTCTACAAATTTAAACATATTTGGCCTAATCAAGAAGTACCTCGGAATGTATTTCTTTCTCAAGTCTTCAAACTGTTTACATTCCAATACAAAATGAAATTCGTCTTCTAGGACTGAACATGTTCTACATTTTCTTTCATTGTATGGTATTGGAAGTGGTTTGTTCCATCGCCCAGTTTCAACTGCTAGTCTATGAGATGAGACCCTCAGTTTAGTTAATGCTTGACAAAATTTCATCATGTTAATTTTATGTAAATATGGTTGAAACTCAAATTTCGAAATTTGGTTATAAAATATTGCTCTACTTGAGTCATTTAATCTACCTTCCCAACTTTGTACAAACTGGTCATTTAATCGTTGTTTCACCAAAGATAGAAAGACCTTTGTATTTCCAACAGTTTGTGATATCCAGACATAATGAAAACCTAAATTACATAATAAGTCCCTTACATTGGAACACCAGTTAACATACTGCTTTTCTTCAGCCTCATTTTTTAACATATTGTAAACTTTAGTTATATACTTATTCTCATCAGAGGTCAAAATGTTAGTCCAATATTTAATCGTATTATAATATCTACTAGTTTGACAGCTTGTTCTCCCGAGTTCCCCATAAACGAAATCATTTTGCGTTGTTTTTCTCACACCTAATATTTTTTTACAAAATTGTAAATGGACTCTTTCAATAGCAGGTGCAGTAGCAAAACCCCATACTTCACTTGCATAATTCAATATTGGTGATACTAATTTATCAAATAATTCTAGTCTATGTGCAGGTGTAATATAAGTGAATTTATGTAAGTATTTATTCAACTTAAAAATAGCTTTCTGTGCCTGTCCTGCTAATGTTTCTTGAGTCTTTTTAAATACGGATATGTTCGAAGTATAGAGAGAATTCAAAATAATGAACTTCCATTGAAGATATTTAGACTTAAACGAGTTCGAGCCACAGTTGTTCGACTGTATGTTAAAGGGACTCGCAACCGGATGGTGTACTTGTCAAAATAAAATAAAATACTCAAATAAAAGCAATTTGTGGCATTATTTGGCTTCTTACATTAAAAAAATATGATCAGTCCAAAAAAAGTCTCAAGAATCGTCACCGAATCTTAGTTTTTTTTAGATATTTTCCATAGTTTTTCTATAGCGTCAGCTGACGGTATAGTTGTTGTTGTTGCTTTTCTACACGGGCTCAGACATAAACCTGAGCCGAATATGTATAAATCAATCGCTACCAGTGAAGTACGTTAATTCTCTACCATATAGAGAGAGAGCCCCAGTAGCCGCGTGGTTAAGGCGTTAGCCTTTGTTTTCATGTTTTTCTCCGCATGGAGGGTCACGGGTTCGAATCCCACCAGAGCTTCTTCCTTTTTTTCTTTTTGAAATGCATTTTTTAACAGAATTTATTATCCAAAACTAAATCTTACCCATTTATATAAGCATTTGACATATATTTACATATTACTATTTTTAATGATAAATCCGGTTGCGAGCCTCTTTAACTGCATTCAATTTCATAAAAACAATCGAAGTAACAAATAGTTTGGATCCAGATATGACGCGGATGGGGCTTATCCTTCTACTTATCCTTATATATTTCGGTTTAAACTTTTGACCTTTACACTATAGAAATATTGTTACAACTAACATATTATAGTATTAGCTCCTGCCCAGTCACCGGGGCTGTTCTACACAGAAACTGTTTACATATAGATCTAGTGACAGTGTGACAGTAACAAGTTAAATGAACCCGTACGTGAAAGCAAACAGGATGTTTTGGTAATTTTGTGGATTAAACTATTTTCTACGAACCAGAAGGAGATTCTAATTTGAAGCTCAAGGTCATCGGTAAAGTGATGTGTCGTTTTGCCAAACGCATTCAGGCGCACGTGTGTGAAGCGGAAAGTTTGAGAAAACTGTGATCTCTGGAGACTGGTGAGATTTTAGGGTATATTATTAGATTAAGGTGTGTTCTCTGTTAACCTTCCACTTATCCTTAACTCATTTGCACTCAGTGGATTCTTCCATGCATATACATATTGGATTAGCCGATATTTTATAAGAGGTGCCTGGTCTAAATTTTCGTTTTGATTTATACTGAAATTCCAATCAGCAAACAGTGTAGACTTTGGTAAGAAGCCGCATTATGCTGTGTCTGGTCAGAGTCTATACTTCTAAAGTCAACATGATTTTGATCGGCATTCAAAAGATTTAATTGGCTGAGGGAATGCATTTCCTGTAACTAGGTGAATTATTGGTGGCTAATCAAACCTGAAATGCTTTATTATGACATTGTAAGGGCATCGACTTCTAGAGAATGTCGAGGAAAACTAATTAACCCTTCTCATTACAGTTGAGATAACGTCATTCTTTCCAGCTCAAACGAAACTAAACGCAAACGAATTTCATCAAAATGTAGAAAATGGTTATGAAGGAGCATTTCATGCCCTTTTACCATTTCCATGACATTATATGACGGCATGCATGTAACCCATCTAAAACTCACTGTCATAATATCGCCTGCTCACAAACAAATCATGTGCTTCTATTACAGAGTTTGGAATTTAAGGAAGTTTGACTTAAAAAGCATGCACATGCGTGTCAAAAAGTTTGGATCAAAGCTGTTTGTAAAAGTATGTGTTGTCGCGTTTAGCGTGATGGGTTAATCCGACCTGTGTCTTCAGGAAAATCTAAAAACAAAATTTACACTGGAGAAGACATTATTATACGCAGATACCCACCGCACAGCTATTCAAAAAGTGTCCTCTTACATCTGATACCGAACACCTTTTTCTGTTACCGGACAGTTTTACTTTCTGTTATTGTATACTTTTTACGGGCGTGATGCACGTGGTGAGCATGTTGTCACCTGTTTAACTCTTGCACTGTCCGGGAGTGGACGAGGTAACCCTTGTACTGCTACAGTAGAGAAAACGTTATTCTTTCCCAACAAACGCGTTTACGATTAAACTATTGATTCCATTGCAAACAGTTTGGAGCCTGATCAGACGCCGGGTAACTCGGCGTCTGATCGGCTCCAAACTGCTTGCCACTCAAATTAAAACAAATAATGAGAAATATCAATCAATGGTAATTGCCTACATTTGTACATTTTAGCGATTTGCGATTCGTTTGCGTTTAAATGGGAAAGAATAACGTTTTCTCCACTGTAAGTACCGTTTGGCTAACATTGGCAAATATTTTGGATCCGGAGAAGACACCGCGTAACGCAACATGTGATCTAAATCCAAATTGTTCGGCACTCATATTCAATTTTTATTCAATTTGAATAGCATAGGAAAGATTTTGTGTTTCTCCGCAGACGATATATTTGAAGCAGATGGCAATTCAGCATGATAAGGGATAACGAACATTTGCAAACAGTTTTGATTAATATCGACACACAGTAACTCTGCGTTTGAACAGGATCCAAACTAATAACACTTGTATCAATATTCATGCAGTCAAAGCCAGAAATTTTGCGTTGGAGAATAAATCCAGACGGCATTTTCAAAGCAGGCGACAATATTGCAGTGAAAGAGTAAAAAACGCAATTTAATAGTGTGCCTGTTCGGGAGAAAAATCTTTGGCCCTTGGTTTGATAATAATGGGGTGGAAAATGAATTATATCGGGCTAAGATGAAGAGTTTAAAATATTTATTGAACTTATTGCTAAATGCTTAAAAAGAAATGTTACCTATACTGATAAATAGAGCGCTTACCTTACTAGCTGAGTACTAACGCGGAGCGTAGACAAACAAATACCTAGTTATTTTAGGCATGACCCAGCACACAGGCTGCACGGTATGCCCGTGCAAGTTAGAAAAAGGACAAATGAAAAATATAGTTGGTTTACGTGTATTTCAATATTTTAGAAGTGGATATTTTAAATTACTATATTAAATTGACCACGATCATTATTGACTCGGTGTAAAATATGTATTAAAATCTTCGTATAGCACTCATTCTCTGATAGCCAGGACAATTAGCCGTAGAGAAAACTGATTTTTACATGTCACGGAATCTGCATGCGTATGTCCTAGTTGCAAAGTAACAATCATCGTGAGTTGTTATGAAAAAAATCATCAACTCAGCATTAGTGGTTTTCGAAATATATACATACGCGTATTGGCACATTGCATCTTTTAGAGCAGGATTTTGAAAATAAAGGTTTTATAGACATATATAGTAAAATTAAAAGTAGGGGTACTAGATAAGTCAAGAAATGTTTAGATGTTCAACACAGTATATAACTTTTACCTCGATATGGGTTCCTTCAGATTTTGAACTTGAAAATGTGTTATATCTTGGGGTTATTTATAAAATATAAGATGAAATTACATTTTAATTGTAAATGGAACACTTTAAAGTTTTGATGAAATAGTAACAAAAAACAACATATTGAATCAAATATACATCAATTGTACACGCGAATGTGCTTTTGATAAAACCCCAAACATTTGCCAGAAATTATTACTCTACAGATGGATGTTTAACAATTCACAATTGTCCCGTTCATTACTAAGTCACTGTCTCGTAAATTACATAAACATTGCTTTCCAATAGAAATGTTTCAAGGAATTCCACGTCTAAATTTAACTTTTAAAAATGTGTGGATTCGATAACCTCTGACCAAAAATAACGCAAGCTTAAACGCGTCGGTCTTTAACAAGTTTGACGCACATTAACTGTAGTCATCAAGTTCAACATTAACGTACTTCATTGAGATACTATTTCGCAAATTAACAGCTTTTTCAAAATTCAGAGTGTTTTTGATTTGTTTTTCAAATATAACATACTAAAAAAAGTAGATCTAGCTTTTGGTATCAGGAAATTTCCTGATTATGCAACTGTTGATAATAATGTTGGTTCTGTCCCGTTCATTATTGGTATCTTATCGATACCAGTTTAACCGAGGGCCACTAATATTGTTATATACTGAAGACCTCACTGTAACAGTAAGACACATTTAACCTTTAGTCTTTTTTAAACACTTTAATTTAGTACATCTTCGTCAAAAACGAACATTCTACCACTTTTACCCGTTGCCTTTGGGTCTGGTATAACCTTAACAACATGTATCATAAAAACTAAATTTACAGTCTATATTTTAGCAGATGGTAGCTTAATGCAGGCTGAAGTTTCAGTAAAACAGAATGCGCTTTAAGGCACATTCTGTTTTAATTTCAACCTGCTTTAAGTGGCCACTTATTTTGAAAACTAGAATCAGGCTATGGGGTAATGGCTTAAGCTGCTGATCGCGACTTGACTTGCACTTGCAAACAGTTTGGATCCATATCATATGCCGCGTAATGCGGTATCTAATCTGGATCCAAACCGTTTGAATGAATGAACGATTTTATTTATCAAAGGTAGAATCTCACTTATTAAGGCGGCTTATCTACAAATATATTTATAAATTAGAACTTGCACAAATAGGGCTGCCATAAGTTGATCTTGCAAAACCCTAAGATTATTTATAAACTTTCTATTTTTCAAACGCATTTATTTTAAGCAGGTTGAAAGTTAAACAGAATGTTCTTTTAGGTGCATTCTGATTTACTTTCTGCTTGCTTTAAGCTACCATATGCTAGGATAAAATAATAATATTTAGGAAAATATGGAGGAATGGCAGCCCTGTACAAAGTATGTGCATGTAGTATTCACGTGACCAGTACAGTGTGCTATTACGTCACATACGTATATGACGTAATATTTCGTTCTCACCTTGTTCAGAGATCATGATGTCACATATTGTATGTGACGTCACAATGTGTCGCGAAAAGAAACACTTACGTCATGACGTTAGTTCATATTCTTTTATTTAAATATAAGTGGGTTGCTAATAAATCATAAGAACATTTGTGTAAAAGAGAAACGCTCATTTCCTATGGAATAATCAACGGGTCAATAAACCCGTAATCAACGGGACATCTATGTTTTGACATTTTAAGACTCCCGGTATATCTTTTACGTGCATAATTAAGCAAGATATTAGATCTACTCTAGTTTCAATTAGTTATAGATTCTAAATCATTACCAAATTTGTCATTCAATAAGATATTTTGCCAATTTAATGGAAATGCATTGGTCCCGTTTATTACGTCCCGTTTATTATTTTCACTTGGATTTATGTCAGCAAACCGTTTATTTTGACGAAAATATCAAATTGCAAACTCTTTGAACGACTCAGCACTTACAGGTAGATAAAGGGAAAGAACTCCGCATGACTCACTCTTTAGCTTGGGTACACGTATCATTTCTAATACAGATATTGTAACGGACTCGTTCATTACTTTTGTAAAATTACGCATTTGTCGTGGACTTTTGGTCACAAATGAAATTCTGTATGTTTACAGTACACATTAAGTTGAAGCCTGTCTAAAACTAATACGACTCCTGGTGTATTGTAGGCAATAATTATCATATATTGCAGATGTATTCAGCGTCTAAGTAAATTATTAGTTAATTGTCCCGTTCATTTCACAGAATTTGAGACACATGCACAAATTTAGCCAATTATCGTTCTTCTTGAAGTAAGTCTCAAATTAAGTTGCGTTGCACTTGATATCTCCCAGAACTAAAAAAGTAATGAATTTTAATGATAGAATAGCATTTATTCGTTAGTATTTGCATCACACTTCTGGATATAACGTGCCTGGAGACATGCAAAATGTGACTACCCTGTCATCTTTGGAGGGCTAAGGTGAACAACAGGGAGCAAATTGTACGTTAAAACCTGTTTTTATTGTTTTCATTCATATCTCTATTCATGGCTAGATATGAATGACATGTATCAAAACAGATACGTGTCAAATATAACTTATTGAATAGTGGAGACATCAATTGTCCTGGTTAAGGGAGAATGAGTGACAAGTCAGATACCGATGCTCGTTCGCTTTAAAAGAGTCCGATAACAAGGGCAAGAGTATTGTTTCGCTCGGACGAACAACAAAGATGTCCTCGGCTTCGCCTCGGACACCTTGTTGTTCTTCCTTGCGAAACAGTACTCTTACCCTTGTTAGCGGACTCTTTTGAAGCGAAACTCGAACGGTATCTATTACTTATTTCCCATATAAACGAAACCTATATTTATTTCATGCTTTCCGGTAGTTTACTTGGGAAAAATAGTGGATTATCACTCGATAATCTCACTGTTTCAAACAGTGGGATTATCGTCACGCGTGCTTATTTTCTGAGTTTTCCCTTAGGGCTCTCCCAAGAATCGTAGTCATTCGTGTGATATCGTATCAATACGAAAGCTCGATTTTTCGGGAACCACTAAACGGAATTAAACCGCATTTTGGGGGTTAATTCTGTGCCGTTGTCTAATCAGAGTCAGTTATTCTGTTTTTCCCTTTTCGTAAAGACTGGATTATTCCCGAAAAGTGAAACTGTGTTGAGAAAATTTTGATTGGCAGATCATCGCTACTGGCAGCTTTAGAAAACAGCTGACTCAGGCGCTTGGAAAAAATAGCAACCCCAAGTGTACGTCACAAGTCTTGGTGAAAGAGACGGGCTCCGCCGACGTTCCGCCCCGTTTATTTTCACGAAGACTTGTCTTAACAGTCTAACCTATATAAAAACGAATCATAGATCGAAAGTAATGACGTAATACCAGAGATACCAAATCAACAAATCAATGACGTCATGGTACGGCAAACTGTCAGGAAAAGATGTTCGATATAAACTTGGGGCTCCACACAGGGTAAAATTGTACTTTTGCTATAAAGTGACGGACAATTAAGTTCAAAAAGTTCTTTAAAAGCATAAAATAAATAGAACAACTGTATTTTATCGGTGAAATATAGAAATTTAATTCATTGAGTCAGTTATATTTTCACTTGTGGCTTCGCCACTTGTGAAACTGTTTGATAAAAAAAATACCCCAAAATACAGTTTTCATCTATATAAACGCAAACATACTGTGTAACCAAATGTAGAAAATGGCATTCTCTAAGAATTCTGACGGTATTTTCTTAGAGACAAAATGTTTGGAACCTGATTAGACGCCGTGCTATCTAGAGACTGATAAGACTCCAAACTATTTGCACTGGAAACAACTATTTTAGAACAAACACTTTTATTAGGAAATAATAACGTCATCCACCTTGTATCATGTGTTAACTCATGTAGTAGGGTTACATTGTACGTATATCAGTATAAACAACATGAAGCAACGAAATGTTTTGAAGTCGGCCGTTTTGATGCAGACAATATTAGCACAGTGTAATGGTTAAAACAAAATCACCCATAAGCGTGACGTCACATCCACAGTACTCATCTCTCTTGATATCGGTAACGATAATAACAGACTAACAAGCTCCAATATATCAACATAGAAGTATTGGTTGTTGTGCTTGAGATACAGTAGAGACAATGTTATTCTTTCCCAATAAAGCTTAAACAAGTATGTCTTATTCGGCGCCATATGACCATATCATGTGTCGGGGCGCCGTAAAACCCAACTCAATCAATCAAAACCGGCGTCTGATCAGGCTCTAAACAGTTTGCTATTCAGATAAAATGCAATGGTAAAAATAATGTCATTTTCTACATTTTAATTCATCGCTTTTTATATCATTTAGTAGGTGGTTACTTAAAGCAGGATGAAAGTAAAGCAGAAATACAAACAAATATATATTTCATTATTTTGAAATAACTGCATTTTCTACGTTTTTTTTCAATAAGTTTGTGATCATAATCATATGCATATGCTTTCGACACTATATAAAATCCCTTAGATGGACAGAGAGCATTCGTCCGTTTGGATCACAGTCAAAACTTATTTTAAAAGGTAAATCATAAAAACACAGATTGCTCTCTTCAATGTATGTCTTAGTTTATTGTAGGTCAACCGTAAAGCAGGGAACTACTGGAGGAGCTTTCTGCTTAACTGTTGACCTGCATTTTAAAGCCATCTAAACCCTTTAATGTTTCTCAAAATAGTGGTAGTTTAACCACCGGTATGGTTGTTATTTTGATAGAAAACATCAGAGGATTTCACCTACTCTATAAAACCGGTATAACTCCAGGACATAATGTAGCTCAGCTATTAACTCTTATATTGATTAGTATAGCCCTTTAGATGCTGTATTATTGCCTTCTTAAAACTGTCGTCTAGTTCACTTACCAATACTTGATTTTGACCGAGAAACATAGCCACGAGAGGCAAACAGTGTAGTGTAGCTACCGATCTGATTCTGAGAGATGCAGATTTTCACCTGTATCCAAACTGTTGGCAAATATAAGTAAAGTCGTGCTCAACAATATATGGCTTAACGTAAAAACAAATTAAATGTTTTGTGCGGGTTTTTTGGAAATATTGTTTAATGTGGGAGTCTCTCCATTAGCTCTAGTAGGAGAGAAATCTCTGCCACAAAAGACGCCAGTACGTGTCGATTTGTTGAAAGGTGTTCATACAATGAATGGGTTTGTAGTTTGTTTATCTTGTCGAGTATCTTAAGTACACGCACTCTTACAGACAACGACGGACTCTCTTGCCAAAGATTGCCTTAATAATATGTCATCTTTACAGTGGAGAATGCGTTATTCTTTCCAGTTCAAACGAAATTAAACGCAAAAACACAAAGTTCCAAAATTTAGAAAAAGCCAATTTTTAAAAAAGAATCACAGTTTATTCTTAAAAGAGTGGCAAATAGTTTGGAGCCAGATCAGACGCTGGGTAACCCGGCGTCTGGTCTGGATCCAAATTGTTTGCAATGGACATAGTGTGTTAAGCATACACGTTTTATTGGGAAAGAATATCTTTTCCACTGTATTGCAAAATTTATCTTACAACCAAGGATGATGGAATACCCAATTCACTGCCACGACTTTGTCGTCTGCTTTTATACATCAAACTAACTTTTTTGTATATTGTATTTGTCTCCGTAGAAAATACAACCCGGAGAGGCCATGTACTTTTTACGAGTGGCAAACAGTCTTGATCAATCGTGTGACATCTGATTATGATCCCAACTGGTTACATGTACAAATGATACTGAACTTGGATCACTGTAGTGAAAGTTGTTCATTTATAATTTGATACGTTGGTTTCAGCGACACCAACATTGCTACCTTAACCAGTAGCCTTAACTCAGCAAGCAGTTCCAATATTAATTCATGTAGAATATTACAGAAAAAATAAATATTTTTTGATTCGCATATGGGATTGTTGTGACGTTGTTGAAAGGAAAATGTTACTGTAAGCTAAGCCAATTACTACAGTTGCGAAGTCTTCATTATTCACCGTTTAAACAAAATAAAATATCAGACACAGGGTAGGCAAACTGTTGGTCATTCAGATTAAGATCAAGAACATGTGTCATATTAGGTAGATGTATTGCGTTTTGCTTCGCTTAAACGAGTAACGTCTTCTCTAGTACAACACGGTTCCGATGTCTAAAAGAGATGAAACAGAGCACGAAATTACCGCACAGGTTCTGTGACGAGCTGTACTGTAGGAATTGACACCGTCTATCGGCAATCATTGTTCTCTGTGGCAAAAATACAGGCTACTTTTGACATATATTGGAGCAATCTCACATTGGTAAATGACCCATACACAGCGGGATAAAGTGCTAGTATTTACGCCAGTAATAAACATCGTCATAATACACTTGTAATGATGTGGTATGCGCTATTGTTTCAGTCTGATTTAACCCCAACTGTATGTAACTTGGTTCAAGTTTTGATAACAGGTGACCACATAAAGCAGGTTGAAGGTAAAGCAGAATGCGCCTTAAGACGCATACTTTCAGCCTGAATTTAGCCTCCATCTATTACGATAGAGAATATATCTCTTATAATTCATAATCATGACTGTATGGTGTGGGGGTACTTTCTTCAGCGAGGAAATCAATTCAACGTAAAGAGACGTCTCAGGAACAATTTTCAAATTGTTTGGATTATGAGTTAGGAGCTACGTTAAGTAGCGTATGATCAAGACAAAATTATTTAAAAAGTCAAACTGGAACGGTCCGCCTCGATGATAGTTTAAAAGCATGCAGGTTGTTACTTAAACCAGGTTAAAGAGCTTTCGGCTATTCGTGCATGTTGCTCTATGCAGTTGCCTGTGTTGCATGCCTTTTTTACTCTTTCAACACCATAGACCTGTTTAAAATATACTCAATTGCATTTTCAAACAGTGTACATCCACTTTTAATAAGATAAAGTGATCTTACGTTGTCACTTATAATCAAAATTACACTTAAAGTGGGCCAAAGTTAGACCAAAAACAATGCGCAAGAACAATATACAATGGGGAACACGTTGTTCTTTCCGTTTTAACGCTATCTAGAATACGTTTGTACTTGTATTACATTTCTATCAAATAATAATTGATTAACTTTCATGTATATGGTGAACAGTTAAGAGGCTGACATGATACCATATTACTCGATGTCTGATCTGTCTCCAAACTGATTGAATTGTACAGTAGTATTTGGAAGTTAAGGGTGTATCAATGTCATGAAATTTAAGAAATTTTCAAAGTATATGAAAACACTTTATGATGGTTTTGTATTGAAGAGATATTTAAGATGAATGAAAAAATAGAAAAAGTGTACATTTTGGTGAACAACAGTTGGCTCCATGGCCATGTAAAATTTACCCCACCCACTTTCTCTTATTTTGTCCTTTTCAAACAGCCCGCTTCAATAAAATCCATTTTAAATGAAAACAAATATGATAATTTGGTTTTGTGTTATTTATTTCCTATCTATGGTAGTATTTCTTCATACAAAAACTAATTTAAGAAAAAACAGGCACCAAATGTGAAATTTATAAAGCTCTAAATATCATCGATATGGTACTTTTTTGTTAATTTTGTAAGGGGAGATAACTCGTTTTACTTTAATAACTTCAACACTGACCTTTCAATTTCTTTTCATATTTTGAACTGCCTTAGTATTGGCTTTCATTTGGTAGAATATAAGAAAAATGTGAAAATACCACCATAGACATGAAATAGATAAATAAAACCCAAATTACCATGTTTGTTTTGTTTTGAAATAGATTTTACTGAAGATTGTACTCTGAATGGGTAAAATTTGAAAGAAAAAGTCCAAATTTGACATACCTTTTTCAAATCGCTGTAGCTAAAAATCGCGTGCAATGGCGGTGCAAGTGCACCTAACGCCCTTAACCCTTGTCGTACTGTCGACTTCAAATGTTCAAAAATCTCAAAAACCAGAAGATGAATATGATTATCACGTAGTTTGGATCCAGGTCAGACACGGCTTTACGCAGTCTGATCTGGATCTTGAACCTGTTTGCAAATATTAGCCAAGTTTCCCTTAGCATGATAAGGGTTCTAAAACAGTTCGTTTTATACCGAAACTTCGCTAAACCAGATACTTAGAGCTGGATATCGAGTTATTTCAGACACAAAGTAGCCTTATGCAGGACAAGAGTAAACCAAGAACCTCCAACTAGGACCAGTGCTTAATGTAACATCGCATATTGCTACTGGGTCGCATGCACGATCTCTCTTTGGTGAGGATAATACTTATAAACCGTAGTTCTCCGTGACTAATTAAGAGAGAGAATCTTAAAGTCGAATCATTTGGCTGCATAAATCCGACGACAGTTACATGTTAAGATTGTGTGTTATTTTAAGATTCATTTCGCCCAATTATACAGGGGTTAATTGGCAAATACTGATGATATTACTAATAGTTTGTTAACAGGTTCATTACTCCATCTCTACAACGACCCTCCGAACAACGATTCCCTCCTTAAAACAACGTTTGCTGTTATTCCCCCAAAGACATGTATGTCTGGCGCTTTAACTGCTGCAACATCGTCTGCTTAAAATTGTCGTCTTCTGTTTAGGTCAAATTTTCATATTGGGCATTTTGATAGAAGAAACATAATGACGAGTGACAAACAACTTGAATCCAGATCAGATGCCGCGTTACGCGGCGTTTGATCTAGATTCAAGCTGTTTGCAAAAGTAAGCCAATTTCCTTCCCGATAACAACTACCTCCGAACAACACACACAATCTGTGTTTCCCATTGGGTGTTGTTGTAGAGAGGGAATGAATTACTGAAAATATGATAGCGGTTCACCATTGTTTGCCCCTTAGATAAAATATATCGTCAACAAATTTAGAAAAACATGAGCCGTATACGGCCCTAAATCGCTCACCTGGAACCGTTGATGTAAATGTAACATATCTTGAAAAGCTGAGAAATTATGACAATAGGATTGTGCCAATTGTTGATTGGATGAATCTGAGTGCAAAATATCTAAGCTCAGGGTACTGTGGTTTCAGACAAGAAGATTTTTTAAGTTCTTATTGAAAAATCTATTTTTAGCTCCTGTGACCTAGATATGCAACTGACCCAAAACATTTGACCATTATTGGTAAAGTACATCTAGAAGTTACACTATGCCAAATATCAAAGCTCTACCCATATTAGGTTCAGAGAAGAAGAGGTTTGAAGATTTCACTATATAACTCTATGTAAATTTGTGACCCCCGGGGCGGGGTCATTTTTTACCCAAGGGCCATATTTTGAAAATACTTGATAGAGGACCGGAAGATGATGCTGTGTGCACACTATCTAAGCTCATGGTACTGTGGTTTCAGACAAGAATAATTTTTAAGTTTTTATTGAAAAAATCTATTTTTAGTTCTTGTGACCTAGATATGCAACGGACCAGAACCATTTGAACAATATTGGTAAAGTACATCTAGAAGTTACACTATGCCAAATATCAAAGCTCTACCCATATTAGTTTCAGAGAAGAAAAGGTTTGAAGATTTCAATAAAAAACTCTATGTAAATTTGTGACCCCCGGGGCGGGGTCATTTTTGACCCCAAGGACATAATTTGAACAATCTTGATAGAGGACCTGTAGATGATGCTTTGTGCAAAATATCTAAGCTCAGGGTACTATAGTTTCAGAGAAGAAGATTTTTTAAGTTTTTATTGAAACGATCTATTTTTAGCTCCTGTGACCTAGATATGCAACGGATCAAAAATATTTGAATAACTTCCAAAGAGGACTATATAAGGATCATTCCTACCAAGTTTGGTTAAAATCCATCAAGTAGTTTAGGAGAAGATGTCGTTTAAAGAAATTGTAGACGACGGACGACGGACACAGGACGATCAAAATAGCTCACCTTGGCACTTTGTGCCAGGTGAGCTAAAAAGTATATTCTAAACTTAATTAAAATGTGTGTTTTTGTTTGTTTCATCCATTACCCATCGCCCGTTTCCAGGTTGAAGACAGATGACAACTTGAATAAAGTTGAAAGTAAAGTAGAACGTGCCTTACGGCACATTCTGCTTTACTTTACGTCTGCTTTAATCTACCATCTACTAGGATATTTAAGTATTTTCATGGTACTATAGCTGCCTGTATACAGCGGAACTGTGTTATTTAGTGGAGGAATAAATCAAAGGCGTAAAAATGCGTATTTATAGGATAATTGGTTCAAGAAGGAAATTATACATTTCTCTACTGAATGACTGAGTATTTCGATCAAGGACATACAGTAAACCCTGTATTCAGCGGCAATTTAAGTAACCCTCAACCAAATAAAACACTATGTACGCTCCTAGATACTCATACACTAAGAAGAGTAGTCCCCAACCAGGTCTTCCAGAACATGAAATAATTTCAAAAAGAAGAATATTTTTCTAGTACATGTACCTTTTCAGATGGAAGTAAAGCAAAGTATTCTGATTTGTTCCAGCCTGCTTTAAGGGGCAATCTGTATTTAAATAGATCTTGATCAGATGACAGATCTAGGAACCCTCTGGTCCGGGTCAACACCATTTGCATAGGACAAGTGTACCCTTCACATGTTCACTGTTTATAAATGACGAGTAAAACTCGTCACTAGGTTTGAATGTGTTGATACAAGTTTGGCTGTAGAAATTCTCATGTCTTGTAATCCATCTGTATCACGACTGGATACCAACAGTTTTAATTGACTGAGAGAAATATGTTTCCGGTGAAATAGAGACTTAATTGAAGCTTGGATAACGCTTGTACAGTGGAATAGATGTTAGTTCTTTCAAACGAAACGAAACGCATTACACTAAAATAAACAAAGTAACAACTATTTGAAATTTCTGACGATTCATTTTAATCTGAGTGACAAACAGCATCAGACGCCGGGTCACCCGGCGTCTGATCTGGCTCCAAACTGTTTGCAATGGAAATAATATTGAAGCGTAGACGTTTATATCAGGAAAGAAAAATATCTTCTCCACATATACAGGGGAGAAGACGTTATTCTGTTCCGTTTCAATGAAACTTAATGGAAAAGGAAAACAATTGACAGTTGTTTGGAAAGTATGTTTATTAATTCTATCTGAGTGGCACGCAACTCATTAGGCGCCGGGTTACCCGGCGTCTGATCTAGCTACAAACTGTTCGCTTTGGAAATACTAGTTTTTACGTAAACTCGTTTATTGGGAAAGAATAACGTCTTCCTCACTGTAGAAGTTACATGTATATAGTAGTTATAATACTTTGAAAAAAACGACGAAATGTTATTCAAAACCTGTTGTTTATTTTATTCTATGAGCGTTCTAAATATACAAACGGAATATCACCACAGAGTGTGATCCGGGGTCTTGTATCAGTCCGAGTTGGTTGTGTAATCCAGATCTCACGAGAGGCTTGATTACACAATCAACGAGAACTGATACAAGACCCCGGATCACACACTGTGGTGATGTTCCTTTTATTATATACCTAAACTGTTTGGGACTAGATCTAGATCTGTATATTGTTCAACCGAATAATCAAATATACACATACATGTGTAACACTTGGGGCTTCTCAGCATCTAAACCCAATCTACTTGTCATATTAGACTAGTGGGTGGGGTAGCACATGCGATCGATTTTGTCTTTGTAATTTCTATAATACATAATGTCATGCTTAAATAGCATAAAGTTCAGATTAAGTACTCACCATAAACTGATGTGAGAAGTTTAAACTGGCTTGGAGTCGTTTATTTTGGATCCAAACACGTTTTAACTTTGAACTAAGTGGCAATATTTACTATTTCATTATTTCCTGTGTTTCGTAATATTCACTACGTTGTAAAAGTTGCAACACTTAAAGACAGTACAGGCGGAAATCATTTAAAGTCTTAATATTATTAATCTGATCTCTTCAATCAAATGTAAGATTGAAATATTGGTGGGAATAAGCCACGTTCTATTTTTGTAAACAACTCTCGTCGATATCGAACTTGATGACGTCATTCTAATAGTTGTTTATTTTCATTCTTTTCTTGCTGGTGTTGCTTAGGCACACCAGCGGATTTCGTTCTATTCTTGCTGGTGTTGCTTAGTAACACCAGCACCAGCGGCTTGCTGGCGCCAGCCATCCGCTGGTGCCAGCGGATTGCTGGTAGATCCCGAGTGGGTATATAAGGCCCTTGAGCTCCACACTCTGGGACTTCTGAGTGGACTCTGTTTTAGACTGGTCGGGTCTATGTTGGTGTAGCCCGTGAATTCAATTATTGACGAGAGTTGTAGAATACATGTTAATAGATTTAGATCTAAGAGATCTAGATCTAGTTGAAGTCCGGATCAAGCCCTAGATATAGTTTTATTAGAATTTTGTAATTTGATAGACATTTAGACCAATTGATAAATTATTGGTCTAAATAATAAACCTTGCTCGTCAGATTTAAATTTAATCTCGACTTGTTTTCCTTCAATTTCCCCAAGTTAAAAAGTTAAACCCAGGTGATATCCTGACATAAATGAACGATCACCTGTCCTCGAATTAAATTATTTAATTCGAGGAATTTACATTGAGATCGACCGGCGGCCCGTTACATTTTTGGTGTCAAGAAGTGTTTGAGCGAATCCGTTAGAATTAGGGCTAGATCGAGGCATTTTTTTTTTGTTGAAAAGAAAAACAAAGTCAGAGTCGTGTTTTGTTTATTTTGCTCAGAAGTCCATTTTATTTAAACCATGGGTAGAAGGCGTTTACAAAGGTCTGGGGTAAAGCCTTCAGCTAGTTTGTTACAGGGTGACGAGTCCACAGATTCAGAGGGTGGTAGATCAAGTTCTGGAGAAACGGTTGTTTCACAAAATGGCGTCGCTGTAACCAAGGATGTGCCGATTCGTCCCGGTGCTGATGTACTTTGTCGCCCCGGCGATAATAGTGGAAATGAGAGCGATTTTTCTTCAAGAAGCAACCCGTTCGTTCTCAACAAGCAGTCAACCCATCTTTTTGGAATAGAAAAGCCCCACAACATTCAACAGACTGCCGAATCATCAGAAATTATAGCAAACAATAACAAAGAAAACAACCCTACACACATTTCTATAGAGCAGTCACTCTTCTCTGCAAAATCAACAGATAGCGGTCTGTTTGCTTGCATCAAACAAATGGCTGGCCAGATCACGAAACTAACTAGCCAAATGACATATTTAATGGAGAACTTACATCTCACATCAGCAACTATACAGCCACATAAAGAAACCCAGAGGCCTACAAATCCTACATCACAGTCTGCATTTTGTTACAGAAATACAGACCCTTTAGGCAGATATGAGGAGTGTCATGAATCAAGCATCATACATAAACAACCTGATCAACATGATCCACACACATCATCACAGCCATCAAAACGACATCAGCTTGATAAGCCTACCCGTATAATGACAAACTCAGAAGCACAGTGCAGAACCAGCCATGCTGTTCAAAATTTTGCACACACCTACTCAAACGAGAAAATCTCAGAAAACTCTGTCAGCAGCCATTGTATGTCATCTGATGCTCAATCCATGCCACCTGGTAGATCTTACTCTACAGAAAACAACAATGCATTTGCATTCAGACCATCAAGAGTCAATGATTATAGCAGATCCAGGCAACATATCACAATACCAGTTTTCAAAGGCAATGCAACAGATTCCTGGAAAGTCTGGAACAGAAGATTTAGCGCTATTGCAGAGCTTAATGGCTGGGATGAAAAGGCAAAGCTGCATGAATTATTGCAACGGCTTGATGGTAATGCTGCAAACTATGTGTTTGACGAATGCCCACCAGACTGCCTCAAAAGTTACAACCGTCTAGTAAATGAGATCAACAGCCGGTTCTCAAACATCGATACATATAAGATGTACCGAACCCAATTTAACAACCGAATGCAGAAGAAAGAAGAATCACCAGAAGAATTTGCTGCAGAACTTAAAAGACTCTATGATAAAGCCTACCCAGAGAGAAACATTGAAATGAGACGGCAGCTGCTACTTCAATGCTTTTTGAATGGTCTACGTGATGATTAACTCCGCTTTACTGTTGAGTATTCGAAAGACCCCACCTGCATAGAAGATGCTGTTCACCATGCTGTCACATACATTGAAGCTAGACAGAACATTTGTCACCAAGATCCAAAATCAAGGTTAAGAAAGAAAATCATCCATGATCCAACCCGCTTCCAAGAAGAAAGCTCCGAAGAAGAAACTGATGATGATAGTAAAGTCATGGACAGAAGACCTTTAAGAAGTGTGAAATTTACAAACAAGCTACAGAATAAGCAGACAAGGGAAACACACAATCCAGAGACCACTGAAGAAAGATTAAACCAAGCAGTAATCAAAAAGCTTGACGAGCTTCTGCGGATGCAGAGACCAAT
Organism: Gari tellinella; assembly: GCA_922989275.2. NCBI lineage: Eukaryota > Metazoa > Mollusca > Bivalvia > Cardiida > Psammobiidae > Gari > Gari tellinella. The sequence continues at coordinate 59,659,795 of OV277865.1, forward strand.
TAACAATACATACTACAGTCCACAGAAAAGAAAGAGATTTGACAAGATAAACTCTCCTCCATCCACTGCCAATGTGCAATGTTTTGCCTGCAGAAAGTATGGCCATTATAGAAGTGACTGTCCAGGGAACTGGGAGAATAGACCATATCCGATGAATGGCAGCCCTTCATATGACCAGTCCCAAAGTAGTCACCACCATGAGACCCATTCATCTCACCAGAATCCAACCGAAAGATATCCTGACATCAACAGAGGCAGCAGATTGAATGCGACCACCCCTCCTTTCAGCCCACAGAATATTTCGTTGAACTAGAAGGGACTTTTCCTCGTCGTCTACGTGACCTACAAAGAAGAGGAAATATTAAATTAGTTTGGTTTGTTAATATTTGGACACAGTTAATTTAAGTTAAACTTGTTAGACAGTATTTTAATGTTCAGATAATTCATTTACTGAATTTTCTTAACGTTAAAAGCATTTATTTACGCATGTTGTATGTCAAGATTGTTTTTATGTTATCCCTTAATATTACTATCAAGAGATGACATAAAGCACATACTTGACAAATATTAAGTATGATATTTGTTAGGAATATTTGTAAAATTTATTCAAATACTACCTTTAGAAGAAATATGAATTAATATATTTCATTTGAATAATAAAATAACAATGTAATACAAAGACAAAGTCGTCTAGCTTGCAAAAGTGTATATTGTATATTTCCAATTACAATTAATTGGCAGCTATTTGTTGTTTCATAAAGTATGAAATCTCAGATAGAATCTTAATTGCCAATTAATAGTTGTGATTTGATAAAGATTGTTTATAAACTTCAATGTTTAAGAAAATTACTTGTAATTTTGAGTGATGTAATTGCTCATGGGGACATTCGCTTTGAGGGAAGGGGTGTAGTGTAACACTTGGGGCTTCTCAGCATCTAAACCCAATCTACTTGTTATATTAGACTAGTGGGTGGGGTAGCACATGCGATCGATTTTGTCTTTGTAATTTCTATAATACATAATGTCATGCTTAAATAGCATAAAGTTCAGATTAAGTACTCACCATAAACTGATGTGAGAAGTTTAAACTGGCTTGGAGTCGTTTATTTTGGATCCAAACACGTTTTAACTTTGAACTAAGTGGCAATATTTACTATTTCATTATTTCCTGTGTTTCGTAATATTCACTACGTTGTAAAAGTTGCAACACTTAAAGACAGTACAGGCGGAAATCATTTAAAGTCTTAATATTATTAATCTGATCTCTTCAATCAAATGTAAGATTGAAATATTGGTGGGAATAAGCCACGTTCTATTTTTGTAAACAACTCTCGTCGATATCGAACTTGATGACGTCATTCTAATAGTTGTTTATTTTCATTCTTTTCTTGCTGGTGTTGCTTAGGCACACCAGCGGATTTCGTTCTATTCTTGCTGGTGTTGCTTAGTAACACCAGCACCAGCGGCTTGCTGGCGCCAGCCATCCGCTGGTGCCAGCGGATTGCTGGTAGATCCCGAGTGGGTATATAAGGCCCTTGAGCTCCACACTCTGGGACTTCTGAGTGGACTCTGTTTTAGACTGGTCGGGTCTATGTTGGTGTAGCCCGTGAATTCAATTATTGACGAGAGTTGTAGAATACATGTTAATAGATTTAGATCTAAGAGATCTAGATCTAGTTGAAGTCCGGATCTAGCCCTAGATATAGTTTTATTAGAATTTTGTAATTTGATAGACATTTAGACCAATTGATAAATTATTGGTCTAAATAATAAACCTTGCTCGTCAGATTTAAATTTAATCTCGACTTGTTTTCCTTCAATTTCCCCAAGTTAAAAAGTTAAACCCAGGTGATATCCTGACATAAATGAACGATCACCTGTCCTCGAATTAAATTATTTAATTCGAGGAATTTACATTGAGATCGACCGGCGGCCCGTTATTGGTGTTCAACCGAATAATCAAATATACACATACATGCATGCCCCTATATGTTAAAATTCCTGGGTTCTATGCAAAACTATTTATGGAAGTCATGTGACCACCAATAAATTAGGTCATTATTTTTACGACGTATAACTAATCCGGTATGTGGTGATTCCCGATATTCGGCCCGAATCCGGATAATAGTACCCGGCCCATAGCGGTTACGTGAGGAGCCGGAGAGCAGCAAGTGCTTCTGTGCACAACCCTGGTGGCCACGAGTGAGAGTAGACGTAACAGAAACCGTGAGTTAAAAGGCCTAATAATATTGTATTTGGGTATTTACAACAGTTATTTAAGAAGTGGCGTTTTGCAAATAACGGTCATTTAAGCGTTTCAGAGCACTAGTTGAACTGTTTAAAGCGACTCGCAACCAGATGGTGCATTAAAAATAGTAATTTGTAAATATGTGTCAAACGCTTATATAAATGGTAAAGAATTAGTTTAGGATAAGAAATTCTGTTTAAAAAAATGTATTTCAATAAAAAAAAAATTGGTCTCTGGTGGGATTCGAACCCGGGGCCCGGCATTGGCGGACAGAAGGCAAAATAGTGGAAACCGCTTAGACCAATGGACCACGGAACTATCCGTTTATCTCGGATCGATTTAACGTATTTCAATGTGTAGCGCTCGAAAGTGCATACAACTTCGTAATTCGGCTCGTGTTTATGTCTGAGCCCGTGTAGAGAAGCAACAACAACAACTATACCGTCTACTAGTCGGTATAGAAAAACGATGGAAAATATCTAAAAATCTAAGATTCGGTGACGATTCTTGAGACTTTTTTTGGACTGATCATATTTTTTTAATGTCAGAAGCCAAATAATGCCACAAATTTGCTTTTATTTGAGTATTTTATTTTATTTTGACAAGTACACCATCCGGTTGCGAGTCCCTTTAAAGCTTTACCCTTTGAGTAAAAGTGGGTGATTTGGGTTATTCACGCTTAAAATGGAAATTAACTATTCAAAAGTGACCAATTCTTAGTTTCAACCTTTTTTAAAAATAGTAGCGGACCTGGAATTCCGAAACGTCACGCGCAACGCTTCTTTATGTTAATAGATCGTGTACAACTTGTGTTGCATAAAAGCAGTGACGTCAACATTCTGTAGCATATATGCCATCTGATACGGATCATCTGATACGGAAAAAGATTGTATGGCCTGTATTCACTTGTTTTTAGAATAGGTATATAATAAATGTATTTATCTGTCGCTGAATATAGAATCTATTTTATTGGTTCGAAAATTTCCCAAAATCAATGACAAGAAAAATACACGAGGCCACGGTTCTAACTTAACAGAATAACAAAGATAGAACCTGACATTCAATTTCTTCTCCGTTGTGTAATTGAATTGTCCCTATCAATCCAAACGCGACTATACTAACTTTAAATTTGCAAACATTTGGAATCAGTCAAGTTTTACTACTTACGGATGCTTCAACAGTATAATTATTGCAAAATAACAAACAGTGCACCCTGGTCAGATGGCTCGTTTAGTCTCTGATCTAGGTTTACACTGTGTGCATTGGACATGTGTACATTATTTGAATATCCGACACTTTAGTGTTCAATTAGTAAACGATGAAAACGTGTGAGTAGATGTACAGACAAATCTCTCTATTACGATCACTTTATCACTTCTCCAAATGTGGATCCTGATTAGAGGGTTCCTGTACGGGTCTACACTGTTACAAGAGTATTTGTTGTATATACAGAAAAACGTTAATAATTAGGTGTTTACGATAGGTGATTGCTTAAGGCAAGGTGGCAGTAAAACAAAAAGCTCCTTTACGAGCTTTCTGTTTTACTGTCACCTTGCTTTAAGATCTCACCTGTCTTTAAATACAATCAATTAGCCCTTTTTATAGTGGTCGTAAACGAGGGATTTACTGTTATAACAGCGAGTGTCGTCCTTTATACTGGCCACTGACACCTTCCAACGGAAAACGCGACTGACAAATTGCCACTGTTTGAATAACAGCCGGAGTTTACAGTAGAGAAAACGTTATTCATTCCCGTTTAAACGCAAACGAAACGCAAATGCAAAACACAAAAACGTAGAAAAGTTTAACACTTTTGGGCAATTCTGATATTTCATGTTTATCTGGGTGGCAAACAGTTTGAAGCCTGATCAGACGCCGGGTTACCCGCCGTCTGATCTGGCTCCAAACTGTAATAGAATAGTTTGAGCGTAAACGCGTTTATTGGGAAAGAATATCGTTTTATCCAGTGTATACTCATTCCAATGTCTGGCTTCTGACAGTATCTAGTGAAGCAAGGCAGCACCCCTCTTGAAGTACATTACGCCATATCTACCACCCCTCAATGACGGCACCATCTATACGCTGTGATAATACAAACACTTTTCTCATGTAAGGGTGAGCGACCTTTCTATAAAAGACGTTTTTTCTGGTTGTGCTAAACTGCTTTAATCCATTTAAACAGATCAAATGTCGGGTAACACTGCGTTTGATCAGGATTCAGACCTTATGGTTTTTAGATTAAAAGTAATCTTTTAGTTAGAAACTATCAACAAAAACACGTGTACGTGAAGACACAGTGCGTGTGCTTTTCGTTTCGTTTCAATGGGAAATACGGAAATAGTAACGTCTTTTCCGTTGTATTGCCAAACGTTAGGAATGTAACCCCCCTAACCCCGGGATATAAGATATTCTCAACCCTTCCATTGCCATAATAACGCCTTGTTAGTGTAATAAAAGATCGTGTGCTTTCGTTTCTAGAAGTTTATTTTGACAGTACCAACAACAGTTTCAACCTGTTTTCATCCTGATCAGTCGATGAGTGACTCGACATCTGATCACGATTCACACTACATGTACTTGCACATTCGAGAGTTGACGCTCTTGGCAATTAAAGGGTTGCGTATAATACCGCTATTGATTCCTTTAACGAAACTAATATTAAATTCTTTTTTTGCGGGGGAATACAAAATAACCCATTTGGTCTGTCCCTAAGCAGTATTGTCGACAATCTCGGCTATAGATCCAATATGTTCGTTAATTGAAAGCTGTTTATAGATTGTTACATTTCCTATTTCGTTTTCCTGTGTCGAGTACTTTTTGAGATACAATGTAGCGGCGAACAGCGCTATTATTTCTTATGTACACAAAACAGACACAAAATTAAATTAAATTAAATTCTTGAAAATATTGATGCTAATATAGATCTTCTTTATACAGAGAAGTAGACGTTATGCTTTCCCCTATTGCAAACATAAGACGATCTGGGTTTCAGGGTTACTGTTTGACTCAAATGTGACTGTTACACTATAACTAAACATACATCTAAGTTTAAATACATAAACAAAACCGTGCCATGAGAAAAAAATAGTCTAGCAAACCGTGTAGATCTAGACCAGCTCCGAGTCTTACATGCGGCGACTGGTCAGGATCCACACGGTTTGACACTCACATTCTATATCCAATATTTGACTGTGTAGACCAAACTCAGATGCAAGCCCAGAGATGACGAATGTATTTTGTCTACACAATTTTGAAGTGCAGTGAGTGTATATTACCCATGCCGCGACTGTAAGAGTTTAGTAACAAGCGCGGCCTTTTGGTAGGATAAGATTTAAAGTGGGTTTCGCGTGTTAGAAAACAAGTTACTGGAATAAACGCAAATGCATTTGAATAATGAATATGAAAATTATTCTGAAATGGACACAAGTTTGTGCTGCGAAATAGTAGGCCTACATTTCCCTTTTAAAACTGGTTTCGGCTGGGATAGTGGATATGTGGTTACTCATTCCAAATTAAATGAGACTCGCAACACGAGTTAATGTAGAAAATTGCGATGATTTGAAAATATTGAATATTTATTTAAACATGATAAACAAAATGTTTTGAGTATGATCAGACAGCGGGTTACTCGGTGTCTTACATGTATCAAGCTCAAAACGTTTTGCAATGGAAACTATCGTTTAAGAATAAACGCATTAAAAGTTTATTTGGAAAGAATAACGTCTTCCCCAGACTAGGTGCATGTCGAAAGTCATGCATGTAGGGGCGTATATATTAACTTTCAGTCGGTCAATATGCTGCTATACACCTTTAAGTCAAAGTTTTAATTGACATGTCCAAATTCGAACTTTCAAAATAAAAGTAGAAGTTAAGCAGATGATATGCAGACAAACAGTATGTTAAGTGATGGTAGTAGCAGTAATTTATTGTATACAAGTTAAAGTTTCTTACTGCTATTCGTACGTCATAACCCGCAGTTACATTAACTGCCACACTATCGTCTGTCTGCACACATTTCCTCTGCTTTTATTTGCTAAAGTTTAGAATTTAAGGCAGTTATACAGGGGAGAAGACGATATTCTTTCCCGTTTAAATGTAAACAAAACGCAAACATACTGCAATAAAACGCAGAAAACGACATTTTGCTGGCAATTCAATCTGATTGGCAAACAGCTTTGAGCCTAATCAGACGCCGGGTTACAAGGCGTCTGATCTTGCTCCAAACTGTTTTTACAATACATATAATAGTATTAGCGTAAACGCGTTTATTGGGAAATAATTTAGTCTTCTCCACACAGTGTATGTGGATCCTGTTTGTGAAGCTGCTTGGATCCTGATAAGACACCGAGTAACTCGGCGTCTGGTATAGATACGAACTGTTTGAAAATTCCAATTAAATGAAATGTTCATTGGTAATGAGAGTTAATCGGTTAGAATAAATTGGATAGTTATCTTAAAAGATGTGAACATTACCGACTTAGCACGGAAGATGACGAAACTATGGCGAAAAATCAAATAAATCTTGTTTAGCTGGGGTATCGGTCAATTTGTGAAACGGCTGCAGAGGAGTAAACGTTATTCTTTCCTAATAAACGAGTTTACGCTAAATCTCTAATGTCTATTGCAAAAATAATGTTGGCTCCAGATTGTAATTTTCTACAAAGATGTTTTACTGGAGCGAGTGTAGACAGGGTGGCTGCATAGTGATAACTGTATAACACTCCATTTAACCAAATGTTAATGTTTTTACGGATGGTTCTAGGGAAATTATGGCGATATTTATCTGAGTGGCAAACAGTTTAGAGCCTGGTCAGACGTACTCTCAACTGCATCACTATGTGGATACAATACATTTGTTTTGTCCTGCTAAAAGCTGCCACAGCACATGCCACAATACCCGACCATGCAACATATTTTGATCAAGGGACATATACTACAGTAAAACCTCTTTATTGCGACCACTAAATTGTATGAATTATTAAGTATTTAAGACAGGCGACTGCTTACAGCAAATGACAGTTAAACACTGCTTACATAAGGGTGACAGTTTAACAGAAAGTCCCTTTACTGTCACATTTTCTCCTTAATGGTCGCACTAAAACATATGGTGGTCACACTATAGCCTTAGGGTTTGGTGCAGACATATAGAGTTTAGTATTTGAACTACTCTTCCTATCTCAGGCCCTGTTGCTTTTAATGAAGATACTTGTATCTGTTCTCAGGTCATCTTGCTTTTAATAAACATACTTGTATCTGTTCTCAGGTCATGTTGCTTTTAATAAACATACTTGTATCTGTTCTCAGGTCATGTTGCTTTTAATAAATATAATTGTATCTGTTCTCAGGCCATGTTGCTTATAATAAACATAATTGTATCTGTTCTCAGGCCATGTTGCTTTTAATAAACATACTTGTATCTGTTCTCAGGTCATGCTGCTTTTAATAAACATACTTGTATCATTCTGTTCTCAGGTCATGTTGCTGTTAATAAACATACTTGTATATGTTCTCAGGTCATGTTGCTTTTAATAAACATACTTGTATCTGTTCTCAGGTCATGTTGCTTTTAATAAACATACTTGTATCTGTTCTCAGGTCATGTTGCTTTTAATAAACATACTTGTATATGTTCTCAGGTCATGTTGATTTTAATTAACATACTTGTATATGTTCTCAAGTCATGTTGCTTTTAATTAACATACTTGTATATGTTCTCAGGTCATGTTGCTTTTGATGAACATACTTGTATTTGTTCGCAGGTCATGTTGCTTTTAATAAACATACTTGTATCTGTTCTCAGGTCATGTTGCTTTTAATAAACATACTTGTATCTGTTCTCAGGTCATGTTGCTTTTAATAAACATACTTGTTTATGTTCTCAGGTCATGTTGCTTTTAATAAACATGCTTGTATCTGTTCTCAGGTCATGTTGCTTTTAATGAACAAACTTGTATCTGTTCGCAGGTCATGTTGCTTTTAATAAACATACTTGTATCTGTTCTCAGGTCATGTTGCTTTTAATAAACATACTTGTATCTGTTCTCAGGTCATGTTGCTTTTAATAAACATACTTGTATATGTTCTCAGGTCATGTTGATTTTAATTAACATACTTGTTTATGTTCTCAGGTCATGTTGCTTTTAATTAACATATTTGTATCTGATCTCAGGTCATGTTGCTTTTAATGAGCATACTTGTATCTGTTTGTTAACGTGCTGACGAATTAATTTCTATTTCTGCAGGAAATACAAATTGACTCTTATCACCAAGTAGAAATTAACCCTTCTTATTTTAATAAAATAAAATTCTAATGAAAGCAATTCTGTTCCATTGGTAGAACCTGATGTTCATTTCGAACAGTTCTTGAATAAGATCAGACGCCGAGTAACTCGGCATTGGGTTAATGGTCAAATACTCTTGCCACTCTGATTTTTATAAATCGCTATCTAATCACTTTTTAACAGCTGTAATTTTCTACATTGCGTTTGCATAAACTTTTGTCCAGCCAAGTTAACCCTCGTATCGCCAAAATATCGTCTGCAATGGTAGTGTCGTCTGTGATGTTTATAAAGTCAGTTTGGGGGAAAATTTGACTGAGAAAAATTGTTGATACGAGTGTCAAACAACTTGGATCCTGATCACACGTCACGTTATGCGGCGTCTGATCAGGATCCAAACTGTTTGCAAAATCGCCATTTGGTGCCAGGGAAACTTCGTTGTTAGCGGGAAAAAAAATGATTTCCCAATTGGTAAGCTGTTATAAGAAGAAACAGCATCCGATGTAACTTGGCATCCGATCAGGCTCCAGACCGTTTGCCACTCTGCTGAAATAAACCATTAACATTCTGAAAATGATGTACATTTCTGCATTTTACTGTTTGCGTTTGCGTTTCGTTTGCGTTTGTGTACACAGGAAACAATAGCGTTTTCTCCCCTGTTCATGTAACTGTTCATAAATCTTCTAAGCACTCTTGGTTCGATTTTCCATGCATAAATCATTGAGGAAAACTTGTTAGCTCCTCTGTGTTCATTGTTTATTCTGTTAACTGTCCATTTATTAGCTTATAATTGATTTTGTTAAAGCACTACAGGAAACCTTATACAATGAATACTAATTAAGTTCCATACAGAGGCCAATTTGCAGACATTAGCTTATTAATAAAATGTAGCTTCTAAAATCCGATACTCGTAAAAACATTCGTTGCTGAAAAAAACGCATTACTTTTGCTGTAAAATGTGTGTTTTATAAGGCGATCCCTTTCACTGCCAATGGCGCTAATTTAACAGGCGGTTTTGCGAACAACCTGGATCTTAATCAGGATCCAAACTGTTTGACACTCGTATCGATACTTCTTCACTCAAAATATCTCTAAATCTAACTTGAAAACAAGAAATATCTTTAAAAAAGATATTCAGCGGAATGGGTGGTGGAATTCATGCTGTAGATGGGTGTGCAAAATTGTATGAAATTGGGGTTTTTCAAAGTATTGTAATAAGCAAAAAATACACATTCAAGGATAACTATAACTCTGACTAAAAAACTATAAATGTACAGAAATGCAAAACAATAATATAACCCGTATCCTAGCTACTGGTAGGAGATCCTCAGATTAAACTACTGTTCTATATATCAAACTTCATTCATGGGGAGTTTCTTGAAACAAACTATAACTAAATAAACTGTGCATGCCCTTACAGAACAACAGTTCTATAACACATCACTCTTGTAAATAAATGATGAAACAACACAATTGTGTTTAACTCACTTGAGGTCATTTATTATATTGCTATCAATGTATGGTAAATTTGAACAAATAGTTAACAATTAAAATAAATTGGTAGTAAAACCATTATTTAACAAAACACCTAGCTGCCACTGTGTATCTATAAATAGACATCTTCTATCATATCTTAAAATAGAAGCATGCTGTCACCAGCCTAGTACTACACACTGCCTCAGAACATAAACCAGCCAGGCTAGTTACAGGGCTCCAGATAAAAGGGGAGTAAACAGAACAAATCTAACATTTTCTCACTCAATTCAGCACCAAAACCTATGGTGTTACCACTCATTTTTATCGTCTCGAAGAGACAATTCAAATGAGTAGGACACCATAGGGTTTAATCCACAAATAAAGTTTTTAAGTTTTGAAATAATTCTCTTATCTGGAGCCCTGGCTACTATCCAATCAGACAATTCAGTTTCAACAGGTGCTCTTAATTCTAAATTTCTGATCAAATATGATTGGTTGAAATGTTTGTCTAAATAAAAATGTAGGTCTAAATAGATAATAGGCAGCTCCGCTGAAAAATAAAGCTGACGGTAGATCTACTATCAATGCAGATGATAGTTTTGCGGTTATGGGATTAAAGCAGACGACACAACCTTGCAATGAAAGAGTTAACCCCGACATTCTTACTAGTGTACAGATGGAATATCTTGATGGGATCGAAGCCTAATAGTATTTTTAATGTCATCACCAGTGTCCGTTATCTAACAATGACGGAAGTAGTAATTAACCATGTGCTTGCTGTGCGTTTTACCTGGGTTTTGGACCCAGACCAGGCACCGAATAACGCAGTGTTTAAACTGATTTAGTACCGGTATTTATGTTTCTTGCACATTCAATTAAGCAGAATCCGCAGACGACAATTCCGCAGACGAGAATTTCGAAGCAGACCATTTTCAATATGTTATGTGTAAGTCTGCAGATAAGTTGGTCACTCCTTCACTGTCTTGGTTCGTATGTTTTGACATTCGCACATTGTTTGAATCCTGATAAGAGGTGGTAACTCGGCGTCTGATCGGGATCAAAACTATTTGACACGCATACATGTATAAACAATCGGTCCAAAATGTGAAATTGAGAAATAAGAGCAGACGGCATTTGTGTTCAGCAGACGACATAACGACAGTCCAGTGGTTAATGCCTCGATAGGAATCGTTATAAACAAAACGTATGGGCAGTATTTTCTAGATTACTCGACTAGATCTTATAAGACCCAAGTCATGTAAACCTTTTATAAGGCAAATAACTTTATTTTCACTGTAATCAGTTTGAAGACAGATTAGACTCCGGGTAACCAGGCGTCTGATCAGGATCATATCTGTTTATTATTTAGATTGAAATTAGCTGTAAACATTAAAAAAAGTCGTCTTCGTTTAACATATTGAACCCTAGCGACGAGTTCACTCGTCCTTTACAAACAACATTCCTGTGAGGAGTACACATGGCCTATGCAAACATTTGTGACCCTGATCTATTGTAAAACTCAACCCATAATACATCATAATGGATAAAACTTTATTGAAAACTGGAATTGTCAATTAAAAGTTTCTTGGGTAAATGTGTTACCATTTTATCCCTAGTTACGCATATACGTATCCTTTGTAAATAAAGCAACTGTGAAACATACACTTGTCAACAGTTGAGAAAAAAACCCAACCCTAAAACTAGTCAAAACAAGACTAGAATAGAATAAATCGGAAATTGGAATAAAAGGGAGGAAAGGGTCAACTGTGAAACAATTCCGTCTTCTCCACTGCGATTACGATCATACGAGGAAATCACAATCCCCTTGTTTCAAAAGGCTTGTTAGATAACAACACTTTTGTGTTGAATATGACACGTGCCATGCGATGCAAATTTGAAAGGGTTTCTAGCCAGTGATATTATACGCGACCGTTCCCTAAAAGCGGAGACAAGTTATTATTTTTCATTTAAGGGTGTATCAAACCCATAAGCGAAATTGTCAAAGTATTTTAGCTTCTTTTCTTTCATGTTTATTTTGAAAGAGCTATTTATAATTAATGAAAAGCAGAAAAGAAACGTACGTTGATGTGCATTATTTTGCACTACGGCAACTTGGAAAAGATGTGTCAAATTCAGACTTTTTCTCAAATTTTGTCAAATTTAAAGTATAAGCTTCAATAAAATCTATTTTAAATAAAAACAAACATGGTATTATTTTTTTCATTTTGTATTTCATGTCTGTGGAAGTATTTTGACATAAAGAAACTAAATCAAGACCTAATAGGCACTAGATTTGAAAAATATGAATCTCTGAATAAACAACATAAATAATGATATTTTTTTAAAAAACAAAAAAATATGAGAAATAGTAAAAAAATAAATATTTCTAGTATCTAGCTTTTTCTTTTATTCTACTGGATAAAAATCAATACAAAGGCAATTGAAAATATGAAAAGAAATTGATAGGTATAGTCGGATTTTGACCCGTGAGCTGTGACCTTTAGGACGAGTCCACCCGTAGAGGTAAAACGCTTCACAAACAATGAATTTGTTCAGGAGTTACCTACCTTTCATGGTATACTTTCAATAGTGTAAAAGGCTGTGTGTTCGATTCCCAATAGGATATATTTCTTTTAAAATTATTTTTATTTTAAATTTTTATGTTTTATTGCATTACTTTTCAAACAATTACTTATTTTAATTGTTCAACAAATATGTAACATGTGTCATGGACAACCTAAACGTTCGAGTTCAATGTTAGGTAACTTAGGAATACCTTTAAGGTTACCCCATATAAGTTATATGGGATTCGGATAAGATCCAATGGAATTTTTAATCGCTTCTGCTTCTCCTACTTACAGGGTCGTAGACGTTTTCTACAAGTTTACTTGCCATGGAATTTTAGACTATTGACTCGGTGGTTTTGTGGTTTTACCGAAATGTAATAAAAAATTGAATAATATATATTATTTAAATACTTAACAATTACTAAAGGTTCATTGTGTTTATCGACATGTTTAGTATAAAAATGCCTTTCCCAACCCCCCCAAAAGAGAAGAAGAAAACATTCACTGGGTATCGAACTCATGGCCTTACTCAGTAAAACTCTACTCCACTAATTCGACCACGGTGACATATAGGTTTCAAAATCTTATTTTAAAATATCAAGTTAAGGTTTGAATCCCAACTTACCCATAACATGGAATGGTTGCAACTTCTATAAATAGAAAAGCCCAGTCACGGTTCAGCGCACAAAATTCATCTATAAGTGTTGTAAACTTTGAGTTATTGAAGAAAAAGGAGTTATCTCCCTTTACAAATTTACAAAAAGTACCATATTAATGATATTTAGAGCTTCATAAATTTCACATTTAAGTTTTTCTATGAAGAAATACTACCATAGACATGAGATAAATAACACAAAACCAAATTATCATGGTTGTTTTCATTTGAAATGGATTTTAATGAAGCTGGCTGTTTGAAAAAGACAAAATAAAAAAAAGTGTGTGTGTGTGTGTGGGGGGGGGGGGGGGTTAAATTTGACACCTTTTAAAATGGTCGTCTAGCCAAAAGCTGTACACCGAAATGTACACGTTTTCTATTTTTTCATTCATCTTAGATAGCTTTTCAATACAAAACCATCATAGAGTGTTTTCATATACTTTGAGAAATTTCCAAATTCATGAGCTTGATACACCCTTAAACGACCTCAAATGCAAACCATTGCAATTAAATTTAGACAAACGACAGTTATTTGAAACTTACATGTAATGACGATTTATGTTCATCTGAGAGGTTAATATTTCCGGAGCCTGCATGATCAATTGTCGGGCAATCCGGCATTTGATCTGTCCCCAAAATATAGATATTCGTTCCTTTCTTGTAAAACACTGCTGTTAAATTTACAGTGGAGGCAATGATTTTTGTCCAATTTGAAAGAAACTAAGCTGACACGCAATAAAATAACAGGTACATATACATAATTGCAACATTTTGGAAATGCTAACGATAACTCTAAATCGGAATAGAAAACAGTTTGGAGCCTGGTCTGGCTCCAAACTATTTGCAATGGGCATTAAGTTTTTAAACTAAAACGCGCTTACTGGGAAATAACAACGGCTTCCCCACTGTACACACAATACACGTCTTGTCACATTTTAAACAAAAGTTAACGCAAATGAAATGTTATAGGTGTAGTTTGAAAAGAGGTTCTTTCGTTGACATTAGTTGACAAATTTTCCACAATAAACTTTTAAAAATATTTGCAAGTTGCTGCATTATACAGTAAAATATCTCTATAGCGACCACTAGATTGTATTTTAATTACTACAGTGGAGAATCTGTTATTCTTTCCCAATAAACGCGTTTACGCTAAAACTATTATTTGCAGTGCAAACAGTTTGGAGCCAGATCAGACGCCGGGTAACCCGGCGTCTGATCAGGCTCCAAACTGTTTGCCACCAAGATAAACAAAAATTATCAGATTTGTCCAAAAGTTGTTATTTTCTACGTTTTAGTGCTTTGCGTTTGCGTACGTTTGCGTTTAAACGGGAAAGAATAACAGATTCTCCACTGTATATGTTTCTGACAGGTGTCTGCTGAAAGCAATGTACAGGTAAAACAAAAAGCTCCCTAAGGAGCTTTCTGTTTTGCTTTCACCTTGCTTTAAGCTGGCATATATCTTTTAAACAACCAATTAGCCTTCTTTTTAGTTGACGTGATAGAGAGGTTTTACTGTATTGTAGTGTACAGGCTACATTAAGTGTGATGGAGAGGACACCATTTTGTCCTCAGTACATGCATACCATCTTGAGAAAACTAAAACAATTGCTGGAAGACAGAACGAATCCGTCCTAACAAGCAAAATTACAAAGAGAGACAGTGACAGCCTATTTCTCCTCCATTCAGTAATTCAATTTGGACAACAATCTGCTACGGTACGCTCGCCGTCTACTGAGGTTAGACTAACAACAGGTTGGCTTACTATGTCCTATATTGGAATAGTAGAACATATCTGCTTTGCCATCAGGGTGCCAGTACCATAATTGGTTCCAATGATGTCAACAAGTTACAATGGAAAATATATATATTTCCTTTCTGTTTAAGTGAAACAAAACGCAAATATAATACAATGTAGAAACCGAAGCGTTCTCTTTAAAACGAATTAGATATTTGTTTTAACTTGAATAACAAACAGATTGGTTCCTGATCAGATACAGAGTCTCAAAATATTTTGGGAACTATCGTATTCCTGTATATTAAAGCATCCAGGCAAAGTTAATAATACCCATTCTGTTTTACTATCAGATCTTTGTTTGTTTATAGTTTATACCGTGGCTACTATTCTAGATGGACATCATGATCATGTTACAAATATCTCGTCTATGCCTACACACTTTAATCGACTCTTCTAGAGTGTTTGTTAGAAAGGTACTTTGTTAAAAATAATATACATATATATGGTGTCGTGTTCTCTGTTCAAGGGTAAACAAGACTATTTACTGAAAAATAGAACTAAATTGTTGTAGGAAGCAACATTGCAAACATAGACACTGTATAGACACTGACATTGCTTCTCTTCAAACATAGACACTGTATAGACACTGACATTGCTTCTCCTGAAACATAGACACTGTATAGACACTGGCATTGCTTCTCCTCAAACATAGACACTGTATAGACACTGACATTGCTTCTCCTCAAACATAGACACTGTATAGACACTGGCATTGCTTCTCTTCAATCATAGACACTGTATAGACACTGACATTGCTTCTCCTCAAACATAGACACTGTATAGACACTGACATTGCTTCTCCTCAAACATAGACACTGTATAGACACTGGCATTGCTTCTCTTCAATCATAGACACTGTATAGACACTGACATTGCTTCTCCTCAAACATAGACACTGTATAGACACTGACATTGCTTCTCCTCAAACATAGACACTGTATAGACACTGGCATTGCTTCTCCTCAAACATAGACACTGTATAGACACTGACATTGCTTCTCCTCAAACATAGACACTGTATAGACACTGACATTGCTTCTCCTCAAACATAGACACTGTATAGACACTGGCATTGCTTCTCCTCAAACATAGACACTGTATAGACACTGACATTGCTTCTCCTCAAACATAGACACTGTATAGACACTGGCATTGCTTCTCCTCAAACATAGACACTGTATAGACACTGACATTGCTTCTCCTCAAACATAGACACTGTATAGACACTGACATTGCTTCTCCTCAAACATAGACACTGTATAGACACTGGCATTGCTTCTCCTCAAACATAGACACTGTATAGACACTGACATTGCTTCTCCTCAAACATAGACACTGTATAGACACTGGCATTGCTTCTCCTCAAACATAGACACTGTATAGACACTGGCATTGCTTCTCCTCAAACATAGACACTGTATAGACACTGACATTGCTTCTCTTCAAACATAGACACTGTATAGACACTGACATTGCTTCTCTTCAAACATAGACACTGTATAGACACTGGCATTGCTTCTCCTCAAACATAGACACTGTATAGACACTGACATTGCTTCTCCTCAAACATAGACACTGTATAGACACTGACATTGCTTCTCTTCAAGTAATTCAAACTGTTTACCACTTAGATTAAAATAAACAGATGGTAATACTATAAACATTGTCATTGTCTACATTGTATTGCATTGCGTTTGTATTTCGTTTGTATTTGAACGAGGCAAAAAAGCGTATTTTCTACTGTGTCATATATTGCCAATACAGAACTAAAATACCATGTCAAATCTGTTTCATTGTCACAATGTTAGTGCAAAGCGTTTTGGTAAAAACAATGTGATATGGGTTGTTTCGTTTAAACAAAACGAAACCCAGTACAGTATAAGATAAAAGAGCCAGGGTATGTATTCAAATGCCAAGATAGCTTGGAACCTAATCAGATGAAACGCGCTATGCATTATCAACAAATTCAAACCGCTGATATTAATTTAAATATTTTTTTAGATAAGCTCGGCTCAAATTGCCTGCAACTCAATTTAAAACAAATCGTCAATAATTTCAAAACAAATCTGATTTTGTAAGTTTATTTCATGGCGTTTCCTTTCCTTTAAACGGAGAAGAGTTCAGTAACAGCAAAGCGAGAGTTCGTCGGCCAATATGATCAGGCAATATAATTAGATAAAGCGTGTCAAGTGAAGTCAAAAATAACTGCCTGCACTCGTTACCAAGGGCATGCGTGTTAAGTCATCAGGTTGACGCTTACTGTGCCGTTAGCCGTCTGCAAACGTTTGTTGAGTTTTAAGCCAGTAAAATGCGAATGTCAAACAAACAGTTTCTAACCATACGTCGAGTAAATGGTATTCTGATCTGGATCCAAACTACACTGAGTTGCAAATGTCAATGAGATCAGACAGATCAACTGCAAAAGAAAGCAATTCATCTTGATTAGCATGATAATTCGAATATTTGTGAAATCTTAGAAAAGGCGAAGTTCTGTTGCTGCAACTAGATTGCCAGTTTCCGGAAACAATCAACACTACAACATGACGTCATCACGTCCAAATGTTGCCGTGGTATATAATGGATGTCTATGTATACAGTTGAGAAGACATACGAAACGCAAACTCATCACAATCAAACATAGAAATTGAAATATTTTAGACGAATTCTGACTATTTATTTAATGTGAGTCGCCAACAGTGTGGAACCTGGTCGGACACCGGGTTACCCGGCGTCTGAACAGGCTCCAAACTGATTGCAAAGGAAATAATAGTTTAGCATAAACGCGTTTATTGGGAAAGGATAACGTCTTCTCTATTGTACAATGGAGATAAACATATCTATTTCCTGTACACAGTGGAGATAACATTTTTTCTCCAAATTAACGCGCGTATTCCAAAAATCCTTAGTAATCAGGCTACTCTCTGTTTGCCACTCAGAAAAAAATAAACCGTCATACTTTTCAAAAAGTTGCTATGTCATAACATCTTCTCCACTGACAATGCATCTAAATAATTCTGATCTTATTAGAGACCAATAGTTTACAGCGTCTCAACTGGCTCCAAACTTTTTTTTATTTTATTGAAAATCCGTTTTGATTAAAATAACTGTCTTGCGGTTGGTGGGAAAGGATAGTCTGGATTCAGATAACAGTCCACCATATAATACTGTGTCAAATACCAATATAAATCATATCCATTATCAGTATTTATGACATAGTTCTTCATAATCCCCAATAGCTGGTTTTAAGACAGATGGTTGCTTAAAGTCGACTGAAAGTAAAACGGAAAGCTCCCGAATGTGCTGTCAGGTTGCCAAAACAATGTTTTCTATTGCTCTTTAACACAGTCAACCATAGCGCCGAGTATACTCGTTATTAACATAAACATGTGATGAGTGCACTTTTAGACAAACAGTGTAGATCAATTAAGTTGATGGTCCATGTTTGATGTTTGAGGAAGGCGCATCTATGGGTATATAGGTTAAAACAGATAAAACTTGACCTTAAGCAACCACCTGCCATGATGTGTAGGAACATTTTGCAATGGCTCTGTATGAGAACAAGGTTTGAACATAAAAACGGACATTTCTATTCGAAAATACAGAGGCGTGGAAAGGCCAACTCTTTTGACTGTGGTTAAATGATAACAGAAACTATAAGGCATTGTCTGGAACACCCACTTACATTCGAATACTCCTACACCATGGCAGTTATTCTTCCACTTTCAACATTAACATTTATCCTGAAATGTCGTTTTATAACGAAGCTCGAGTCTGATATTCGCCATGGGAAATACTTACACCAAGCCTTCAAACATGAACACACCTATACCTGGAAGTGGACCCTCCCAGTGTACATGCTGGGACATTTAATTACAGATATACACGGGAGCTCTCAAGACACTGTATCGTTTTTCCATACGGAATATCATTTTATATAAAACACGTATTAATAAACAGTGCAGACCCTGATGGGGACGCCGCAAATCACTGTTAAAACTAAATGGGTTAAAATAGACTTCCAACCTAATCCAAGTCTGTAGTCCTTACCATTCTAAAGGGACATTTGCTAGACGTTTTGATCTAGAGTTATTGACACTTAATATCTATCTATCGCACAAATGCACAAAGACATGCAGTTGAAAACGTTCCAACCAACACACGTCAAGACGACCCTACCATTGAATTAAGTAGGCGAATATTTCTAGCATATACCACAGCATGAAGTGGGCGACTATGTCTAATAGTTTGGCCTTTGCAAGCCGATCCTACGTTTAACAAAACTACAGTCGACTATCGATGACTTGTGCTCATCTAAGTGGAATTTACCCGTATCTCAAAGTTAACATTATATAAAATATAATTAACAAAAGGACAAGATTCCCATCAGCGGCCTCAAGTTATCCATATTCAACTGTATAAATCACGTTCAGTTTAGAAATGGGTTCCATTTACCTAGCTGCAAGTGAATAAACAATGAACGTTTGTAATGAAAAACAAATATGTGCCACTGTCGTGTAAAAGATCGTTTACTTCTAGGTTAGATATTTAAAACAAAAAATCAGTTTAAATTTGAAATACTAGTGTCGTCTATTGCAAAACGGTTAATCCCGCTCAGATGCCGAGTAACTCGGCATTTAATCTAGCTTTAAAGTCCCATTGTGTTTTCAGACCTTTTCTCAATGCCTGAAATACGATAACGGTTAATAATAATGTTTGACATTCTTATGGGCCAAACTGATCTATGAAATGATGAAGACGGACCTAAATCACCAAAAAGGGCGATTTAAAATCATAACAAACCGAAAAAAGAACGTCTGACATAAACATTTCCACACGGGTTAGTATCACGTGATACAGCCGAAATCAACTTCACTAGGTGCAAACCGTATCTATCTCCGCCCGTCCATCCATCAGTCAGTTAGACTATCACATTTTTTTGTCCGCTCTCTAACTCAACTAATTTTTATACGATCTTCCACAAACTTGCTGAAAATGTCCATTGATATAAAATCAATGTTCAGTTTGATTACTACTAAAATCGCATAAGGTATTTTTGAGTAATTGCCTGTTAATTAATAAAAAATGACCTTTTCAGTCATTTTTGCACTCTAAAACAAACAGCTTTTATCGGATATTCGCCAAACATGCTGAAAATATTTATTCATATAAAATTTAGGTCTAGTTTGATTATTACTAAAATCGCATTTGGCATATATGAGTGTTTGCCCTTTATGTATTAAAAAATGACTGTTTTTAGCAAGTTTTGCTCCCTAACACAAATACGTTTTATTGGATCTTCACTAAACTTGCTGAAAATGTTTATTGATATAAAATCAAGGTTTAGTTTGATTACTACTAAAATCGCATAAGGTATATCCGAGTTATTGCCTGTTTATTAATAAACAAGAGCACCGCAAGCCGGGCACATTATACGCCCGTCAACACGATCTTAGAATGTAGTCATACCAAAACCCTATCAAGGTAAAAACAAAAGGGGAAGAACCCTGAAAGTTAGGGGTCATATGCTGACCAAGTTTCAAAAGGATGGGAATAAATTTGTTTGAGAAAGAGAGCTACAAACAAAAAAATGCCCGTTTTTGACGATAAAAGGGGCATAACTCTTGAATGTCTGGGGCAATCTTGCTGGTTATGAAGCTTAACCGAGACATTATGGTCATACACATGCTGACAAAGTTTCAAAAGGATTGGAATAAATTTATTTGAGTTAGAGAGCGGACAAATTAAAAAATGCCCGTTTTTGACAAAATAAGGGGCATAACTCTTGAATGTCTGGGGCAATCCTGCTGGTTATAGAACATAACTGAGACATTATGGTAATACACATGCTGACCAAGTTTCAAAAGGATTGGAATAAATTTGTTTGAGTTAGAGAGCGGACAAACTAAAAAATGCCCGTTTTAGATGAAAAAAGGGACATAACTCTTGACTGTCTGTGGCAATCTTGCTGGTTATGAAATATAACCGAGACATTATAGTCATACACATGCTGACCAAGTTTCAAAAGGCCTGAAATAAATTTGTTTGAGTTATAGAGCGGACAAACTAAAATATGCCCGTTTTTTACGAAAAAAGGGGCACAACTCTTGAATGCCTGGTGCAATCCTGCTTGTTATCAAACTTGACAGAGACATTATGGTCATACACATGCTGACCAAGTTTCAAAAGGATTAAAATAAATGTGTATGAGTTATAGAGCGGACAAACTAAAATATGCCCGTTTTTTCAAAAAAAGGGGCATAACTCTTGAATGTCTGGGGCAATCCTGCTGGTTATCGAACCTGACCGAGATATTATGGTCATACACATGCTGACAAAGTTTCAAAAGGATTAAAAAAAATTTGTTTGAGTTAGAGAGCGGACAAACTAAAATATGCCCGTTTTTTACGAAAAAAGGGGCATAACTCTTGAATGCCTGGTGCAATCCTGCTGGTTATCGAACTTGACCGAGATATTATGGTCATACACATGCTGACCAAGTTTCAAAAGGCCTGAAATAAATTTGTTTGAGTTATAGAGCGGACAAACTAAAATATGCCCGTTTTTTACGAAAAAAGGGGCACAACTCTTGAATGCCTGGTGCAATCCTGCTTGTTATCAAACTTGACAGAGACATTATGGTCATACACATGCTGACCAAGTTTCAAAAGGATTAAAATAAATGTGTATGAGTTAGAGAGCGGACAAACTAAAATATGCCCGTTTTTTACGAAAAAAGGGGCATAACTCTTGAATGCCTGGTGCAATCCTGCTGGTTATCGAACTTGACCGAGATATTATGGTCATACACATGCTGACAAAGTTTCAAAAGGATTAAAAAACATTTGTTTGAGTTAGAGAGCGGACAAACTAATATGCCCGTTTTTGACAAAAAAGGGCATAACTCTTGAATGTCTGGGGCAATCTTGCTGGTTATCGAACATGACCGAGATATTATGGTCATACACGTTCTGACCAAGTTTCAAAAGGATTAGACTAAATTTGTTTAAGTTAGAGAGCGGACATGAAAAAGTTAACGGACGGACAGACGGACGGACAGCGCCACGACATAATACGTCCCGTCTGAAGACGGGCGTATAAAAATGACTGTTTCAGTCACTTTTGCACTCTAACACATACAGTTTTTTATCGGATATTCACTAAACTTGCTGAAAATGTTTATTTATATAAAATCAAGGTTTGGTTTGAATACTACTAAAATCACAAAAGGCATGTCTGAGTTTTTGCCCTTTAAGTATTAAAAATGAATATTTCAGCATGTTTTGCTGTCTAGCACATACAGTTTTTATCAGATTTTTTTCTTGACCTAGATTTAATACCAATACACATTGTCAGCAAGTTTGGTGAAGATCCAATAAAACGTGTTTGTGTTAGAGAGCAGAAAATGCTGAAACAGTCATTTTTTAATTATTCAAGGGCAATAACTCAGACATGCCTCATGCGATTTTGCTAATTATTGAACCTGACCTAGATTTTATACTAATAAACATTTGTAGCAAGTTTGGTGAAGATCCAAAAAGAAGTGTTTGAGTTAGAGAGCGGACAAGGCTGAAACATTCATTTTCAGCAAGCCCAAGGTAAAGATTCTCCGTATTTGTTTTTAATCGTTCACCCCCGTGAATAATATTTACACATTTTCACTGGATATCATAGTTTAACCCTGTGCCTACTGGTCCGTAACTTTGCGGAGTTTACAAACTGTTTGAATCTAGAAAGAAGCCGCGTCACGCGGCGTCTCATCTGGATCCAAACTGATTGACACTCGTCTTAAGGTTTGTTTAATTAAAACAATGCATAAATCTAAACTGAACAAATTTTGCAGACGACAATGTCAAAGCAGAATAAGGGTTAACCGGTACATTAACAGCGCTCCAGGTAAACGGGAATAATCTGAACTAATCCAACATTTTTTTTCTCACTCATTTCAGCACCGAATGCTATGGTGTTACTACTGATTAAACCGTCTCTTCGAGACAATTTTAATGAGTATGACATCATTGGGTTTAAAAGCAGAAATAAAGATTTTTAGTTTTCGAAATACTTCCGTTATCTGGAGACCTGTATTTACAGAGTTGTCTTTCTTTCCATTCACAAGGGAGGCTTTTTAATTTGTGCTGCACAAAAAAATAAAAATTAAAATTTAAAAGCGAATTTCTTAGATAAAGCCGGTATTTGTGAAAGAATCACGTCCCATGTAGTTCAAATGTGACTTCAAACAACCGTTTTATGCAGGTTTCTCAAAAACACAATGCGGCTTTAGACATTTTACCACCAATACATGTACTTTAACCCTTTCGTCACTAAATAAATCGTGAGGTTTTACCCATTCGCCGCTTTATTGTCGTCTGCTCTCTCAAGATCGTTTCAAATAAGGTTCAATGTAGTATGACTTAAGAAATGTCGATACGAGTGTCAAACAGTTTAGATTCTGATCAGTCGCCGCGTTACGCAGTGTCTGATCAGGATCTAAACTGTTTTGCGACATTATGCGACTTCGGCGCCGAAAAGGTTAACCACTACCAAAGCGTTGATAGAAAATAGTATTTGATATACTTTATTGTTTTCTGTTGTATTACATATATATTTTGTTTCGTTTAACGATTTCATTGCCAAGCTCGACGATACTAAAATATGCAAACTGTTTGACAATCATACATATTAATATTAAACATTCCTTTTAAGTCAAACTTCTTACAGGTCTTGTTTGCAAAGAGACACTATTATATCTGTTAATGGTGTCATACTTGCAGTGTAAAGAGTAACAGTGTTTTTGTATCTTCTATTCTTCATTCAAGGTCAAGACGCTATTAATATTGCAGAATGATTAACACCGCTCTTCGTTTGAATAATTGAAAATGTCGCAGGTTTTTTTCCCAGATTAAATCCAATATTACCAATTACGAAAAAATGCATCTCTTTTCTCTTTCCCGATGAGATGTCAGTACCCTGGCTATTTAGCACACATCAACGTGCTGTAACCGATGACAACGAAACGCACTTCAATTATGACGTCATCGCCCTTTTAACATATTTATTGCCAAAAGATCGTCTGCACGCAAATATATTGTCTGCTTTTATTTGGCAAGTTTAGAATTTAAAGACACTTTGATTTTAACCTATATATAACCTCATAATTTGATTCTTGTTTTGAAGATAGGTAAACCTTTATATCAGGTTGAAGATTGACTTCCAGTCTGCTTTAAAGTGCGCTCACATTTGCTCTACGGCGGCCGTGCGGTCGCCGCAGAAACGTGAAATCGGGAGAATCTTGCGGCGGCGGTAGAGATTCTACGGTGGCCGGGCGGCGGCCGTACGGCGTTTCCCATATTTTATTGGCCGAAGAGCTCGCCGTAGAATTATAAACGCGGAGTTGTTTTCATTTCTACGGCGGCCGTAGAAAACGCTCGCCACAGAGTGGTTCTGCGGCTGTCGTGCGGCCGCCGGAACTCAATTGTTACTTTTCCTATTGTGCATTAGTACTTTTGTTCATACATGTTAAACATATGCATTATCTAAAATGGATTTAGATGCTCTTAAATCATGTAAATGCTGTCCAAATGTGTCCTCTGAGTAGTCGGTGTAGTTGGACTGATATGAGTTGTGGGAACATGTAGCAAAACCAAGTTATGTAGCAGGTGGCCGCAGGTTTTTTAACCTCAAGAAATAAAAACTCGCCGTGCAGAAGCCGCAGCAAATGTGAACGCAACACACGGCGGCCGTTGGACTTCTGTGGCGGCCGGGGAATTGCTACTCGCCGTAGAAATAACAAGCAGTGTAGCCTCCGTACGGCAGCCGCAGCAAATGTGAGCGAGGCATTACGTATGATTGTCAAATTTACGTGAGATAAAACGATATCCTTTCTTTCAAGGGATACGTTAATGTGGATAAGAACAGAATAGAAATCGTTATTCCCATCGCCTCTCATCTGTAGGAAAATGTCATTGTCACAATACGAACGTACACGCACTGTTGGTTGATGACAATGTATTAGATAAAGATATAGATCTATCATACACTGCCTATCTCCGTAGATCTACATGTAATTCATTCGACATGTCGTGTAAAGTACACCAATACTAAGCCTGTATTGAGAGGCATTAATAGCTTACAGTTAAAACGCTTTTCACATGCAAGAAAACAGTTTTCACTTCGGGAATGTATTATTCAGACGCATTGAAATGACGATGATAAGATTTCTATCTGAAAATGGCACCGTTTTAAATTATTTTATCAGTTTTTACATGTACGTTATTCGTTCCCCTTTAAACATAAATGAAACACAAACGCATTGTACTTATGTGTAGAAAACAATTATCTACCGATTATTCTAATCCGAGTGGCAAATTGTTTGGAACCAAACCGACTCCAAGCTGTTTGCAATGGAATTTATGGTTTTAGCGTAAACGCTTTTATTGTGAAAGAGTAATATCTTATCCCCTGTAAAGCGTCAATCGTTCGCAATAAATTAAACGTCTGTTAAAATGAAAAAGACGTTATTCTCCAAAATAAACAGTTTGTAATGAAACAAATTGCAAGCAATTGAGGCGACTAGTCAATCATCTGATAACCCGGCGTCTGATCAGATACACAACTCTGTGCCGCTCACTTTTAGATGAATCGACATCATTTTCAAATACATGTAGATCTAACTCCATTTTTTGTTTTTCAATTTCATTTATATTTGCGTTAACGGGAAAGAATAAATTACTCTCGAATGTATGTTCCATTTATTTGATTGCAGACACTTAACCGCCAGATCAGACGAACAATATTTCTGACTCGAAACTGTTTGCACCGAGCAGCCGTTTAGGGACAGTCCAGACATGGCGTCGCTGTATAAAGGATGAGAACCCTAACTTGCCCTCCCATCTAGTCATTGGAGTAGACCTACAAACGCGTTCGTTAGGGAGAAAACGAATGCATCCCGACACTTCCATTTTATAATTATATTTCAATATCGGCAAATCTTTTAGCGGCTCGGTGCGATGAAACATGTCAAATTAAGTTTATGAGCTATACGTTTTGCTTTAACTAGTTACTACTTGGAAACTTTATAAATTGGGAATGAAATATAACGTTACATGAGCCGCCTGCTAACGATGCATTCATTCAGAATTATACCCAATCGAAATCTTTCCTCTCATTTTAATCCTGAAGAGACTGCTCGGTTTCCTTTTTGAGCGTTTATTGCATCCATGTCGCCCCCATGGCTGTACTTGCAGAAGATATAATTATAATACAGTACAACATGTCTTCTCTGGATATTTAACGATGTCTATTGAGGATCTCTCAGGACAGGCTGCTGCTCAATGAAGGAATAGTAATGCAGAAAGCTCTTGTATTAGCTTTCTGTAAAACTGTTGTCCTGACTTTAAGACTACTACACATATACATGTATATGTATTTCAAGTTTGTGTTTGAATTTCCCGTTGAACAGAAGTTAAAACCTTTCATCGTCAAACTGTTTCGTCTGCTGAATTCCTCCTTCCGAAAATATAGTGTCTGTTTGAATAAATATGCAAGCTTTTATTTCAAAGAACGTTTTACAGCAAGTTTGAAAGGATAAATATCGATACAAATGTCAAACAGTTTGATTTGCCTATATTAGGCTGATGAAAGGAAGAATTGTAAAGCATGTGCAGTAAATCAGTTTATATCTGCTAATTTCCGTTTTACAGGCTCGTCTAAAAGATTTCACCTGACGAATAACAGAATAGGGAATAATTCTCCCCAACTATGGGTTGGTGAACATAAAATTCCACTTTCAAATACATGAATACAAAATAAAGAGCTATTTCTCCTGATAGAGTCTAGCAGTTTGCATGTTTCAAAAGTTTCGCTCATTTTGATTTCTGCGATTGTCTAATAACATGGAATAAAAACAGCGAAAACAAATATTTTCCCGGTTATATTGATACAGAAACAAGCAAAAATTAAACCTCGCGAAATGTTTCCTGTTGCTTGTTATTTATCAAGGAAAAATCACGGGAATCAATCATGATTAAAACATACTAAGCAATAATTATAGTGCAATACAGTGCTTCCGCCCTATACAATGGCCCTCTGAACAACGATTCTTCCCCAACAACTAAGAGTGCCGCTGTTTTCCAAGACTATTGATTTAATTCTTTCTTTTTTTTAATTTAAGTCTCATCATGATTTACAACATATCTGTATCATAGATTTAACACTTTTCAAAGTATATCATGCCGTTCATAATATGAACTATAAGAGACTATTGAACTATAAGAGACTATTGTGTCAAGCCGTTTCACTGTTACAATATCGTCTGCTTATATTGTCGTCTACTGCTTTTCCTCAAAAAGTGGATATTTTGACAAACAATCATGATGACGATTGGCAAACATCTTGAATCAAGATTATTATTTATTTATTTACCTCCAAACATGAAGAGCAATACATAGTCATAATACAAATATAGAACAGAACCAATATTATATACCATCACCAAGTAATAACAGGAACAGTAAAGTATCTATTTACATCACTAAATGTAGATATCATAAATATGATTAAATATTAATATGCATCCCAAATTAATCTCTCTAAAGAAACGAAATTTAGACGAGATGTTAAGGAAGGAAAACAGGACTTTTAAGGTAAAAAGTTGAAATTTATCCAGCAATGTTCATATTGATTCGGTATGGGTCGTAGAAATAAAAGTCAAGCAGAAAGCAAACGAACACACAGCAGTGACAATTCAAGCAGCGGTGTACCGAAGACACCTAGATATGGCGGCTCGCCACCAGATAGGCTGAATAGTCAGTATGATGAAAGCCTAAGTCAGACATTACATCAAGTCAATAGTGTGCTATTTGATGATGCTCTTCCTCTTGATAACTCTGTGTTTGAGCCAACTGATACTATGAGCAAGCCCACATCAGATAGCACTGCTCCCTGTGCTAATAATGTAGACCCCTCTGTCGTTACCCCACCCAGCAGAAGCGCTAATGACTCCATTAAAGGTGCCCAATCATCATATGCATGTATTAATAAAGGCTCTTCCATGTCATCAACTTCATCGCAAAGTGGAAATCCCCAATTTGCTACTGATATCATTACTTGTATGGGAAGAATAGAAGCCAAACTAAACAACATGGAAAAGCGCCTCAGCAAACTTGATAGCATTGAGCAGAAAATGACCGGTTTCGAGAAGAATATAAAGGATCTATGGGGGTATGTGCATGACCAAACCAAAAGAATTGATTCCAAACTATTGGAGATTGACAACAGAGTTGACAACTTTGAATTTGCTCTCGGCCAAACACACAGCGAAATTTCTACAATGTGTAAAGATGAGGTACAAATAAAGGACGATCTGCTCTACATTAAATCTCAAAGCATGAGAAATAACATTATATTTGGAAACATTCCTGAGCAGCGAAACGAAACACACGAGGAAACCGAGGTGAAGCTACGCTCATTCTTTACTGAGCACCTTAAAATTGCCGAGGATTTGGCTAGCAGCTTAAAGCTTGAACGTGTACATCGCATGGGTCGCCGTGATGGTAATAATTCAACGCGCAAGATCGTGGCCAAATTCACGTACTACAAGGATCGGGAAATGGTTCGTCGCCAGCGAGACAAATTGCACGACACCACATATTATTTGCACGAGCAATTTCCCCCTGAAATAGCTGCTAGAAGACGTGCTTTAGTGCCCCAGCTTAAGGCTGCCAAAAATCAGGGTAAACAAGCCTGGTTGTCGTACGACACCTTGTTCATAGATGGCGCTGCAGTTAAGACAGCAGACAGGCGGACGAACACTGGTAACGCTTAATGGCACGATGAGGGTGGACTTTCGGTTCTGTCATGGAATGTGAATGGTTTAGCTAGCTCAAAGTTAGAAGACAACGACTTTTTAGATGTAATAAATAATTATGATATTGTGTTTTTGTTTGAGTCGTGGGGTAAAAAAACCTCTAAATTTGATATTGAAGGTTATCAGTGCTTTAATTTATATAGAAAATATCAAAACAGAAGAGCGAAACGCTGCAGTGGCGGAGTGGTAATTTATATCCGTAATAGTATTAGTAAAGGGGTTAAAATTGTAAATAATCATTACGATACTATAGTGTGGTTAAAACTAGATAAATATTTCTTCGATTTTACAGCTGATGTCTTTTTAGCAGGTGTTTATATATGGGTAGAGAATTCGCCTAGCTATAACTTTATTAACGATGATTTATTTGATGTATTGCAAAGTGATATTGATTTATACACAGATCAGGGTAATATACTGTTAACGGGAGATTGGAATGCTCGTATAGGGAATGGGGACAAAAGAGATTACATAGTTTGTGATAGGTCAGTGCGGGATTTAGATGACGACGAGTATTGTCCAGATTCACCTTTAAGTCGCGTATCATTAGATAAAACACATAATAATCAGGGTATTAAACTATTAGATCTGTGTAAATCAAACTCTTTGCGAATAGCAAACGGTAGATTAGGTGAGGATTTCAATAAAGGTAACTTCACTTACATATGCCAAACCGGTGCTAGCGTTATTGATTATTTATTGTTACAAGAAAATGATTTTAATTTGATAAAAGATTTTAAAGTAGGACATTTTAATGAATGGTCAGACCACGCCCCCTTATCGTTCGGTATACGCTGTAGTACATGCGTTGACCGTGACGACGGGCAATATATTCGCACTCGCATAAGATGGGATAACGAGCGACGTGATGACTTTAGGAGTAGTTTAATTTCGAAGTTACCTTTATTGAATTCGATCACACATGAGTTAAATCCAAACTGCAAAGATGGCATTGATAAATGTATAGGAAGCTTTACAAATGTTATTACACAAGTTGCCGAGCCTTTGTTTTATAAACAAGAAGTTATAAATAAAAAGGCTCATGCTAGTAATACTTTATGCAAGAAATCAGCTTGGTTTGATGTAGAATGCAAAGAGGCGAAAAATAAGTACACTATTTCTAGAGAAAAGTTCAATTTATGTAAAAATGATGTTAATAGAATAGAATTTTGTAAAAATAAGCTAGCCTATAAGAAACTTATAAAACGAAAGAAAAGTAAAGCGGAGTTGTTGAAAATGAAAGAAATTGTGAGCATGAGACAGTGTAGACCAAAAGAATTCTGGAAATGTTTTTCAAACAAGCAGAAAAGAGTGCAAAACAGTAGCATCGACATTAATGATTTTTATGGTTATTTTTCAGAAATGAGTTCACAATTTCCTGATGTTTTGAATGATGAAGCAGAATCTTTTTGCAGGAATTTACATAGCAATGATACTTCCCATATAGATGATGTAATGTTTGATGAATTGGATTATGTAATAACAGCTGATGAAATAGAAACTGCTATACATAAGCTTAAAAGAAATAAGTCATTTGCAGGAGACGCAATGATTAATGAATATTTTATTGAAGCATCTGATATTTTAATGTCACATTTACTTGATATATTTAATAGCATTTTATCATCGGGCTATTTCCCGAGTCAATGGATGGAAGGAATTATCGTCCCTTTATTTAAAAAGAATGATCCAAATAATGTTAATAATTATAGGGGAATTACTTTAGTAAGTTGTTTTTCTAAAATATTTACTAGTATCTTAAATAAGAGGCTGTCAGACTGGGCAGAAAATCATAATATTATTAGTGATTGTCAATTTGGATTCAGAAAGGGCCGTTCTACCACTGATGCTATTTTTGTTTTAAATGCTGTAATCAGCAAAGTTCTTAATGAAAACAAACGTCTAGCTTGCGCGTTTATAGATTTCAAAAAAGCTTTTGATAGTATTTATAGAAATGGACTTTGGTTTAAACTTAATAAACTTGGCGTCAGAGGTAAAACGTTTAGAATTATATATGATATGTATACACAGGTTAAAGCTAGAGTACGTCACTGTGAGTCATACTCAGATTATCTGCAGTGTTCGACCGGATTGAAACAAGGGGAGATAATGTCGCCATTACTTTTTTCTCTGTTCCTAGAAGACCTAGAATTGTTTTTATTAGATGGATCAAATTCCGGTATATCAGTCGAGGAAATAAGTTTTATTTTAATGCTCTTTGCTGACGATATGGTTATTTTAAGTGATTCTGTCTTAGATTTACAGAAGAATTTGGACCTCCTTCAGGAATATTGTACTCTATGGGGATTAGAGGTTAACACAGACAAAAGTAAAATTATGGTTTTTAGAAAAAGGGGACCTGTAAAAGAAAATGAGAAATGGTTATTTAACAACGTTCCATTAGAAGTTGTAGACAATTTTAACTACCTTGGAGTTGTATTTCATTATACAGGCACCTTTCAACTGAATCAAGAAACACTAGCCGGTAAGGGGGTACGAGCTCTAAATTCACTTCTTGTTAATATTAGAAAATACTCTGTAAAACCTAGTATCCAATGTGAGTTGTTTGATCCTTTTGTTTCTTCGATATTGAACTATAGTTGTGAGGTCTGGGGGTTTAGTAAGAATAAGGAATTAGAACGGGTGCATCTTAAATTTTGTAAATACCTTTTGCGAGTTAAACAATCCACTAGTAATATGTCAGTTTATGGAGAATTAGGCAGATATCCTTTGTACATACATAGATATACGCGTATATTTAGATACTGGATTAAAACCCTGTCTAGTGATAATAGAATTGTTAATTGTTTATACCAGGCTTTATTAGCTGATGTTGAAATAGGTAAAACTAACTGGGCGTCAAAAGTCAAAGCATTGCTAAATAGCACAGGCTTCTCCTATGTCTGGCATAACCCAGACATTGTTGACTTAAAAATATTCTGTGCTGTGTTCAAACAAAGGTTAATAGATCAGTTTACACAATCATGGTACACAACCATAGATACTAGTTCGTCTTTATATTTTTATAAACATTTTAAAACGTCTTTCGAATTTGAGCCATATCTAGACAAACTATCTGCAAAATTCCGAGTTCCATTTTCAAAGTTAAGGCTTTCATCTCATCAGTTAAGAGTTGAGACAGGCAGATACGGTAATAACAGAATAGAACGAAATGAAAGATATTGCGTCATTTGTAATTCAGGTGATATAGAAGATGAGTACCACTTTACCCTAGTCTGTACTGCATATAGCGATATACGTAATAAGTACATCAAACCATTCTATGTAAGTAGGCCAAGTGTATTTAAATTCCTCGACTTAATGAACAATAAGCAGTTTTCTACCCTAAAGAATCTATGTAAATATGTCTATGAGGCTTTTGGCATACGTCAAACTCTCATCAATAGAAACTAATCTTTATTATTAGTGCCATTGTGCAGTTTATAAAAACCCACTGAAATGTGAAACAACTTTCATCTGTGCATATTTACGTTTAATCCGTATATTACGGTGTTATCCCTCTTGAGCGACTATGGTCGCTGTTGAGGGGTAATACTGTACTTCAATCGGACATCAGTATTCATCCAGTTCTTAGTTATGAGAATTGCGTTTCACATCGTTATGTATCTTATGTAAATACAGAGTTATCCCCCTTGAGCGGCTTTGAATCCCTGCCTCATTTGAGACAGAGGGCGACACACCGTATGTTGAGAGTCATGCAGAAAGCTCCTGTAGGAACTTTCTGTGTTTCTCTCCACCTGCAGTGGTAACTCGCGTTTGAGAAGTCCACAACTTACCAGGAAAGACGGGTCGCTGTTGAGGGGTAGTACTGTATTACATTTTTACTTAAGTTCTTGTTTAAGAGCATAAACTATTCCCTGAATGGCAGTCGCTGTTGAGGGGTAGTACTGTACAATATCTATATTTCTGTTCTTGTTTAAGAGCAATGAGTTAGCATTACGTTCCATGTTATTATTAAAACTACAGTGTTATTCCTCTCGAGCGACTCAAAACCCTTGCATCTTTTGAATTAGGCGGTGGTGTACTGGAGGACGAAAGTAGTGCAGAAATTTCCGGTTGGAACGTTCTGTATTGCTCTTGTCTTGCATAAGCTGCTGTGGGTTTTCAAACTCCTAACACAGGTCGCTGAAGTCGCTGTTGAGGAGTATCACTGTATACAATCTATATTTCAGTTGTGTTGAAGAGCACTATGTTTCATGTATTATATTATCATAACAGTAATACGGTATTATTCCTCTCAAGTGACACTAAAGCATACCTTAATCGAGGAAGATCGTCGTTTACTGCATGATGAGAGTATTGCAGAAAGCTCCTGTAGGATCTTTTTGTATTACCCTTGTCTTGCATTGGACACCCACTTGTTTCTAAGATCACTATTCACCATGCTTAATGGGTCGCTGTTGAGGGGTAGTACTACAGTATAACAACTATATTTCTGTTCCTGATTAAGTGCACTAAGTTTTATGCAAATATTATCCTATCATATTACAGTGTTATCCCCCTTGAGCGGCAATGAACCCATATCTCATTAGGGCCTGGTAGAGGTGTACGGTTGGACGAGCTTAGGCCAGCGAGCTCATGTACGAACTTTCTTTGCTACGTTTGTCTTGCAGTGACCATCCACATGCTTTTCTAAATAGCACATAATTCTAGTGTAGGACAAGTGTAATGCAGAGGGCTCTAGTATATATGAGTATTCTGGATTGCTTGTGTCTTGCAGCGGACAGTCACGGGTGTCTGAAATACCCAAGTTCATCCTTCAGATAGGTCGCTGTGAAGGGGGTATTACTGTAAAAAAAATTGCAATTCCGTTGTTGTTTACATATTAGAGTATTAGGTTTCATGCCTTACAGTATCTTTTCATATTACTTTATTGTCCCTCTTGAGCAACCAGGCAACACTAGCGTAGTGGAATAGGTGGCGGTTCACTGTTGTACGAAAGTAATACAGAGGGCTCCTGTAGGAACTTCCTGCGTTACTTTTGTTTCCCAGTGGGAAGTCATGTGATTCTGAGATTATATACCATCCGAAAATGACGGTTGCTGTTGAGGGGTAATACTGTACAAACTTTTGATTGTATGTGGTTCGGATACGTCCAACCTCAGGTAATAAAAAGAATTCCGAGTTATATTGGTATTTTATATCCAGATATGGATAAGATGGACAACAGAGTCTATGCAAGGAAATTGTCATGTATACTATATTAACAATCCATTGTATCATGTAACAAGAAACATGTTAATGTTTACGTTACTTAATAAAATGTTTGAATCTTGAATCTTGAATCTTGAATCCTATAACGACATCTCCCTATAACAACACACACACTCTTTGTCTCAAATTAGATGTTGTTGTAGGAAGTGAGCACTGTAGTTAAACGCCAGTATCTCCCTTTCGAACGAAATTAAACACAGGTTCAAATTAAGGTGAACAGTTTAGACTTTGATCAAACAACAGTTACTGTAAGCTGTTGTCTGAGTTTGCTCCAAACTATTTGCAACGGACTTTTATCATTTTTTAGCTTAAGGATATACGCGCCCAAATGAAATATCCGTAGGATCTCTATGAAAACTTCTGCATAGGTTCTTCAAACATATCTTAGTACCATGGTAAAACGAAAAACA
The DNA here is from genome assembly GCA_922989275.2 of Gari tellinella. Taxonomy (NCBI): domain Eukaryota; kingdom Metazoa; phylum Mollusca; class Bivalvia; order Cardiida; family Psammobiidae; genus Gari; species Gari tellinella. The sequence continues at coordinate 59,694,320 of OV277865.1, forward strand.
AAGGTTATAATGTTCTCTTTTGTCTATGGGCATTTGAAATGTGTAATGTAGCCCTTCTCGGTAAAGAGTCGGCAGGCATTAATTTATTTCCCTCTTTAAAATAACGTAAATAAATAATTGGTACAAACAAACATTAAAACAGTTAAAACTGATGCTTGCTAAAAGTATGATGCAAAGTGTAGTCTGTTGTCTGATATATATGTGCATTTTTCTTAATTGTTTTTGGCTCAAATTCAATGAAAACACCCACTCAATTAAAATGATCAAGCTTCACACAATAAATGCTCTAGGTGTGAACACTCAGAAAAATGGTAAAAACGCATATGTTAAAATGCTTCTTTTGAAACTATAGGCCCCTTCATATATCATACTTCTGGGATATCCCCTTAGCCTTATTTGATATAGTATTTGTCAGGTTTCACATACTTCCTTTCCCAGTGTCATTTCATGTTTTTTTTAATTTGTCCGGATTAACAGAGATTGTTCAAAACCGAAAGTACCTACGAGAAGTAACCGATGCGCATTATTTCGTTGAATAACGATTCTTGAATTATCGGTCTTGGGTACAAACCGCTAGGTGTCGCATGAATTGGGCGCGAATGTCCATGCTATTGTTTGTTTTTCACCTAGAACTCTCTAGTAATGCTTGCATATGTTTCTATTCAGAACAGTAAAAAGAAGATTGTCTGTCCCGTCTAAACGAATTGTTACACAAAGGCAACAGAATAAAATTTTGAAAACGCAATGTTTTTTTTTTAAATACGGACTATTTATTTTCAAACTGAGTGGAACATAGTTTAGAGCCTGGTCAGACATCGCATTCCTCGGCATCTGAGCTGGCTCCAAGCTGCTGCTTGCAGACATCGCATTCCTCGGCATCTGAGCTGGCTCCAAGCTGCTGCTTGCAATGGAAATAATTGCTTAAACACAAACTCGTTTATTGGGATAATATACCAGTGTCAGTGTGCATGAATGTTGACCTTCCACATTATGTCACCTTCATACTAAACAAATTAAAACATTATTCTAAGTCCTATAAAGTTAGGAAAACTAATCAAAAGATCCTCTTGCACACTATTTATATGCCACTGTTCCTGCTTCATTTAGACAGCACCAGCTGTCACTGCTTATTGTTATTCAATATATCAAACCTAAGGCGCTTAAAACACACCTTCATTTTATCATGTTGAATTGTCATCGGCTTAGAATATGTTTTGAGAAAAAAAAAAACTAACTTTGAATATTTTTTTATCTTTAAATCTTGAGAAAATATTAATATGATTTTCAAACATATTGAATCCAGATCAGATGCAATTTTACACGGCGTATGATCTGGGTCCAAACTGTTTCCGAATGTAAGCTTAGTCGCGGTAAGCATGATAAGGGTTAATGAACTATTGTATATTTGGAAACATTTTAACCTTTTCTTTGCCAACTTTTTTCATTTTAACATCGTTTCCGCCATGATATCGTCAACTTTATGTTGCCTAAACTAATTATATAAAGTGCTAATTATATAAAGTGAAATTGAATGCAGTTTGAGCAAAGTAACCTCAATAAAGATAATAAATAAGAGCCCCATGGGGCATATTTCGCTCACCTGAGAACAACTGACAAAATGGAGATAATGGTTTATGTCCAGGGGACCAGGACGGGGAAATTGTTTACCCGATTGGCATAATTTGAACAATCTTGATAGAGGACCTGTAGATGATGCTACGTGCCAAATATCTAAGATCAGGGTACTAGGGTTTTTGACTAGAAGTTTCCATTGAAAAATCTGTTTTTAGCTCCTTTGACCTACATATGCAACAGACTGGAACCATTTGAACAAAATAGGTAAAGGTGATCTAGAAGTGTCACCATACCGAATATCAAAGCTGTGGCCATATTAGTTTCAGAGAAGAAGACGTTTGAAAATTTCACTATATAACTCTATGTTAAACTGTGACCCTCGAGGCGAGGCCAATTTTGACCCTAGGGGCATAATTTGAACAAACTTGATAGAAGACCTGTAGGTGATGCTATGTGCCAAATATCTAAGCTCTGGTCCTTGTAGTTTTTGACAAGAATATTTTTTAAGGTTTTATGGAAAAAATCTATTTTTAGCTCATGTGACCTAGATATGCAACAGACCGGAACCATTTGAACCAAATATGTAAAGGATATTAAGAAGTGTCACCATACCAAATTTCAAAGCTCTGGCCATATTAGTGTCAGAGAAGAAGAATTTTGAAAATTTCACTATATAACTCTTTGTAAAACTGTGACCCCCGGGGTCAATTATGACCCCAGGGGCATAATTTGAACAAACTTTATAGCGGACCTGTAGATGATGCTATGTGCCAATTATCTAAGCTCTGGCCCTTGTAGTTTCAGACAATAAGTTTTTTTTAAGATTTCCTTATTTTTTCACTTTGATTGCCATGGCAACCAGAGTTCTACATTGTTTTAATTCTTTGAACAAATTTGAAAGAGCTTGACCCAAGGAACATTCCTGTAAAGTATGGTTGCAATCTGTCAAGCGGTATAGGAGGAGATGTCATTTGAAGTAATTGTTAACGACGACGGACAATGCACAACGCACGACGGACAATGCACGACGCACGACAACGGACACAGTGCCATCCCAATAGCTCACCTTGAGCCTTTGGCTCAGGTGAGCTAAAAACCCAAATAGGAGTACATGTTAAACATCAAATTAAACAAGAGCTGTCGGAGAACAGCAAAGCTCGCCTAATTAAACCTTTCTTAAGTAGGTAACTATTAATAGAAACGGAATATCAACACAGTAAGTGATCCGGGGTCTTGTATCAGTTCGAGTCAGTTGTGTAATCCAGATCTCACTGAAGTGATATTCCTTTTATTATATACCTAAACTGTTTGGGACTAGATCTAGATCTATATGTTGTTCAGTCGAATAATCAAATATACGCATACATGTAGGCCCTTTATTTGTTAAAGATGTAAATTAACTATTCAAAGTTGATTAACGCTTAGTTTCATTTTTAAAAAAACCAGCATCGGACCTGGAATTCCGAAACGTCACGCGCAACGCTTCTTTATATAAATAAATCGCGTACAACTTGTGTGCATAAAAGCAGTGACGTCAACATTGTGTAGCATATATGCCATCTGATACGGACCATCTGATACGGAAAAATGTTGTTGGGTCTGTATTCGCTTGTTTTTTTAACAGGTATTTATTTATTTATTTATTTATTTCTCTTCAGTGTACAATACATCAGTAATAACATAACATACCAATAATCACTTAGTACACTACCACTATATTCAGAGTTATAGAGACTATAATCAAGCAACTTTAAAACAACATATCAACTATCATACACATAAGATAAGATAAGAGTTGAATTTAAATAGCAATTTGCAAGAACTATACTGAAAAGACACATGTAGAATATGACCTGAGACTAAAACAGGTCATATGTGTCTTCTCAATACAATTTATGACACATTAACTAAACTGAATCCAAATATCACATACATTATTGCACCACTTATTTAGGGAAGGCTTAGGCAACTGATCCAGGTGAAAATCAGTTAGTCCCATGCTCAGGCCAAACGAGTTATTTCCCTTGGATCAAGCAATTCTCCGTCATTAAAACACCATATCAACTATCATACACATAAGACATAGTTGAAAATGAATTGCAATTTGAAAGGACTATACTGAAAAGACACATGTAGAAAATGACCCGAGACTAAATCAGATCATATGACTTGTGTCTTCTCAATACAATTCATGACCCATTAACTACACTGAATTCAAATATCACATATATATTATTGCACCACTCATTTAGGGAAAACATAAGCAACATCAGTTAGTCCCATGCTTAGGCCAAATGAGTAATTTCCCTTGGATTAAGCAAATTCTCCATCATTAAAACAACAAGTCAAATATCATACACAAGATAGGGTTGATTTTGAATAACAATTTCAAAAGGAGTTAAACTGAAAAGACACATACACAATATGACCAGAGACTGAACAAATTATATGTGTCTTCTCAATACAGCTCATGCCGCATTAACTTAAGTCCAAATATCACATATATGTAATTGCACTATTCATTTAGGGAAAGCAAAAATGACTGGCTCATATCACCAGTCCATTAGTCTTCTGCTTTGGCTAAGTGAGTAATTCCCCTAAAGATAATATACTGTCACAACACTCATTTATGTATGATTTTCACACTAATTTATGTCATGTATTTACACCATAAAAAGCAAACACTCTTTCAATCCCACACTCATGCCATTCTTGGTTAGATAAAATGTATGACTGTCTAAAACCTCATTAACCTTGAAAAATCTTAAAATTTGACAAATGTAAACACGCCAAACAAGCCGTACGTCCAACCCAGTACTACAAAATTGTTTAAGAAATCGAATATCGCATCAAATCAGATTTGTTGCGAACTGATTGACAGAGACTGTATACATCTGATTAAGACACAATATGCTGAATACTAAATCATTTCTATCATTATATACAGATAAAAGATTTCCATTGTTAAAATAGGACTAGTCCAGAAACGGCCAGTCCTGGGCTAGCTAGTCCAGGGCTAACTATTTCTGGCTAAAGCAGGTTTTGGCAACAATGACATACGTAAAAGTTTACGGAAAACACTCAAAAGTGCATCTAAGCTCTAATGTTCTAATTCCTAGTTATTTGCTTAAAAATAACCGTCTCCTTCGCAATATATAATTACACGACTTAGCGAAAATTCTTATTAATTCAGGTTCCGTGAAAATGACTTTCAGCTTCTCAGAATCTTCTAAAGAGGTGAAATCTGGAATCAAAGCAGAAGCTTTACCATACAATCCATTTCTTATGTCATCATACAAAGTACAATTTAAAAGGACATGACTCTCACTCTCCAAGACCTGGCAAAAAGGACAAAGCCTACGATCGACTGGAAGACCCTCAAATCTGCCTGTTTCTAAACGAATAGGTGCAACACCATATCTGAATTTACTAAAAGCTGCCCTATGACTAGGGGGTAAAATCATTGTACAGTTTTTCTCTGCCTCATATTCACTTTTAAATTTACAGTATGTTCTAAGTTTATTTCTGCCGTGGCCAGACGGGCCTACTTGTGCATTAACCTTGGTCAACCAGTCCTCCGTATACTTTGCCATTAATTTTTCTTGAACAGATCTAACAATAAGAAGCTTAGAAATTGGAGTAGAAAAATCACAATAACATTGCAAATTTAATTCCTTTAATATTTTTTTAACACAAAAGTATCGGTTTTTGCACTTATCTGAATTAGAAAAGGCCCACAGTGCTATTCGTTTATTGAGCCTTGTAGAGTTTGTACAAGACAACCTTGCCCAGAAATTTACAACCGTTTTCCACTGTCTAACATGAACTGGATCCCACCCCATTTCCCCAGAAACAGCAACTGTAGGGGTATATTTCCCAACCCCTAAAAAGAACCTCATAGCTCGATTCTGAACCGCTGAAATGCATGAAAATTCTTTATGACCCCATATTATAGGTATATAATAAAAAAGTGTATCAGTACATTGATATTCAAGCCATAGGGAACCTCCATTCCAAACATATGACATGTAGTATTTAAGTGCATTCCAACACTTACTCCATAACTAACTTTGAAACTCTAAGTCCACAAAAGGTAAAATTTTGACACAATTTAAACTTTTTTTAAAAATTTAACTACGCAACAACAATGTTCCACCCACAGGGCACCTCCATTCCAAATATCAGCTTCCTAATACAAATATCTCATGTAGTATTAGTACATTACAACACTTACCCCAACACTTTAACCATGAGAAATCAGCCGAAAGTCCACAAAAGGTAAAATTGTAACTAAATTTAATTTTTTTAAAATTTTAACTACACAATATCAATGTTCAACCCACAGGGCACCTCCAATCCATATATCAGCTTCCTAATACAAATATTTCATGTAGTATTAGTGCATTACAACACTTACCCCAAAACTTTAACCATGAGAAATCAGCCAAAATACCTAAGTCCACAAAAGGTAACATTTTGACTAAATTTTAACTTTGTTTTAAAAACTTTAACTACACAACATCAATGTTCAACCCACAGGGCACCTCCAATCCAAATATCAGTTTCCTAATGCAAATATTTCATGTAGTATTAGTGCATTACAACACTTATCCCAAAACTATAACCATGAAAATCACGCCGGGGTGATTCCATAAGCCCCCCCCCCCCCCCCCCCCCATTCTCCGAATAGGCGAGCTAAAAATTGCTCTATTCTAATGTTTTGACCTCTATGGGCCTTTGGCATGATTTTCTTAGAAAATAGCAAGTTTTTAATTTAATACAAAGAACAGTGAGATCCTATCAGATACCGCTTAACACGGCGTCTAATCAGAATAAAACCAGAAATGGGTGTCAAAGCCACCTGTTGCTCGCCTGCTTGAAATTTATGTCTAAAAACATCTTGTATGCAAAACAAATCAATTTTCAGTTTAGAAAGATTATTAAATGAATGATGAGTCTTAATCTAGTTATATAAAACTTTAAAACAACCCGTCCAAAAAAACTTTAACCTGGTGCTTTGAGGTCAAAACAAATAAGTCCAAAACATGTCAAAAATTGAAATAAATTAAAAAGATTTTTAATTCCAACTTCATAGCCTCAATGTTTGTTCCCAAATGAAGCTCCATACAAAATTTCAGCACCCTAGGACAAGTATTAAACTTTAAAACAACCCGTCCAAAAAACTTTAACCTGGTCTTTTGTAGTAAAAAACCTAAGTCCAAAACATGTCAAATATTGACAAAAATTAAATTATTTTTAAATTTTAACTTCATAACATCAATGTATGACCCCCCTATGAACCTCCATACAAACTTTCAGCACCCTAGCACAAGTATTAAGCTTTAAAACAACCCGTCCAAAAAACTTTAACATGGTGATTTGTAGTCGAAAAACCCAAGTCCAAAACATGTTGAAAATTGACAATATTTAAAATTATTTTTAAATTTTAACTTCATAACATCAATGTTTGACCCCCCTATGAATCTCCATACAAACTTTCAGCACCCTAGCACAAGTATTAAGTTTTAAAACTACCCGTCCAAAAAACTTTAACCTGGTGATTTGTAGTCGAAAAACCTAAGTCTAAAACATGTTGAAAATTGACATAAATTAAAATTATTTTTAACTTTTAACTCCATAACATCAATATTTAACCCAAAATGAACCTCCAAACAAAATCTCAGCACCCTAGCACAAGTATTAAGCTTCAAAACAACCCGTCCAAAAAACTTTAACCTGGTTATTTGTAGTCGAAAAACCTAAGTCCAAAACATGTTGAAAATTGACATAAATTCAAATTATTTTTAACTTAAAACTCCATAACATCAATGTTTAACCCCAAATGAACCCCCATACAAAATTTCAGCACCCTAGCACAAATATTAAGCTTTAAAACAACCCGTCCAAAAAACGTTAACCTTGGCCACGCTCACGCTCACGCTCACTCACGCCGGGGGTATGACATTAGCTCTGCTGTTCTACGAACAGGCGAGCTAAAAACTATTTGATTCGAGTCGATTCGAGTCGCCGTGGCTGGTGAAAGGGTAACCAAAATTAATTTGTGTTTTAGGTTGAACGCGATGTTGATTGCATTTACAAATATTTTAGTGGTAAGTAGATGACAATTCTGTGAAAATAAAGATTTTATTCGGAAAGAATAATGTCAAGTGCACTGTAGAATCCCAGCCACTATCTGTGTGGCAGTTAGTCTCAGCGGTACATGTCGCATGTAATGCGGTTAATACATTCCATGAAGAGAAGGCAGGAATGGTCCTATACATATATATGAATATCTAACCAGGACCAGGGATCACATCTTATTCTCATCCCGTTTAATCGAAACCAAAACGCAACTACACAGCCGTAAAACGAAAACAGTGACAATTGTTTTTCCCACATTAACGCGTTTGTGATACGACAAATATATTCGCAAACAGCATGGAACCTGATAAGACGCCGGGTCAATCGGGATCTGATCAGATTCCAAACTGTTTTGCACTCAGAAATCGAAAGAACTTAAAACATTTTGTTGCCATTTTGCACATTTTATTGTTCAACGTTTGCGTTTCTTATCTTTTAAACGGTAACGAAGAACGTTTCCACTGTAACCGAAATATGTACATGTAATATAATCTTGCTCAACCTTCTCCTGACCTTTGTACAATTCAATTTACCTCATATTTTTGTCTATATGACTGGTGCCTAATCTGATTGGTCTGACAGACAGTTAGCTGACGGGCGCCTCTATAGTTCAGTGGAGAAAAAGCTATTCTTTTTCAATAAGCGCGTTTATGTTAACGAGAGCACCGCAAACGGCTGATGGACTAGACGGCTACATTTTTCAAACTTAAAGAATACCCTATTGATCATAGAAGTTTGTAAGCAACAACAAATTAAACATACTTGGACAGTCTACATTCCATTTAAAGTAAACTTCAAGTCAAAAGAAGGACAATATCTTTGCATGCTTTACCTGCCTTGTTGTAATGGGCTGCCCTTTTGAAACTAAACAAGTATTCGAATATATTGGAAGTTTGAAATAAATAACTTTCTACAGTTACTGAATAATTTCATATACAAATTCTTAGTCAAACAAGGGCAATAACTCTGCAATGACAAATCCCATGGTTATCTGCTTTATTGAAAGCCCTTTTAAAACTGAACAGGTATGCAACGTTCCAAGTTAATACCTATGGTAGGTTTTGAGAAATCTAACTAAATTATAAAAAGTCAAAACAAGGGCAATTGCTCTGGGATCACAAAACCCAGGGTTACCTGCCTTCTTGAAATGAGTTGTCCTTTTGATACTTAACAAGTATTTGAAGTTTTAAGTAAATACCTATGGTAATTATTGAGAAATTTCAATTTACAAGTTTTATGTAAATATAAACAAGGGCAATAACTCTGGAATGGCACATCCCCGGTCACCTTTCTTGTTTGAATGAGTTGCCCTTTTGAGATAGCACAAGTATTTAAAGTTTCAAGTTAATACCTTTGACAGTTATTAAGATATTTCAATTTACAAGTTTTAAGTAAATAAATCAAGGGCAGCTACTCTGGAATCTCAAATCACAGAGTAACCTACCTTGTTGTAATGAGTTGTCTTTTTGATACTTAACAAGTATTCAAGTTAATATCTTTCATAGTTATTTAGATGTGTTAATTTACGATTTTGAAGTAAATAAAAAAGGGCAATAACTCTAAAATGACAAATCCCAGGGTTACCTGCTTTTTGTAATTAGTTGCCCTTTTGATACTAAATAATTAAGTAACTCTAAAATGACAAATCCCAGGGTTACTTACCTTTTTGTAATTAGTTGCCCTTTTGATACTAAATAATTATTCCAAGTTTCAAGTTAATATCTTTCATAGTTATTTAAATATGTTAATTTACAATTTTGAAGTAAATAAAACAATGGCAATAACTCTAAAATGACAAATCCCAGAGTTACCTGCTTTGTTGTAATATGTTGCCATTTTGATACTGAACAACTATTCAAAGTTTCAAGTTAATATCTTTCATAGTTATTTAGATATGTTAATTTACAGTTTTTAAGTAAATAAAACAAGGGCATTAACTCTAAAATGACAAATCCCAGGGTTACCTGCCTTGTTGTTATGAGTTGCCCTTTTAATACTGAACAACTGTTCCAAGTTTCAAATGGATACCTTTGATAGTCATTAAGAAATCAACTCTTACAAAAACCTTAAGCAAAAACTTAACCGACGCAGACACTAACGCTGACGTAGACGCAGACGACATGGTGACGACAATAGCTCGACTTTCCGAAAAAGTCGAGCTAAAAATCTGAAACCAATTTCAAACAGTTTGGAGCCTGATCAGACGCAGGGCTACCGGGGATCTGATAAGGCCCAAAACTGTTTGTAACTCAGATTCAGATAAAGTTTCAATGTTTTCAAAAGTAATCTATTGTATTGCATTTGCATTTAATTTCGTTAAAACGGTAAAGAATAAATTCTTCTTCATTGTCAAATCACGCTCATTTGCCAGAATATCTTTCTCAATTCCCGTGAAAACTTAAACATCACAATATCAAATACATGTATTATCAACCACGCATCGGAGGGCATGTGGTCAGGTTAACTCATTCACCATTGAAAATTTCATCGGGAAATTCTAATTTCCACCTAAGTCTAATCCATTATGTACTTTAAGGATTGAACTTAACAATAGTATATTGCGAAATTTAAAAAAACAACAACAACAGTGCGAGTCTGATCAGAGCGCTCCCACAGGAGCACTCTGATCAGGGTATACACTGCATTGAACAAGTGTACTGCCACATGTATAATGTTGGTTAAAGACGAGTATACTCATCGCTAGGGTTTAATGTGTTCAGGGTTGGGAGGACCCGCTCCCCCGGAGACACTAGCTAGGTCCGCTCGTGTAATGTGTTATTTTGGATCCGCTCATGAGATGGATTATCTAACGAAAGACTGAAGACAATGCGCATTAATGAGGGCATATCGGGTATTCTTAGTTTTTACTTCGTGACAAGCATCAGGAACAATGTATTAGAGGACACTAACTATACAGGCACGCTCAATTATAAGGTCACTGATTGGGTTATAACATCAATCAGTATAATTGGACTCATCATATCTAATGACGTCATAATTATTTCCAACGCTAGTAACTGGATACCGTGAAACAAATTGGGTCATTACCTCCCGTCCCTGCCTGGTTTGTTTACCGTAGCATTTTCAAACAATTCAGATCCTGGGCAGATGCCGCTTATAAAACGGTGTCTTAACAAGATCCAAACTGTTTGGTCATCACAACGATGTTGTTTATTAAAAAGGCTTAAAGATATGCTTAAGAAAAATAAGCAGATGGCTGTTTTAGGAAACGAGTACCCTAGCAGTGAAAGGTTTAATTACATAGAAACCAATCACTCTCAAATAACATGCACGTTAAAAAATTGGAATCGTGTTTCAGTAGAGAAGACACAACTATATTGTTCGACAATATTGACCTGACGTTGAACTTTATGCATGAATAAATTGTAAAAAGATGACTCAGTATAAATCAATATTCGATAGCCTACGTACAACTTCGGGTTGTTTCGGCTGATTACGTAAATCTTGTTACAGTTGTGATCCTCAGTGGATCAACACTCCACATTGAGCAAGTTCAAAAGATTATTGTTGATAAACTATTATTCCCGAGTCTCCTAGTATAATCGCATCTACTAAAACGCATCATGTTGCGCTTTCGAGTGGGCTATAATCCAGCTGAGATCATCGATGTTCTCACCTGCGACTCTTGCCAATATATGCCTAATTTACAACCCCCAGATGTAACTAATCTGCAATAGGTGTGTCGTTAGAGCAAGGGATTTGTAACACCGAGGTTCCGGGTTCGAATCCCGATAGAGGGGAAATATTTTTATTTTATAAAATGTTATTTTATAGACCAAACAGACGCTATGACATAATGTTTTTAAAAATAACAAAAGAACCGTGTTCCAATCGAAATAGATGTTGTATGATTACTTAAAAGAAACAGCATAAATTGATAAAAAAAAATGTGAAAAAATGTAAGAGTATTGCATGGGATTCGAACCACTGACTGTACGGAAAAATAATCTATAGTCATCTTCCTTACCACTTGCGCTAAATACCTGTCGATATTTGTGGAACCGGGCAATGCTATATTTTCTCGGTGCCGATGTAGTTACAATGTGCGTTCTCGTATAAATGATAACGAAATGTTCCGAAGCTATATTTAGAAATGCAACAAAGTGTGTAATTATCCTAATAGAGGTCACCAACGTCAGGTCAATATACAGTAAAACCTGTCCTAGCGGTCACCTGGTATAAGCGGTCACCTGGCTTTAACGGCCAGTTCGATATCCCCCCGATTGAATTCATTCTATATTGCCCCTTGACTAAGCGGTCACCTGTATAACGCAGCCAGCGGCCAGAAAAATTCATCCCAAACACTGTTTCCACACTGTATTAAACGGCCAAGTGGCCGCCCGCTGAAGTGTGATATGCCTGAATACCTGTGTCATTCAACAAATCCACGCGTCGATCCGTCTGTAACCTCAACTTGTCAAATTACGTGCTCGGCGGGGCGTGTTATTATCAACAAGTTTGTCTGGGAGATTAGCGATTACGTAATCAACATTTTCCATATCAAACCCACTGTACTGAACGGTCAGGCAAATTGAATACACGTGTTATGATTTCTGTCGAACGTGTCACTCTTAATAACCGCCTAAATAACACAGCATATGCTACTGGTATCAAACTCTTTAATTAATCGTCAATTACACGGCCCGCGTCGTTCTTATGTGTAATGTACATCACTAAAATTAGATTAAGTGACTTCGGAGAAAATCTCGCGTTATTATGCAAATGAATCCTATCCACCAATCAAAACTTGCGTAATTCGAGGATGCTGGGGTGTTCCCCCAGTGTAAAAATAGCCGGTGTTAAATTTCCCATCCTGCAATTAATTCCTCGACAACAATCAGACCTGAACAAAATGGTCGACCGATTTTTGACTTAATCTCTAATGCTGACTTGAAAGTACGTTTGACAACATTTGTAAAGTTTAAATGAGCTCCGGAAAATCCGTAGACACGCGCACATGGATTCTGCCTCCGTGGCACAGAAAAATACGTGTACAAACGTAAGTGTAATGAAACAACATATAGATTTTACTGTATTCCATTTTCTGAAAATGAACATTATGTTACCAGCACATGTTGATATGGAGATCAGACGCCGAGTAACTGATGCTCGTGTCAATGTTTCTTTAAGCAAAAAGTGTACTTGTCATACACTTGTGTATGAGTTTGAGGACTTTTAATATGTTGTTGACTTTTTAAATAGGAATGAATAGCGAAACGAAACCGTGACCGTTTTCAAAATAACTTAGTCATTTTTCTTGCCCCTGGATTAAGCGGTCACCTGTCTTAAACAGCCAATTTGGCTGCTTCCCTTCACTGGCCGCTTAAGACAGGTTTTACTGTAGTCGAACAATACCCTGTCCGTTAACGAAACTAAACGCAAACGAAATGCAATAAAATGTAGACAATGATTACGGTTTGAAAAAGTCGGACGGTTTAATTTTATCTGAGTGACAGCAGCTTGGCGACAGATGGGGCTATTACTCAGCTCATGGGGATATTACTCAGCTCAGTGTATGAGAAGAATTTTAGAATACACGCGCTAACATGGAAATACAGTAAAACCCAGTTATAGTGAACTCTGATACAGTGAAATTCTTGTTATAGTGAATCGAAATCGATTCCCCGGCGAAAAGCCTCTATAGCCTATACAAAATTTGATGTTTATAGTGAATTTGGTTATAGTGCAGTTTCGTTTATAGTGAATCAAATCTCAGGTCCCGAAATGATTAAAATTGCATAAAATGCCTGCGTTATAGTGGAGTCGAACCTGGGGGCATAATTAGTTCAGCATGTATGTTTTTTGCATACTTTGATACATTACCTAATCAGAAGATATTTTAGTAAAGTAATAAAAGTAGCTCATTAATTTTATAGATACAAAAGTTACAGTAAGATGTTTAAAGTACATTTTTATTTAATTAGAATTGTATAATCTAATAATTGATTAGGGTTAAATTATACATGTATTTACAATTTACATACATTTAACAAGATCATAGAGATCTATTATATAAATCCATTTCAATTTATTTCCTACAATGACACTTAAACACTCAAATGTGTTAATGGCACACCTCAAATAACTAATTGTTGAACCATAAATGTTTGACCATGTGCTAAAAAGTGTTAAAATACTATCTTAAAGTCTTTAAATACAGGGTGATAATTGCTGAAGGGAGTCACATTTCATGGTCACTTGTCACATAAGACAGGTAGTCTCTGATTCAGGTTCAATATATAGTAAAACTGTTGGGAGCCTCAAGTAAGGTCACATAAGACAGATAGTCAGATAGTCTCTTAAAACAGACCGTCACTAAGGCATGTTCACTGAATTAGCCTAAACATATAAAGTTACTTAACATGAATGAATAGTTATTATTTACTGTTGTATAACATGTATTTCACTTAAATACAGATTCAGCTACACATACATGTACATGTAGATCTATGCACTGTACATATACAAGTATATAAATCCATATTTGAGTTGAAAAATTATAGGGAATTATTTCACTATATCAATGTAGTGAAGTATGCTTATAGTGAAGTAAATCTGGTGGTCCCCTGAAATTCACTATATCAGAGTTTTACTGTAATAGGCGAATGTCTTCTCTATAGGAATAAACAACATTATATTGCCTATCACGACGGTATGAACACATAACCTCGCAGGGGGTAAGTTTCGTAAACGCCGGAAGGGCGTTTACGATAAACTTATCCTGCCAAGCTAATGTGTTCATACCGCGTGAACGGCAAAAAGATGTTGTTTAGTCCTTATATTTATATTCTTATTTTCTGTCTTGTCCATTTAATTTGGATGTTGACCAAACATACCGGCCAAATAGGTTTGATAGATGTAATCCTGGATGTAACGATCTTTATAATATGCGGTTTGAAAAGTAGTCCAATATGCATGTTTCGGAGTTGATTACAAAGTCAAGCTTTTACCTAGTAAACTGTCGCTGTGTGCTTAACGAACGCTTATAAGACATTTAGAATAAACAATGCAACTTAAATATCTATTCTTGCATAAAAAGCCGTTCCCAGGGGATGCATTAACGAGTACTTTAACGTGTATTAACAAGGCGATTCACGTGCACACGCGCCGTTAATGACCGGTTATAAATTATAATTATGATTGTTCCGGGGCCCAGTACGAGGGTTGTTCGGAAAGTTCGTAGAATTTTGTTATAAAATTACGTATAGTCGTAGTTGGATGCAAAAAATTAGATCAACATTAATTTCCAGATCTGTGCTACATATTCGGTGAAAATCGGCAATATACGCTTAAACACATTTTTTCTATGCATCTTACAAATACATACATAACGCATACCCGGAGCACGTCAGCGTCAACGTGACGTCAAACGTTATGTACGTCGAGCGAACGTCTCACTTTCTCAACATAATCACCCGCAATATTCGTCCACTTGTTATGCCTTCTAACTCATTTTGCGTACGTTTCTGTATACACGTCTTCACTGAATGTAGATACAACTTTATGGGTCTGTTTGGTATAAATTCAGCTGGTGAAACAAATGTAATTCCATGTAAGTTCGCCTTTAACTCTGTGAGCACTCTAAAATCCATTGGAGCCAAGTCGGGCCGTTAGGCGGATGTTCTTACATCTCAAACCATAGCAAGCTGATTTCTAACTGTGTTGAAGCTGCTCTACGGCCCATTCATTATCCTAATGGGGCATTGCGCGCTCAAGATCCATGTGTAGTCGCTTCTCTCGTATCTCATCCGTAGTGATAATTCTGTCAAAAAATCGTCACCTTCGGCTTCTTTGCGGCTGAGAAACACCTGAGAGCATCGAAATCGGTTCTCCTTTTCCTTGTCCGTAAACAACCTCGGCACCCAGTGTGCTCTAACGTTAGACTTACCAAGTTCATCTCTTAATATTTCATGTACGGTAGAGACCGAAACACCAATTTCATCGGATATATACTCTACTGTTGTTCTTCTGTCAGCATTTACCAATCTTTTGACCCGTCCTTAATGGAAGCAGCTAAGAGTGATGGTCGGTCGCTCCTAGGAGCGTCCTGGATCGATTATCTTCAATTCCTAAATAGTGAGTGCCATTTATACAGGAATGCGAGGCTGAACTTCTAGTCATATTTTCCCGTTGATTTAATCATTTTAAGAGTTTTTGTCGGCGATTTACCTAGAGTAACAAAATTCTTTTACAAAACTTTGCAAGTCAACGTCACTGGTCGACGTCATTTCTTTTAAGTTCGCATTTCCGCTCTCTGTAGACTAAATACTGTAATTTCTCTTCAAACGCTCACAATGTTTTGAAATTATGAGTAACTAACGTCATGACGTCATGTTACAATCACACGTTTTCGTGCTTTTCTAGCGTCAACAGAATTGAGGGAAATCACGTTTACTTCATTAGAATAAAGTGTAAAAAATTAGAATTTTCGAGCTGCTCCGGGTCCCCGTTACTGCGTTGCTACGGTAACATGTATATTCGGTAAACATTGTTTGTTTCATTTCTCTCTCAGAAAATATTTTTAAAATAAGTTGAGGTACTTACATACCAAATTTCAAATTGATCAAATGAAGCTAACCAGATATATAACAAAATTCTACGAACTTTCTGAACAACCCTCGTATAAACAATAACAATGACGGTTTGAACGGCGTTCTGGCCAAACTTCAGCCTACAGTGTCAGTGCAAAGATGCTGGTGAATGCATTGTAATTGAAAAAACAAAATAATTACCGTGCGCCAAATACACATAACGGTCATTAAGGCGAAATGCGAAAGGTTATTACTGTAATCACACTGGTAAGACGTAACGTCGCCGACTGCTGTTCTACGTTCCCACTGATGTAAAATATACGCTATCTGTCGCAACTTTATCGGGTTAAACGTCTTAACTAAGCGAGTATCCAACGAGAACACAACGCCGGAGCATGCACATATAACCGGGATATTCCGTGCAACTACTCCTTTTTTTATATTATAAGGAAAGACTCTCAAAAACAACGTTTCATTGTCCTTACCTCGTTGTTTATCAAGGGCGTAGCCATTTTTGTTCCACAGCTATTGCGTAGATTTTACAGCAGTGGGAACGTAGAACAGCAGTAGGCGACGTTACGTCTTACCAGTGTGGTAATAACCCTGAGTATTTGAACAGACAATAGCTAACAAATGGTGTAGACTCCTGAGGGAGCATTCTGGTCGGGATCTAAACAGTTTCCCATTCAGTTTTCACCTTTTGAACTCATTACTATGTGATAAAATGATGATACATAGCATTACGCCTAGCCATAGATGTCCGATTAGTTTCTAAATCTATTTCAAGAAATAGACAGTGAAGAAGACATTTTGCCCCCGTTTAAACGCAAGCAAAACGCAAACACAATGTATTTACAGGTAGAAAATGACATCTACTTTTTGGCAATTACGTCCAATCATTTTTATCTGAGTGAAAAATAGTTTGGAGCCTGATCAGACGCTTAGTCATCCGGCGTCTGATCTGTTTCCAAACTGTTTACAATGGAAAACTATAGTCAAATATAGTTTTAGCATTAACGAATTTATTGGGGAAAAATAACGTTTTCTCCATAGTATACAGTACAACCAAACTTGTACAACTAAATAATTCTGTTGACAGGTGAAATTATTAGGTACAGTGGAGAAAACGTTATTCTTTCCCAATAAACGCGTTTACGCTAAAACTATTATTTCCTTTGCAAACAGTTTGGAGCCATATCAGACGCCGGTTAAGCCGGCGTCTGATCAGGCTCCAAACTGTTTTCCACTCTGAAAAAAAATGAAAGGTCAGAATTGTCAAAACGTTGTTCTTTTCTACATTTTAGTGTTTTGCGTTTGCGTTTCGTTTGCGTTTAAACGGTAAAGAATAACGTTTACTCCACTGTAGGATGGATACAAAGCAGAAAACATCATATAAGTAAACACACTAGGCAAAGTAAGTTTTGATTTATTATTAAAACTTGCAGTTAAGGTGGTTCGACAGCGGGCGGCCCGCATCTTGAGTTCCGGAAATGCTGATGACTTTCACCTGATCTTTGCGGCACGTGCTTATAGTAGAAAATTTTGATAAAGAAAAGTTTGATCTTACTCAGTGTCTGCTCTGTTAGCGCAGTGGATACGGTGATAGACTTGCAATCCAAAGGTTCTAGGTTCGATTCCCACTCGGTTCAAAACTTTTTTTTAACAAATTGTCTGATTTTAGTGACTAGTCATTTCATAACGCAGTGATCAAAGGACAGGCTATGTTTAGTCAAGTAATAATGAATAATATCAGATGCAAGTATAGTCAAGTGACAGCTAAATTTGTGAGTATTTATAGCCTATATGACAGATGGCAGCTTAACACAGGACAAAAATAATGCTAAAAGATAGATCCTAAAGGAGCTTTTATGCATTACTTTTGCTATGCATAAAGCAGTCACTTGCCTTTAAAGATCTACAGGCTACCATTTTCAATGGTCCCTTATTACAGGTTTGACTTATGGTATTATTAGAGCTGACGGCATTTTAAAGTTGAACTCAAGGGAGGTTACTCGTTTTGTGTTTACATTTTGTCAGAATTTCAGGAAATCATGTATAAAATGTAAATTCCACTGTAGATTTTCATTAAATTTTTGTGACTAGTAGAATTAAGTTATATCTATCTAATAAGAGTAAAATAAGTGTACGTTAAACAGCTAGATTTTTTTGTAATTTGAGATTTTCAGAATTTGACTTTTTTTAAATATTGATATTTCCAACAAATATGTCATAAAATACTTTTGTTTGCCCAATATCTTATAGTCTATGTACAGTTTACTTGAATGTACAGAAATTATTGAGTTATATCATTTTGTAAAGAAAATATTCCTGTTTATCAAAAAAGGAGCTTTTTTCGACAAAAGGTCCTGTCAGAAAAAAACGGCACTGTAACTTTTTTTTATTTTAACGATTTTTCACTCTCCATATGGTATATTTCGATTTAATCAAGGTTTCAAAGAATTCTGACACAGAATAAGCTGACCCGCGAACCACCTTAACTCATTAATAAAAGCGATAACAAACAACTTAAATCCCATTTTTCGTATACGAGTTATGTACCGTAATTGTGCACATACATGTACATATTTTTAAAATGCCGAACTTTCGACGGCAGCGACTTGCTATCATAGATGACATGAAATTGACACAACATTATGACAACCTTTGTGTCACAGTTTGCGGCCGTTAAACCCAAATCAATCAAATTTGAAATTGACAAAATCGGCCATCTGACACTCCAATTGGTCTACGACCAGATAGTTCATTTCAGTAAAATGTCCATGAAAGCGACTATTTGCATACGTTGTCCACAGTTAGGCGAAACCTCTCATTCAATAACCACTGAAACTTTAAATGTACATTTAAAATCAAAATAAAATTGAGTCCATCTTGTTTAATTGCATTCTGTTTAAAGTATACATGTACACCGATGCATTGAACATAATTCTTCGTGTGGGGACCTTGATCAGAGGGCTCCTTTAGGGGATGTTCTGTTCAAAGTTTACACTGAGGCAGAAGACAAGTGCATTCTTTGTAAGTACACTGTTTGAAGTGAAGCATAATACTTGCAAGATATACAGTTGATGTGCAATTAGAATAAAGGAAGCTGTGATATGGAAGAAAATGACTGATATTAATAACAAAAATGGAAATGGATCTCAAATATATAGACAAAAGTTCTTGTTATGATTTATATCTATGTAAATATTGTGCTTATTGAAATATATTTTATTTGAAATGCTGGTTTTATACACATATTTCAAGTTCTTATAAAATTACATAGCTTAAGATAATAAATGAACTTGGTAAGATATGTTCTAAGAAGTTTGGGTAGCCAAAGTAATGCATTTAGAAAATAATTATTTTTTAGAAATGGAATTAAAAATGAAAAAATAGACATTTAGAATATTTGAAAATGAGATAAAATCATGCCTTTTACCTGTAGCTCTGTAGTAATTTGATCTTTCAGACTATGTCTGCTTAACCCTTTACCCCTTATCCAGGTTTTCTATTACAGCATATTGAAAGTAAAGTAGAAAGTACCTAATGGTATATTCTGCTTTACTTTCAAAATGCTTTAGGCTCCTTATAGTGCATACATTCATGACTCCATAGTGTGGAACTATTTTGCTCAGAGGAGAAATAAATTAGAAGGGTAAAACTGCATATTGATTGAGTGATAGTTTAATGTGGAATCAAATTATGTACATGTAATAGATGTCTTGGGTTAGCTGTTCCTCATTAAACTAAGACTTTTCCTGTTATTTTGAGACCAGCCGTGTGATGACTTTGTGTAAACATAAATTTTGTAAATTCATCATGAATTAAACTTTGTTATGTTAAATCTGATCCATTCTCGTTATTGTCACTGTTCTCTGTTCAGTAAGCACCAAACACATTCTGTTCACAGTCAAGGAGAAAGGATGACTCCAGGGTTAATATTGCAGACTTCTCAAGATTAAGACCAACATCCAAGGCTGATGGCCAGTGACATCTGGTGCTAGAATCTGAAACAACAAACATGTATGAAAATAAATAATAACAGTTTAAACATATAGACAGCTTTATCATCTTATTTAGAATTATTTTTGATTATTTAATGAATGCATTGATTGAATGAGACAATTCAAATTCAAATCTTTATTTAAAACCTACAAGTAAATCTAACAGACACACACATTTTGAATCTATAACGTCAATTTTGATAAAATAGCATGTCATTCAACCCAAATTCCGTTCCAGCTATTTCAGTAACTGACTCTTAGTACGCTCCTAATATTTAAATGGCTTACAAAATTATTAAAACATATTTTCAAAATTATTCTAAATTCCTAGACAACTGTAGTATAAAAATGGTTACCAAGCACAATAACAGTTAGACGTATAGAAAGTTAAAAGGTTATAAAGCTTTTAAGTTGAGTCTTATATGGTTTTTAGACATTGATTAGTCAAATTTGAGTTTTTGCTCATCAAGAACTCAAATCTGACCAATCAAACGCTTTAGGACGATTTCAGACTCAACTCAAAATCTTTATAACCTTGGAGCCATGGTCTCTGACGTAACATTCTAGCACTCTAACGACTGAGCTGTTGGGACTTGTTGAGTTTCTACTAAGATAACAGTGGAAAAAACGTTATTCTCTTAAACTATTATTTCCATTGCAAACAGTTTGGAGCCAGATCAGACGTCGGTTTGGAGCCAAATCAGACGCCGAGTAACCCGGTGTCTGATCAGACTCCAAACTGTTTGCTACTCAGATTAAAATAAACAGTCAGAAGTATAAAAAAGATGTCATTGTCTCCATTTTAGTGCACTGCGTCTGCATTTCTTTGCGTTTAAAAACGGGAAAGAATAACGTTATCTCCTCTGTACCTGTGTTCGACAGGTACAGCCCCAATGGTGCATCTAAAAAAGTGCCCCTTCTCATAATCATCAGAGTTGATGACGTAGAAGTAATAAATAGAAATAGATATAGACTACACTCGATCCCGCTAGACTACATTATGGAGCTATAATAACTGTAATCGACTGCTGGTGTTTTAATAGGAATCCATTCATGTGTCTGATATTTATAAATAAATACATGTATAGCATTGTAAATAAAGTCCTACCCTAGACATGCTAAATTGTAAATCGGTGTACCTGTATTCCCATAGAGTT
Organism: Gari tellinella; assembly: GCA_922989275.2. Lineage (NCBI taxonomy): Eukaryota > Metazoa > Mollusca > Bivalvia > Cardiida > Psammobiidae > Gari > Gari tellinella. Next base: position 59,715,749 of record OV277865.1, read on the forward strand.
GGTCTAGAGAAAACCTCTGACGTTCTGTGTTGCGTCGAACCTAACCGGTCTGTATGCTACGTCTCACGTTGTACCAAACCAACTCATTCAAAGGTATTCCAACATCCAACTACACAATTTCTCCTCTTGTCAAGACATATTGTAACATTTTTTAAGTCCTTGAATTAACAGACGAAGAACAACATGATGTCTGTTGAATGCCAAGCGTAAATTACACATGCGAAACGAATCGCTTTTAAAAATGGCCGACATTGATAAATCCGGTGCATATGGCCCTGTATCTAGGCGGCGGATATATAAAATACATGAACATTTTATAAACAAACTTGACCTCTCTAGGTGCGCTTGTATTAGAGAACAGAGTTAGGTGAAATCCAAAAAGAAGGGGAAATAGACATATTTTTATGCAAGAATAGTGTCAATACACCTGTTTTTCGTGCATTAACATCTGCAGAAGCCCTTGTGCTGTCTCGGAGCCCTCGGCTAAAGCCTCGGGCTTCAAATACAGCCCGCGGGCTTCTTCAGATGTTAATGCACGAAAAAAGGTGTATTAACCCTGTATTGTTAAAGGATATTTTAAAAATTAGATCGCGCATGTTTATTTCAGCCTAATTACACGCCATAGCAACCATTAGCTGGTCGCTAGTTCGGTATCTCTCCGGCGGAGATTCCGCCCTCTTTTTAACTGGCTGGAACCAATTTCGAGTTGTAGGTTCATCGAGGGAGGGATGACCTGCATATTTTTAATACGATTACATACATACTTTACAGTGTGAATGTAAATATTACTGTGTGAAAGCATTTCTAGTACATGAACTGAAGCCTAACATGAACAGAGGACTAACTGGTTACTTGTGACATGATGCCATCATAATAATAACGATATACCGGAACTCACTCACTAATAGATACTGTACAGAAAAACGCTCATTTGAGCTACTACATGTAGACTTTTCGGCTCTGCCCATTTAACATCTTTGATACACGTTAGGACTCACACCGTAGTGTTTCTAAACTAGTCCAAAATCGGAAAAGACAATATTTCTCACAGTTTAAGCAAAATAAAACGCAATCGCAACGAAGGGCTAAAACTTTAGACATCGTTGTTCAATCTCAGTAGCAAACCGGTTTGAACCGGATGAAATGCCTATTACATGACGTCTGATCTGGCTTTAAACTCTTTCAACAGTGTGGTAATTTTCATTATGATAAATTTCTAAACCTTTCACTCATTTGTGGCTAGTGTCACTTGTGTTTCACTAGGATGTGACACCGTTCGACGCTGCAGTGCATTGTCTCTAATAGATATGTGACAATGTGCATAAACGCGCTTGTTCGAAGAGAATAACATATCGACACATTTCCTTTTTTTTTTTATACCAGTCCTATTTTAGGGGGTTAAAACCCTTTCAAAAGTACTTCATGTTGGGAACACGACTCGCCACTTCCGGGTCAAATGTTTGCGAGTTACCACCGTTTACACATATTCAAGCCTTGTGGTGAGTATACTTGTCATTGACCAATACATACAAAGGCACGACTGTGCTATGCAAACAATATAGACCAAAAGGAGCCCATACGAACAACCCTCACCTGATCAGGGTCTGGACTGTTTGTCATTTTGAAATTTATTGCAAAACTCCTAAATAGTCATATATGAAATAGACTAGGAAACTGGAATTCTCCATTTAAAGTTCCAGGGGCGAATGAGTTAAGCAATTCAAACATTCCAGGCTATTTATCGGTGCTAATAATTATAGGCAATGTAAATGTCGTCGGAACAATTTGTCGCTTGTTACGACTCCCGGGGTTGATAAATCTATTTTATTTTTCGTTCAGAAAATAACATCAGAGTATGAAAGCGTTTGGAATCAGATGTGACCCCGAGTTTCTAGCCGTCTCATTTAAATCTAACTGTAATACATGTAGTTTTCACGCCCGCAGCGTACAGATGGCACTTTATAATTGTGTATCAAATAATTCTAAATATCAATAAATCTGACAAATCTTGTCTCTTCGTAAAATTCTTATATAACATTAGATCTAAAGAATATAACAGTGAAATAATCAAGAAGAATGGTTATAAACTTTTTTATAATGTTATTGCCATTTGACAATTTCATGTAGAATTATATACAGAGCAATATTAAAATGACTAAGTTCCAATAACTAGCATTTCAAGTAATTAAGAATGTGTAACTAATGTTGGCCTTTCAAACGACCTCACTAACAATAACACAAAGTACAAAACCCGATGAGACGTCGCGTCACGCAGCGTCTCGCTATGTTGTACACTTATGTCAACGTCATATTAAGTAATACATGTAACTAGGCTTAATGGGTTTAAGATAAGGCTCTGCGAGTGTGCAAGATTATTCTACTGTTGTCTACCTGAAAGTTCGCCGTCTAAACTGTTCGAAATCCAGACCTCCGTGTGCAAACACCGACATTCTTTTGGAAACTTCTGATGCCTTTTCCTTAGAAGCAGTAATAACTGGTCGTTTCCGGGCCTTCACAGAGTGAGACCTAACTCGGAACCTCACTTTAAAATTCTCCATCAAGTTAAATCCACACAAGATTCCAAGATTTGCCTATTCGGTCCTAGAGCAACACTATGAAACCGCTTACTATATTGCGTTTCAATGCATTGAGGAATATGCTATCATTTCCAGTTTAACAAAAGTGAAACGCAAATACGGAGAAACGAAATATAAATAATGTCACGGTTTTTTGTGTGAAAAATAATGACTATTTATTTTGATATGATGTCAAACAATATTGAGTCCTATCAGACGCCTAGTTTCTTGGCCACTGATCTTACTTCAAGGTGCTTGTAATAGATATCATATTTTAGGAGCAAACGTGTTTATTGGGAAACAATAGCGTCTTCTCCCCATGTATTCCCTAACGACAATAGTAAAACGTTTCGCACTTAGTTCCGGTATCATGTGATAAAAAGTCCATCACTCTTTCAATTTTTGTCTAAGTTCCAAACACTATTGATATTTTTCCATCAATGGGAACCCAAGAGAGACTAGACCATGAAGTCTTCTGATTGATCGATACAATGTTTCAATGCCCGGTAACAGTGCTTGTTACGAGTACTTTTAAGAGGGAAGCTTGAGGCACATATAGAAAACCCGATGCACCCAGCTACTACAACTCCTGTAATCCCAAGGTTTAAGCTCTCGCTATTGACACCAGCGGATCTGTTACCACAACCATACTATCGTAAAACTATAGTCGGGTTTAAAACAATGTATTGTTGTCGATACATTTGTTTTATTGTTTTTATTATTTTTGTTCTTAACAAAAATGAACGTGTTCATTACAACTCATTAAACCTTGATACTCTATGAGTGAATAAAATATTGGATCCTTATCAGACGCCGGTTTTTTCATCAACACCTTCACTATACAGTGGAGAAAACGTTATTATTTCCCAATAAACGCATTTATTTTCATTGAAAACAGTTTGGATCCAGAACAGACATCGGTAACCCGGCGTCTGATCAGGCTCCAAACTACTTGCCACTCATATTAAAATAAATAATCGGAATTGTGTAGAAGCTATCTGTTTCTAAATTGTTCTTAAATGCGTTTGCGTTTCGTTTGAACAGGACAGAATAGCTAATGTCTGTTCCACTGTACTAAACTCCGATAGACTAATATATGCAACCATTTGGGATCCAGATCAGATGTCACGTAACTACTTAAGATTCTCAACTTGAGAAAAAACTGCATACGATATGTTTACGAGCAGACGATACTATGGCAGTAAATGTGGCTCCAAGCTATTCGTAATGGAAATAATAGTTATAGCATAAATGCATTTATTGGGACTTTATTAACGTGTTCTCCACTGTGACAGAAACATGTAACATGATATGTACATACATGTATAATGTCATCTGCTGCAAATGTCGTCGCAGTGGATTCATACATTAGACATTTAGATAATAATTATTATCTAATATCTATCGGCGTCTCATCTGTATTCAAACTGTTTGTAAAGTTAACATGAATGTCGTCTATAACACGTTAAATGTTAAATTGGACATACATGTATCACAAGATAAGAACATTAAAACATTAAAAAGAGTGTCTCTGTTTGCATTGCTTGCAAGGTCAGGTGAATATTTGTTCACGCTTTCTTGAAAAATGCATACATGTACGCGTGCTGGAATAAGCAGCAAGTTTCCAAGAGATTAAATTGTTTACCTTGTCGAAAGTTCGAACCCGTGCGCTCCTGTCTTTCGGACGAAACTCTCAACCGATGTCCCGTTTTGATATGTCAGAAGTGTTATACAGACGTCAAAACCAATGAAATGATACAAAACTACAGTGGGTGGGGAGACGTAATTCTTTCCCAATAAACGCGTTTATGCTAAAACATTATTTCCATTGCAAACAATATTTGGCCAGGTCAGACGCTGGCTAACCCGACTTGTGATCATACTCCGCATTGTTTTTTTTTTTTTATTTTTACATGTTCTTGCATTACGTCTATTTTTATTTACATCGTTTCCACTATAAAACTAAATAGGTTCGTCCCCACAACAAAAGCTCTTGATCTACAAATGAGGTCTGCGATCAGTATCGATTCTGTAACGAAAAGTAATTGTATTTTCCGGAGGAACAGGGAAACAGTTCATTCTGTCTATGCCCATCAGATAATGTCAGTCGGAAGAAAACAATCACCGTCTCCCCGTCAGTAAATCTTAGAATTGATGAAAAGCTTTTATAGTATCAGTGTCTGTATATCTTGTCACATACAGTTTTCCTTTATGCCTGGCGTCCACTAGAGCGCGGACAAGATTAGGAAGGTTTGCGGAATCAAAAATGGCATTTCGGCATAGCTTCCGCGTCTGGTACGAAGCAATGTCCGATTTTTTGCAATTTTGTGAACCTCTGTCAAAGGGCTCTGCGTATTGTCTGCAGACATACTTGGGACAGTCCTAGGAATTAAACAGGACAGACGCAGAATGTCCCCCGAACATGCCGATCGTAGTAGGACAAAAGTAGCCACGTGATACTATGCCGCGTCGGTTCCTCGCACTCACTTGTTCAGTACCGCACCGGCTCCGCACGTTTCTGAAGGATTCGGGGTACCTTCCGCTTGTCTTCCGCATGTCTTCCTATCGACGCGCGAAACTCTCTTTACCGCGGAAGCTTTCAGGAGCGGTTACGGAAGACAATGCAGACTGGTTGCGGAAGGTGTCAGGAAGTTCATTTCCGCGTCCAAATTTTGCTATCGACCAAAATTTCGACGCGGACAATTTTACCCCTCCGGAAGGTGCGGAATTATGTGGAAGTGTTTAGGAATGATACGGACAATGAAAAGAAGCTTTCAAGAATATGCGGAAGGGTTGCGGAATCGCTAAATTTGTATTCCGCGTCTTGTCCGCGCCCTAGTGGACGCCTGGTCTAAGTGACCTAATTTCAAGATATTGACGTAACCTGAATTGTTGTATTCGGCCAATGTTCTAGAATATATCATGCAGTAAACAAACTTGAGTACATGTACATGTATTTGGTGGTTCAAGTCAAACCTTTAAACAAATATTCACCCATTTCCACCTAGTGAAATCCTCCATGCTTATAATATTAGATTAATCAATTTTTTTTTATCTAAGGGGAGCCTGGTCTAAAGTTTCATTTTGTTTTATATTGAAATTCCTATCAGCAAACAGTAAGACTCTGATCAGAAGCCGCATAATGCGGGGTCTGATCAGAGTCTTTACTGTCTGCCAATGTCCAAAATATGGGATGGTGGGCACTAAGTGTGTTAATATATACCGACAATGCGGTCTCTTCTGAGTTTAATTCACCCGTGTTGAACCTTATATGTCACAAAAACTTATATGTCACAATTGTGACGTATACGTGCGAATTCATCACAAGGGGGTTGCGACAGCCACGTATATGTCACAACGTGACTTTTTGATAGGGTTGACATTAGAAACGTATAAATGTTTGTTTATTATAGTGTCATTGTTTATTATAGTGTAACCCCTAGCGAAGTAGGGCAAGTCACATTTGTGACGTATACGATTTGTGACATATAAGGCTCTAACTTAAACGTATATGTCACAACGTGACTTTTTGATAGGGTTGACATTAGAAACGTATAAATGTTTGTTTATTATAGTGCCATTGTTTATTATAGTGTAACCCCTTGCGAAGTAGGGCCAGTCACATTTGTGACGTATACGTTTTGTGACATATAAGGCTCTAACAAAACTTATATGTCACAACAAGACTTTTTGATAGAGTAGACAGTATAAACGTATAAAAGTTTGCTTATTACAGTGTTTAAAACAATACTCTCCGTGTTGTTTGGTTGAGTACTGTATAATACATGGCCGCGGTACACCTTTAGTTCATAAACTTAAAGATGTCCAAGAATTACACCATATACTCCTAGCCAAATGGTTTCAAAGCTATTTGAAATCCCTACCAGCAAGATTCACCAGACAGGCACAAGGTCAATGGTACAACTCAAGAACTGCCATTTAGACCTACATCACCCACAGCCCAGAGGTAGCAGTCATTGGTTAACTACTTTCTTCTTATAACAGATATTAAAGAAGTGTGTTTTCAGACGTTTTTTGAAGGCCGAAATTGAGCTCGCATCTCTGATGTCTGATGGTTGAGTGTTCCAGAGATTTGGGGCTGCATGCATGAAACTTCTATCTCCAAACTTCACCAAAGGACATCTCGTCACAACCAGCGATACTGATTTACTTGCAGACCGCAACAGTCTTCGAGGTCTATACACGTCCAGCATACTAACAATGTACCTTGGAGAATCATTGCACATGGCTTTGTATGTGAGTGTCAGAATTTTGAAATCAACTCTGTGTCGAAGCCAGTTAAGCTCCTTCAAGAATGGAGTGATGTGATTGTACCGAGGAGTCCTGATAATGATGCGGGCTGCTGTTTTTTGCACACGCTGTAGTTTTCGTAGTGAGTTTTGGGAAATCCCATATATCATCATAGATCATAATCATCATCGACATCTTCTTCTTCTAATTCTTCTTCTTCTTTTTCTTCTTCTTTTTCTTCTTCTTCTTCTTCTTCTCCTTCTCATTATCTATGAACGATGAAAGAATAGCGAGGTCTCTCAAGAATCGCTGTGTTAATTGCTCCAAAGTAATACAAAGTAATACACAGTTTACATTGCAATGCGAGGGTTAAATCAAAGCGCTAAAGGCGCTTCAAGACTGTCGACGTACTAAGAGAAAGCATGTACAATTATATGTTGTGTACAGTGGTAAAACTATATGTATAAGTCTCTGACAAGTATGAATATTTACATTCGCCTTATCTCTTTCCATTGTAACAATCAGCGTTCAATTTTAATAAACACTCAAACCTTAGGAGGCGGAGCTTAGGGTTAAGTCACTGCGCATTAATCTTCACTACTCTAAAATAAGAAATCACGTTGTAGACATAGATTGAATCTAGTTTATTTCCCAATCTTTTTTTTAAACACTAAATACCAATATATAGAGAGAGATTTTATATTCATATTGATATAGATTATTTACACTCATTGTGAAAAAAAATGCAGTAGGAAGCGCTCCGAAACTTTGTCCGTCTGTTACGAATTTATTTTTATCACAACAATGATGCTCGAAATAAGATTCTCACTCAACTCGTTTTATGAATTCTGAGTGTGTAACTGGTCTACAGTCGCTCCTTTGTTTTCGTTTACAAGTATAACAATAAGCAGTCACTAATTTCAGTAATTTGTGACGCTGGGCGTTGACTACTTTTTATGTGAATCTAAAATATGTAATATAATTTTGATATTTACGATCAAACAGGCTTTAGTTTTGCGAATTTATCGGAAATTAGTGCAATAGATTTGAACAATTATTTTTACAATTTTTAGTTATAAAATAGAATCTATATGAAAAATGTACTAGATCTACATTAAGTGTACATTTAAAAAAGCTATTACTGCTGATTCTGAAAAAAAAAACATTAAAGGGGGGTAATAAATGTAGGCAGTATGATTGTTTGGGAGTGGGGGGGGGGGGGTAGAAACAGACTTTCGAAACCTTCTCTTAGTACTGATCAGGATACAAAAGGAGCTCGAATACGATGTACATGTATACAGATATATTATACATCAATCTCAATCAGGTCAGATTTGGCTAGTGATTTATAAACACTTTTTACAGGATCAAGGTGATGACACCGAAATTGGTTACATTAGTGTTGAGTTGAGGTGCAAGGATAAGCATGGAAGTAACCACCGGTTCTTTGACATACCCGGAATCAAGATCTAATACATGTACATGCATATATAAACCCGGATTCAAGATACATACTAAATACTAGATCTACTTAAAGACATTACATGACCAAGCTTGGGTGGTAACACCTATCACCATTGACAGTTTTGAGTCAAAGCATAGAGCCCATGCACTTACTCGGCTAGCGTCTAGGCAAATAATCATTCAGGCGTCTCATGTGAGGCCCGCACCTAATATGTGATAGCTTTGTTAGTAAAACCCATTGAGAAACCTATTGAGATCTATTATGTAAGGGCCTCTATTCAAGGCTTCAGATGGCTGAGCCGTTACTATCTCCATTTTCTCATGCTGTATACCGGTATATACCTGTATTTTGACACCTACTAAACAATGGGGGTGAATCAGTGAATGGACTGGCTTAATGTCTTTAAAGAAAATTCCTGACCTACTTTCGGTTGTAACACCAAACCAGGTATAAAAGCATGCAACCCTGTGCTACATGTAGTTGTGCTGTTACTGTTATCTTGTCTAGGGAGGGGGTAGTTCATCAAACACTGAGGAAGTAGAAGCTTGTTATTTTATTTTGTGAAGCGGGGACTGGAATCGGTAGTCCTCTGACATAGTCAGCTAAAACACTCGATCAGGCATTTTTTTTTATTTCAATATTAAAATTCTTACCAATAAAAAGGTCATATTTATAATTTTATTTATAAAGATAAACTGTTGTTACTTTTGATTAAATTGCCTTTGATAGAAGTTGTTTCCGTCAATTTAATCAGTACAATCACCGATATCAGTTGAAACAGAGGAAAAACAGCATAAATTATTAAAGGGAGGTAAATGCAGAACGAGATTCTACGTAAGTTATGCGAACTTTTAACTGGATTGACATGTACTCTTTTAGGTTTAATTCGATTAAGAATTGGTATATTCCGATTCGATTTTTAATTTCCATCCTTTATGATTCTTTTTCGTGATTATATCAGCACACAATGGGAGGACTATTTCCTTTCCTCCGCGCAGTATAGATCTAGCTATGTTATTTGGTTACAGGGGGCGGAGTTAACTTCTTTACAGCTTTTCAATTTAGTATATTTCTTCGACGTACATATCCTTTTTAAAATCCAATTTCTCCTTTAATAACTGAAAATTTGAATTTTTTTCATAACAAATATGAAGATAAATTAATGTAAATATAAGAAATGAATTCATTTTTTTCGGTGTTCAAGCCCAATGAACGACAGAAAATTATCTGCAAATACCATGAATCGCTAACGCGATGTGTTTTTGATATAAGTTAAAGTTTGGATCTTGATGAGAAGCTGTGTTACGCGTTTGATGAGAATCAAAACTGTTGGCCAATACCCAATGCACCTTAGGTAAGGCAGTGAAGTGGTTAATGTTACAACAACAGGTCAAAGATCAAAACAATAACACCTTTAATGCAATCAAACAATTAGCCATGTGTCAATCACAGGCAGCACACTTTGGCGGCACACTTCACACAGGATTGATGTCTGCTTTTTCTCGATGATCCTTTTTACGTCCTATAGTAGCCTACTTTCTCTTATCAATTTTTTATCTAATCAACGTCCGATTAAAGTAACATTTAAATCTACATCAATGTTAAAAACTTTAATACCTTATGTGCGTATTTTATATTGGGGGCGAAACTACCAGGGTTGGAAACGACCAGGGTGGAACTGGTTTGGGCGCGAGACGTCTAAGTTGCGAAATTGTTTGGGGGCGAAACGACCCGGAATCATGCGAGCCGAGTACAATGAAACCTCTTTACTACGACTACTAAAAAGACAGCCGATTAATTGTAAACAACTCAGGCGACAGCTTAAAGCAAGCTAACAGTACAACAAAAAGCCCCTAAAGGTGTTTCTGTTTGTTTAAAGGCCAACTTGCTGTAAGCCCGCTGCCGTCACATTTTTAAACACCTAATAAATAACACAATTTTGTGGTCCTAATATAGAGGGGGTTCACTGTATAACAAGCGTGAAAACAGAATACTTTATGCCATCTGTTATCCTGAGTCTCACTGTGAATATTTCCACGGGATATTATCAATACAGCCGTAATCGCTGTCATAATATGGTTCGTTTTGTATATTTAAGGTTTATTGCGAAAATGTTAGCAAAACACTTCAATAATTATATGTTAAAACGGATTTTCAACTGCACTATTTAGACCAGATTACACACCAGCGATAGCACGGTGTCCTGAAGTGTAGAAATTACCAGGGGCGGATTAACTACCCCATTTATCTAGTCATTATTAAATTCCTCGGTATCAAGTGTATGTTTCAGTTAAATATTGCTACAAATAATTTCTTAGATCGAAGCTTATCATCTTCTTAATAAAAACCAAACGTTTTATCAGATTTTAAGTTATGGATCTTAGACAAACTATCGCAGCCCTTAACGATGTGTATGTGGATACACCTATGGCGCATTTATCTCAGATAGTTAAGGTTGCTTCGCCAGATTGGAGCACTGGTTTGGAAGTATGGTTACTTAAGACTGGCAACAAGTCGCCAGTCTAAAAAAAAGGTCTGAAAGAGAAGTTATTTGACTGAAACGAGATAGTTTTCAGATATAGTATGGAAGTTTTCCAGATAATTATATACTGACAAGAGCATCTCCCATAGGTTCCTGCCGTGAGTATCCCTAAAACACTATATTAAACAAACTTTTATACGTTTCTACTGTCAACCCTATAAAAAATATACGCTTTTGTTAGAGTCTTATACGTCACAAAACGTATACGTCACAAATGTGACAACGCTACTTCGCTAGGGGTGACATTATAATAAACAAACATTTATACGTTTCTAATGTCAACCCTATCAAAAAATCACGTTGTGAAAAAATCGTAATTTTGTGACATATACGGTTCTAATGCAACCCTATCAAAAAGTCACGTTGTGACATATACGTGGCTGTCGCAACCCTCATTGTGATGAATTCGCACGTATACGTCACAATTGTGACGTTTACGTTTTGTGACATATAAGGTTCAACATACGCCTATATGAAAGTATTTAGATTACACGAGCCTTATATGTCACATAACGTATACGTCACAATTGTGACATATAAGTTTTTGTGACATATAAGGTTCAACACACCCGTACTTGAGAAGTTAAAAAGTGGCTTAATACATGTTTTAACCACAGGGCCCCGACACGATTAATTTTTAGGGGAAAAAATTGTCAGAAAGTATATATAGAGACAAGGGATACAACTGATTTTCAGTATATTCTCACCCCATCTCGACAAAACCGGGCATATCATGAATAAATATTGATGAAACGACACCATTTTTGCATTTCTGTCTAGCTAATATGATACCCTTCCATAAAAACATAACATAAAACCAACTGTAAGCATACAATTTTAACAGTAACTGCGTCCACTCATTGAAATCACCGATTTTCGGAAAACGGGACAGGTGTTCGTTCATAGCCAACACAGCATCAGACACCTCTGTACGCTTGTTTAGGCGGTATTTTCGAGCATTACAGTAATACAGTTCCATAGATATCAATTTTAACACATATAAAAGCTGATTTGTACTCAAATCATTGCCATACCATCAACAAATTAGCATGTTTTCATCGGCAGTAAAGTTATTCTTGTACATGTAAGCTTTTTTGGTACGGCACTGATTTAAGAAGAAATCAGCTTTGATCGGTGTCAAAAATGTATATCTATGCAACTGCATGACTGTCATGTTCGATATTATCGCCTAAACAAGCGTGCAGTAGTGACCAATGACTGTAATGCTCGAAAATACCGCCTAAACAAGCGTACAGTAGTGGCCAATGCTGTGTTAGCTATGAACGAACACCTGTCCCGTTTTCCGAAAATCGATGATTTCAGTGAGTGGACGCAGTTACTGTTAAAATTGCATGCTTACAGTTGTTTTTATGTTATGTTTTTATTGAAGGGTATCATATTAGCTAGACAAAAAGGCAAAAAGGGTGTCGTTTCATCAATATTTATTCATGATATGCCCGGTTTTGTCGAGGTGGGGTGAGAATATACTGACAATCAGTTGTATCCCTTGTCTCTATATATACTTTCTGACGATTTTTTTCTCTCAAAAAGCAATCGTGTCGCGGCCCTATGGTTTTAACTAATTTATCTCTGAAACATTTAATAAAACAAGTATCCATTTATGACTATTCAGGGTTGCTTTCTGCAGTTGTTTGCTAAACGACAATCAGCCTAGGCCCTGATCAGAGGGCTCCTTTACTATACTCGTCACTAGGGTTCAGTGTGTTGAATTTCAAATACGGGTATATTCGACTATAGCCATTTGCAATCATAGAATTAGAAACGGAATGAAATGCAAGTGAGATATCTGGTACGTTTTAAGCGTTCAATCTGGCCCAAAACTGTTCGTGGTTAACATTATTGTTTATTACACACCAGTCCTGTTGTCGTGTAATAATCATCACTGACTTCCTTGTAATTGAACATTCAGTACATTTCACTGCACGCTAGGCAAAAACTGTCTGCGACATTGCTTGTCTAGGGTATGTCTAAATGTAGAAGGTAGTAAAATCAAAGTATCCAAACAGTTTTGATCTAGATAAGAAGCCGAATAAGTCGGCGTCTAATCTGGATCCAACCAGTTGGCAAACAGTTATAACAAATTAGTAATTACGTGCAGCAGGTTAATAATCCCGCCCATTACTCATGCAGGATGTTTCAACAAAGATTTTCAATTTCCCAGATGAATCCTTGGAAACAGATAGAAAGATCATCGGGTTAAGCATATGTGTAATAAAGTTGATTTAAGAAATAATCTATGTTCTACCGTTGTGAAACGGTTGGGAGTTGTGGTGCGCAGGAATTGACCACGAAGGCCGAAGGTAGAACGGAAGAACATAGATTGTTTCGATTCTAACATGACCAGATTTAAAGAAATCCATAAGAAAGGAAATCAAATGTTCCATACTTATCCTCAGCGGATGCAGTTTTCGACCGAATAACTTTTTCCGCGGCATTACAAGAATCTAACACCCAACAGCAAATTTATATTTACCGATCCGCCATTTGGCATAGAACAAACATTACATGAAACAAGACAGAAGAATGGGAAAATTACAGTAACATGACTGGTTAAAAGTATATGGTCTTTACGGGCTATATGAATAATGTAAGAAATTTCAAAAACATAACGTATGAATGCATGAGGTCACGTCATGTCATATAACCGCGGGAGGAGCGGGATAGAGAAGAGCGTTGTAAAACGTCTCAGGTATACCACGATGAGTTTGTTCTATTTTTATAGCGACCAAAGCGCGTGTCATGTTAGAATTATCATTATAGCATTTCTCATTTATAAATGCATTGCCTCGGGAGCACAATAATGAAGAGAGATACTTGAGTGTCGGTGAATATTCACCGTTGAATTTCTTTTCGATGGCGGTTCCGTTCCTATATTTCTGTATATATCTAATAAGTATTTGCAACAAACTGAATTAAACCGAAATATAAAACATTTTATGTGGAGCTGAATTTATATTTGCCTAGTAAAGTATATGCCTAGTGTTAGTCTATACACATGTGTCCTGTGTGATGACGTATACCGTAGCTTTATCCACCCTTAGTTTTAATTAATACAACCAAGTTGAGATGGTCAGCATTCGGTCATTTGTAACAAGAGTTGTCAGAGAGACAAAGCTCGCCATCGGCACCTTAAGAAACTTAAAAGCACACTCAAGGTCACAGAGGTTAACCTTTTGCTTGCATGGAAAGGTCTTGTCCATATACACATGCAAATTAAATATGAAAGTACCACCTCAACATAGGAATTTATTATAAGCGTTTTTGAAACCTAAACGCAGATTTCGAAACCCGGGACCTAAGTTCAAGGTCACTTGTATGCATGGAATGGTCTTGTCCATATACATGTACACATGCAAGCCAAATATGAAAGAAAAATCTCAATGGATATAGGAGTTATAGAAATTTTGAGAAACCTAAACGCAGATTTCGAAACCAAAACGCGGGTCTTAAGTTCAAGGTAAATGTCACAGGGGTCAACACTTTTTCTGTGTATGAAAAAGTCTTGTTCATATAGGCATATACACATGCCCACTTAAGGTGGTTCGCGGGTCAGCTTATCCCGTGTCAGAATTTTTTGAAACCTTGATTAAATTGAAATATACCATATGGAGAGTGAAAAGTCGTTAAAATAAAAAACATTACAGTGCCGTTTTTTTCTGACAGGACCTTTTATCGAGTAAAGCTCCTTTTTTAATGAACAGGAATATTTTCTTTATAAAATGATATAACTCAATAAGTTCTGTATATTCAAGTTATAAGATATTGTGCAAACAAAAATATTTCATGACATTTTTAAAATATTTTTAAAAAAGTAAAATTCTGAAAAAGTCACTAAATCTTAAATTACAAAATATCTAGATGTTTAACTTAATTAATGTAATGAAAATCTACAGTGGAATTTACATTTTATACATGATTTCCAGAAGTTCTGACAAAATGTTACACAAAACGAGTTACCTCCCTTGAGTTCAACTTTAAAATGCCGTCAGCTCTAAATAATACCAGAAGTCAAACCTGTAATAAGAGACCATTGAATACGGTAGTCTGTATATCTTTCAATGCAGGTGACTGCTTAATGCATAACAAAAGTAATGCATAAAAGCTCCTTTAAGATCCATCTTTTAGCATTACTTTTGTCCTGTGTTAAGCTGCCATCTGTCCTATAGGCTATAAATCCTTACAAAGTTTAGTTGTCACTTGACAATACTTGCATCTGATATTATTCATTATTACGTGATTAAACATAGCCTGTCCTTTTGTCACTGCGTTATGAATTGACTAGTCAATAAAAATCGGACAATTTATTTTAAAAAAAAAGATTTGTAGCGAGAGGGAATCGAACCTAGAACCTTTGGATTGCTAGTCAATCACCGTACCAACTGCGCTAACAGAGAAGACACTGAAGCGGATCAAACTTTTCTTTATGTACATTTTCTACTATAAGCACGTGCCGCAAAGATCAGGTGAAAGTCATCAGCATTTCCGGAACTCGAGATGCGGCCCGCCCGCTGTCGAACCACCTTAATATGAAAGGAATATCTCAATGGACATATGAGTTATAGAAATGTTTCGAAACCGAAAGGCAGATTTTGAAACCTAAACGCGGGTCCTCAGTTCAAGGTCAATGTCACATGGGTCAAACGTTTTGCATGCAAGGAAAGATCTTGTCCATATACACATACACACTGAATATGAAAGGAATATCTCAATGGATATAGGAGTTATAGAAATTTTGAGAAACCTTAAAGCTGATTTCCAAAATCAAAACGCAGGCCCTAAGTTCAAGGTCAAGGTCACAGGTGTCCAAATGTTTCTGTGCATGGGAAGGTCTTGTCCATATACATACACATACCAACTATGAAAACAATACCTCAAGGGACATAGAAGTTATGGTCAAGTTTTCGAAACCTAAACGCAGATTTCGAAACCTAAACGTGGGCCATCAGTTCAAGGTCAATGTCGCAGGGGTGCTAATTTTCTGTTTCCATGAAAGGTCCTGTCCATATACATGCACATACCAACTATGAAAGCAATACCTCAAGGGACATAGAAGTTAAAGGCATTTTTCGGAACCTAAACGCAGATTTCGAAACCTAAACTTGGGCCCTTAGTTCAAGGTCAAGGTCGCACGGGTCTAAATTTGCATGGAAAGGTCTTGTCCATATACACACACATACCAACTATGAAAACAATACCTCAAGGGACATAGAAGTTAAAGGCATTTTTCGAAACCTAAACACAGATTTCGAAACCTAAACGCAGGTCCTTAGTTCAAGGTCAATGTCACAGGGGTCCAACTTTTTGTGCATGGAAAGGTCTTGTACATATGCACACACATACCAACTATGAAAGCAGTACCTCAAGGGACATAGAAGTTATGGACATTTTCTTAAAATTGTTTACGCCGTTCACGACGACGCCGCCGATGACGACAACGACGACGAGGACGACTACACCGGGGGTATTGCAATAGCTCGTCTTGTACTTCGTTTTAAAAACCGTTTTATGTGAGATAATTTTTCATTTTTCGTAGAATGTGTTGATATTTATTTATAGTAAAGCATGCGTAAACCGCTCCAAACTGTTTGCTTTTCGTGTTATAAAATCAACACACAGCATTTTTATTGCAATGCGTTTTGCGTTTCGTTTGCGTTTAAACCGGAAATAACGTCTTTTCTACTGTTTTTATGACATTAAGATGCTATACATGTTGGAGATTTCTGCATTATTTCTGTCCTTCATTACACGATCATCTTTCTTTAAAGAGTTCAATGAGCTCGTTATTATTTAAGAAAAGCGATAAACACGTAAGAAGACGGCATTCAATCCAGTTAAAACAGAATTAAACGCAATTTGCAATAAGATGGAGAAAATTACCTTTTAAAAATTCTTATAATTTATTTTTACCTGAGTGACAAACAGTTTTGATCATGCTCAGATGCCGGGTTATCATGCGTTAGATTTGACTCCAAACTGCTTACAATGGTATTCGGTTTTGAGCATCAAATCGTTTACTGATAATGATATATAATAACGTCTTTTACTCTGCAGATGTAAGCTTCTGGATATTCACTACCATTTCTAAACAATTCAGTCTTCTGGACATACTGTTAGTTGTCAGTTTTCTAGCCATTTCGTTTCATTTTAGTCTTTTCGTCACGTCTGTTCAGTCCTCTGGTCATTTCGCTAATGTGTACATTTCAGTCTATATATTTGTCCAATGAATGCGCTGAGTGCACAGCCCATAACAGACTGTAATCCAAGTCTCTTACATCCATCCATCTTCAGTAAAGACTATCTACAGGTCCGCCAGTACAGTAAAATAACAACTATAATATATAAGACCACTCAAACTGTTCACACGTTTAAATGTTTAAACACACACGCGTGCTTCAATCAAGATGAAAGTAAAACAGAAGACGCTTTCATCTTTAGTTAAATCTTGAATTCGGTTGCGACATTTTTTGAACAACTTCAACAGGTATTATAGCGATTGGTCGTTATGACGTGTCTTCACTGTAGTACCGACAGTTTGCCACCAAATGTCTGTTACTTTGACAGGTTCATTTCGCAAGAGTTATTCATGACATTCCCCAGAGAAACTCTACACTCTCTTTAAGGTCGTCCTGCATCTTAGAGTAGTCTCCCTTGCCCATAAACCTTGAAGTTTATTTTTGTTAAACGCGTCACTGCGAAACTCGACTTCACAAGCATCTTCAACAATTTGGATCTTGATCAGAAGCCAAATATTTCGGTGTCAGCTTCAAAACTGTTTTACACTCACATAAATGTAAAAAGTTAAAATGCCTAAACTCCAAAATGATACGCAAATAAGCAACTGGTATTCTTCTAAGCAGGTGAATTTATGGCAGTGAATGGGTTAGACGAGTAAGACGTTATTATGGCAATGAACGGGTTAAATCTTGATGAAGCTCTGTCTCTATAATATATACAGTGCCAGCGCTAAATTACGTATCACAGTCGCCGTCTATCTTGTCTTGTCTTGTAAATAGCCAAATGACTGGCTTACAATTGAAAATGATCAAGTTAAGACACCAAGTTACAGTGACTGAGGTCAACGTGCTTGACACATTTTAGTGTTCTTCAAATAAAACCAGACAATATAGATCATTTTCCTCAAAACATTTGAATTTTTATTACCCCCACCCATCCCAACGAAGTTGAGTGGATGGTTGTACTGTAGCCATCCTGTTTGTCGGTCGTTTGCATGGTCGGTGTTTTCCACTATACTAGTATCTGAATCTAAACTGTTTACAATATTTATTACCAATTCACTTAAATCCCCCACTGCCACTGTGACGTCATGACCCGTCTAACACTTTATCTCCAATAGTATCGTCTGCTCTCGAACGTATATTTTGCTAATATTTCTAAAGGTTAGAATTCTACGCGGTTTGACACGTAAAGTATGGATGAGAGAATCAAATAGTTGGGATCCTGATCAGACGCCGCGTTACGCACCACCAGTCTGATATTGGTACAAACTATTTGTGTTACTCAAAGAGCTTGGTCGCGAAAATGCTTACATGAATTCCAATTAATCACATTTCTTGCGATCTGGGAGTGGAATAAAGCTATTATATAAATATCGTAATCCACGGGTAAAATATCGTTTCTTGGGCTCCGGCCAAACCCTTTCGTCCACAAGCCCTGCATGTAGCGGGACACCAAAAGACGTCATTTGCGATGACGTTACCTGAACCAACGTCATACTTTGGTGGAGAAATGTATATAGCAGAAAAACTACAAACTACTGCTTCGATTGATTTAATAGGTGTTTAAAATTGTTATGTTATAAATAGAATTTGCATTCGTGCTCATCACTTATCACTTTTAATAAATCCGATGACTAAAATTAATATAACGCTCGCCAAGGCTCGCGTCAATTTTTTTTAGTCAACTTGTTCATTAAAAATGATGAATAGTGAGCACTCATGTAAGATACACTATTTATTTATGGCACCCAATGTCTTCAGCACAACGCTGACTCATTATACATGTATATCCAGACCGACTATTTGTTGACTGTTATGAAGGACAGACAAACAACACAATTTCGAGTTTCTAGCATTAGCTAATGTAGTTGCAAATATCAAATACTCAACTTAAAATTTATGAATACATTATTCAAAGATCACTTTATTGCTGTTGCGTTTTCACGGAATGGCATGGAAGTACAATAACTTTCATACACATACAGGCGAACTCCAACTCCTTTTTGTCCAAACTCCTTATCCACATTTTTAACTTACGGATACGTTGGACCTCAGCGAACCAGAGCTTGTGGAATACGAGTAATCTGGGCCGAGGTCATTTTTAGTTTTCGAGGTTCGAGGTACGTAATTCATTTATTCCATTTACCCATGTTTGCCTGAATATTGAAATGAATTATCTCTGTATACATGCAGGAAGATTTCAGAGTAGATATAGAAGGGCGACCTAAAGACACTGCAGTGTTTGTCTATACAGCAAACTATTGTATATGATATAGCAAATAGTGTAGACCTTGATGAGACGCGACTTACATGGCGTCTCATCAGGGTCTACGCTGTTTGACAATGTCCATTTTAGTTGGCACTAGGCTTCTGAAAAGGGTTAACTTATACAACGCAGTACACTGAACTCTGATAGTGCATGTCCCACACTGGATAGACCTAACAGGGATGCTGCCGTCATTACGATGATGCTCGAGTCAAGTCAACCTTGATGCTGGCACAGATGGCACAGCCCATGGATTTGGACAAGGTAAGCACATAAATTGGTTATTTGCGAGAAAGTTTCTTTGAAATATCAAAAAAGGAAAAGTGTCACGGAATGACCCGGTTCTATCTCCATGCTCCGGTGTTGTCATCTCGATGGATAAACGCTTGGTCACGAAGTTTTAGCCAGAAAAAGTGTTGACAGACACAGGAATTCTTGCAACACTTGGTGTAGACCTCTAAAAAGATGCTATTTTCTTATTTCTGAATTGCTATGCATACGAAAAGATCCCCTAACGTAGCGTTTTTATAATTTGATACAAAAAGGCCTGCTGTTGTGCATAGTAAAACATGTTTGGTCATTTAAATAGGGAACGCACTTCGCTCCCGAACACGAGGCAATGTTTGATACTGCTGGATGAAACTCCATGGGCGGCGCCATCTTTGTTTACCAGCATCAACGTTGACTTGACTCGAGCATCAACGTAATGACGGCAGCATCCCCGTTACGTCTATCCAGTGTGTACCCTGTGCAACTCAATACGAACATGGTCTTGATATTACCACCACTCCTTTAGGCAGCTGGGGTTTCACTCTCTCGGGCAAGTGACCACATGTACATCTGTACTTCAACAAAGGTATATGAACTTTGTGTTTTATTTTGAAATCACTTTTAAAATGTCATGCTGTTTGCACATATATGATCAGTGAATTTTGTTCCGATGGTTGTATAGTATCGGAAAATTTCTGTATAACAATGACATGTACACACCAATAATTATATCATATAAGGAGTTAAAACACCTTATAAAAAGGCGTCGGTTTCAGTAATCCCCAAGGAGACGAAATGCTCAACTTCTATTCAATATACAGTTTATAAACGCATTGCATTAAAGTTGAAAAAGTTACCAAATAAATTTGATCTCAATAGCAAACACTTGCACGATCAAACACCAGGGGGAGGGTGACTAGCGTCTGACCTGGCTCCGGACTGTTTACTGTTGACATGAGATATTTAGTATAAGCGCGTTTATTAGGAAATAATAACATTTGCCCAACTGTACATTTTTAAGACATGTCTGTAATTTATGGAATATTTACGTAAGCTGGATTTACGAACAATTTCCTAAATGGGTTTTCTCACCAACCACTCCACTGCCATTATGTCTGCCTTAAAGTTAGTGTCTACGTTCACTTGTCTACTGCAATATTATAGTCATTGTGCATTTGACTATGGAACATCAGATTTAGTATCAAACAGTTTGGATCCTGATCAGACATCGAGTTAATCAGCTTCTGGACTAGTTCAAAACTGTTTACATGTGTCCGTACACTCTTGCAAATGTAGTGATATGGTGATATTACAGCAAAGACAATCTGTTAATGTTTGTTTATTTAAGCTGGTTTTATGAACCAGATTGACATTGGCTATTAAGATTTATTTAGTTAAATCTTTTACAACCACCGAGTCCCTATCCTGCAACTAAATAGCTTGCTTTTACAATCGTCGTCAAAATGTCCTTATTCGGATTTTAGCCTAACAAAAAGTGTACTTAAGTTTTGATCCGAATAATAAGCCGAACAACTGATCTTGATCCAATCTTGTGTTAAAACCTGCCGAGTAGCAGTTAGCACGATAATAAACAACCTTATGCATGCGGCGGGCGAATGCATTACCACTGTTGCAAACAGTTAGGATCCGGATGAGACGCCGAGTAACTCGGCATCTCATCCGAATCCAAACTATTTGACACTCTGATGGTATTTTCTAAATAAAAACACATTTGACTCACTTTTATAGAGTGTTACAGATGGCGAATTTTGCTGCCGACAGTCAAATAGCGTGACGAAGGTTAACGGCTGGTAGATCCACTATGGATTTACTGAATTAACCTTTTTACTGCTAGAATGACATCGGCTAAACAATTGTCGTCTGCAAATATATTTCAAAAACATTATTTAGAGTAAACGTAATTACGAGTCTAAAACAGAACGGATCTCAATCAAACGCCGAGTTACTCGAATTCTGATCAGGTTCCAAACTGTTTTAGACAGCGATATTTGCCCCCGTTTGCAAAGTTAAGAGTTAACCCTTATCCTGCCGTATCATCGTCTACCTTGAAATTGCCGTCTACATTTTTTTTTACATTTTTGAATTTAACAAACCTAAAGATCGACTAGTGTCAAACAGTTTGGATCCAAATCAACCGCCGCGTCACGTGGCGTTTTATCTCGATCCAACCTGTTTGTAAATTCAGCTCAAGTCGCGATCAGCTGGATAAAGATTAATGTTTCCGTAGAAACAAATGGTAATGAGTGGATAAAATCCCTAAACAATTTGTTCATATGAACAGAAAAAATCGTTTCCAATTAGCTGCCATAGTGATGCCTCTAACGTATGAGATGAAGGTACTCGGGTTTCACAGTCTTAACCGTCGCTACAGTAGAAAAACTCTTATTCTTTCCATTTAAACGCGTTTATGCTATTTAATTTAAAAACCTTATGTCCACAACAAACAGTTTGGAGCCCGTCCAGACTCCAGGTAAGCCGGCGTCTGATCAGGCGTCAGACTGTTTGCCCTTCAGAGTGAAATAAATTTGAAAATTTGAGGATACAAATCTTATTTTCCTCTGTATCACTTTTAAACATTTTATCATATTTGGTGCAATTATACTGCAGAGCGTTCTTTGTTAAGCAGTCGCTCAATAAAGTAGCGTACATGTCTATTAAAACAGTTGACTGCTACATGCAGGGTACACATAATACGTACATAAAGCTATAAGCTGTATGCATTGGTTATATCCACGACTACATTTATCTTGCATTTAACAGCAATATGTATAATAATTATTCTGCAGTAATGTGATCACGCAGTCAACAACAATCTACAATAAAAACTTCTCTTTGGTCTTAACTCGTATGCTCGCTTAAAACAGTATTTACTTGTGGTTTGATTTTTCGATCAAGAAAATACTTGATGTTACTCAGTGTCTGATAAGAATATAACGTTTGACACTCTCGTAATAATATTTATCACATAAACGTGCAAAATAAGTATAGTCGTACGGTTCACTGTGCATAATTATACCAATTTTCTTATAAAGTCTTTTCTGAGAAATTAAACAAGAGGGCCATACATTCATCATATCGCAAATTATTCGACAGAGAGGTACAAAGGGCAAAAAGGAAATATTGGTATATTACACAGGTGGATCTTTTAGACAATCTGAGTAATAATGCTACAGATTTCTGGAAGTCAATCGGAAAAATTGGAGTTTCACAAAGTAAAAAACAGTCTATACCTATGGAGGTTATTTCAGATGATGGTATTATAAGAATACTGCTTTCTCTAAGCTTTACAACCCGATTAACAATGTAGATTTAACCAATTTGGTACATGATGATAATGTAAATGAGGCTGATGAATCATTTGAAGGCTTTAGTTCTGGTATATCAGTGAATGAAGTTCGGAAAGCTACTTCTAGTGCAACAAGAGCTGTCGGAGAACAGCAAAGCTCGCCTAATTAAACCTTTCTTAAATAGGTAACTATCAATAGAAAAGTGTATCAGTACATTGATATTCAAGCCACAGGAAACCTCCATTCCAAATACAGCTTACTAATGCAAATATTTCATGTAGTATACGTGCATTCCAACACTTACTCCATAACTAACTTTGAAATTTCAGTCCCAAAACTCTAAGTCCACAACAGGTGACATTTTAACTAAATTTTAACTTTTTTTTAACTACGCAACATCAATGTTCAACCCAAAGGGCACCTCCATTCCAAATATCAGCTTCCTAATACAAATATTTTATGTAGTATTAGTGCATTACAACACTTACCCCCAAAACTTTAACCATGAGAAATCAGCCGAAAAACTTAAGTCGACAACAGGTGAAATGTTGACTAAATTTTTTTATATTTTATTTTAACTACACAACATCAATGTCCAACCCACATGGCACATCTATTCCAAATATCAGCTTCCTAATGCAAATATTTCATGTAGTATTAGTGCATTACAACACTTACCCCAAAACTTTAACATGAGAAATCAGCCGAAATCACTAAGTCCACAAAAGTTGAAAGTTTGACTAAATTTAAACTTTTTTTTAACTACACAACATCAATGTTCAACCCACAGGGCACCTCCATTCTAAATATCAGATTCCTAATGCAAATATGTCATGTAGTATTAGTGCTTTACAACACTTATTCCAAAAGTTTAACCATGAAAAACCAACGCCGACGTCGACGCCGACGCCGGGGTGATTCCATAAGCCCCCCCCCCCCCATTCTTCGAATAGGCGAGCTAAAAATGAGAAAAGCCTGTGAGTTTGATGAAATACATGCAGAGATTTTCAAAAATGATACGGCTGTCTCCTTTTTACACATATTTTTTAATATTATGACTGGGGTAAAGGCGTAATAAGGCGGGAATCACAGATAGACGGGAACCTTCAAATTATAGAGGCATCACTCTGGCTCCGGCCATGTATAAATTATATTGTTATATACTTAATAGCAGAATATCACGCTGGATTGAGTCAAACGCTAAACTTAATGATGAACAAAACGGATTTAGAAGTAAACGCAGTACAATTGACCATTTATCTACACTCACATCACTCATAGAACCTCGAATTAAACAGAAAAAATCTACATTTGCAGCATTTATTGATTTTAGAAAAGCGTATGACTCAATTAGTTGTGATATTTTATGGCAAAAGCTAAGACGCATTGGGTTAAGAGGAAAATTGTATGATGCCGTTACATCTCTATAGTAATGTGAAATCATGTGTTAGAGTAAATAATATAGATAGTGACTGGTTCGATGTGTCAGTTTGGTTAAGACAGGGATACTGTGTTTCGCCGAACCTTTTTAATTGTTTTATTGATGATTTTGCTACCATAGTTAAGCATCTGGAGTAGGTATTGACATTGGACATGGAGAAAAACTTAGTATTTTGTTATATGCAGACGATGTGGTTTTACTAGCAGATAATGAGCAAGATTTGCAGTTACTGTTAGACAAATTACATCGTTGGAGCTCAAATAATAGAATGAGTATTAACACTATGAAAAGCAATGTTATTCATTTCAGGCCACCTTCATATAAACGAACAGAAGCTGTATTTTCAGTAGGAAATGATGCTTTAAGCATGGTAGACAAATATGTTTACCTTGGTTTGCTAATCGATGAATTTGTTAATTTAAATGTAACAGCTAAATATGTGGCCCAGTCAGCGGGTCGAGCTCTGGGATTGTTAATCGCTAAATAAAAGCAAAATGGAGGTTTTCCATATCATGTATATACGAAGCTGTATGAATCTTTAGTATGGTCAGTAATAAGTTATGGGGCCGCGATCTGGGGAACAAACTCATTTTCATGTATTGATGTCATTCACAACCGTGCAATGAGATTTTTTCTTGGGACAGGCAAATACACCCCTAATGCTACTGTCATAGGTGATATGGGTTGGGATCCAGTCGGTATTAAACTTTTGAGATGTGTATCAATTTTTTGGGTTAGATGTGTAAATATGGAAGCTGACAGAATTAATAAACATGTATTTTTATTCTGTATTAACCAATCGAGTTTGAAGTGTAAAAACTGGGCTTTTAGATCCAAAAGTATTTTTGATATGTTAGATTGTAGCCAGTTTGCAAATGTTGGTAATCATATATCAAAATCTGATATTATGTGTAAGATGACACTTGCATACATGGTGAAGTACGAATAGAAACAGGTAGATATGAGAGGCTACAATTAGAATGTAGAACTTGTCTTTTTTGTAAAAATACTATTGAAAATGAATTACATGTGGTAACTGAATGTCCACTATATGAGGATATACGAGCCGAGCTATATGATAAGGCAACCGGTGTGTTTAATAATTTCATGTCAGAAACTAACTGTGATAAGTTTAAATTGTTGTTTTCTAGAGCGCAACTGGTACATTTTACGGCCAAATCCTGCTTCAATATTTTAAAGCGACGTAAAATTCGATTGTATAATACATAAAATGTGCAATAACAATACGAGGTGCTCATGTTTATCTAGTGTAAATTGGAAACTCTTATATGTGTATAAATATAACATGTTGTGTAAATATATAACTTAATATTATCTCGTCCATGTAAAGCGTGCTAATCAAGTTATCGGCGATCTACATTAATCAACGGTGAGAATGGATATTTTACTAACATTTCTTAATAAGGCATATTAATGCATTTTTGAATGTCAGATTTTAAGTATAACTTTATGGCAGGTCTTAACTTTGAGATTAGCACTATTTACATGGTTTTAGTTTTATGTTTTTTGTATTGAACTGCTGATAATTAAAATATGATATTCAGGTACATGTAGTTGTTTGCTGTGATAACTACTTAATAGTCTTTTATAATTCTTATTTGAATGGCATGGTTAATGTTGTTTTATGACTAAATGTATGTATGTATATGAACCATGATGAGGCTGAAATAAAGATATTTATAGTTCTCAACACATTGATCTTATTTTTCTTTATCTTAGTTTGATAGGTGTTTTTGTCTATGGATGAATCTAACAAATGAGGAAAAATGTGAAAGTAAATAACGCTCGGATTTTTATGTCAATAGGTGTGATGCGATGTGATAAAGATGTGATAAATAGAATATTAAATGCGTGTGTTTTCAGGCATAGCATTTATTTACCTTGTTGGATAAAATGATATGTTGCTCGCCATGGCTCGCAACATATTTTTTCATCGAAATCATTCAATAAATTCACGACTGAAAACGCACTTATTAAATATCCTCTATTATCAAAACGCATGAACTTACTTTGAAACATGAACTCGACTTCAAACGGCAATTATGAATTAAACTTTAATATTTTACAATTTTGAAATCTATTTGACCCTTTCAATTTCAAATGGTCAATTTAAGTTAAGTTTTGCATGTACTATACATTGCAAAATGACAATGAAGATCTGGGTCTGCATAAAACAGTAACATGTTTCAAAGAGTTCACTGTTAGTAAATGGTATCTGTGTGACTAAGGCCCAAAGTTGTTTGTGCAATGCAAAGTGACTGTCATAAACAGGAGGTTACTGACACTAGTCTACCAACAATGTTTGGTTTCCCAACAAACACATGTGCTTTTAAAATGCTGCATATGGAAAATAGTTTGGAGCCAGGATCAAAGGTTACATGAACGAATCTTGAGTTGAATCTGAGATCATTCTCAAGAATTTGATTGGTAAGATTTGAGCTTTTGCTCAGCAGGTATAACATGTTCTAGAAAATATATACCGTTGAAAGTGTTTGGGGTTTTCATCAGTCTTAGGGCCAAACAATTTGGAGCTAGATCAGACGCCGAGCTACTTGGTGTATTGTCATGCTCCTTTGGTTCTAGTAATATAAAGGTGTTTTAGGGAGAAGGTTTTCTCCCACTCTCTAGGTGTGAGTTCACTCATTGACCTCTGGTACAATATACGTCTTTCACAAACAGTGTACATGTCAAATGGGCACTTATCCAATGCAAGCAGTGTAGATCCTGGTCATGGGGCTCTGTTGGAAGCTGGGATGCGTCTGATTGCATACTTTGTAAAACAAAAACACCCAAATACAGTAAAACATGAACAACACTTGATTGGAGTGTGGGGCTGTAGTTGATTGGTCACTGAGTTAAAACTTCACGGCATGGCACAACTGTTATAAACCAGTTTTCACCACAAAAAGGGCTAAATAAATCGGATTTGACAAACAAACAGGGAAACCACGTCGTGAAGAATGATGGCTCGCAAACCATGGTTTAATACCTCTCAAAGACTACTTGGTTGACGGCGTTAAAGGCAGCTTGGGGTTGGATACAGAAAGATGAAAGTAAAAACTGATACTATTTCAGGGACCATCTGTTCCACTTTCATATTGCTTTAAGCTTAAAGCTGGTGTCTGACCACTATGTATAACGTGATTTGACGAGGAGTTACTCGCCATCTAATCAGGATCAAAAAGCTATAAATGCCAGTTGGATATAAAGTTCATCAAGCAGGACAACTGCAAACGCAACACTATGTACAGTGGAGAAGACGTTATTATTCCCGTTTAAACGCAAACAAAACGCAAGCGCAATGCAAGAAACAAATTTAGAAAATTATCGTAATATTATTGTTTTTATTTCTCTCAATTTATTTTAGCCCGAGTGGCAAACATTCTGAAGCCTGGTCAGATCCGGGTTATTGGCGTCTGGCCTGGCTCTAAACTGTTTGCAATGGATATAATAGGTTTAGCATATGCGCGTGTATTGGGAAGTTATAACGTCCTCCCCTACTCCATTCATATTCCAGATAACGCACCCGTGTCAACAGGGAAGCCAGCGTCTCAACCACGTGATTGTTCAGATTTTAGCTTTTGCTCAAATCAAACGCTTGCGAACAATCTCAGACTTAATTCAAAGGCCTTTTCACATTGACCTGTGTATAGTTATAGTTCGGGACGATGCATTAAAGACATTCGCGACCAAATGAAATCTCCGATGGACCTCTATAAAAATTCAGCATATATAGGTTCTTCAAACATATCTAAGTACCATGGCAAATAGAAAAACATAGGTTATAATGGTATTTTTTTGTCTATGGGTATTTGAAATGACAAAGAGTCGGCATGCGTTATTTTGCCTTTCTAAAATGATGTAAAGTAATAATTGGCACAAAGAAACATTAAGGGTGTATCCAACCCATAAGCGATTTTTTCAAAGTATCAAACTTTTTTTCTATCATTGTTTTTTTGGAAGAGCTGTTTATGGTGAATGAAACGAGAGCACCGCAAACGGGTGCTGGACGCTCGACTTTCATATACTTGAGACGGCTACATTTTTCAAACTTAAAGAATGTGTATGGGTGTTTAATGCCCTATTGGTCATAGAAATTTGTAAGCAACATCAACTCAAACATACTTGGACAGTCTACATTCCATTTAAAGTAAACTATAAGTCAAAACAAGGACAATAACTCTTGAATTGCACATTCCTGGTCACCTTTCTTGTTTTAATGAGTTGCCATTTTGATATAACACAAGTGTTTAAAGTTTCAAGTTAATATCTTTGACAGTTATTAAGATATTTCAATTTACAAGTTTTAAGTAAATAAATCAAGGGAAATTACTCTTGAATTACAAATCACAGAGTAACCTACCTTATTGTAAGGAGTTGTCCTTTTGATACTTAACAAGTATTCAAAGTTTCAAGTTAATATCTTTCATAGTTATTTAGATATGTTAATTTATAATTTTTAAGTAAATAAAACAAGGGCAATAACTCTGAAATGACAAATCCAAGGGTTACCTGTCTTGTTGTAATGAGTTGCCCTTTTGATACTGAACAACTATTCTAAGTTTAAAATGGATACCTTTGATAGTTATTGAGAAATCAACTCTTACAAAAACCGTAAGCAAAAAACTTAACCGACGCAGACGCTGACGCAGACACAGACGACAGGGTGACGACAATAGGTGTCCTTGTTTTTGAGCTACAGCGATTTGAAAAAGGTATGTCAAATCTGGACTTTTTCTCTCAAATTTTACCCATTCAGAGTACAAGCTTCAGTAAAATCTATTTCAAAACAAAACAAACATGGTAATTTGGGTTTTCATTATTTATTTCATGTCTATGGTGGTATTTTTACATAAAGAAACCAAATTTAGACAAAGCAGGCACTAGGTTTGAACAATATGGATCCTCGAATATCAAAAATATGCTTTTTATAGGGCATGATTTTATTAGATATTAAAAAAGTTTGAAAATGAAATAGTTCTAGTATTAAACTTTTTCTTATATTCTACCAAATGAAAGCCAATGCTAAGGCAGTTCAAAATATGAAAAGAAATTGAAAGGTCAGTGTTGAAAATTTTGAGTTATTAAAGTAAAAAGAGTTATCTCCCCTTACAAAATTTACAAAAAAGTACCATATCGATGATATTTAGAGCTTTATAAATTTCACATTTGGTGCCTGTTTTTTCTTAAATTAGTTTTTGTTTGAAGAAATACTACCATAGATAGGAAATAAATAACACAGAACCAAATTATCATGTATGTTTTCATTTAAAATGGATTTTATTGAAGCGGGCTGTTTGAAAAGGACAAAATAAGAGAAAGTGGGTGGGGTAAATTTTACATGGCCATGGAGCCAACTGTTGTTCACCAAACTGTACACTTTTTCTATTTTTTCATTCATCTTAAATAGCTCTTCAACACAAAACCATCATAAAGTGTTTTCATATACTTTGAAAAATTCTTAAATTCATTACATTGATACACCCTTAAAACAGTTAAAAAGTGATGCTCACTAAAATATGATGCAAAGAGTATAGTTTGTTGCCTGATATATATGCATTTTTCTTAAATGTTTTCGGCTCCAATTCAATGAAACACTCACTCAATCAAAATCTGCCCGAAATAAATTAATGAAACATCTCACAATAAAAGATAGGTGTGAATAATAAGACAATGGTAAAAAAGCATTAGTTATAATGCTTCTTTTGAAACTATAGGCACTTTCATATATATGCTAACGGCCTAAATAAGCAGACGGCTTTTTCTATGTGATCTCGGGTTCACGCTTATACTCAATTTGATTGAAGTTCTGGGTTATTAACTTTGCCTTATTAGATAGAGTATTTGCCAAGTTTCACGTACTTTCATTTATCAAGAATAAGTTCATGCATTTAACGTCTATATTACGCGATTAATGGAGATTGTTTGAAACCGAAAGTATCTACGGGAGGTAACCGATATGCACGATTTCGTTGAGTAACGATGCTTGATTTATCGTACTTTGTTAAAAGCCACTAGGTGTCTCACGAATGGGTAGCGTATGCCGTTAATATGTGATTTTTTTGGCAACAACACAACACTATTTTATAGTTTTAATATATATGTTACAGTCAATCTGTGTAACCTGCCATTTCATGAAATGAATGAAAAAATACATTCAGTCATTTCACGAATTGACTGCGTATACCTTAGCTTTTTGTATTACATTGTAATAAAAAGATGTATGCAATGTTTCTTAAATAATCGTTAGTTATTAAGTATTATACAAAACTATTCATACATAGTGTGAATGAGCAATACCTGTTGCGTAAATTCAATAAAAGTATTTTCACACAGAATAGAACAGAGCATTTATTTTTTATTTCTATGTTTTATTGACTTGTACATGGTACATTATAGGAATAAACAACATCTTTTTGACGTTCATGACGGTATGACTACATTAGCTTCGCAGGGGGTGAGTTTTGTAAACGCCCGAAGGGCGTTTTCATTAAACTTACCCCCGACGCTAATGTAGTCATACCGTCATGAGCGGTAAAAAGATGTTGTTTATTCCTTATATTTATATTTTTATTTTCTGTCATTCATTTAATGTGTAGTTTGACCAGATTTGTTTTCATGTATATGAATATATCATATACCGACCAAACGGGTTTGATAGATGTAATATCGATGTAATAGCCATTCCAGTTTCTAAATATGGTGTCAAAAGTAGTCCTTACTACATGTACTGTATTTGCATGATAATTTCAGGGTTTTACGCAGTAAACTTTCTCGCTTTGCTTTAAGAACGCTCGTAAGAAACTAAAACAAAAATTTCAATCTGAATATCCATTATCAAAGCTTATTTTAAACAATTAGGTGGCGCAAGTTTTTATACACGCTTTACACATATCAACGCGAATAGCAACGCTGAAATGCGACTACACAGTCAGCGTGTACACTCACCCGCGGCTATCCGTGGCATATCCGATACATATAGGCTAGTTTAAATATGTCATAACGTTATAGGCTAGTTTAAATATGTCATAACGTTACCAATTTAGTAAGTGTGAATGCATTATTTTGCTTTATGTTTGAGCGACTTTCCTATGTAATTCTGGTGAACAAATTGTTTGAAATTGTCAATTTCAAACCGTAATTGGAAGACAACTTGTCTAATCTATAAATAGAACAACACTCACTCGGAGAAGGGAGAGAACGCGTACAGCTTTAATGACGGAGCTTAATATGATAACCTCCCTTAAAAACAGCATTTAATTTTTTTTTATCGCAATTTGATTTTAATTGAACTGTCTGCGACTTTAAATAGGGGTTTCGAGATACCCAAACGGATAATCTAAAAGTAGATCCTAACTTGGTCGGTATCTCTCCGCCGTATGGAGACTCTCCGCCCTCTTTCTAACTGGCTGGAACCGGATTCGATTCGTAGGTTCATCGAGAATTGACCTGCATATTTTAATACGATTACATAGAAATGTAAATATCATCTTATATACAATATGTAATATCAGTTATATCCCACAGTATATCCAAACCATATGTAAAGTTATAACGATTGAAAAAGGTCACGTAATTTCTAAATAGTTCAGTGCTATGAGTTAAACTAAAACATTGTCGGAATCCTGTAAAAGGTCTCTAGTCAATCCAAGTGACCCGTCGTTTTCAGTCGAAATAGTTAAGTGAAAGTCATTACCAAAATTACTGAACTTTTCAGTAATGGCATGAAATGACTGATTACACATTTTGACTTTAACATATTTTTGGTTAACCAAAGAACAAGATTTTAGAAACCGTTCATACACACGTTTTCGTTTCATTGCAAGGTATTGGGCTGAATGTCTCTCCGACCAGCCAACATTTTACGGAAAAAATGAACTGTTTAACATTTCAACACTATTTTTCTCTCCGTGGCAAACTGTCAATATTGGATGTAATGTAAACAAGTTGGAACTAATATTGGTGTCGTTAACCATGCTATAAACCCCTGCACTGTCATGACGTCATCTTCTTTGAACAATTGCCGTCTGCTTCTATTTCTCAAATTAAAATTTAAGGCAAATTGACAAACTTAATTTCGTCATGAGTTTCAAACAGTTAGAATCCTGATCAGGCGTTGCGTCACGCGGCGGCTGATCATGACTTTAATTTGCAAATGAGTCTTGTAGCCGGGGTGAGGTATAACGGAGGGGTTAATACCTATCAAAATAAGGCTCGACATCATGTTTCACCATATGACCACTCGAAGTAAGTAAGTAAGTACATTGCTGTCTGTTATACTTTTCTTATACTTACAGATTATCTCTCATTGGTCCCTGAAATCGAATTCACCTTTCCAATTAAGTATTTACTATTTAAGGTATTGTTTTTTTGTTTACAAAATATTGCATAAATGAGCTCTCTAACCATTGTCTTCATTGTTGGCATGTGACAAGTTTTCACTTCATACTCTGTTTGTAAAGGACGCATATAGTTGTCACTAGGAGTTGTGGTGGGTATGTTGTCTAGCTAGTGGTAATGCGCTCGACTAATAACACAGGACTCGCTGGTTCAAACACCCGCTGCACCCAAAACTACAAATTATGCTTAGGATGAGACGTAAAAAACGAGTTCCCATGTGTCGGTGCTTTACACTGACGTATAAAAGAACAAGTGGTTCTCCATCAGTGGGATTACATGCACATTTGTACTCTTACAGGCCCCCCCGCCCCGAAAAAAAATAAATACAAAAATAAAGAAAACTGCGCGTTCAATAAACGCTTCCTTGACAATATATTCTGAATTTTTTCTAGGTCCAAACTAGGCCAAGGTCAAGGTCAAACTGAGCTTGGGTATTATTGGTGAGTTGGTAATGGTCCAAGGCAATAACTGTATAAGTAACGAAGCATTGTACATGTAGTAAACAGTGTTGATGCTAGACGAAACGGTAAAATCTAGTTAACCGAGAAAGAGCTGATTTAAAATATTCTAAGTTAAAATTTGGTCAAGGTCAAAATCAAAGTTTGGTGATATTGGTGGATAGGGAATGGTCAAATGCAACAACTGTATAAGTATCGAAGCATTGTAATCAGATGTTTTGATGCTAGACGAAACGGTAAAATCTAGTTAACCGAGAAAGAGTCTATTTAAAATATTCTAAGTCCAAATTAGGTCAAGGTCAAGATCAAAGTTTGGTGATATTGGTGGATAGGGAATGGTCCAAGGCAACAACTGTATAAATATCCAAGCATTTGGGTAAGCGTTGTTGATGCTAGACAAAACGGTAAATTCTACTTAACCTTGTTACGTACACACGGACTGACTGACTGACGGACGGTCGGACGGACTGACGGACAGGACGATTACTATATGCCTCCGCATCTATCGATGCCGGGATGCCGGGGGCATAAAAACAAGACTATGCGTTCAATAAATGCTTATGCCCCTGGTGGCGTCCTTGACAATA
The DNA here is from genome assembly GCA_922989275.2 of Gari tellinella. Taxonomy (NCBI): domain Eukaryota; kingdom Metazoa; phylum Mollusca; class Bivalvia; order Cardiida; family Psammobiidae; genus Gari; species Gari tellinella. Next base: position 59,749,591 of record OV277865.1, read on the forward strand.
TATTCTGAAATTTTTCTAAGTCCAAATTAGGTCAAGATCAAACTTAGCTTGGGTAATATAGGTCAATTGGTAATGGTCCATGGCAATAACTGTATAAGTTTTGAAGCATTTTAATAATTAGTGTGGATGCTAGACGAAATGGTAAAATCTACTTAACCTTGTAACGAATGCACGGACGGACGGACTAAATTAGATCAAGGTCACAATCAAAATCAAGGTTGGGTGATATTTGTGGATAGAAAATTGTTCAAGGCAACAACTGTATAAGTATTGAAGCATTGTAGTAAGCGCGTTGTTGATGCTAGACGAAACGGTAAAATCTAGTCAACCAAGAAATAGCTCATTCAAAATATTCTAAGTCCAAATTAGGTCAAGGTCAAGGTCAAAATCAAGGTAGGATGATATTGGTGGATAGGGAATGGTCCAAGGCAACAACTGTAAGTATCAAATCGTTTGAGTATGCGTTATTGACGCTAGATGAAACGGTAAAATCTAGTTAACCAAGAAATAGTCCATTCAACACATTCTAAGTCCAAATTAGGTCAAGGTAAAGGTCAAAATCAAGATAAGCTGATATTGGTGGATAGGGAATGGTCCAAGACAACAACTGTATAAGTATTATAGCATTGGAGTAAGCGGTGTTGATGCTTATACTTAACCTTGTTACGGATGCACGGTCGGACGGACGACTACTACGGTATATGCATATACTATATCCGCATCCATAATAGGTATCGACCTAGGGCGTTCAAACGTTAAAACTTCAAATACTCACCTACACGCTATTCTCGATAGGGTTTAAAACGTTACAGACCAAGAACTCAATTTTAGTGGTCTTTATATCACTAGGGCTTAAACTGTTAAAGGTTACACAACCGTTTTAAATACGATCTTATTAGCTGTCGATTACTGTTGTATAAACACGAATAATATTACCTCTGAGCACGCTGTCGGAATCGTTCTGGGTATTTGGATGATGTTTCACCAAACCTGCAGTTACCATGTCTGCCAGCTATCTGATCTGACGATGTAGTACTTTTCATGAACCTATCCTTAAACGGAACAGGCAGCTTAGCAAATCCAACTTTAATTCTATCCATGATTAAAGTCGCACGAAATATCACACGTTTATTATGGTGGTGGTCACTTGTCGCGATTCAAATAATGACAATTAATTACATGTATCATAATTCGTATTAATCAGTCTTGTTCCTGTACAATAACACCCAGCAATTACGACCGTTGGAAAAGTAGGCTACCTTACAGCCATTTCGATATTAAAGAAATGTAGTTGTTTGAAGCAATGTGGAATTCAAGCTAAAACCTCATGTATTCGATTGATCTTTTTTAGTTTTATATATATAAACTTAGGCACGTAAGTCAATTTTCTATTTTTTTATGTATATATATACGTATTTGAATTTAAACAACCGCCTGTGTTTACAAACATAGATGAATCATGATCTTCAACGCAGTTTTACTGCTTGTTAAAAGGAAGATGGAGGTAAAGCACAGCACACTAAATATACCACAAACGATTGTTCTCTTGATGCGTCGTCTGCACTCTGTATTTATGACCTTGAATATGTCTTTCTTGATAGATGTCGTAAATGCGGAGGTTTACGGTGATTCCAGATTTGTGTTCAACGCACCTTCCCCTAACACCACAATATTCCATATAGCACCACCAGTTCTACACCAGGTTTAGTTATCACATTCATTCGTGCTTCCTTATATTATCGGAATGCCATGTTGTCGTATTTGCAAATGACTTGCTCTTTCACAAAGTATCGGCACTAACATCAATGACAAAATAGCGACACACGAGGTTGATCCAACGTAAACCCAATAATGATGTTGATTTTCTTAAAATCTCGTAACATCTCGTTTATAAATTTATCACTGGTTTAGCTGAATCTATGATATTTATCTTGTCTCTAGTGGCACTATTGTGAGCTAGAATCAGTAGTCTGCTATGTGAAGAACGTCGTCTATATATACAGGGCATGTCATTATATGAACGGTTGACATGTATAACTAGGGTTGGGTTTGCAAGCACGTGTATAACGCTTTTCTTTCTCCGCAACAGCGCGTGTATTAGAATAATTGATAACTGTTGCTAAAAGTTTGAACACAGACAAGAAACATAATGAGTCGGCGTCTGACCAGCTCCAAATTATTTGTTACTTTAACCCCCCCCCCCCCCCAATAGAAACGACTTTTAGGGCACAACAATGTAGATTGTTCTCTTGCTCTGGATTGTCCATTATAGTAATTTAATCCATTAACTCAGAGCATATTGATTTTACCTTGGATATTTCGGCTTTCTCACAAAGCCTTCATCAACACACTGAGATTAGGGCGTTTAATCTATTCATTTACTGAAGCAATTAGTTCCAATTAATACAGTCATATGCATGTACCATCATCAATATTTTCTACATTCTAGCAGATGGTAGCTTACAGCAGGCTGACAGATAAGCAGAATATGCCTTAACCCTTTGAACCCTAGTCCCGCATATAGGCGTCCTTTTCAAACAGTATACATGTGTAATGTGCATTTTGTCCTATTCAAACAGTGAATACCTAGATCAGAGGGCTCCTTACGGAGGCCTCTGATCTGGGTCTTCACAGTTTGTCATAATGCAAAACATTGACTAAAACAACCCTTAAATGTCAGAAATGGACTAGACTAAGATTGAAACTGGGATTGTCCATTTGAAGTTTCAGGGAGTAAATAGTTAAGGCGCATTCTGCTTTACTTTCAACCTGCTTTAAATGCTCACATTTCATCACATCTAGAAACAGGTTTGGGGAAGGAGGGTTTATACCACATGTATTAATTCTAGCCCATTTACTGGCACATTCACTGCCATAACTGCTTAGTAAATATCGTTTGCTTTAGTTCTAATAGATCTATTTAGAAATTTATGCATTCTGACATAAGTGGATTGGACTTTTTAGTGTCAAACAGTTAGGATTCTGATCAGACGCGGCATTACGCGGCGTCTTATCAAGATCCAAACTGTTTGCAGGTGTCAGTGTAGTCAAGTTTTGGAGTGCAATGGTTACATGTATCACGGTTAACATGTTTAAATATAAAATTCGAAAACATGTACGACACTCGTGAACAATTTAAGATTCCAGATAGCCTCGCCTAGCCTTAATTTCATCAGCTTTTACTTATTAAATTTAGATTTTATTTATTTCGACTTATGCAACGTTGATTTCAAGAGTCAAACAGTACAAATCCTCATCTGAAGATGAGTTGTTTGCAAAATGTAGCTACATAGGGGCAATTGGGTAAAACAAATGTAGACACATAGGGGCAATGAGGGTTTAACAAATGTACCCACATAGGGGCAGTGAGGGTTTAACAATGTACCCACATAGGGGCAGTGAGCGTTTAACAAATGTACCAACATAGGGGCAGTGAGGGTTTAACAAATTTACCCACATAGGGGCAGTGAGGGTTTAACAAATGTACCAACATAGCGGCAGTGAGGGTTTAACAAATGTACCCACATAGAGGCAGTGAGGGTTTAACAAATGTAGCCACATAGGGGCAGTGAATGTACCAACATGGGGGCAGTGAGGGTTTAACAAATGTAGTCACATAGGGACAGTGAAGGTTAAACAAATGTACCCACATAGAGGCAGTGAGGGTTTAACAAATGTACCCACATAGAGGCAGTGAGGGTTTAACAAATGTAGCCACATAGGGGCAGTGAATGTACCCACATGGGGGGCAGTGAGGGTTTAACAAATGTAGTCACATAGGGACAGTGAAGGTTAAACAAATGTACCCACATAGAGGCAGTGAGGGTTTAACAAATGCACCCACATAGAGGCAGTGAGGGTTTAACAAATGTAGCCATATAGGGGCAGTGAATGTACCCACATGGGGGCAGTGAGGGTTTAACAAATGTAGCCACATAGGGGCAGTGAATGTACCCACATGGGGGCAGTGAGGGTTTAACAAATGTAGTCACATAGGGACAGTGAGGGTGTAACAATTGTACCCACATAGGGACATTCAGGGTTAAACAAATGTAGCCACATAGGGACAGTGAGGGTTAAACAAATGTACCAACATAGGGGCAGTGAGGGTTTAACAAATGCACCCACATAGGGGCAGTGAGGGTTTAACAAATATAGCAACAATGGGACAGTGAGGGTTAAACAAATGTACCAACATAGGGGCAGTGAGGGTTTAACAAATGTACCAACATAGCGGGCATATAGGGGCACGGAGGGTTTAACAAATGTAGCAACAATGGGACAGTGAGGGTTAAACAAATGCACCCACATAGGGGCAGTGAGGGTTTAACAAATATAGCAACAATGGGACAGTGAGGGTTAAACAAATGTACCAACATAGGGGCAGTGAGGGTTTAACAAATGTACCAACATAGCGGGCATATAGGGGCACGGAGGGTTTAACAAATGTAGCAACAATGGGACGGTGAGGGTTAAACAAATGTAGCCACATAGGGGCAGTGAGGGTTAAACAAATGTACCAACATAGGGGCAGTGAGGGTTTAACAAATGTACCAACATAGGGGCAGTGAGGGTTTTACAAATGTAGGAACAATGGGACGGTGAGGGTTAAACAAATGTAGCCACATAGGGGCAGTGAGGGTTAAACAAATGTACCAACATAGGGGCAGTGAGGGTTTAACAAATGTACCAACATAGGGGCAGTGAGGGTGAGGGTTTAACAAATGTACCCACATAGGGACAGTGAGGTTTAAACAAATGTACCCACATGGGGGCAGTGAGGGTTTAACAAATGTAGTCACATAGGGAATTTAGGTTTAAACAAATGTACCCATGTAGGGGCAGTGAGGGTTTAACAATTGTACCTACATAGGGACATTGAGGGTTAAACAAATGTAGCCACATAGGGGCAGTGAGGGTTTAACAAATGTACCCACATAGGGGCAGTGAGGGTTTAACAAATGTACCCACATGGGGGCAGTGAGGGTATAAAAAATGTACCCACATAGGGGCAGTGATGGTTTAACAAATGTACCAACATAGGGGCAGTGACTGTTAAACAAATGTACCCACATAGGGACAGTGAAGGTTTAACAAATGTTCCCACATAGGGGGAATGAGGGTTTAACGAATTTACCCATAATGGGACAGTGAGGGTTTAACAAATGTACCCACATAGGGACAGTGATGGTTTAACAAATTTTCCCACGTACGGGCAGTGAGGGTTTAACGAATTTACCCACATAGGGACAATGAGGGTTTAACAAATGTACCCACATAGGGGCAGTGAAGGTTTAACAAATTTTCCCACATACGGGCAGTGCGGGTTTAACAAATGTTCCCACAAACGGGCATTGAGGGTTTAACGAATTTACCCACATAGGGGCAGTGAGGGTTTAACAAATGTAGCCACATAGGGAAATTGAGGGTTAAACAAATGTAGCAACATAGGGGCAGTGAGGGTTTAACAAATGTACCCACATAGGGGCAGTGAGGGTTTAACAAATGTACACACATGGGGGCAGTGAGGGTTTAAAGAATGTACCCACATAGGGGCAGTGAGGGTTTAACAAATGTACCAACATAGGGGCAGTGAAGGTTAAACAAATGTACACACATAGGGGCAATGAGGGTTAACGAATTTACCCATAATGGGGCAGTGAGGGTTTAACAAATGTATACCCACATAGGGACAGTGAGGGTTTAACAAATTTTCCCACATGGTGAGAGACCAGTAAATAACGAGTGATTTCATTGGTCAAAGCAAAAAACGGTAGAGACTCCTGACAGCTAATTGCAAATGGCGGCCTCCATTCAGCAAATAAATCAAATAATGTAATGAAAATGTTTTCTATACTTGGGATAGACATTTTCACACAAGTTCAGTGTATTTTAGAGAAGCGAAAATGCACTCTGGTTATTTTTTGGAGCGATATTTAATATGCAGTAAATTTCGGGTTGAGTCTAAGAAATTTACAGCAAAACGGGGGTCATCCTGTTTCGGCGGATGTAGCAAAAATCTGGTGTGGTCAATCTGTCACTTACAGTTTATTTTTAGATGAGACTTGGTTAGCTCTTTCGAAGGAAAAATTCCGTTCCCCTCATCGAGTTCTAATATCGTCAACACAGCCTTGAACGTTATAATGGAGGTCTATGGAAAATGATTTAGTGGTCTCTGACCTAAACACGACAAGTTGCATCTTAACAGTTGGTCCTGGAGAGCTTTTTCAATGCCCGATTCTGCATTTTTGAACCTGGTTTAGCAAGTTTACTACAAATAAGTTCAATTTATCTTAATGGAGTAGGTTTCAGACCACTAAATGACATTTCATGCAGCCAAAAGGGCCAAAGGCTGTTCAAATGAAATTGTGAATGTGCGTCTGTCCCGTATTCATCCCTGTTTGCATCCAAAGAGCAGCTCAAAGAAGCTTTTCCCTGCCTCTGTCCGCCAGATAAAATAAGTTTTGTGACAAAACAAGGTGGTTATATCCGTTTTTATAAGAATTTGACTATGAATTTCAGTATATATACAGCTAGGGGGTGTATAAAAACCTTGAAAATCGATGTTTTATACACACCTGGCTGGCTTTTCTTGCCCCATTTAGGCACATGTGTCATCGTAAATACATTGTTTATCTCAAATCATGACGCTTAGGCAGTAATGAAGGCTTTGGAATGCCAAAACCATGATTTTCAGTTCACAGACCTTTAGCCTGCTACCCTTTGGCAGCAATTTCTTGCAAAAAAGTCACATTTCTTGCCTTTAATATCCTACTTAGGCCTTCCAACTGGCTGCATATTGCTTTAAGCAGCCTTTTCTGGTGCATACAAGTGTCTGCTGAAACAAACATAAAAATAATTGAACTACAGGCACTGATGACGTAATACTGGAGTATTGCTTAAACATGAGTACAGCGGCCATGGAAGATGGGTTGGCTCCTTGAGAGTACCAAAAAGCGACCCTGAATTGGATGTAAACCTAAATTTTAGGTTCTAAAAGGTAGAAAAATGTCTAATGTACGTTTTAAGTGCGTTTAGTAGGTTGTAGATCCGTCCACGTGTCTCAGGGAAACATTTGAAAGTCAAAAAATGTGATTTTAGAGCAAAAATCACAATCCGTTACGCTTGAGTGAACATGATATCCAGTTATGCCTAGATCTCAAGTTAATTGGATAGAGTGTCTCGAGTACTTGCACTTAAGGTTGCATAACTGTCCTTGAGCTTAAACATGTACATTTTATGTGAGAAAAAACTTTTAGCAAAGGTGGACGAAAATTGACCAAAATTGAACAGTTTGCGTCCTCTTTAGACCTCCAAAAATAGGTCAAATGATTGTTGCTCTGAAAAATTCTTAGTCAGGTTTTTTTCGTAATTGAGTCATTTACAAGAATTCCAAATTTGAACACAATACTCAAAACTATGATGTCTCTTTAGGTGAGAGACCAGTAAATAACGAGTGATTTCATTGGTCAAAGCAAAAAACGGTAGAGACTCCTGACAGCTAATTGCAAATGGCGGCCTCCATTCAGCAAATAAATCAAATAATGTAATGAAAATGTTTTCTATACTTGGGATAGACATTTTCACACAAGTTCAGTGTATTTTAGAGAAGCGAAAATGCACTCTGGTTATTTTTTGGAGCGATATTTAATATGCAGTAAATTTCGGGTTGAGTCTAAGAAATTTACAGCAAAACGGGGGTCATCCTGTTTCGGCGGATGTAGCAAAAATCTGGTGTGGTCAATCTGTCACTTACAGTTTATTTTTAGATGAGACTTGGTTAGCTCTTTCGAAGGAAAAATTCCGTTCCCCTCATCGAGTTCTAATATCGTCAACACAGCCTTGAACGTTATAATGGAGGTCTATGGAAAATGATTTAGTGGTCTCTGACCATACGGGCAGTGAGGGTTTAACGAATTTACCCACAGAGGGACAATGAGGGTTTAACAAATGTACCCACATAGGGGCAGTGAAGGTTTAACAAATTTTCCCACATACGGGCAGTGCGGGTTTAACAAATGTTCCCACAAACGGGCAGTGAGGGTTTAACAAATTTACCCACATAGGGGCAGTGAGGGTTTAACAAATGTACCCACATAGGGGCAGTGAGGGTTTAACAAATGTACCCAATTGGGGCAGTGAGGTTTTAACAGACAAAACAGTTATCAAGTATTTCGTAACGTGGAAATAAATCATGTTATTTGGCCTCTGGTTAGAGTTTTCTGATTTTCGTTAATTGTCGTTTGCTTTAATAGTAGAGAATTCTTTATTCTTTGCCGTTTAAATGACGCTAAACGCAATACAATAATGTGCAGAAAAAATTGTTTTGAAAAATGAGGTTGATTTTTTTTTTCAATCTGAGTGGCAAACAGTTTGGAGCCTGATAAGACGCTGAGTAACCCTGCGTCAATTTAAACTCCAAACTGCTTGCTTAGTGCATAGTTGTTTACTCACTACAATATATTATTCATGCTGCTCACTGCTTTAATCCAACATGGACCGTTTCTAAAACACATTTGAAGATGCTGTATGTCTCTTATGAAGAATTCAAAGTTTGTATTAATGTAGACCTGTAATGTAACCCAATTCACTGACAAACCCGTCTGAACTGGTATGTGCAAACAATTTGGATCCTGAAAAGACGCCGCGTAACGCGGAGTCCGACCAGGATTCAAAATATTGGACACTTAAAACCAAGCTAACATAATTATGTCAACATGGCTGAAATTCTAAATTTATGAATAAAAGCAGACGATACCTTTAAGCAGCTGATGATATGGCAGTAAAACCGTTAAGCGGGTTATAACGTCATTATGACATATTAAAGGATTATTATAATTGTATCTTAAAGCATGACAAAAAAAGTCATTCAAAGATACATGTAGCTCCTAAATGAGTTTGTGCATGACTTCTATCCTTCATTAAGCATCTACATACATGTACATGTAAAACATCTTTCTAAATGGTTGGTCGATGAAAAGAGATGCTATAGTATTCCAATACCATCAGCCAATCAATGTGAGGGTCTGGCAGTCTAGAAAACTATAGGAGAGAAATAGACCTACCCTTGGGGACATGCTTCAGTGCGATTTGTGGTTATAAAAGAATACATTGTTATCTAGATAGATATTCGCTATGCAGGTATTGGTTTCTCAAAACAAAATACAGTAAAACCTTTCAAAAATACCACTAAAACGAAGGTTTATTGACAGTTGACAGCTTAAAGCAAGGTGGCCGTAAAACAGAATGCTCATAAAGAAGATTTCTGATTTAATGCCACTTTGGTTTAAGCAGTCGCTTGTTGTAAACACCTTATAATGAATACAATTTATCGCTCTTAATTACTCGCTCACTATATTGCCTTTCGCAATGTAAATTAGTGGATCTATTCTATACGATAATGCATCAATGCATTTGAGACCACCCTCGTGGTATTTAGTAATTTATCAATTTACTTCAAGTAAAAAGATTCAGGTTGAAAATTAGTAGATCTAGGTCGATATATATATCAGATTTGACCTTGTATTATATTACTTTGTAAATACATGTATGTATGTTTTGTATGTACATGTATGAGGAGAAACAGTATAGTTTAAGTCAAATAAACGTTCTTCTTCTTCTTCTATAATAGAGAGAGGTTTGCTGTACTCATCCATCTGCAAATATTTTCCTATGAGCTACAGTGGGCAATACAGTAAAACCTCTCAACCATGACCAATAAAGTGTGTTAGTTGAAATATGTTTAATGCAAAATACTGCTTAAAGCAAAGTTTAAGAAACAGAAAGCTCCTTTAGGAACTTTCTGTTTTACGTTCACCTTGCTGTAAGCTGTCACTTGTCTTTTATGCAGTCTATTAGCCTTCTTTTTATCGGTCGTAATAGAGAGGACTTACTGAACGAGGTTCGTTCCCTTTTGAACAAATATAAACTGAAACAGTCCAAACATGGCCACTCATTAGGCTTTGCAGTGTTTGCAATTTCAGACTTGTTTGTTATATTTAATAAATAATTTTGATTATGGCGACATCAGCATAACCATCTATACCATGTGTGAATATAGTTCTATGTTATAAATGTACGTTCAGTGAAAGCGTCGATTCTGTGCAACTGGCCAAACTGACGTTATCAGAATAATTAGTAGTACGCTCGTATTTTGTATTATAAGTTGCGTTAATCTTTGAAATTTCAGTTGCAACAGGAATTACCCGGCGTATTAACTGTCTCTATAAAGTGATAGCTTTAATATTTATTGGTAAACAATAATGTCTTCCCCACTGTAACTGCTTTCCGCGTTACATTTTTATAATCCTCATTTATACAGTGAATATCTGTAATCCATTTGATACACGGAACATGAGTAGTTATTCTTATGTAATGGCGCAAGCAGACTCCCTTTGATACATTAAGTGTATAGGTTCTCTTCCAATCCAATGTTTAATTCTACTAGTACAGTCAAACTTCCGATGTCTCGAACTCGCTAAAGTCGAACATGTTCGTTTTTCAAAGTTAAAACGTGGCTAAGCCACGTTTAAACTTTGAAATAAGGATATGTTCGACTTAAGCAATATCAAAATAATGAATTTCAACTGTAGACATATGGACCAGATCTGGTTAGGCGAATTTGAGTTTTCGAAGTTCGACTGTATCTTCAATAGATTGACGTAGTCCATCAACGTTCTTATAATTTTGCTTAATTATGTCGCAATCTGAAATCAGTTTGCTACATTATTGCTTCCAGAATCCATTTGACGCAATTTACTTGAGTCCTAATTCCAATATAAACATCTACATTCACCTTTCTCCATTTACTACATTAACCCCTAGTGACGTGTTTATGCGTACATATAGACCAATATCAGAAGGGTCCTGTAGGAGCTCTCTGATCGTGGTCTTTACTTCAGGGGTACCATTCACATGTATACTGTTTTCCAATGACGAGTGTTTTCGTCGCTAGGGTCATAAGGGGTAATCTTCCTCTATTTATGACATTCTATAACAATACTAATGTTAATGCTAAGTTTTACGTTATCTCTTATTCCCATGATATATTGTTGGTCTATAGAATCCTAGACGACCAGTAATGGGGGACTAATTGTCCCCTTGGGAACACGTTACAGAGCGAGCCCTCGTTACAAGACAATTAAATACGTTACGCAGTTATGTTTAAATGGGAGAAAACGTTGTTCTTTTCCGTTTCAATAACAATAGACGCAAACGAAATGCAATAGAATGTAGAAAATGACATCTAACTGAGAATGTGAGCGGTTCATTTTAATCTGAGTGGCAAACAGTTTGAAGCAAGGTGATACATCGGGCAACCCGGCGTCTGATGCGGCTTCAGACTGTTTGAAATGCATATAAAGGTTTGGCATAAAGACGTTTATTGGCAAAGAATAACGTCTTCTCAGCTGTATGTTTTTCAAACATCTCCAAACCCGCCCCGACACAGACAGCCTGCTGTGCGTAAATGAATACCTTCATGATGGTTTTCTAGAGTCTTTAATAATACACAATTTCTAGCCATTTGGAACAGTGTTAAACCTGATGAGAGGTCACAAAATGCGGCATCACATCGGGGTCTACTCTTGTTGCTAGAGGTATGTTATTCATTTCAGTTTCAATAGTGTCTAGCAATTTGCAAGCAAAGTAGACCCTGGTGATATGCCTATATTGTTTGTTACAAAGTTATGATATAAGCCGTGCCATGAAAAAATTATTGCATTGCAACATTGTACAGAACAAGTACCGTTGTCATCCCAGACTGTAATACTGTATACAATACAGCTACATACAATGATTGAGATGCATGTGAGTGTCAAATAGCGTATAGCAAGACCAGCCGCCTTGATCTACACTGCTTGTAATGCAATAAGTCAGGTTGTCTCATACCATTGCTCATCTATTTAAGTTTGTAAAACGCATACAGTTTATGAACATTATTTTCCAAAATAAATGCATTTATGCTTAACTTCTTATGTCCATTGCAAATGTTTTGCAGCTAGATTATATGTCTAGTAATCCGGCGACTGATCGTTCCCTTAACTGTTTGCTATTCAGATTTAAATAAACCGTCAATATTTTAAAAGGCTATTATTGTTCACAGATTGTTGAATTGCATTAAATTTCGTTTGATTTAACGAGAAAGAATAACGTCTTCACTGTATCCGGACAGTCTGTCATTTTATCATTGTTCGTAACAAAATTGGTATGATGTACTGTGAAAGCTGTCTATTATATTTTCGGTAGACGAAAACCGCACAACGTTATAAAGATAAAGCACAGCAGTCACCATAGAGCTTAGTTTACAATTCTATACGTGTTAATAGATGTACGAGGCAAACCAACCAAGACAACAACACATTAGTGTTTTCGTACATGTAACCTCTTAACGAAAGATGTCTGTATGACATTCAAATACCACTCAGACTTGGCGAATATCCTGAATATTTTTCACAGATAATACTCAGAAGACTCATAATTGCGCAGAGTTTTCGAAATGTCGTCTCTCTCCGCTGAATTATTTCACATGACAAAAAGTGCTTGTCCACCTGAGGTATCGTGTCATGTTATAGTTTGATTTACGCAGTTGTTTGCAGTTCTGCTTCAGTCTGCCTCAAATCCAATCTAAACACTAGTAATCACAATTTCATACTTATGCTACTATTTCCATACTACATGTAATTTATAACCATCTCAAAAAGTTTGGAGTCTATTCAGTCGTCGAGTAACTGTTCAAAGAGCTCTCATATCATGTAAATTGGTTAAATTGCCTCTGCATCTACTTTCGTTCAAAACATTGACGCCTAGTGCCGCATATATATATATACATGTACTGTATGTGTCATTTATAAACAATGTATCTGAGTAGAGTTCATTTGTATTATGTAAAAAGTGTAGATCTAGATAAAAGAGTTTCTAAGTATACCTTCTGAGCAGGGTCTGCACTATTTGTCATTTTGTAATACATGTGTATTGTAACAAAAATATCTAGTGTCTGATCTGGCAGTCTTAACTGTTCTTTGGTTAGACCAAGTTCTGAAAATTGCAGAGGACAGTTTTAAAACAGATTACAAATGGCAGTGAACCAGTGGTTATGTTCTGTTTTCAGATTCTAGATAAAGTGAGTGTTTCAAAAACTTTAAATTCCTTTGCCTCAACAAAACCCTATGACGAAACTACTCATTGAACTCGTGGTGGCATAAAGGGGAACACGTTCATAAAAGTGCTTGAAACACTCTTATCTTGGACCAAATGCAGGCCGAAAGGCTTTAAAGCTTTTCAGTTGAGCCTGATATCGTTTTAACCATTTAATTGGTCAGATATGAGTTTTTGCTGAGTAAAAGCTCAAATCTGACCGATCAATGCTTTCAACGATCTCAGACTCGACTTCAACGCTTTATAACCTTGGACCCTGGTATTGTTCTTCATTTACCCTGTCATGTATACACCATTCAGCTGCGGATAATGTAGGAGTGGGTGGGACAACAATGACTTTTAAATCATTATGTTTAATCATGTCATTGATCTTTAAAATACTTGACCCATTTTAAAGTTGATTTTACAAACTAATGATAACAATGTTTATAATTTTGGTTATTATATTGAAAGAATTTACCTTGTTCGGAATTTGTTTCTATGTAAGTCCATACGGTATAATATTTATTTTAGATCTAAATGTAGTTATTTGTCTCGCTTTGTAGGTACATTTATATAATGTCATGGTAAGCGCCTTTGAACGCACAATTCCTGTTAAAAAGAGCGCTATATAAATCTGGTATAATAATTATAAATAAATGGTAATATACTCACGGAATTTAAAAACTGTGCATTGCGAATAGCTTTCTAAATAATAGGAATAACAAACCAGATACAAATTGAATTTGTTATTGTGTTATTTTAAACATCAATCTAACATTTCATAAGATACATTAATGTGTGATGTCAATCATGATTGTACTGCCTTACGTTTTTGTCATTAAGGGTCAAAACCCATGTCACAACATGTGTCCTCCGTTTGAATCAAAGCAAGCACGGCATCATCGTCGAATGGACCTCGCCAACGTTGCGAAAAACTGCTGAGGAATATCATTCCGTACCATGACTAAACAATTAGCCAGCTGTTCCAACGTCACTGGCTGGTTCGATAGACGTTGCAAACGACGCCTAAACTCATCAAAAACGTGCTCAGTCAGCGTGAGATCGGATGAGACTCCGGGCTAGTCAATACCCTCGATGTTTTGTTCTGTAGGAAGACCGTGACAACGCACGCGAACAACGTGGTGGTGATCGCTGCCCTGTTGTAAGACAATATGGCGGGTTTGACATCACAACGGTATGTACAGTAGGACGACGCGGGCAGATTTAAAATTAGCATACTCTCTTCAACACTGTCCTCCGGTTGAATAGACGAAGTCCTCGAATGTTTCTAGCCGCAAAGATGGAAGACTGAAAACGATCACGCACATGTGTAACGGGAGAATACGTACCTTGTCGACGTTACGTTAATGGGGTATCCCTAGTCGCAGGTTCTCGCAAGCATTGTCAATTTGTCAATACGTCGTCTTAATGAAAAAATGATGTTACGATGAAGGCCAAATCGGCCTGTGACAACATTTTTTCTTCATTCCAGCCTCTAATACGCTGACTGAACGTAAACGCGCATTTTCTGACAGCCGTGACATAGCCGTCATGGTTGATAAAACAAACTTTACTTGTTTTTCCGATGATTTGCTTCCAAAACAACCAGTGTTTATTGAAAATTTGTTTAATGTACCGTACAAATGAGTGTACTGACCAAAATAGACAAACGTCTTTTGACACGTAAACTTAACGTAAATGTCACGAAAGGGGTAACCAATACATTCTACACACTTTATCAAGCTGTTTAAACCGCCTTTACGTGAGCTTATTGAAAACGTGTACATTTAAAACAAATTTCAACAATGCACAGTTTTTAAACTCCGTGAGTATAATAAACCCCGACGTAACCATATAATGCATGAATACGAATCCTTGTAACACACATCACGTCAACCATGATCCCTTGATCGCTCTATACATACCGTATGCTTATGATACCATCTGCTTCAGAAATAAATATATTATCATTCTCTATGATTAGATTAAAGAAAATCCGAGTGACAAAGAAATGGATCCAGATCAGACACCGAATAACTCGGCATCTTACACTTATCTGGATCTAAATATACCAAAACTGTAGGAACTGTATAGGACAGTAGTAAAACTGCAGAGAGCCCACAACTCGTCGACTTACATCAAACGCATTACAGTGGAGAGGACGTTATTCTTTCCCAATAAACGTTTTTTGTGCTTAAAACCCCATACATCCATTTCAAACAGTTTTCTGCTATATCAGACGCTGGGTTACGAAACACAGTCTTCAAAACTGTTTGCCGCTCAGATAAAAGAAACTAATTGTCAGGATCGTCAAAAAGCTTTTCTTTACACTTTGTTACTTTAAGTTTCGTTTAAACTTCTTCTCCTCTGTATCCAAATCAAAGGGATTCGTACCCCCATTCAACTAGACGGCGATCGATGGCGATCTCGGCGCTCCGACAGAGCGTCATATGTCGCCTCAGGGTGACGCGATCTAACGGCATTTACGATCCGATTGCGACCAGATAACGCTCCGATGGCGATCCGTTAGCGATATGTAAAATCCGATAGCGACTTCATGATCATTGGTCGCCACCCAAATCATAAACGAGAGCACCGCAAACGGGTGCTGGACGCTCGACTTTCATATAATTGAGACGGCTACATTTTTCAAACTTAAAGAATGTGTATGGGTGTTTAATGCCCTATTGATCATAGTAGTTTGTAAGCAACAACAACTTAAACATACTTGGACAGTCTACATTCCATTTAAAGTAAACTATAAGTCAAAAGAAGGACACTATATTTGCCTGCTTTACCTGCCTTGGTGTAATGAGTTGCCCTTTTGAAACTAAACAAGTATTCAAATATACATGTATTGAAAGTTTGAAATTAATAATTTTCTACAGTTACTGAATAATTTCATATACAAATTCTGAGTCAAACAAGGGCGATAACTCTGCAAGGACAGATCCCATGGTTATCTGCTTTGTTGAAAGGTGATGCCCTTTAGAAACTGAACAAGTATTCAAAGTTTCAAGTTAATATCTATGGTAATTATTGAGAAATCTAATTAAATTCTAAAAAGTCAAAACAAGGGCAATTACTCTGGAATCACAAAACCCAGGGCTACCTGCCTTCATGTAATGAGTTATTCTTTTGATACTTAACAAGTATTCAAAGTTTCAAGTAAATACCTATGGTAATTATTGAGAAATTTCAATTTACAAGTTTTATGTAAATAAAAACAAGGGCAATAACTCTGGAATGGCACATCCACGGTCATCTTTCTTGTTTGAATGAGTTGCCCTCTTGATATAACACAAGTATTAAAAGTTTCAAGTTAATACCTTAAGATATTTCAATCTAAAAGTTTAAAGTGAATAAATCAAGGGCAACAACTCTGGAATTACAAATCACAGAGTAACCTACCTTGTTGTAATGAGTTGTCCTTTTGATACTTAACAAGTATGTAAAGTTTCAAGTTAATATCTTTCATAGTTATTTAGATATGTTAATCTATAACTTTTAAGTAAATAAAACAAGGACAATAACCCAGGATACACAAACCTCAGGGTTACCTGTTGTTGTAATGAGTTGCCCTCTTGATACTGAATGACTATTCAAAGTTTCAAGTTAATATCTTTCATAGTTTTTTAGATATGTTAATTTACAATTTTGAAGTAAATATAAAAGGGCAATAACTCTGTAATGACAAATCCCAGGGTTACATGCCTTGTTGTAATTAGTTGCCCTTTTAATACTGAATAACTATTCCAAGTTTAAAGTTAATATCTTTCATAGTTATTTAGATATGTAAATTTATCATTTTTAAGTAAATAAAACAAGGGCAATAACTCTAAAATGACAAATACCAGGGTTACCGGCCTTGTTGTAATGAGTTGCCCATTCGATACTGAACGAGTATTCAAAGTTTCAAATAGATACCTTTGATAGTTATTGAGATATGTCAATTTATAATTTTTAAGTAAATAAAACAAGGGCAATAACTCTAAAATGACGAATCCCAGGGTTACTTGCCTTTTTGTTATGAGTTGCCCTTTTGATACTGAACAACTATTCCAAGTTTCAAATGGATACCTTTGATGGTTATTGAGAAATCAACTCTTACAAAAACCATAAGCAAAAAACTTAACCGACGCAGACGCAGACGCTGACGCAGACGCAGACAGGGTGACGACAATAGCTCGACTTTTCGAAAAAGTCGAGCTAAAAATGTTGAGATATCCTATGAAAACCTATGGCGCTCTGTCGCGCTCATTCGTTTCATATTCGGCAGCAGATGTTTAGGCAAATAGCCATACATATAGCTGCTTTCTTTTGTATGTGTCCTCTTAATGCAGTAGCATAGTAATGCAGACAACTGCTATGAGAGCTTTCTGCATTATACGTTTGTACTGTCACAAGTTTTATGAATCTGTGTTTTTCATTTATTAGCTACTACATATGCTCTAATGCACATCAAAATCAATGTTAAACGCCTTATATTAAAACACTTTTCGGTATCATCATTGTATAGGTGTATAACAGTTTGGATCCGGATGTGACGTCGAGTTACATCATGCAATTTGGATATATTGATAGAAAATACTATCGGGTATTTTAAGATGCAGAGAATCATAATCAGATCGCCACGGAGCGCGAAGTATCTACTGATTTACTTTGTTGGGTCATGGTGGCGCTCTAAGGTGATCCGATAGCAATATGCCACCAACGTGTTTGCAATGGAAATATTCAAACGCGCTTGCATCTCGGATGAAAATAAATAGTTTATATTTGCAGAAGGTTAAAAGTTTCTACATTTTATTCCACTGCGTTTAAATTCGTTTTAATGGAAAATAATAATGTGCAATGTAACTCAATGTTTGCACTGGAAATAATAGTTTTAGCGTAAATGCGTTTATTGAGAAATCTTCCGCACTTCATAAATGTATTAGTCTATATCTAAATTATATATTTGAACTGACGATTTACCCGGAAGCTCGAATCTAACTATCAAGGAAACTCTTGCGTATAATCTAGTTAACATTGAGCGTGACATTTACTGATTTAGCAGCAACTGATTGTCGCCTGCAACGATTATCAGAAAATATCTCCAATAAGTTTGAATTCATATCAGACGCGTCTCTAATCTGAATCCAAACTAGTTGTCCCAGTTATCCCTATTCGCTCATAGCGTGCAAACTTAGATAAGTGCAGAACTCACTGGACTTTTGCAAAGTGAGCTTGTTGACAAAGTGATTTTCTCCATTGGGAACATATTTGCTTTTGTTCAAGTTTTCTGCAATTTCATGTGTTGAAAACGAATTGATTCCAGTAAATTTATGAAATGAGATGCAAAGCGTACATGTATCGTGTTACAGTGGAGATTTTACGTGTTTACTTTCCGTTTATACGAACTGTATGCGCAAACGCTTTGCAATTAATGGTGTATCAAACTCATGAATTTGGGAAATTTTCCAAGTATATGAAAACACTCTATGATGGTTTTGTATTGGAGAGCTATTTAAGATGAATGAAAAAATAGAAAAAGTGTACATTTTTGTGAACAACATTTGGCTCTAAGGCCATGTAAAATTTACCCCACCCACTTTTTTCTTATTTTGTCCTTTCCAAACAGCCCACTTCAATAAAATCAATTTCAAATGAAAACAAATATGATAATTTGGTTTTGTGTTATTTATTTCCTGTCTATGGTTGTATTTCTTCATACAAAAACTAATTTAAGAGAAAACAGGCACCAAATGTGAAATTTATAAGGCTCTAAATATCATCGATATGGTACTTTGTTGTAAATTTTGTAAAGGGAGACAACTCTTTTTACTTAAATAACTCAAAATTTTCAACACTTACCTTTTCATATTGTGAACTGCCTTAGCATGGGCTTTCATCTGGTAGATATAAGATAAACTTTAGTACCATAACTATTTCAATTTCAAACTTTTTTACTTTTTTTCATAAAACCATGCCTTATAAAAAGCATATTTTTGATATTCAAGGATCCATATTGTTCAAACATGGTGCCTGCTTTGTCTAAATTTGGTTTCTATATGTGAAAATACCACCATAGACATGAAATAAACAATGAAAACTCAAATTACCATGTTTGTTTTATTTTTAAATAAGATTTTACTGAAGCTTGTACTCTGAATGGGTAAAATTTGAAAAAGGGCCAAATTTGACATTTTTTCAAATCGCTGTAGCTAAAAATAAGGACACCATCATATATATTTTATTCATTTTTTCATTCATCATAAAAAGCTCTTCCAAAAAAAAACAATGATAAAAAGAAAAGTTTAATTCTTTGAAAAATTCGCTAATGGATTTGATACACCCTTAAATGTAGAAATTAAATGCTTACTATCCTTTGCCTGCTACACTATATATTCTGCAATCGTTCGCAATTGTGTTTAAATTTAATAGTGACGTATATAGGCCTTCGTTGCAAACACTGTACCTGTCAAGAGGATACTTCTCCTGTGCAAACCGCGTAGACTCATTTTGGATTTGTTATGATTTTACGTCGCTTTTACCAGTATTTCAGTCATATCGCGACGTTCAGCTAATAATTGGGAAGGAAACAAACTGAGTTTTTTCGGCGTTTATAAAAATGATCGGCAAATTCCATGAATCGCTGTAATTTCTAATATAAATGTCTTAGGTGTGTAATGCTTGACTGCGTTTCCGTGTTATTTCGCACAGGGGCCCCAACACGATTGCTTTTTTAGAGAAAAAAATCGTAAGAAGGTATATACTTCTGACGATTTTTTCTCTCAAAAAGCAATCGTGTCGGGGCGCTGTGAGAAATCGAGCCCTAAGTGGAAAATTTTGCAAATCGACGAGTGGCCGGTACGAAATAAAAGATAAACAATGTTTTAGTGGATCATAACTATTGTGCGGACGGTAAAATTGTTGAGTCTGCCAATGAAGAGCTAGATTTGCTAGGATCTGCGAGACAAGCGCCCATAAATGATGATGTTGTATGATGAGATGACATGATGATGATTACAGGAAGATGATTTCGGCTAATCTCATTTGTTCCAAAGCAGCCTGTTTGGATTAAAACCACCAATCCCCCTTCTTTTTAGCTCTTACAGTGGAGAAAACGCTATTCTTTCCCAGTAAACGCTTTAACGCTAAAAGTACTATTTCCAGTGCAAACAGTTTGGAGCCTGATCAGACGCCGGGTAAACCATGCGTCTGATCAGGCTCCAAACTGTTTGCCACTCAGATAACAATGAAAAGTCAGAATTGTCAAAAAAATGTCCTTTTCTGCATTTTAGTGTTTTACGTTTGCGTGTAAGCAGGAAATAATAACGTTTCCTCCACTGTAGCAGAGGGGATTATCTCGGTCAAAAAACAGAAAACATTCCCTATGACAAATAAGCCCAAGAACCACAACAAAGGTAGAGGAACAGACTGCCTATTAAATACAGGTCTGACTGTAAATCAAACCTGTGGTACATGCCAAACATGTTTTCCTAAATCAACCCTTTACTCCATTGTAAATGCCCAGACCGGGATTCGAACCCACAGCGGTGAGGAGCTTAGTGATAGTGAGTCACAGTGACTATAACCACTAGGCCACGGAGGCCCTAGTGTGTGTGTGTAGACTCAGACTAAGTTGGAAACTGAAAATATTAATTTAAAGTTTCAGGGAGGAAAGGGTTAACAAACCTTAGCTCTTTACAAACTCTTTAACCGTCATAGGCGCCGTTAAGGTAACTTTGCAATCATCTTAGATACATTCCAACAGGGACCCGTCTTACGAAACGCCGTACGACAAAAATGGGTGAAGTCAAAACACCTAATTTCTGATTTCTTCATCTCATCCTGTCTTGTGACACATATTTTGGAATCGTCTTTTCAAGACGATTCCAAATAGATGTCACAAGACAGGATAAGGTAGAGAAATAATTATACTTATATATATATATATATATATATATATAATAAATAATGTCGGCGTGATGCCGGAAACTACCGGGAAAAGCTGTATATATATGAATTAAAAAAATAAATGATGTATTATAGGCTTTAAAAACACAATTGTTTGAAGAAATAAAATTGTGTTTTTAAAGCCTATAATACATCATTTATTTTTTTAATTCATATATATATATATATATATATAAACGGAAATGCAAAGGTCCGACAAAAGTCGGTCCGGTACAAGTTTAGATATATATCGAATTAAAAAAAGAGAAAGATTATGCCTTTGTTTAAACAATATTTAATAAAAACATTACGCTCCTCTACTAAACTAGTTTCGCCTTTCGGCTCCTCAGTAGTCAATGGAAATAACGTCATTACGTCGTTGGTGACGTCATCGACGTTGTTTCGTTATTTGACGTCATTTGACGTCACGTCAATGAAGTTTTTAATAAGAGTATTACTTGAGTAGTTTTAGGCATTTAATTTCGGCTTAAAACATTTTATGAAATAGTTTTCTTTGGCTAACCTAGCAGATGCCTTTGTTGAACGTACTTTGTAGAAAGGGAACATTTGAAATTTAGGGTCATTATTGGAACATTGGTCTAAATGTGCACTGAGCGGAATTTGGCGTGTTGATGGATCTCGAATTTGCTGCGCATGGATTGTTCTTCTTGTTCTGAGTTTGTCACCCGTTTGGCCTATATAATATTCTTTGCATCCATTACAGGTAATAACATAAATACAGTTTTTAACATCACAAGACATATTTGCGTTTACTTTGAATTTTTTTCCCTTAAAATTATATGAGTCACTTTCTGTAATATGTTGACAGAGGCTACAGTTTGACCTTCCGCACTTTACAACTTTATTTGTTTGGTTAATGGAGAATTTGGCTTTAGTTAATAATTTCTTCAAATTTGGAAGTTGTCTTTTACTTTTGATCAGTTTGGTTTCGTCAAGAATTTTGCTCATTTTAGGGTCTGATTTAAGGATATGTAGACTGTTAGAAAAAATCCCAAACATTTCAGGATTTTTAAAATTGTTCGTAGATACAAATGGTGTTTTATCAGTTTTTTGTTTTATTTGTACTTTGCATAGTTGTTCTCTTGGGATTTTCTTAGCTTCGTTGATTCCAGCGTCTATAATGCGCTTTGGGTATTCTCTTGTTTTTAAATGTAGGGAAAGTTCAAATAATCTTTTATCTCTTGTGTTTTGATCTGAAACAATGGTACAAATTCGTCTTGCTAGATTATATGGTATGCTATTTATTGTGTGGTTGGGGTGACATGACTTGTAGTTAAGATATTGTTTGGAGTCAGTTGGTTTGAAGTATATATCGGTATTTAAGGTTGTGTCAATCTTTATTATCAAAATGTCTAAGAAAGGGAGAGATTTTTCGTCACATTCAATGGTAAATTGTATATCTGGATGTAAATTATTTAGAATACAGTGGAATTTTTCGAGGTCGCTTTTAGACATGTCCCAAAACATAAAACAATCATCAAGGTAACGTTTCCAAAGTCTTTTAAGGTTGTTTCCAAAGTCTTCTCCAAATTCTCTTTCCGATATTTCGTACAATGATTCTTCGACTTGTTTTGGCTTACCTCGAAGAATCATTGTACGAAATATTGTACGTTACCCTAACATTTGCAAACAGTTTATATCCAGATTAAACCGCACGTGGCGACAACTCACATCAGGACCTACTCAAATTGAGACTCTAATCTTATATTTTGAGAAATGTTTGAAAAAAACACACCCACGATTATACCAGTAATTTGCAATAATTGTATAGTCAAACAACTAGGTCTGACGTGTCAAAGGTCAGCCGAGTCCATTTTTTAGGAAAAACAGCATTCCGCATGTTCTCGGACCATATTTTAAACAGCCGATATTCGTATATGAGATAAAAATGAAGGCGGGATTATTGTGAGCAGTTTAGCGCAGTAGATAAAGTCTAGGTATGCAGAAGGCAAATAGCAGTATTTTTTATTAAGCGTGGGTTCGAATCCCACGCTGACCTTACACTTTTTTTATATATAAATCTTGCCTGAATAGAAAAGCATTATATTTCATACTGTATAATATAAGCTGACCATTTATGCACATGTTCGTCAGTGTTCGTATATATGCAGTCCCATATTATTTTAAAACATTAATCGATGATAAATTACATACATGTACATACATACATGTAGGTCCCTACATGTATATTGAAATGAAATGAATTACTGTTAACAGGGCTCCAGATAAGGGGAATAGACTCAAATGTTGCAACATGCACCAAACCTTATGGTGTGACTACTAATTAGAATTGTCTCATCGAGAAACTTTAGATTAGTAGTCACACCATAGGGTTTGATGGAGACGTGAATATTTTAGTTTTTGAAATACTCTCCTTATCTGGAGCCCTGATTACGGCGAAACACCTAGAAATCGACTACCCATTCAGGACGAAAGTGGTCTTTGTAGACAGGCTGCTGCTGAATGCAGAACAAAAGTAATGGAGACTGCTTTATGCATTTTCCCCCTTAAATTATGCTGCCACCTGCCTTTAAAAGGCCAACAATGACTTAAGTTTAGAGGTGTTCCATCGTGGATCTACATAGATCTACATTACAATAAAAGTATATGATGGTTGAAATGAAAATGGAAATAACCTTAAAACGTTTTAGCAAAAAAAAAGAGTTTTAGGTTGATGCGAGATTCGAACCCACGCCAAATAAAATTTACGATCATATACTCGCTTATAGGCCTACGATCTATCCATTACGCTATGTTTCTGATAACTAGTCTGCTCCTTGTATAACTCAACCTTTTCTTTAAAAGCATGAGACGAGGATATCCAAAATGCTAATCTCCCTTAAAAATGGACTCGGCGACCCCGTGACACGCCAGACCTAGTTGTTTGACTATAACAGGCGGTAATATTACGTATTGTTTACGATAAAGCCCCTTCACTGTCATCACGTAACGAGCTTTGAACAATTCGTCTACGTTTATTTCTCAAATTTTAATTTTAGGTTTTTTTTATTTAAGGAGAATAAGATTGAGTGTCAAGCAGTTTGGAACCTGACCAGGTGCCGCGTCACTCGCTGCCAGATCTGGATCCAAACCCTTTGCAGGTAATCATTGTTTTCGGGCTATGGTGGTGAAGGGGCAAGTACAGTCAAACCTATATTGAGTGACCCTTAAACTGAAAGAGCGTGCGAGTAGAGAAAACCAGGTGCGGCTGCTATAGAACTAGTCGCGGAGTTTTGTCGTAAACATATCGTAATAACTCGTAAGATACCGTAAATAGCCCGTAACAACTCGTAACACATCTTAATTCACTCTTAAAAGTGGCATATATCGTAAGAAACCGTAAACTGTTAGGGATGTGTGCCATCCGTAAGGGAATCGTAGAAATTTCGTGTATTACCGTATTGCTCTGTACACAAACAGCTCAACAATGTATGTACAGTTGAGAGGATAACATTCGTTCCTGTTTAAAAGAAACGAAATGCATAAGCAATACAATAATATGTGGAACATGACATGTTTGTTGATAAATATGGGCATTTTATTTTAATCTGAATGGCAAATAATTTGAAACGAACCTTATAAGACGCCGAGTTTATATAATGTAGCCCTTGGCATAAGTGCGTTTATGGGGAAAGAATATCGTCTTATCCACTGAAACTTCAAACTTATGTTATGGCTTTTCCGGTTTTCAATGCAATAAATGTTTAATTCAATTCAATATTTCAATTCTATCCAGGCATACATTTAAACTCATGAAAAGCATAATTATAAATACAAGTCAATGAAACGTTCATTGTTATCCTGACCAGATTTAAAGATATGTAGCGCCTGATCTAGATCTAGACTGGTTTATTCTCTAAGTCTACTCGCAGAAATATACAGGAGCTCATACAAAATTATTCTTTAAAACCCAAGTATTGTAAATAGTCGATTCCATGTAAACAGGACCACATGGATGATCTCCCTTATTTCATATATAAAAAATAGAGATTGATAGCTTTATGATTGCATTAATAGTAGTTTCATATGAAAGACTCTTCTTGAAACTATAAGCCATTTTTTCTTGTCTTTAATAAGTGTCGCCTGTTACTATTCTATGCTTTGACGTTTAATATATCTTCTTAAACAGACAACTTGAATGACAGTGGTATAGTCTTAACCCTTTTGTATCCAGTGCGTTCTTCAATGCTTATACACTGGATTGGTCCATTTTTTTGGGAGCACTTTAAGAATTGGTCCGCCACCAACAATGTCATTTTTATGGCCAGGTTTGTCACAAGAAATAGCCAGATTAATGTCACAATAAATGGCCAGGTTAATGTCACAAGAGGTGGCCAATTAATTTCTACGAAAATACCAAAAAGACCTGCGGACAGATTCTAAAGTTTACCCTTACCCTAACCCTAGCTTTTGGTGGCGGACCAATTGTAAACCCTAGCCATTTTATCTTACACAAAAAACTAATTGTGACACCGAATATCATACTCAGAATGTTATGTTTTTCTCTCATCTTAAATTTCAGAAAGAAAAGCAAAGAACTGCAACACCAACAAGTGCATACTATATACACCTGCAAGAATCTTTGCGACAAGCCATCAGCAAAATTCATTTCTGAATACCATATTTTGACATCATACGGTCACCTGTTTGGTGTTAATTCTTTTACTGCCATAACCTTATCAATTCTACACCATTTTCGTCTGTTTTTATTTGTCAGATTTAGATTTTAGGTATTTGAACTAAAATAATATTGAGATGGGTATCAAACAGATCTTGTTTGCAAATATTGATTGTGTTCGGGGTATGTGCACAGCGAAAGGGCAATACATGCCCCTGATAACACCACATAGTTAACTGAGAGTAAAAACAGCTATGGTTACGGCACATTATGCGTACAGTTTAGTAATACATGCATATGGTATGTGTGTTATCTAGTAAGGGGCGACTTTTCTAAGTCAACAATTTTCCAGTAACATATACAATAACATATCATGTACTAGTGTCAGAGAAATATCTAGCAATAATGATTTTCTTAAGGAACTATCAGCGAAGCATTGCTAGATAATACAACACTGGCAAACTAGTATACTTCATTACAGTCTTCTATAACCCATATCTGATGATACCCTCTTACCAGTGGAGAACACATTCTTATTTCACCAACTTAAACGCAAATGCAGTAAAATGTAAACAATTGCGACGATTTGAATTTGACGATTCATCGCTACCCGAGTTGCAAACAATCTGGAGCCTGCTCAGACGCCTGCTTATCCGGGATCCAGACAGTATGCCATGGAAATAATTCTTTTGGGAAAGAAAATTGTCATCTCTAGTGTACATATACCATTAAATTTACCATGCAGTATACATATATATGCCTAGATAGACACACCTCTGAGTCCTGTGCCGGTATAAATCCTCTTTCCATGTGGCCCGTTTCTCTTTTATATCACGTAAATCCAATCTCGTATCACTTCCAGAGTGTCGAAATATGTCCGAATAACTAGCACTGGCTGTCCGAACTTTAACTGATTGACTTTGCAATCGAAACCGAATTCTCTGCAGTTTGGACATGTCTATTTCTATCAGCTTTCAATGTTCGTTTGAAAAATAATATGTATACTTTATATGCCCATTTCTATCATTGTCTTTGCTTTTGATATAATAAACATAGGAAGCAGTCGCCTTCCGTTAAACCTCTATCCCGCTAACCAGCATTTTCTATTCAATAAGTATGCATGTTTAAGTTATATGATCATTCCCCGCCACACTATCTTTGTAGTTATGTGATCCAAAGGTCACACAGTTTAGATCCAGATCAGACGCCGAGTATTTCGGCGTCTTATCTGGAGCCAAATTGTTTGGAAAGGCGAAGCAAGTATCTATTAACATTTTGAAGGTAAAGATTCAGTACAGATATCGCAGTCTGAAGAGGCCCACTTTCGTTTCAAGTATACATTACGATCAGTTATGTAGTGAACACGTATTGACTTTGTTCTTACTCAATGCATTTGTTGTGTAGAAAATAGTGGTGTGTTGTATCCCCATTATGTTCAGTTTAATGGCATTTCAACAAGACATTCATTTCACTGCTGTTTCATGTACATATCAGATGTGCATGAGTTAATTAAAATTTGACAAAGTGCTTAAGGTTGAGGACCCCTAATGGGACCAGGAAAGTGTTGGTCAATATTGGTACTCGACGGAGAGCGATCGGCCATTTTCATGAACTGTCGGGTCGTTCCGAACCATGTTAAAGCATATACATCGTATATTCAGTTGACGAAAATGACCGTTCGCTTTACGTAGAGTAATGGTTTTGGTCTGATCTCACTAATGGTCTTTAACCTAAAATGGTTAACACGACAAAACATGATCCGACTACACTTGGTAAATACAAACATATTGGATGAGGACCAGAAGCCTTTCAAAACTGTATTTCAAAAATTCTGTGATTCTTATTTTGAGGAATAAAAGCAGACTAAAATGTTTTGGCATAATATGCCATCGGCGAGGAGAGGTTGAATGGATTGAACAGACGAGCCACTGTTAAACAGAAATCAGAATACAATCACAGGTACCAATATCGTTAAAAAACCCACACGTTTTGCATTATTTACTAGATAATACATCTACAAGGTATATTTCCTATTATATATGTCCAAGGACATCAGTAAGGTGACATCGATTCTGGTGTATAAAATCATGACTACGCATGGAATTAATCACTTACCGATGGAAATTAATAACAACAACTTTAGCACTGAAAGCAATTGCCATTTTCCATTCATAAAACAAATCTCTTCGCTAAAATACTGTTTTATACTGTGTTAGTTAGCAATACGTCGTACATCACTACCCTACATACAGTAACACCACTCTATTTGGGCCACTTAAAAGAAGGTTAATTGATTGCATGAACTACAATTTACAGCTTAAAACAAAATGTAAGTGAAACAGAAAATAGCTTTTTGTTTTACTTTCACCTTGCTTTAAGATACCACCTGCCTTACACACCTAATCATTCACATAACTTAGTGATTTTAAATGAGGGTTTACTACTGTGGAGAGTACGTTATTCTTTCCCGTTTAAACGTATAATTCTGACTAATTATCTTTATCTCATTGGCAAATAGTTTTGAGCCTGATTAGACGAAGGGTTACCCGGCGTCTGATCTGGCTCAAAACTGTTTGCACTTAAAATGGACTAGACGTGCATGTAATTGAAAACGTTTGAGCTTTTAGAGTTCAATAAGTTATACAAAGGCAAACGCATAGTAAAGCCAATGACATCAGTACCGTATCGTTATTTCTAGTAGTTCGTACTTTTATATAACCGGTATATTATATATCTAATAACTGTCAACTTTATATAAAACGAACATTCAATGAATACAAATGGTGGTCTGTTAAGGTATGTGGTTATTCCGGATTAGCAAAATGCAGACAACAACAGGAGCCACCTGCATTAGTTTGTCCTGCAATGTACAACCCCCATGACCTGGTAACCATTATGCAAACTCGTTTATACTTAAAGGTTAATGCAAACTTGACTGTATTTAAACTTTTATCACACCAGTACACCACTTGTAATTCGCACATATTCAGCACACATTGGGATCAACAGGAAAACATCATTTCAACACACGGAAATGCATTATTATTTGTCTACATCTATTATGACATGCTGAGATGTGCAAAACTGGGCGTGCTGTCTTCCGTAACCCGGGTAGTAGTAGTAGTATCTTTTATTTCCTCCATTTTACATAAACAAAATATTCAGAAAAAAGTAAACAAATAGTTATATACAGCTCAAACTGAATACTTCAAACTCGCTTTAAAAGACCTACCATTATATAATTAGCAGAATACTTATAAGTGGAATTCGTATTAGCTGACAATACCCGTATGACGCGCTTATGCAAAAATCATTACATGTATATCCATTGCAAACATTTCGGAGCCAAAATTGGAACTTTAAAATGGAGACTAGTAAAGTCTAGCCCATTATTGGCAATTTAAGATTGGTTTTACAATACCTTGAAAACATTACAAACAACAAACAACGCATACCCTGGTCAGAAGACTGACCCTACAAAGTTAGGGAATGTTAGGCAATGCAGTAAAGACTTTAGTCTTCCCCAAATAAAAACGTTTAGGCTTAAACAAACTACTGTGCCCTCTGCAAACTATTTAGAGCCAGATCAGACGCCTGGTTACTTGGCGCCTGATCTGGCTCCAGGCTGTTTGCAATGTACATACGGATTTTATAATAAACGCGTTTATAATACTTTACACTCAGATCAGATCAAAATTAAATATGTCATATCCCCTGGCCTATAAACCAATATTGTGTGACTATGGCTAGTCGAAAATTCCGGCTATTCGGTGTTGCCGCATCAAGTGGCACTTCACATAATTTACTTTATTTGGGGAAGTGGGCAATTAAGTATTGGATAGTTTGCGGAAGAATGTCATGCTGTTCTCCAAGAGCATTGTCTATGTCGGTAAGTACATCGTGAAGCAGTTTTACAGGCGCGGATCAAGATTTCAATAAAACTCGTATTTCATCTCCAACCTAAACCATTACAGTACTTTAAAAGGTCACCGTTTGGTTCGTATGGTGTAAATGCATTTTTATAGAACGGCATGTCAAATTGGGCTTGTTTTGTATCAGAGATGAACAACTGGGTAGCCCGGAGTCGAACCTGAGACTCTTGCGTTTCAAGGTCAGCATTCTAACCACTTCGTTACGGCAGCTCTTAATTATGTACGCCAAAATCTCGAAATTGTCAAAAGTGCAGCCATAACACTTCTGTGTTTCGTGAACAAGCTAATTTTCTATTGATACACTTGTTAGGCCTTGTATAATGTGCTTACCGTCCGTAACGCCATCCCTTATGATTGCTGTTTATTGTTCTCTAATTCTGCAGAGAATAACATGGTATTCTTTCCCCCTTTAACCGCAAACGCATGTCAATTAAATGTAGAAAAATTATATTTTTAAACTAAAAAAATATTTGTTTATTTTGGTAACCCGGCATCTGACCTGGTTTATTTTTATTTTGCAATGAAAAATATATTTTAAGTCTAAATGCATTTGCTGTGAAATTATGTCAGGGCTTCTGCACCGTATCCCTAAATGCGATCCGCTCCGTATTGAATGTTGTTTAGGCAGCATAAACACATGCCGTTGTTTTAAACTCAAGGAAGTACACAGAACATGACAAAAGACAGCTTCTTAATAAGTGCTCACAGGTCTGTGACAGTTGGTTCTTTATTATTGGTATTTTTATTACATGAAGCATTGAAATACCTTGTATGGATACAGGAGAGAAGATGTTATTATTCCCTGTGTCTACAGCAAGTTGCACGCTAACGCAATACAATGTACTGTAAAACATTATATTTTTTAAATGTCTAATTCTAATGATCTGTCTTAATCTGAGAGACAATCAGTTTAGAGCCTGGTCAATCAACGATTTTCCCGACGTCTGAATCAGGCTTAACTGTCTGCAAAGGGCACCGTCGTTTTAGCATAAACGCGATTATTGGAAAAGAATGCCGTATTTTCCTTGTACATAATATCTGCAAATAGAAAATCTACTGGCAATCCCAAGGAAGAGACCATTGCAATATCCAGGTATAAATAGGTAAATGTGCGATAAGCTGACATTAGCAGATGCTCATTCTTTTCAATAGGCGCTGAACAAAGTTTAATTCAATTACTGGTATATACAGGAACTTCTGTGTTCGGCGAAAAGTCCTCTCCTTAAACTATCCTAAGTACATGCACATTAATTAGCGGCGTCTAATCAGGCTTCCGACTGAAGTTGGCATTTAGATAAAAAATCATTTTAGTCGTCGTTTAACATTAACAAAAAAAATTCGTTTCGTTAAAACTTTATTATATCTAAAAGCTGGTATCGTTTTCAAGTCTAACTATAAAAGGAAACACAACTCTGTCCGAAATAACGGACACATTCGAAGAATTGACTCCCTTTATGCAATAAACTGTGATATGTTTTTTCTTCTCTGTTATCCGACGACTGCAGAATTTTACCGATATTTAATACAGCCGATGTAGATCTTTCACCAGCAGCGAAGGAAGACAATTCTATGTCTGAAGACAGGCGTAATTCCAGGAGTTGACTCCCTCTACTAAATACAGCAACACCTCAAACAGTTTGATTCTCTATCAGACGCCGCGCTATGTACAAACTGTTGGTATATGTAACAAATAGCATCGTCGGACTCTTTATTTGAGATATATCCTGTTAATCCAAAAATACACATTTTATCACATTGT
This sequence comes from Gari tellinella, assembly GCA_922989275.2. Classification (NCBI taxonomy): domain Eukaryota; kingdom Metazoa; phylum Mollusca; class Bivalvia; order Cardiida; family Psammobiidae; genus Gari; species Gari tellinella. The sequence continues at coordinate 59,780,996 of OV277865.1, forward strand.
AAACGTGCAAAATATAGAGTTCCGTAAGTATCGTACGGCACACTGTGCATATATTTTATATTAATTTCTGAATCACCAAAATACTGAACTAGATCTACTACGCCGACTGTAAAAAAAAATAATTATAGTTTGACAAACTTTGGACACCACGAGTGATTGAAACATTTTCAAGTGTTTTAAAAATATATTCTGAGCTCTCCCGCAAATCAGGCTGCAAATCAGGCTGCATAAAGCTCCAGTATTAACGGTGGATCAGACAAATTCAAATTCAAACGTTAAATCATAATGACATCATATTGCAATAATGACGTTATTCTGATAAGAGGCTTAATTTCAAATGATCATTTTAGTCAATAAAAACAATTTAAGATTAAAGAGTAATTTAAGATTTGAATATAGTATCAGGGAAACCTTTTTCACAACACACTGATTTTGTTTTTCTTTATTTTTGTTTATCACGTGTTTTTATAAATGGATGAAAAATAGATGGGTTCCTCTGAACACGTGTGTCACCTGCAAGTAACCATCAGTCGAACAAGAGTTTGTTATAAATTACAAACTTTGTATAGCAGAAATAATCTGCCGCAAAAGAAAGTGTAGAAAAAGGGAATAACTCTTATGGTATTAATGCAAGAGCAATAAACCATGTGCAAGACACTTTCACTCATCAAATTATTAAAGTAAATTAAATTTTATCTGGAAAGCATTAGTAGAACAGAAGTTATATGCTGAAAAGAGAAATATTGTAAAGGGGAATAACTCTCACAGTATTGCTGCAAGAGTTACCATCCTTGTGGAAGACAATTTCACTCATCAATTTCTTTCCATAAAAGATATTTCAATACAAAAATTTTAGTATAACGGAAGAAATATGCATAAAAATGCTGAAAAGGTGAATACCTCTTATAATATTGTAGCAAAAGTAATAACCCTTGTTCAATACACTTCCACTTGTCAAGCTCTTTTTAGAAATGAAATTTCATCTTGAAAGCTTCGGTAGAACAGTAGTTATGTAGCATGACGCAAAAAACGTGACGGGCAGACATACGGACGGACGGACACGGACGGACAGACGGACGAACGCGCTAATATTTTGGGTATATGGGCCTACGTTACACAACATAGAACAAAAGAAAACAATAGAGCTGTTCATTCCGTTAGTCCATGTTGGGTTAATGGGGCTTGTTTTGGTTTATATGGCTTCATTTAGTGTCTTTTCACGCCTTTTAAACAATCGGAAAGTCACATAAACCTGAAATGGTAGAACGTCCGTCCTTTCATTTGGACACTTGTTGTTTTTTCTTTTGTTTAAAAGTACCTAAAAATACACAAAATACCCAATAATACAAAATGGAATGAATGGAATTCTATTGTTCTCTATACCCAACAAGTGACCTTTCGTGGGCTCGGACAGACAGGCGGACGTTCTTACGGGAGGATACTTATGCGGCTATTTTCTCTTGTTTTCTTTTGGATTGCTAGCCACACAAAAGAACATTTATTTTGCTCTAACTTGGAATAAAATTATCTGGAGGTTACCCCTAACCCTATGTCATACAACTGGCCAGGTTAATGTCATAAGAAATGGCCAGGTTAATGTCACAAGAGACGGTCAGGTAAATGTTTTTCGACAGACGGACAGACAGACGCCAGAAATGTGATCCCTAAGTGTCACCTCTGCCTACAGCAGGTGACACAATAAGAACCGAATAACGCTAAGACTAAAACTATGACGACTCGTTTTCCTAACAGCCGAGAGAAAAGTAAAAGTAACACCGTTCGGATTTTTGTGTGGATATGTGTTTAAATGATAAATAGAATATTAATTCGTGAGTGAGCAGCATTGGATTGATTGAACTCGTTGGATAAAATGACATGTTGATCGCCAAAGATCGCAACATATTCTATCCAACTCGGTCAATAAATCCACTACTATAACAAGACTGCGCGTTCAATAAACGCTTATGCCCCCGGTTGACAAGTCCAAATTAGGTCAAGGTCAAATTGAGCTTGGGTATTATTGGTGAGTTGGTAATGGTCCAAGGCAATAACTGTATAAGTATCAAAGCATTGTAGTAAACAGTGTTGATGCTAGACGAAACGGTAAAATCTAGTTAACCGAGAAAGAGCCCATTTAAAATATTCTAAGTTAAAATTAGGTCACGGTCAAAATCAAAGTTTGGTGATATTGGTGGATAGGGAATGGTCAAAGGCAACAACTGTATAAGTATCAAAGCATTGTAGTCAGATGTGTTGATGCTAGACGAAACGGTAAAATCTAGTTAACCAAGAAATAGCCTATTTATATATGCTAAGTCCAAATTAGGTCAAGGTCAAGGTCAAAATCAAAGTTTGGTGATATTGGTGGATAGGGAATGGTCCAAGGCAACAACTGTATAAGTATCCAAGCATTTGGGTAAGCGGTGTTGATGCTAGATGAAACGGTAAATTCTACTTAACCTTGTTACGGACACACGGATGGATGGACGGACTGACGGACAGGACGATTACTATATGCCTCCGCATCTGTCGATGCCGGGGGCATAAAAACACTCATTAATATCATTTATATATCCTAGCAGATTGTAGCTTAAAGCAGACTGAATGTAAAGCAGAATGCGCCTTAAGACGATGTGTCTTTCTGCTTTACTTAAGCCTGCTTAAATTGGACACCTGTTTTCAAACCTAGTAACTGGCTATACAGTAAAGGGCTAACATCTCAAGATAGAGAAGGTGTTAACCTTGCGTTTAATTACAATGCAAGGGAAACACAATTTGAAGTTGTTAACTCTTTCGCTACAAGAATATGTAAGTGTTATGTAACTAATATCGGGGATTTTAACTGGATACAACGCATTTATTATCTAGAGTTTAAATGTGTATTTATTTACGTATTTACTGAGAATAGCAATACTTTCGAAAGAGATAATAAAATTTATGATTCTAAGAAAATTATGTTTCTACTTTACATATACAGTCAATCTTGTAATAAGCGGCATCTTCAAGGAAGAACCATTGGAATATTAAATACAAAAGGTTGCTTAATATAAATGATGAGTAGCGATCCTCAAGGAGCTTTCTGCATTATATTTACCCTTCATTAAGCAGCACATTGTTTTATGAGCTATGCATGTTTGTTCATATAGTGGTCACGTAATAGAAGATCTATTACAGCTATTTCCGGGTTCGGTGTGCTCAGGCTACTCTGTTATTGCTACAATGGTATACTAGATCGGATATAACTTTCCAAGAAACAGTCCAGGCGTAAGGTAATAGTCTTGACTGGACTCTCAAGTAACTCATATTAAAAGCATTCACAATTTCAAAAACTGTCATTGTTTAACCCCTTCACTGCATGACGTCATCTGCATAAACACGTGTCGTCTGCTTTTAGTTTCATATATAAATTTCAGGTACATTTGGTTTTCAACAGCATGTCAAACAAGTCACTCATGTATAGGGGGACACATTCTTGAGGTTGTTATCACAAGAGATAATGAAGACTGCGTGTCAAATATCAAAGTCACAGACCCTGGATTTTCTGACAGTAGTTGCAAAACCTCTAGTGACCATTTCTCTGAGCAAAGGCAGAAAAACCTCCACCCGTCAGAAAAACTGTTACATTTCGAAAGCTTAGAGATATTAATGTCGAATCATTTAAAAGAGAAATTCTGAAAATGATAGATATTGACGAAATTGTCAGTGTATATACACAGGGACTTAAAACTCTGATCAATAGGCATGCACTATTGTACAATTAGACCATAACTCTCAGGTCATAATGTCCATGCCAGGAACTTAACGATGCTAAACATTTCAGGCGTAAGTGGAAATTATTCATACTCGCAATTGATCTTCAACTGTATCAAGACCAGTGCAAAGTCAAAGGTTAATTTTACACAGAAAAAGTAGAATCATGTCAACGGACTCGAAGAGTCTTTTTAAAGTCACTAAGCATCTCCTGGGTGCAAACAGTGAAACTGCACTGCCAAAAATGTGTCCTCAAAACAATTGCGCATGATCATGAAAACATTGGACAAAATACGGACAGTCATTGCCTCTGACTCAATGTCATGCACCCTAGTCATCACAGAAACGTTGCATTCAATGAGCTCTTCAGCTAGTATTGACTCTGCTACAGCAAAAGAAATTGGTAAGATTATCAAGGCATCCCCATGTAAGTCCTGTGAACTCGACCAAATACCTACATGACTCTTAAAGTTATGCCCTGATGAGCTTCTATCGTCGTTAACAAAACTTGTGAACTCTTCGCTGGAATCTGCGTATGCTCCAAAATAATTCAAAAAGTCGCATGTAAGACCTCTTTTGAAAATCCTGATCTCGATACAAATAATCTTAAGAACTATATGCCTGTATCAAATCTGTCATGATCAAACAATCTGCATGAACATCATCAGTCAGCATATGGTAAGCACCACTCTACAGAAACTGCTCTTCTTAAAGTTCAAAATGACATCTTGCAATATCTTGATAAAATGAAATCACAATTCTGGTGGATGACCAAAGTGGATGACCTCATACCTAAATGGCCGTTACTAAACAGTCGCAGTAGATGGAGAATTATCTGCCTCTCAAATTAGATATAGTGGGCCACAGGGCTCAGTCCTGGGACCGAAAAACTAAATCATATACACAAAGCCCGTCGGTTCAATTTGCAGAAATCATCATCTGGACCATCACTTCTATGCAGATGATTCAGTTATATTTGTCATTTAAGCCTAAAGACACATCTTGTCAACAAGACGCCCTTTCAAAAGTCAAAGGGTTTCTAAAAGACAGTCTCATAGATTCACCAGCATATGTTGAAGATAAAAACTTCTTATGACAATCACTCATCATAGGAAGTCGTCCGTTTAACAAATGTGTCTATAGGCTCGAACAATTATATCTAGATGCTACTGTATCATTTGTCAGTATTTCTTTATGATTTTCTTACATATTTGTCTTTATCCTAGAGAATGCATTGGGCCAATGGCATGGCACTCAGATTCGGAACGCATAGGCATGAGCAAGGCCCGGGTAGCTGCTGATAATGACCATGGACAGTCTGTATACAATGCAAAGAGCCGTAGGACCCTAAGCTCGTTGCAGCTTAGCCACATATCAAGATAGCAGCCTGACGGTTGTCAGGGACGCTGTGCCTGGAACCACTGCAGACAAGCCTGCTGAGAATATACTAAAGGATCAGGATAGTAATGTATGCTCATCAGGAAGGTAATGTATGGATTTTTCCTAACCAAAAGCAATGGTACTGAGTGGTATCTACCTGTCTGTTTGACTAGACGGACCTGTTCCGTTATTTCAATTATTATTGATATTGTAAAACTTTGACCATTCATTTTCTGAAGTATCAAGTTATGGGGTAAGACAATCATTGCACCAGGTTTGACATGCCAGAAGCTCAATGCACATTGATTCTGATTGAGAAGGTCGTGCTACAACTTTTACCGTTTATTGTGAATGTAGGTTTTTGTCTTTTCTGGTTTTGAAGGTACATTTATATAATTTCATGTGAAAAGCTTTTGAATGCACAACTCCTGTGTGAAAAGAGCGCTATATATCGGGTAATAATAATAATAATTATAACTAAACCAGAAATGGGTGTCAAGGCCACCTGGTGCTCGCCTGTTTAAATTTTAAGTCTAAAACCATATTGTATCAAAAGCAAAACAATTTCAGTTTAGAAAGATTATCAAATTAATGGTGAGTCTTAGTCTAGTTATACTGAACTTTAAAACAACCTGTCCAAAAACCTCTGGTGATTTGTTGTCCGAAATCCAAAACATGTCAAACATTTTAATTCCATAACATCCATGTTTTACCCCAAATGAACCTCCATACAAAATATCAGCACCCTAGCCCAACTTGTCAAGTATTCAGCTTTAAAACAACCCGTCCAAAAAACTTTAACCTGGTGATTTGTAGTCGAAAACATGTCTAAAATTGACAAGTATTTTAAATGCATACTTCATAACATCAATATTTGACCCAAAATAAGCCCCATACAAAATTTCAGCACCTTAGCACAAGTATTCAATTTTAAAACAACCCGTCCAAAAAACTTTAACCTAGATTTGTAATAAAAAACCTATGTCCAAAACATGTAAAAAGTGACAAAAATAATATTTATTTTTAAATTTCAACTTCATAACATCAATGTTTGACCCCTAATAAACCTCAATACAAAATTTCAGCCCCCTAGCACAAGTATTAAATCTTGAAACAACCCGTCCAAAAAACTTATACCTGGATTTGTAGCAAAAACCCTAAGTCCAAAACGTGTCAAATAAAGACAATAAATTAATTTTTAAATTCCAACTTCATTACATCAATGTTTGACCCCTAATAAATCTGCATACAAAATTTCAGCCCCCTAGGACAAGTATTAAGTTTTAAAACAACCCGTCCAAAAAGCTTTAACCTGGTAATTTGTAGTCGCAAAACCTAAGTCCAAAACATGTCGAAAATTGACATAAATTAAAAAGAAAAATTAAATTCCAACATTATAACATCAATGTGTAACCCCAAATGGACCTCTATTAAAAAACCTAGCACACATATTAAGCTTTAAGGGTGTATCAATGTCATGAGCCATTTTTTTCAAAGTATTAAACTTTTTTTCTATCATTGTTTTTTTGGAAGAGCTATTTATGATGAATGAAAAAATGAAAAAAAATATATATGGTGGTGTCCTTTTTTTTGAGCTACAGCGATTTGAAAAAGGTATGTCAAATTTCGATTTTTTTTCTCAAATTTTACCCATTCAGAGTACAAGCTTCAGTAAAATCTATTTCAAAACAAAACAAAAATGTTAATTTGGGTTTTCTTTCTTTATTTCATGTCTATGGGGGTATGTTGACATATATAAACCAAAGTTAGACAAAGCAGGCACCAGGTTTAAACAGTATGGATCCTTGAATATAAAAAATATGCTTTATATAGGGCATGATTTTATAAGATTTTTTATTTTATGAAAAAAAGTAAAAAAGTTTGAAAATGAAATAGTTCTAGTATTAAACTTTTTCTTATATTCTACCAAATGAAAGCCAATACTAAGGCAGTTCAAAAAATGAAAAGAAATTGAAAGGTCAGTGTTGAAAAATTTGAGTTATTAAAGTAAAAAGAGTTATCGCCCCTTACAAAATTTACAAAAAAGTACCATATCGATGATATTTAGAGCTTTATAAATTTCACATTTGGTGCCTTTTTTTTCTTAAATTAGTTTTTGTATGAAGAAATACTACCATAGATAGGAAATAAATAGCACAAAACCAAATTATCATATTTATTTTCATTTAAAATTGGTATTATTGAAGCGGGCTGCTTGAAAAGGACAAAATAAGAGGAAGTGGGTGGGGTAAATTTTTCATGGCCGTAGAGCCAATTGTTGTTCACCAAAATGTACACTTTTTCTATTTTTTCATTCATCTTAAATAGCTCTTCAATACAAAACCATCATAGAGTGTTTTCATATACTTTGAAAAGTTCCCAAATTCATGACATTGATACACCCTTAAATCACCCCGTCCAAAACACTTTAACCTCAGCCATGCTCATGCTCACGCTCACTTACGCTCACGCCGGGAGTATGACATTAGCTCTCCTGCTCTACGAACAGGCGAGCTAATAAAAATATGTCATAATGAGTGTCACACACTTTTGATCCTGATCAGAAGCCGTTTTTACGCGGCGTCTGAAGAGAGATCCTAACTATTTGCAATAATAACAAGACTGTGCGTTCAATAAACGCTTATGCCCCCGGTGGCATCCTTGACAATATACTTTGAATTTCTTCTAAGACCAAATTAGGTCAAGGTCAAACTGAGCTTGGGTAATATGGTCCAGTAATGGTCCATGGCAATAACTGTATAAGTATTGAAGCATTGTAGTAAGTAGTGTTGATGCTAGACGAAACGGTAAAAGCTAGTTAACCAAGAAATAGCCCATTCAAAATATTCTAAGTCCAAATTAGGCCAAGGTCAAAGTCAAAATCAAGGTTGGGTGATATTGGTGGATAGGGAATGGTCCAAGGCAAACACTGTATAAGTATCCAAGCATTTGAGTAAGCGGTGTTGATGCTAGACGTAGTAGACGAAACGGTAAAATCTAGTTAACCAAGAAATAGCCAATTCAAAATATTCTAAGTCCAAATTAGGTCAAGGTCAAGGTCAAAATTAAGGTTGGGTGATATTGGTGGATAAGGAATGGTCCAAGGCAACAACTGTATAAGTATCTAAGCATTTGAGTAAGCGGTTTTGATGCTAGACGAAACGGTAAAATCTACTTAACCTGGTTACGGACGGACGGAAGGTCGGGCGGACGCACGGACGGACGTTCTTACGGGAGGATACTTATGTGGCTATTTTCTATTGTTTGCTTTTGCGTGGCTAGCCACACAACCGACAATTTCTTTTTGCTCTAACTTGAAAAATAATGATCTGCACCCAATTGTATAAACGTTGGTTAGTTTAACCCTGGGTTAAACTCTAACCGTGGGTTAAATTTTAACCATTCTGGTTAGCTAACCAGAAAGGTTAAACTATTGTATAAACAGAATTAACTGCATGGTTAGTTAACCAAACTAGTTAAAATTTAACTATTGGTTAAAGTAACCAGAACGGCCCACAATGCACCATTCGTCTCATTCCGGTAACATCATTAACAAAATTTAAAAAAAGAGAGAATAATCTAGATCCAATACATAAGTATGGGCCTACATCTTATTTATGCAAGCGATTCTTCGTTCGATCGGGGATCAAACCACAATTGAACGATAGACAGAACTGAGCGGAGCTCGCCAATATGCATATAGGCGTTATAAAATGCTCGAAATCTGTGTCGGATATTAAAAACAAATTCTAACATAACACGTGAATTCGTCTCTATAAACAAAGAACAGGTCTATCGTGGTATACCTGAGACGTTTTACAACGCTCTTCTCTACCCCGCTCCTCCCACGGTTATATGACATGACGTGACCTCGTGCGTTCATACGTTATGTTTTTTAAATTTCTTACGTTATTCATATAGCCCGTAAAGACCATATACTTTTAACCAGTCATGTTACTGTAATTTTCCCATTCTTCTGTCTTGTTTCATGTGATGTTTGTTCTATGCCAGATTGTGGATAAGTAAATGTATCTAGATATATTATTGTTATTCTCAAATGTATAAGCGCCGAATACACTGTTTTATTCTATGCCTTCGAGTGATATCGAGCGTTTCCGCGTGTATTTGCAGAGTAAAATACAAGAGTCTGTATCAGCCACCTTGTATCAGCCACTTTGTATTTTACTCTGACCTCGCTTTCGATTTGACGTGACGTCATTTACGTACATGTACGAGTGCCGCGTTATTCTTTGTGACATACAAAAAATCTTGTTCTGCTTCAAATAACTAATAAATTTTGGATATAAAATGATTTAAACGACTATTTAGTTGTTTCTTGTTTGTATTTAAGGCATATAATAAACACATCACCAGTTGGCAGTGCGCAACAGAGTGTTGCATTTAGCTCTCGACGTTTTTGGCGGAAACAACCGATCAGACAAGGCGCTCGTCAGATCGGCTTTTCCGCCAAAAACGTCTCTAGCTAAATACATCACTCTGTATCGCACTGTCAACTGGTAATGTGTATTTATCCCTTGGGAGGCCCCAGTTGCATTTATAGAAAAATCTTAAAATAAACACAGAAACTAAGGAGGGAATCACTCTCACTCTAAACAAAATAGCAGAAACTTACCGCTCGATATGTCTACGGATGGTTTCTAAACGTTGTGACGTTGATGGAATTCATCTTCCTATTGACATTTGACCTGTCATCAGCCTTCAGGGAAGTCTGGACCCTTATCAGGATGCTATATATGCACCCAACTGCCCCCGGAAAGCGGTGCATATCGTTTAACACACACTTTGGGATTTGAGTCGAGCTTTCGGTAACCTAAATCAGCCATCTTGGATTTTGGTTAAATATTTAACCCACCTCAGGGACCAGGGTTAAAATTAACCGATAACACGACTGGGTTAAAGTTAACCAATCTTTTATACAATCGCTAACCCAGAGTTTAACAACAAAGTTAAGATAACCAAACTTTTAACCCAGCGGTTAACTTAAACCAACGTTTATACAATTGGGTGCTGGAGGCTAACCCTACCCCTAACCCTATGTCACACAACTGGTCAGGTTAGTGTCACAAGAAATGGCTAGGTTAATGTCACATGAGACGGCCAGGTTAATGTTTTTCAAGTATGGGGCTAAGAATTTTAGCCACGTAAGTACCCTCTCGTAAGCACGGACGAACGGACGGACGGACAGGACGATTACTATATGCCTACGCATCTTCAGATGCCGGGGGCATAAAAATAAAAATTAATTAAAACTGAAAACTACACTTTGTTTGAGTTTCTGTTCTGTTTGAACGGGGAAGATCAACATGCTAGACCCTGGAACGAAGAAAATGACAGTCAGAATAAAACAGGCAAATCAAACAATCTACATAAAATGTTTTTGATAAGTAGATATAATTGATGCAAAGATAACGTTGGTGACAACGATGTTGACGCCAATACCAAAAGCACCTTGCATAGAGTTCCTCCTGTGCTCATCAAGGATAAGCTAACAATGTTTAGAGTTACAGATTAGCGCTAGTTATTTGCCGGATATTCTTCCGCGGGGAGAAGCCAATGAATTTCCCTGGAACATTCATTGCAGCGTTTAATGTCTCACTTTAGCACTTCCTTAGCCAGTTAGCACTGGTAATTTGGCATTTAGTAGCTGGTAAAAACAATTTCACGGCTTCTTCTCCGACATCATTGAATTATATGTTCCCAAAGTAAGGGTTCTTTACAAGTCCTACTCTGTTGTAACGGTCACTCAAAGGAAAACACGTTTTCGGCGAGGTCCCTTTTCACAGTCATACTCTGTTACATCGACAACTCATTTTCGGCGTGAGCCCTTGACACAGTTATACTCTGTTAAAACAGTCACTTAAGGAAAACACGTTTTCGTTGAGGGTCTTAAAATATGTGGCGGCTTAAGGCAGTATGAAATTGAAGCAGAAAACTCCTGAAGGAGCTTTCTATTTTACTCTAATCCTGCTTTTAGTGTTAATCTGTATTAAAAATTATAGTGTTCCCATGAGTGGTACATAGTGGTACATATACTAACGAGTTTGTGTCGTATTCTCGTCTTGCGTCAACCAAAGTTATGATCCAAACCTTTGTCTCCAGATTGTAACAATTTGAGCCGAATCACAGTTTAGCTGAACAGAGCACTGCAACGAATATGGATCAAGAAAAAAGTGTTGGTGTGATAGCATGGTGAATGATCAGGGTCTGCATGCTATACATTTTGTCTAATTCAATACCCTTTTTTGCTACTGAACCACATGGTTTAAATGTTGTTGCAAATATCGACAATGTCGTCATTGACGGCAATGAACTAAACAATAATGTACATTAATTCAATAAAGAACTGATCAAAGGCAAAACTCCATCAATGAATCGAAATTATTTAGACGTTTCATCACATGATCAAATATATCTACTACTTATTTGATAAACAATATTTGTTTTCCCGGGCTCCTCCTTTAAAGAGTTGTTATAAAAGTACTTATGACGGTGCTTCTACTATACCTATCCGGCTGCCAATGCTCCAGTGGTGTGATGGCCTTTTAAATGAAGCGGTGACCATGGTTCGAACCCGTGTCTGGTCAAATATATTGCTGTGGAGTTTCGAAAAGCCTATATAGTGAATAGATTGTTGTTTGCCAATAGTAGACTCCTTACAGAAACTAAATTTTAACACAAGTTTTGGATGTCAATTACTTATCAATAAAATACGCGAAGGCATGGAATGGTGCAATCTATCCGGCGTGAACTTTCAAATGCTTAAGAATTTCGACTTTTTAAAGATTTGCGAGGCCAGGGAATAGACTAACCTTTCAATAATTTATGCGCGACTAACCTAGAATGGACAAACAGTTTGGATCCTGATCAGACGCAGCCATTTGTCGCATCCTATTAGGATCAAAACTGTTTGGCATCAACCTTAAGGTTTTTTAAGCTAAATTGATTTTGCAATTGTATTTTGAAAACAATTGCAGACTACAACTAAACTGTATGAACAGAGATCGATTTAATGAAAAAGCAACGTACATGTAATTATATGTTTAAGCGCGACATCAACTTGGAATGACTAACACCGTTTAAACCCATGCATTGTCTTTGACCTAGTGCATTTGCCATTTGTAAACAGTTTTGGATACGGATCAAACGCCGAGTGATGTGGCATTTGATCAGGGGTTAAGCTACTTGATAGTCATGCAGATGTCAAATTTGACAATTGGGATATAAAAGCAGACGACATTATTTGAACAAAAAAGCATCCTGACATTGAAGCAGATAATTACACACCAGTATTTTAACCCCTTTCTTTGCCTTGCCCCGGATACAATGGTTATTTGCAAACAGTATGGATCCTGATCAGACGACGCGTAACGCGACCTCTGATCACGATCCAAATTGTTTGACACTCATTATGGTATTGCATTAGTCAATTTACTGAAAATCTAAACTTGTGGAATAAAAGCGGAAGAAAATTGTTTAAAGCTGATGACGTCACGGAAGTGAAAGGACTAATTATTATAGTGGTTTGTTAAGTTAAGAAGACGCTCAATACCTTTGGAAAGCTAGTTGACGAATATTCAACGAAGCATCTATAAGAGTCAATATTCCTTATACAGTGTAGGAGAACTTTTTCTTTTCCGTTAAAGGTAACTAATACCAAACGCAATTCATGTACAATTAAAAAATGAAATGACAGGCTATTAACAATTCTAGAGATTTGCTTTTATCTGAGTGACAAATAGTTTGAAACTAGACCAGACTCCGGGTCAACCCGACGTCTGTTCTGGCTCCAAACTGTTTGCAATGGAACTAAATGTTTTAGCATAAACGAGTGAAGTTTGAAAGAATTACGTAGATCTGTTCCCCAATATAGAAACGCCGTTACAATATACGTTTTTATCATACACAAATGGATACAGTGGACAAATCGTTATTCTCTCCAGATTAAACGCAAACGAAACGCTAATAATTTAATGTAGAGAATTGCAATGTTTTAAAAAATCTGACAAACTATTTAAATCTCAGTGGCAAACAGTTTAGGGTCTGATCAGACGCAAGGTTACCCGGTGTCTGATCAGGCTCCAAACTGGTTGCAAACGATAAAACGTTTTAAGCATAAACGCATTAATTAGCAAACAATAACATCTTATCTATTATTATACTGCAAAGAAATTTCCTCACGTTTGATTGGTCAGAGGAACGTGGACTTAAACTAAGTACCCTGTGAGCTGACAGGGTACAAAGACATTCCCCATTGAAGGCCCCTCATGTTTCGTTACATCACAAACAAGATGGCCGACTACTCGACTCGACAAAATACTATCAAATTTTACTACGAAGAAACGTTTGTGATGTAAAAGTATATACTTGGAAACGAATTTTTTTTTATACTTTCGTTTGACACATAAAACAGTCTTTGAAAATTAGTTATTTGTAATATCTGTTTCGTCTATTTTGACGTGGTCCGATGACAAAGTGCCGTCACCAATGTTTTGTTTACGTCCGTTTCTGCCAGCTTTTAGCTAAGTGGACGCATGAGAGAGACTGGGGCGGATGCAGAACCCCTGGGATCGATGCTCTACCCTTATTATCGACAGAGTTCTGTGGTTCCTTTGTATGCAAAGTGTAACGCACTGATACATCGGACCTCGGTAAAATAAAACTGGGTCAAAATTTCTAAAACTGTAAACAAGGATTGAGTAGGTACATGCAAGTCTAGAGTTGCGGCAATACACGTCCTATTATAGATCTACGCAGATGTCAGTGTATAATACCTGGCTCAACGTTACACAGAAATTGTGTCAGTTTAACCGAGGCAGACTTATCTTCAGGCATGTCAGAGGTCTTTGAATCTCCTTATCCTAACGCTTCGATCGCATACATTCAAAGAAAGCAGTAAAACAATATAAAAAGGGGTCACTTACGATTAAAATTGAATATTTCCCTTTTCAATTCCATTTAAATTTCACATTTATTATCCAGAGTATTGTCTTTATTTCCCAAACAATGGTCTCAGCTCAACTGCAGTATCGATCAGCTGGTCTATAATGACGACATCTACTAAATTCTGACGTAGATTGATGTGACGTCAGCTACATAGTGGTTTTTGGGGTGCCCAACGGGGGATTAGTGTTGCGTTATGAAAATTGACAGATGGAGTGGACATAATTATCTTAAAGCGTTTAAACCGTAAAATCTTTGACAGTATAATAAATTCGTTATACAGTTTCTTCCCAGGGTACTTAGGATTTATTCCCGGCTGGTCAAATCATGTAACCCTCGCCTGACGGCTCGGGCAACATGATTTTCCTCAGCCGGGAATAAATCCTAAGTACCCTGGGAAGAAACTGTATAACTAATACTGTATCTGGACAATCGTCCACAACCAATGGAGTATACGACAATGTATGAAATCTCTCGTTTTGGAAAGAAGAAACTTAAATTCGAATGTATATTCGAGAAGAACAGGCACTGATTGTTCTGTTTGTTCACCATGTCAAAATTAGACTACAACTGGTTGTTGGATATGTATATTTGAAATTCCTCAGATATGTCTTCAGAGCTATACGTCTTATTGATTTAGGTACATGTTTAAGTTTATTATTCTCTTTTCAGCGAATTTACATTTGTTTTGGTATATTTATTGTCTATTCAACAAGAGCACCGCATGCGTAATGAGAAATTGACCTCATCCGATAATTTCAAGAATGATAACTTTCTTTTAAGGGCTACAGTCGAATAACCTACCCTGCTTACTTTTTACAGTAGCGGGATTTAATCTATGGCCCCCTGGTAAGGTCATTACGTAATGCCTTTCGCTTAGCGATAGACTAAAGAATTTCATGACATCCAACTGTTAACTTCTGCTACTACAACTGTTACAGCTACTAGTAATACTACTACTACTGCTACAACTACAACTAGTACTACTACTTCTACTACTACTACTTCTTCTACTACTACTACTACTACTACTACTATTACTACAACTACTACTACTACTACTACTACTACTATTGTTACTACTACTGTTACTACTACTGTTACTACTAATACTGTTACTACTTCTACTACTAAAGCTACTACTACTACTACAACTACTACCACTACAACTACTAATGTAACTACTACTACTACTACTACTACTTCTACTTCTACTACTACTACTACTACTACTGCTACTACTACTACGTACATGTAATACTAATACTACTACTAACTCTAATACTAATACTGTTACTACTACTGTTACTACTTCTACTGTTACTACTTCTACTACTACTGCTACTACTACTACAACTACTACCACTACAACTACTAATGTAACTACTACTACTACTACTACTACTACTACTACTACTACTGTTACTACTACTACTACTACTGTTACTACTACTAATGTTACTACTACAACTACTACTACTACTACTACTACTACTTCCACTACTATTACTACTACTACAACTACTACATTTACTTCTACTACTGCTGCTACTACAACTACTACTACTACTACTACTGCTACTGCTACTACTACTACGACTACTACGACTACTACTACTACTACTACTACTCTACTACTTCTACTACTACTGTTAGTGTTTTTACTAGAGTTAATTCTCTTATCAGACGACTAGCCATAAAATCAGCAGGGGGCTCAGTCAGTGATTAGGGCCATGTCAATGAAAAAATGACAACTCTAAAAAAACAGTGAAATATAACTTAAAAAAGGACCAAAAATTCCTTACAGTATTCTGTTTTAAAGGCGACCAGTAGAAAGAATACGTTTTCTTCTTTCAATTGCAGGTTGTGGCTAAGATATTAAAACGAAGAAAGTTTGCTTTTATGGACGTTGGAGTAGACAAGTTAAGGCAATTTGGCACGTTTTTATATAGAGTTTATAGGAGACGATAGGAGTATACTTTAACTTCAAAAAGGACCAAAATTTAATTTGAATAAAAATCTAAAAAAAAATATCAGTACAAAGATAAAACTATAAGCTTTGTAATGTTGGTTGTGGCTAAGCTCTGTGATTAGTACGAGTGTAATTATTACATGAAACGTCAATTGCTCCTTCTTTATTCTATATAGCGCATCTGCTATGACTCGGCGGAGCTCATGAGGTATATTTCTCAAACTGTATATGTGCAAACGCTCGTCTGTTTTTGAAGATCAGTGAAGATACTTGTATTAGCAAGAAAAACAAACAGTTATCGTTCTTGTTAAGTCATTTTATATCCTAGTTCAGAAAGCAATTACTGGTTGTTTACTGCAATACACTATGTGTAGGCACTTGAAATAAGTATTCTTGGTTAAATAGTTTGAATTTCCAAATAACTCCCTCCCAATTAGACGTCACCACTGTCATCATACCATATTATATATACAATAAAACGTGTCTTTAAGGCCGCTTAATGAATTTGCATGACCATTATATAAGAACGTGAGTGCTCAACTCAGGGTAAAACTAGAGCAGAAAGCGTTTAAAGGAACTTTCTGTATTACTCCACTATGTCCTGAAACAAGATTTCACATGTCCGTAAGAAAATTAACCTGCCCCCAATAAAGAGATTGCTTGCCCCAGTCACCCTGAAAACTTTTATGGACAATTCCAGTTTTCAATTAGGCCCAGTCCATTTATGACTATATTTGATTGTTTCCCGCAGTATATTGCACAATAAACAATAGTTGTCAGAGAGACAACAAAGCTCGCCACCGGCACCTTTAGAAACTTAAAAGCACACTCAAGGTCACAGAGGTCAACCTTTTTGCCTGCATGGAAAGGTCTTGTCAATATACACTGGCAAATCAAATATGAAAATAACACATCAAGGGACATAGGAATTATAAGCATTTTTGAAACCTAAACGCAGATTTCGAAACCTAAAACCTTTCGCGACCTTAGTTCAAGGTCAAGGACACATGCATGGAAAGATCATGTCCATATACACATGCATGCCAAATATGAAAGAAATATCTCAATGGATATATGAGTTAAAGAAATTTTGAGAAACCTAAACGCAGACTTTGAAACCTAAACGCGGGTCCTTAGTTCAAGGTCAAGGTCAGAGGGCTCAAACATTTTGCATGCAAGGAAAGATGTTGTCCATATACACATGCAAACTGAATATGAAAGGAATATTTCAATGGACATAGGAGAAATAACTTTTTGAAAAACCAAAACACAGATTTCGAAAACTAAACATTGGCCCTAAGTTCAAAGTCAAGGTCACAGGGGTCTAAATTTTGCAGTGCCTGGAAAGGTCTTGTCCATATACACACATAAACCAACTATGAAAGCAATACCTCAAGGGACATAGAAGTAGAAGGCATTTTTCAAAACCTTAACACAGGCCCTAAGTTCAAGGTCATAAGGATCCAAATGTATATGTGCATGGAAAGGTCCTGTCCATATACACACACATGCCAACTATGAAAGCAATACCTCAAGGGACATAGAAGTTAAAGGCATTTTTCTAAACTTAAACACAGATTTCGAAACCTAAACACAGGCCCTAAGTTCAAGGTCACACGGGTCTAAATTTGTCTCTGCATGTAAAGGTCTTGCCCATATACACATACATACCAATTATGAAAGCAATACCTCAAGGGAAATAGAAGTTAAAGGCATTTTTCTAAACTTAAGCACATATTTCGAAACATAAACGCAGGCCCTAAGTTCAAGGTCGAGGTCACAGGGGTCAAACATTTTCTGTGCATGGAAAGGTCTTGTCCATATACACACACATACCAACTATTGAAGCAATACCTCAAGGGACATAGACGTTAAAAGCATTTTTCGAAACCTAAACGCAGGCCCTAAGATCAAGGTCAAGGTCACAGGGGTCTAAATTTTTCTGTGCATGGAAAGGTCATGTATATATACACACACATACCAACTATGGAAGCAATACCTCAAGGGACATAGAAGTTTAAAGGCATTTTTCGAAACCTAAACACATATTTCGAAACCTAAACGCAGGCCCTAAGTTCAAGGTCAAGGTCAAAGGGGTCAAACTTTTTCTGTGCATGGAAAGGTCTTGTCCATATACACACACATACCAACTATTAAAGCAATACCTCAAGGGACATAGAAGTTAAAGGCATTTTTCGAAACCTAAACACAGATTTCGAAACCTAAACGCAGGCCTTAAGTTCAAGGTCAAGGTCACAGGGGTCTAATTTGTTCTGTGCATGGAAAGGTCATGTCTATATACACACACATACCGACTATGGAAGCAATACCTCAAGGGACATAGAAGTTTAAAGCCATTTTTCGAAACCTAAACGCAGATTTCGAAACCTAAACGCAGGCCCTTAGTTCAAGGTCAAGGTCACAGGGGTCTAAATTTTTCTGTGCATGGAAAGGTCTTGTCCATATACAAACACATACCAACTATGGAAGCAATACCTCAAGGGACATAGAAGTTTAAAGGCATTTTTCGAAACCTAAACGCAGATTTCGAAACCTAAACGCAGGCCCTAAGTTCAAGGTCAAGGTCACAGGGGTCAAAATTTTCTGTGCATGGAAAGGTCTTGTCCATATACACACACATACCAACTATGAAAGCAATACCTCAAGGGACATAGAAGTTATAGACATTTTCTTAAAATTGTTTACGCCGTTCACGACGACGCCGACGACAACGCCGACGACAACGACGACGACGACGACGACTACACCGGGGGTATTGTAATAGCTCGTCATGTACTACGTACAGGCGAGCTAAAAACAGTGCACATCATGTTCAGAGGATTCCTGTATGATGTGTACGCTGTTTGCATATGACTAGTGTACTCTTTACTGGTCCACTATTTCGTAAATGACTAGTGTATTCGTCGCTAGGGTTGAAAGTGGTTATTTATAGGCTAGTTTGTTTATATATTAATATACAAGGACGTTACTCCTTCCCAAAAAAACGCGTTTACGCTAAAGTTATTGTTTTCCATAGCAAACAGTTTGTAGCCAGATCAGACTCCGAGTTACACGGCGTCTGATTAGGCCCCAGGCTATTGCCCTTCAGAATAAGATGAATAGCAAAAACTGAAATAAAGGATTTCCTTTTCTACATTTATTGCAATGCATTTGCGTCTCGTCTGTGTTTAAATGTCAAAGAATAACGTTTTCTCCACTGCATATACTAGTATACTTCACTAAAGATGTACTGCGACACGCAAGATACATGTACATGTACTTGCACTATTAACTCTCAGCGAGTTAAATGCGACATAACAATTAGTTTAAGGAACATTTATTAGATAAGAATCAATTGCCCTGGACTAAGCGTCTGACCAAGTAGGATCAGAACGTTATTCGAAACATAAACCAGAAATTCAAACTGTTTTCACACGCCAAAATTTAAAGCAGGTGATATTATCATATCATGAGTGCTAGCCACAAAACTACGTCAATCACTTCCGCTATTTTAATATGAAATAACAATATTGACCAGTCATTCAACAAAAGTGTTCGTCTGGTTATTAACTAGTCCTTTAAAATATCCACATGTATCTCCGTCGGTCTCTCTGTCCTTCATGTCGGTCTGTTTGTCTGTTACCGTATCTCGGTCCATACTGCACAGTACATGTATGTATGTCTGTCTGTCTGCCTGTCTGACTGCCTAGCTGTGTGTCTGTCTCTGTCTCTCTCTATTTGTCTCTCTCTTTTTTGTTTATCTCTGTTACTGTCTCTATTGTTTTGCCGCCGTATCTCTGTCTCTTTCCTTTTTTCTCCCTCTCTCTGTCTCTTCTGACTCTGTACGTAGTTATATACATGTAGTTCTAAGGTGTTATTCACAGTGAAGAGTATCGTTTTCATTGCCGATTTTATTCCACATGGGGCAATGTGGAACTGCCTTTTACTTTCTCTTCCCCTGCACACTCTCCTGGGACATACTAATAAACCCGCAGCCAGACACCGCATATTACTATATTGGGAACAATTATATCACGCAATTTAATAAACTATAGGAACTATTAGATCAAGCCTTTTGTTTTCAGAAGAAAAGAAAAGAAAACGTTAAGTTGACAAATAAGTTTTTGCAACCATCTTGTAGCCTGGTCAAACACCGAGTGACTAAGCTTATGAACAGGCGGTTCCAGTCTGTAAACCCTTTCACCCTCAATGACGTCATAAAATACATTTGGAAACAGTCATGATCAGACACCACGTTACGCGGCCTCTGTTCAGGATCAAAACTATTTGTCACTTGTTTTGAAATAACGTCAGTTATACATGTACTGCCTTAAATCAAACTTTGAACATGCTTTTCCTCAGCCGGGAATAAATCCTCATGCACCTTGTGAAGAAACTGTATAACTAATAATGTACCCATTTATCTCATTTCAGTGATTACTTCATACAAGCTGAACTGTAAAGTATCGTTTGCATCCGATTGTCGAGAAACCATTTTCCTTTTTTTCATATGTTACGTCACTTTCTCAGCTACATGTAAGATGTAATTGCTTTTAGAGTCTGTTACATGTGTGTGTTTTCTCTGGTACGCACTCAAGGGGAATAAGAAATTAATTCAGACCAAGATATAGGGACGGAAATAGTGGCAATCAAGTTTTTATCACGCAATCTCGGTGACTTTTTACAGTTCACAGAGCATACATAATTTCATTACAGTAATGATACGGTTTCTACCCGGACTTCACTACAGAACACTTCTTAATAGTTCGAAATAAACATGTGCAAATCACAAAATACAGACAAACACTTGTTGTACATTCCCCAATGAAGGTGTTTATGCCTAAACAAACCTAACTAGAAGAACTGATTAAGCAAACGTTGCTTTTGTTCTAATCCTAAAGTTTATTTATGTATGATTATAAACTATGTACCATCTTAACATTAAATATGTTGAAACTAAACCTGTGTCAATTACAGAGCGTATGCATCCAACTCAGACGCCTGTTAACTCATTGTGCCCTAGTGACGCATATACGCGTCTTGTACCAAGAGTGTACCTGTGAAGAGTACACTTGTCTTATGCAAACAGTGAAGTCCCTGATTAGAGGGCTCCTCTAATCAGGGACTTCACTGTTTGTCATTTTGTAATATATTATAACAAACAACCATAAATAGTCTAAAATCGACCAGACTTTATTGTAAACTGGAATTGTCCATTGAATGTCTCAGGGGATAATGAGTTAACCCGCTGTCTGTTTGCTTTTTAGATTAAAACTACTCGGTATTTGCTTTGTTATTTGTTATAGTTTTATTGCATCGCAATTGCGCTTAGTTTCATTTAAACGGGAAAGAATTACGTCCAGTGATATGTAACAAGAGCTTTCCGTAACACAGCAAGCTCGACTATCTGCTCCTTTGTACTTATCAGTTGCTTTGAGTTGAGGGCATTTTCTAGGTTGATAAAAAATCTTAATGTGGATGTCTTAGTTCAAGAGGGGAGATAATTCATACAAAACACCATCTGGGATTATGCGCATCTATTGTAGGATAAGTAATATGTTTGAGGTGAAGCGATTATTGAATAAATATATAAGTTAAAGTAATATATGCCTTAAGTGGAGGGCATTTTCTAGGTTGATCAAATATCTTAACGAGGATGTATTAGTTCAAAAGAGAAGATAATTCGTACAAAATACAATCTAGAATTATGCGCATCTAGTGTAGGACAATTAACATGTTTGAGGTGAAGCAATTATTGAATAAAAGTATTGTTGTAATGATATATGCTTTTAGTAAAGGGCATTTTCTAGGTTGATCAAAAATCTTAACGTGGGTGTCTAAGTCCAAGAGAGGAGATAATTCACCCAAAATACCATCTAGAAGTATCCGCCTCTAGTCTGGGACAAGTAAGATGTTTGAGGTTAAGCGATTATTGAATAAAATCATTAGTTGCAGTGATATATGCTTTAAGAGAATGGCATTTTCTAGGTTGATCAAAAATCTTAACGTGGATGTCTAAGTACTTAAGGGGAGATAATTCACCCAAAATACTATCTAGAATTATCCTCCTTGATTATTGAGGGCAGGTTAGATGTGCATGGTAAACTTAAAATGCAACTTAAGTGATATATGCATTTTCTAGGATGGCATTTTCTAGGTTGATAAAAAACCTTAACATGCAACGCCGACGTCGACGCAAGGGTGACTGTAATAGCTCTCCATATTCTTCGAATAGTCGAGCTAAAAACTATGACAACGTCTTAATATCGTTCACTTCAATTTGGGCATAACATACAAGGAAGTTATTAATGTGGTTAAACATGGAACCGTAAAGCAACGCACAATGTCATTTAAAATAAAGTATGCTAGTCAGATCAGACGCTGCACGGAAAACCTTGTGTCTGACCAGGCTCCTGTTTGCCACTCAAATAAAATTAGACACTCAGGAAAAAAGAATGCCATTTTCTACATTTTATTTCACTGTGTTTAATTGAGTTAAACGGGAAAGAAACTCGTATTCTCCATTGTAAAAGAAATTGCTAAATTTAGCATATTGAAAATAAAGCAGAGGCCTACTGAAAGAGCTTTCTGATTTACTTTTACTCTTTCTGTATGTATACATGTACATCTTAAAACCAGTGAGTCTTTCCATTGGCAGTCACAATAGCGAGGAGGCCTACTGCATCTTGATGTAACAATGCAATGTAGTTACATGTAATAGAGTGTTAAACCTTTATATCACACTTAGCGCGACTTGGCAAGCTTATTCAAACAGTTTGTATCAAGATTAGACGCCGCGTCACTCGGCGTCTAATCTGGACCCGACCTGTTTTGCATTCATATTCAACGATTATTCAGTTTAAATAGCTTGAAAATGATTTTGATTTTTTCTTAGACGATACATTTGCAGCAGACGATTCAGGATGATAATAGTTAACCCTTTCGACCGCTATAAGCGACTACCGTTGATTTTGCAGTTTGAATCATGACCAAGCGCCGCGTTACACAGCGTCGGATCAGGATCCAAACTGTCTGACACTAGTATCGATAGTTCGTTAATCTGATCTTAAAATGTATGAATTTGACATGCACTTGAATTAGACATATTTTAGTAGGCGATATTTTGTCTGCAAAAGCGATAACGCTGATGGTTTAGTTAGTTGGTGAAATATTTAACCACGAAAGTACGTCATTCATTTCCGATACTTTGCGGAGAAAGACGGACATCAACAATATAGTACCCAACAATGATTGGTAATATTGCTTAACCACATTGAACTAAT
Organism: Gari tellinella; assembly: GCA_922989275.2. NCBI lineage: Eukaryota > Metazoa > Mollusca > Bivalvia > Cardiida > Psammobiidae > Gari > Gari tellinella. The sequence continues at coordinate 59,804,342 of OV277865.1, forward strand.
CATAATACAGAACCCTTGGCTTCTTTAAACTTAAACAGAACATTTCGCGCTGGAAAACAAAACATTAAAGGCATAACCATAAATGCCTATTTGTGCCCAGTGGATTTGTTTTCATTCTGATATGTTAGTTCAGTCCATTTTTTATCTAATGTGTGATTGGTATAACAAAAATTTCGTTTCGTTTTATATTGAAATTCGTATCAGAAAACAGTGTAGACTTTGATCAGACAGAGCATAGGGTGGCATCTGATCAGAGTCTTCACTACTTGCCCACGTCTCATAAGTGAGATCGAGGGCACGAATGTGTTAAGAATACTCCTAACGTTCACTCCTTTCTCCCGAAAAGAACGGCAATTTGATACGTTCACCGTCATATGTAACGATCTGCTCTAGATCTATATCCTCCATCACCATTATATCGTCTGCATTCAAAAGGTTGCCTGAACTTTTATTTCAAAGTAAGATTTACAGTAGTTTAACAGAATGAGTACTAATACGAGTGTCAAACAGAAGAGTTCCTGATCAGATGGCGTGTGATCAGGGTCCAAACTGTTTGCAAGTCGACCTCAGTCGCCGATGGCGGTAAAAGGGTTAACCGAATACTCATTGCGGCAAGAAATGTCTTAAAGTTCACTGAATATATATAATCTCATTATGATAATGAAAATATATAGAGGATAATCAATTTCTTTGGATTGATATGAAAAATATATCACGAGAATGGGTTGTCCAGTACCCAATTAAGTCTAGTCAATTCATTACTAGTATAAATGGTTGCTTTTTGCAATATATTACAAAATGACAACAGTGCAGAACCAGATCAGAGGGCTCATTTACTGTTTGCATGGGACAAATTTACTCTTATTAGGTATTCTTATTGTGCAAAATGAGTATACTGGTCACTAGGGTTTATTGTATCAACGTTTTACTCCCATAGATCTGTAATACACAGCTTCCAGAGAATCATAACCTATCAAAAATACACGGTGATTAACCAAACCAGTATGACATGTAGGCGAGACAGAGGAGAAGACACGGTTACCATTGAAATCAAACTATACATATAAACGCAAAGTCATTGCATTTAATTAAAATGCAGAAAAATGAAAACCTTTTGAAACAGTAGAATTCCTGCATTAAAGTCCTACATTAAGGTGCAAACTATCTAAACCATGTACCCGCTTATTAATTATTGTTTATTGACACTATTTGAGAACAGTGTAGATCAAGATCTGATGGAACTGTAACGAGAGCACCGCAAACGGGTGCTGGAGGCTCGACTTTCATATACTTGAGACGGCTACATTTTAAAGACTGTGTATGGGTGTTTAATGCCCTATTGATAATAGAAGTTTGTAAGCAGCAACAACTTTTGCCCTTTTGATATTTATCAAGTATTTAAAGTTTCAAGTTATTTTTTTATAGTTATTTAGATATGTTTATTTACAATGTTGAAGCAATGAAAACAAGGACAATAACTCTAAAAGTACAAATCACAGAGTTACATACCTTGTTGTAATGAGTTGCCCTTTTGATACTTTACAAGTATTCAAAGTTTCAAGTTAATATCTTGCATAGTTATTTAGATATATTAATTTACAATTTTGAAGCAAATAAAACAAGGACAATAACTCTAGAATGATAAATCACAGGGCTGCCTGCCTTGTTGTAATCAGTTAACCTTTTGATACTAGACAAGTATTCCAAGTTTCAAATGGATACCTTTGATATATTGATACCTTTGATACCTTTGATATATTGAGAAATGAACTCTTACAAAAACCTTATTCTAAAAACTTAACCCACGCAGACGCAGACGCAGACGACAGGGTGACGACAAAAGCTCGACTTTTCGAAAAGGTCGAGCTAAAAATGCATGACTTTAAAAGTCTGAGTTGCAAAGAGTCTAGAGCTTGATCAGACACTGTGTTACTCGGTGTCAGATCACCTGTATTGAAACTATTTTATCCATCAACCTTTGGGTACTTTAACCCGACATATTTGTGGAACACCATGGTCGGAAAGTTGATAACATCTTTAGTATTATATATATACGTCTAATTAAAAACAATTAGGACATATGCCCGGCAGTCTATTAAACACGTACGCTGACATATGCTGATCAAACAAAGCCTGATACAATGTAGATGTTACGATTTAGCGATAAATACAGTGGATAATGCATTATTCTTGCCTAATAAAGGCATAAATTGTGCTTAAAAAAGTACATTACAAAAAGTCGGGAGCCAGATCAGACGCCGGAAACCCCGCGTCTGATCTGGCTCCCGACTGTTTGCTACTTATATGCAAATAAACCTTGTATATATATTCTGAGTGACAATACTAAGCGTTTGTTGACGATCATTTTCCATTGTTTGATTTACTCTCCGGTATACACGATTCTACTAATTGCATGGTGTACATGTAATTAGAAAAAACAACAACAACATTATAAGCTGTTTTCAAAAGCAAAATGACTTGATACGCAATGCAATGCAATAAAAAGTAGAAAATGAGAGTGATTTGAATATGGTAACTTATTTCATATGACTGACAGCCAGTTTTGAGCCTGTTCGGATGCAGAAAACTCCAGCGTGTGGTCTGGATTAAAACTGTGTCTATAGAATTAGTGAAAGAGAGCGAAAAAGAAAGAAGGGGCGATATAGAGAGTTTAAAGGCTAGAGTTGCGAGAGACAACAGGGGAACACAAAGATAAATTGTACATGTTCGCACAAATAATAGATAATTGTTCTGCAGAAAGCCAAAGGAGCCGTTGATGCTGACAGTAAAATTTAATAAGACAAACGTACAGTTGGGTAGACGTTATTATTTCCAAATAAACGCGTTTGTGCGAAAACTATGTGGAGCCAGATCAGACGCCTGGTAACCAAACATCCGAACTGTTTGCCACTCAGATAAAAAAAATTACTCGTCAGAATGTTCACAAAGTTGACATTTCCTAAAGTGCATGGCATGGCGTTTTCGTTCAACTTCGTTTAAACAGGAAAGAATAACGTCTTCTCCACCTTGCAGATACAGACAGGCCCCAAGTCGCCAGCAAAATCTCAAATCTGACCAATCAAATGCTTGAGAAAGTAACTCAAACCCTTTATAACTCCGGGGCCTGGCATCATCAAACCATTGTAAATTGAAAGTTAACATACAGTGGACATCGCGATTGTCCCGCTGACGACCCTGGGTAGGAATTTATCAATGACGTCGGTCTGTTACGACTCGTGACTGTACGTCCTGGCGTCACGAGTTCCAGCTGATTCTTGTTCCTCCGTTTGATCGACCCCAACGATCGCCTAGATCCTAATGCACGTGCACGATTAACAAGGTTTATATCCGAAAAACTGTTTCTCTTCATATCTATAGTTTAGTCACTTCAACTCAAACTCTTTGTTTGCATTATTGAATAATGTATTTTGTAAGTCGCACATATACTCCTATGAGAGAAAAATGTAACTTGAGAGAGAAATGCACGCTTTGGGAGAATTTTAGAGATGTTATTTAAATAGTTAAGATCCAGATGAGACGCCGATTGACTCGGTATCATATCATAATCTAAACTGTTTTACGAAATATGCATGTGTCACAAAATTGGCCTTAGCGTACTAAGTTAAAACAGCGACCTGTTTAAACTTTGAAAACACTGTATCGATATTTACTATCAAGAAGACGCAAAATGAACCTACTTAACAGCGGCTGCAAATGATACCGTTAGCAGACGACAAATGACTTGACCGAGCGTGCCACAGGTTAATTTCACTGACTGATGCTTCTTTTCTATCACTTATAATTGTCAAAATACTTAAAAGCATCCGTTTGTTAAGTATTTACGTAAATCTTCCTTATTGTTATGATATCAATTCACAATCCGCACGCGCATGCAATAACTCTCCACTCTCTTCCAAGAAGACTTTGTATCTGTATCAACCGGAAGTCACTTCCTGTCAGCTGTAAATGCCTCCAAGACTGCTTAACCTTTTAACGCCTAGTGGCTATTAAAGGGGAAATTGGCAAACAGTGCAGACTCTCATGAGACGCCGCGTTACACGGCATCTCATCAGGGTCTGCACTGTTTGCTTTTTTATATGAAATGTTCTGCTGTATGTAAAATAACACATTGCAGTGTCCTGGGATCACCCTTGTTTATCTATAATGAAATCTTCCAGCAAACACATAGGGATATATCAATGCAATATCCAGTTATAAATGGGTTAACTATATACAGTAAAACCCGTATTCAGTGACACTCAAAATAAGCGAATTGCTCATGTTCAAGTTAGGTGGCAGCTTGGTGGGGGACAACAGTAATGCAGAACGTTCCTAGAACAGTTTCCTGTGCCATGTATCAACTTCTTTTTAAAAAGCAGTCCCCTGCTATACATTTGGACTGTTTTGTCGCTTAAGAAAGGTAAAACTGTAGTCCGGTAAGGCCCTTGAAATGCCGATAATTGTTACTGATATATAGCTTCAGGCAGGGAAATATGAACAGTAAGAATTGTATACACCGACAAATGGAATGTAGAAACAAGTTCACCCAATAACCAATATCCTGCTTAATATATACTGTCGTCTGATTGAAAAATGTCGTCTGCTACGTGTTTTCCTTTCCTTCTCTTTTTTGTTATAAAACTTCCAATTACAAACAGTTTGCTAGGTCGGCCATGGTCACTTTTATTGGTGAAAAGGTAAAACAAAGTTTTATTAGGTCAGAACTAATAATTGTCATTTTACTCATTTTACGTTTCGTTTGCGTTTAAACGGGAAAGAATAACGTTTTCTCCACTGTGCATATTATGTATATACGTATTTTCTAAATCGTGTTTCAAAATTGGACCACTTATATTTGATGTAGGTCTTACTTTACTGTGTTATGTTAATCCTTGATGTAGCCTACAGTGGATTGTCATTCTTTCCAAATAAACGCGTTTACGCTAAAACTAGTATTTGCCCTGCACACAGTTTTGAGCCATATCAGACGCCGGGTAACCCGGTATCTGAATACGCTTCCAACATTTTGTATCTCAGACGAAGAGCAAGAAACATTGATAGCTGTATTTATTGTGCGCAGTATTCAGTAGAGAATACATTTTTCTTTCCCGTTTAAACGCAAACGCAAGTTTTAACGATTATTTTTTAATCTGAGTAGCAAATAGGTTGGAGCCTAATCAAACGCCGGGTTACCCGGCGTCTGACCTGGCTCCAATCTGTTTGCAATGAAAATAATAGTTTTGTATACAAATGCGTTTATTGGGAAAGAATAAAATATCAGTAAAGTTAGCGCAGCGGTCTCGTGCTGCACGGGAACCATACTTATCTCAAGTAGGAAAGTGTACGATGATGTAGTCGATGTTACCTTGCTTACAGTGGAGAAAATGTTATTCTTTCCCAATAAACGCGTTAACGCTAAAACATGATTTCAATTGCAAACAGTTTGGAGCAGATCAGACAGCGGGTAACCCGGCGTCTGATCAGGCACCAAACTGTTTGCCGCTCAGACTAACATGAATGGTCAGAATTGTCTAAAGGTTGTCCATTTATGCTTATTATTGCGATGCGTTTGCGTTTAAACGGGAAAGAATAACGTTTTCTCCAATGTTACCTTAATGGTTATGAACTATTCTGTTCTAAAAATAACCCAGACAAGTCAGGAAAATCCGATCGATCTCGTGAATCTTATTCGACCTTGCGGGAATTCTCGGAAGCCGACACGAAGATTTGTTATGTAAACAAAAAGCTAATTTTTCCAACCATCTCGATAAGAAATCGGCACATTTATGTATGGTTCTTATAGAAAGGGGGCATGTTTCAGGCACCTGACAACGGATTTCACTTAGTTTTAATACATAGAAAATGTTCTTATATAAGAAATTGCGCGATTTAAACATAAATTTGGGCGACATTCTGGCTTTAATGATATTGCATTTTGAGTTTTTGCTGTTGATGGGTGTTTGAAAATACATGTAGCAGTACACTGGGGATAAGTACCACAGGGAAGAGGTTAAGTGGTCTTATTGTCATCGACATTTTAGACGAGCTCTATTTAACTTATGTCATGCATTAGATTAACCTCTTCAGCATCTGCTTAACCTTTAATGGCACATCCCCTGTCATCTTTCTTGTTTGAATGAGTTGCCCTTTTGATATAACACAAGTATTTTAAGTTTCAAGTTAATACCTTTGACAGTTATTAAGATATTTCAATTTACAAGTTTTAAGTAAAAACAATCAAGGGCAATTTCTCTTGAATTACAAATCACAGAGTAACCTACCTTGTTGTGGTGAGTTGCCCTTTTGATACTTAACAAGTATTCAAAGTTTCAAGTTAATATCTTTCATAGTTATTTAGATATGATAATTTATAACTTTTAAGTAAATAAAACAAGGGCAAAAATTCTAGATACACAATTCTCAGGGTTACCTGTCTTGTTGTAATGAGTTGCCCTTTGATACTGAATAACTATTCAAAGTTCCAAGTTAATATCTTTCATAGTTATTTAGAGCGGTAGTGGCCCAATGGTTAACACCTTGGACTACGGTACCAGGGGTCGTGAGTTCGATCCCCCGCCAGACCAACGGTCTGACTAGGGTATTTTTCTGAATCCCCGATGATGTACAGGAATGTTCTTGAGCAAGACATGTACCGCGAATTGCTCCTCTCCACCCAGGGGTTAAAATGGGTACCTGTGAAGGGTCTGAGTCGGTACTGCGGCTGCATTTGACTGCGCCATATGTTAGCAGTGCTCATAGGCAAGATTGCTCGATGATCAGGGGAGTATATGTACAGTCGGCTGAGCGGTCATTCGGACTGAAAGAAGACTTTAACTTGGTATATTACTTTTAAATACACGTATACTAGGCATTTTTATTGTAAAAGTATATGATATGTGTTAACCATGTTGATATTTTAACATAGTCTCTTATAATTCAAATCTGAATGGCATATTTACTTTTAACCATGTGTTGTATTTATGTACATATGACTCTGTGTAACTGTGATGAGACTTTAATAAACAATAAATCTATATATGTTAATTTACAATTTTGAAGTAAATAAAAACAAGGGCAATAACTGTGAAATGACAAATCCCAGGGTTACCTGCCTCGTTGTAATGAGTTGCCCTTTTGATACTGAACAACTATTCCAAGCCTTTGATAGTAATTGAGAAATCAACTCTTACAAAAACCTTAAGCTAAAAACTTAACCGACGCAGACGCTGACGCTAACGCAGACGACAGGGTGTCGACAATAGCTCGACTTTTCGAAAAAGTCGAGCTGAAAACGGACAGAGCGTTTTTCCAAATCATTCCGCTCGGCTCGTATTCCAGTAGAGAAGATGTTCCTCTTTTCCCATTAAACGCGTTTATGCTTAAAATAATATATCCATTGCAAACTTTGCATTTTCGAGCCCGATCAGACGCCGACTAACCCGACAAAAACTCTTTGCCACTCATAACAAAAAGTCAAAACTTTCAAATTGTTGTAATTTTCCACATCTCAGTTCATTGTTTGCTTTTCGTTTCGTTTAAACGTGAAATAATACCGTCGTTATAAATTGCATTATAGACTGATTGTATCGACCTGGCAGGTCGGAGTTTCGATGCTGACTTCGATTTGCATTTCAATTTTGAGGGCGGCAGCACGCTCTTTTATAATCGGATATTCCTTTGGCGTCTGTCATTTTTTCTCAACATTAAATGTTAAGGGTTCATTTTGACAGAAGGACTATAATGACGAGTGACAAATAGCTTTCAAGAACCCACATTCAAAGAGGTTTCTTTGCTCTGGATCTGGCATGAGTAGTGAGGTCTTTAACTCAGGGCACAAAAGTTTTTCCTTTACCTTGGAATTTTCGGAGATGTCACATCCCCTTCTTCGGCAAGACTGCACTGGCTTGGATCACGTGTACAAAAGATCAAGGATTTAGAAGTGCCGCCAGGTATAAAGCTCGTTTCTTATGATGTTTCTGCATTATTTACATCCATACCAGTAGACAAAACCTTAGCTGTGATACGAACTCGGTTGAATGATAACACCAGTGTCTTAGAAAATTCAGAGTTGGATGTCGACCAGATCATGGAGCTGCTATAAGTATGCCTCAACAGCACTTATTTCATCTACAGAGGACAATTCTTTCAACAGAAACAAGGAGCAGCCATGGGTTCACCGGTGTCACCTATTGTTGCAAACCTGTATATGGCGTTTTTGAGAAGGGAGCATTGGAGTCGGCCAAGAATCCACCGTCCCTATGGTTGAGGTACGTGGATGACACAATGACCAAGATCCACGAATACGACATAGACAACTTCACGGAACACATCAACTCAATTGATGAACATATCAAGTTTACGTCAGAGGAAGAGGAAGGAGGGTCTATTCCGTTCCTGGATACGTGTGTACACGTCGAGGATGATGGGTCGACGAGAGTGTTAATATACAGGAAAGCCACACACACTGACCAGTACCTAAACTTTCAATCAAACCACCACCTTGAACACAAACGTTCTGTGGTTCGCTCGCTACTACATCGTGCTGAGACAATAGTAACAGAAGAAAAAGACAAAGAACAAGAAGTTGAACATGTAAAGAAGGCTCTCAGGACTATTGGGTATCCAGAATGGAATTTTAGACTCCAAGAAGAAAACAAAAAGAGTGGACAAAGATCAAAGGGTAACGGAAAAGAAACCTTACGTGGGAATGCCATATATACGTGGAACATCTGAAGTACTACAAAGAATCTTTCGGAAACATGGAGCCAATACTTTTCATAAACCTTACAATACCATCAGACAACAAGTGACCCACGTAAAAGATCGTACTGACAAAATGAAAAAGTGTGGTGTGATTTATCATATAAAATGTGAAAACTGTGAAATGATTATGTGGGCGAAACAGCAAGACAATTGGACACCAGAGTAAAAGAACACATGACAAGGAATTGATCAGTCATACACGAACATTGTGAGGCAACGGGTCACACAATCAGACCTGACAGCACCAAAGTCTAGACTTCTGAAGACAACTTCTGAAAGCGCAAAGTTAAGGAAGCTATTGAGATAAAACAGCGCAGACCATCACTTAACAGCGACGAGGGACTGGAGCTACCGCGGGTATATGACGGTCTCCTCGTATCACGTGACAACTCACCGGTCACGTGATCCAAGCCAGTGCAGTTTTGCCGAAGAAGGGGATGTGACATCTCCGAAAATTCCAAGGTAAAGGAAAAACTTTTGTGCTCTGAGTTAAAGAACCTCTCTACTCAAGCTTGAATCCAGATCAGACGCAAGCTGTTTGCATATATAAGCCAATGCTTAACTTCCATCCCTACTGCAACTACATCCGAACAACACACGCAAGTTTTTTCTCTCATTGAGTGTTGTTGTAGAGATGTAGCACTGTATACACCCTTTTCACGTTGATATGGCTGCACGCCCATGTGTTTCTCCATGTTGGAAAGTATCGGACAATAATGGTACAGTACGGAACTTCGCATATCACCCCTAACTTCCAATGTGTATTAGTTAATCTTTGCCAAAAGTAAGCTCCGCCCTGCCAGGTGAAAAAAACAATATTTACATTTCTCCAAATCCTACAGCTCGTTGACGCTATTGCATCAACAGACATGTTGTCAGTCAAGCATTATCTCCGCAATCTGTTTGACTTTTCCTGTCTTTTTCCGAACAGAAGCACGTTTGTAACCCCTTCAACATTAAACCCGATGCCACTAGCCTTTGCAAACAGTTTGGATCCTGATCAGAGACCGAGTAACTCGGCGTCTAATCAGGACCCAAACTGTTTTACGCTCACTCATGTCCATATTGCAATCACGGTTTATAAAATTCAAAAGTAAAGACAATAAGCAGACATCAATTATAAGCAGACAATCTAGGAGTTAAGGGATTAATCATGCGTGTTTTTATCAATTTGGTCCAATCACACAAAAAAACTTTGATTAACAGGTCACAGAGTGTCAGTTCCTTTCCCCTGTCCATTTTCATATCCGACTTTCATTACATTTTAGGACACTAGTTTCCCGTAATTCTAACCCTAATCAAGCTAGAGTATCGGATCCTTTAAAATCGTTGCCAAGGAAACATATTTTATTGGTCATGTAATGCAAGCCCAGACAAAAACAACCATATAGGAAACAAGGTTGGTTCCAGGATTAAAACTATGTGAGACTCGAAATGATGTTTTATCTCTTAAACTTCCTGACGTTTAAACTGTAAATAAACATGTAAACGAAGATTAAAAGGATGAAAAGTGCCGACAAGCAAATTTGACCTGAAGTGTCGATGTCTAGTAGACGTAGGCCTACGAGGGCTGTCCAAAACCATCGTAGACCTTCGTTATTAAATTATTCTTTAACATAGCAGAGACAAACGCTCATTGGCATATGTAAACGTAGGGTTTATGTAAGCCTATGTGAAGTTTTAAAGCAGTATCTTAAAATAGTTGGGTTCCTCGGAACACTTGTGTCACCTGCCAGCAACCAACAGTCGAACAAGAGTTAAAGTTAAAATGACAAACTTCGTTATAGCAGAAATAATCTACTGCAAAAGTGTAGAAAAGGTGAATAAATCTCATGGTATTGATGCAAGACACTTCAACTCATCAAATTTTTTAAGTAAATGAAATTTTAACTGGAAAGCATGAGTAGAACAGAAGTTATATGCTGAAAATAGAAAATATGGAAAAGGGGAATAACTCTCACAGTATTACTGCAAGAGTTACCAACCTTAGGCAAGACAATTTCACTCATCAGTCATCAAATTTCATTTCAAAATCTTCAGTCATTTAAAAAAATCTGCATGAAAAGAAAATGTTGAAAAGGCAAATAACTCTCACAATATTGATACAAAAGGTATGACCCTTGTGTAATACGCATTCACATGTCATGCTCTTTTTATAAATGAAGTTTCATCTTAAAAGCTTCAGTAGAACCGGTGTTATGAGTCTGAACACAAAAAGCGTGACGGACAGACAGACGAACGTTCTAACATTTCAGGTTTATGTGAATTTCCAATTGTTAAAAAGGTGTGGAAAGCCACATAGTGAAGCCACATAAACCAAACAAGAATGCGCGTTCAATAAACACTTATGCCCCCGGTGGCATCCTTGACAATATATTCTGAATTTTTTCTAAGTCCAAATAAGGTCAAGGTCAAGGTCAAAATCAAGGTTGGGTAATATGGGTGGATTGGTAGTGATCCAAGGCAACAACTGTATAAGTACCAAAGCATTGTAGTCAGTTATGCTGATGCTAGACGAAACGGTAAAATCTAGTTAACCAAGAAATAGCCCATTTAAAATATTCCAAGTCCAAATTAGGTCAAGGTCAAGGTCAAAATCAAGGTCAAAATCAAGGTTGTGTGATATTGGTGGATATGGAATGGTCCAGGGCAACAACTGTATAAGTATCCAAGCATTTGAGTAAGCGGTGTTGATGCTAGACGAAACGGTAAAATCTACTTAACCTGTTACGGACGGATGCACGGACGTTCTCACAGTTGGACATTTGTTGGGTATATTTTTTGTTTAAAAGTACCCAACAGTACACTAAAATACCCAACAATAACAATAGGGCAATCACGGAATGAATGGAATCTATTGTTCTCCCTACCCAACAAAGGACCTTTCGTGCGCTCGGACGGACGGACAGGACGATTTCTATATGCCTCCGCATCTATAGATGCCGGGGGCATAAAAAGCCGCATAAACCCAACATGGACTAACGGAATGAACAACTCTATTGTTTTCTTTTGTTCTGCGTTATGTCACCTAGTCCAATAAACCAAAAACGTTAGCGCAGACAGACGGACGGACGGACGAACAAACGATCGCACGTTCTTAGGAGATGGTTTTGTGGGGTTAGATGCTATATAAACCCTAACCCTAAAACTAACCCCATATGCACCATTTTAACCCCTCAATACTCTCTTTCAACCCCACAATCACTAACTGGCCAGGTTAAGAACCCAAAACGGCCAGGTTACGACCTCATAATGTGCCTCCTGGGTGTGCGGACAGACAGACGCCGGAAAAGTGATCCCTAAGTGACACCTCTGCCTACAGCAAGTGAAACAAAAACTGACCAGCACAAATGAGCAAATGCTTGTAAAAGCAAATCATAGAAAAAAATACGTCGATTCTAAAATGTATCTGTCCACGGTGTTTTGGGACAGTCCTCATATATTGTATCTTACGAATATTTATCATTATCCAACAAATGCATTGTGCTGAAATCACTTGTTACCCCATTGCACAATAGTAGTTATTCCTGTTTAAAAAAACGCAACACACTGCCATATACTGTACAAAATAACAGGTTTTTTATTAAAGTCATTACTTGTTTGTTGTGTTGTTGTTGTTTAGTTGGTTAACGATTGTTAATATTTATTGAGTGGCAAACAAATTGAGCCTGATCAAACGCCGGTTTACCCGGCGTCTGACCTGACTCCAAACTCTTTGCAATGTTAAGAATTCGTTTTAGCACAAACGCGTCAATTGGGAGAGAATACACTCTTCTCCATTGTAACAAACTACATCAGTAGACATGCTACTTAACTAAATACATGATCTGGCCACAAACAATGTCTTACTCAAATTAGAATTAGTTCAACATTTTTAAGAAAGTTGCATTTTCTACATTTTATTGCATCAGTTTGTTGTCAGTTAGCTTATTTAACGGGAAAAACTAATGCTTACACAATGGCAGCTTGGGTTAATTTGATATAAGTGTATGAATTATGCGATCGAACATTTAAGGCAATTAATTGATTTTAACGTTAGCAAAGATCAAATTTTACCCATTTAAACCTAGTGTCTACAAAAAGTAGACTTTAGCAATCAGTGAAGACCCTGATGAGACATCACCTTAAGCAGCGTCTGTTCAGGGTCTGCATTGTTAACTAGATATATTTCATATGAAATGATTTGCTGTCTGGACAAAATATTTCAGTGCCTTTAGATCACCCTTGTACTGCTATAATGATCGTACATTCTCTATAGATATACACGTTCTTTCAAGCACAAAGGGAGTAATGGTAGTTTGTTACACCCAGTTGCGATGCTTTATTAGGGGTTTTGTTTTATTCTAATCAAGGCATCATCTGTTTGTCGATCTCGTTGATATCTAACAATGAATACTAGGGACTCCTTATTAGATTAGTCCGAGTTTAATTCACTGTAAATGTAATTACTTAAAATTATATACTGTGGAGAAAAAGTTATTCTTTCCCGTTTAAACGCATATGAAGCTCAAACGAAATGAACCAAAATGCAGAGAATTACGTTCTATTTTAAATTCTAGCAATTTAATTTGAGTGGCAAACAGTTTGGAGCCAGATCAGACGCAGGGTAACCGCAAACTGTTTGCCAATTGAAATAACTATTTAGCATAAACACGTACATTGGGAAAGAATAACGTCTTCTCTACTGTACAGTAAGATCAGAGTTCTACGACCATGCACAAAAGACCCTTTAGTAAAGGAGTAGGTACGGTAAAATGCAACAAGTCGATTCTAATTTCAAATTATTGGTTTTAACTTTACCAAACGTATGTAGGTAAGTCCGGCTATTACATACACTGCCACTTAAAATGGATTAATATTTGTCCTTTAGGGCAAATGACTACTTAAAGCAAGTTGAAAGTCAAGCAGAATAAATAACTTAAGTCTCTTTCTGGTGTATTTTCTTAATAATGTTTTCATCCTCGTTGCTTGTCTGTTCATCAATATTTTGTATACGAGTGACCAACATATATGATTTCTTTTCGCCAATTCTATTCCTTTGCATTTGTTGCACTACAGTGGAAAAAATCGAGGATCTTACATGAGTGCTCATCATATATCATTTTTAATAAACGAGTGGACTAAAATAATAAGACCGTAGCGAGCGTTATATTGATTTTAGTCAACGAGTTTATCAAAAATGATAAGTAATGAGCACGCAGGTGAGATTCTATTTATCACATAACAATCTTTAACACTAATGAAATCAATCGAAGCCTTAGTTTGTAGTCTTCCTTCTATTCAGATTTCCCGCAAAAACGGTAACGTCATCGCAAATGACGTCATTTGGTGTCCCGCTACATGCAGAGCTTGTGAACGAAAGGTTTTGGCGGTGAGCTCAAAAACGATATTTCACAAGTGGATTTCGAAATTTATACGTACAAGGGCTTAAAACATCTCCTAGACATCAAGTTATGTGATGAACGTTATCATTATAGGAATAAACAACATCTTTTTGACGTTCATGGCGGTATGAATACATTAGCGTCGCAGGGGGCCGTGAGCGGCAAAAAGATGTTGTTTATTCCTTATATTTATATTCATATTTTCTGCCTTGTCCATTAGTTTGACCAGATTTGTTGTCATGTATATGAATATATCATATACCAGCCAAATAGGTTTGATAGATGTAATATCGATGTAATAGCCATTCCAGTTTCTAAATATGGTGTTAAAAGTAGTCCTAACTACATGTACTGTAATTGAATTATAAATTCACGGTTTTACCCAGTAAACATTCTCGCTGTGCTTTAAGAACGCTCGTAAGAAACTGAAACAAAAATTTCAATCTGAATATCCATTATCAAAGCATATTTTTAACAATTAGGTGTCGCTTGTTTTTAAACATGCTTTACACATAGCAACGCTGAAATGCGACTACAGAGCGTGCACACACACCGCTATCCGTGACATATCCGATACACATAGGCTAGTTTAAATATGTCATAACGGAACAATACGTTCCCAATTTAGTAAGTGTGAATGCATTTTGTTGCTTTATGTTTGAGCGACTTTCCTATGTAATTCTGGTGAACAAATTATTTGAAATTGTCAATTTCAAACCGTAGCTAGAAGACAACTTGTCTAATCTATAAATAGAACACCACTCACTCGGAGAAGGGAGAGAAAGCGTGCAGCTTTAATGACGGAACGTAATATGATAATCTCCCTTAAAAACAGCATTTTTTTTTATCGCAATTTGATTTTAATTGAACTGTCTGCGACTTTAAATAGGGGTTTCGAGATACCCAAACGGTTAATCTGAAAGTAGATCCTAACTTAGTCGGTATCTCTACGCGGTATGGAAGATGTTTAAAACTATATAGTTAGAACCAGATCTGAAGTGAAGATTTTTTTTTAGAACGAAAGTAAATATTTCCAAATAAACGCCTTTATACTTAAACAAACAACTATAAACAGTCTGGATCAGATGCCGGTTAACCCGGCTTGTGATCAAGACACAAATCTTTGACATGGATCCAAAATGTTTGCATATGTTGCCGACTAAATTAAACACTAAAAATGAATCAAAACATTGATTATAATAATGTTGCGAAGTTTCTGGCTACCTGGCGCTGTAACACAACCTGCGAGTTCTATGTGGGACAAGAGCTAAGCGTGAGTTCCATGAGCACACTGGTACGGCAAAAAGAACGGGCTCCCGCTTAACGCTTCAGTTCCCGTTAATCTGGCCCCGTTAAAATTGTGTCAGTTGTCAAATCGACACATGTGAGTATACAAATATGATGCTTGTCCTTGGATATTGCTTGTAATGTAGACCAAGACTACTCTTACGGAGTGTCTCACATACTGATGCATGCATACGTAATTATCTGTTTTAAAGGATAAATGCTTGAGGTCGATGTTTCACTTGAAAAAGTTTCGACCGTTACGGCAATTTCTGAGGAAATTGATCCTCATTGAACATAAGTTGTTCTGAATTGGCAACAAAATCAGCTGTCATCGACACCAAATATGACCGTCGAGTAGTCTGGGTACAATCGTCAACTGAATATAAAAATAATCCGTTTAGCTATTAAACGAATTCAGATTTTGATTGTTTTTCATTACAACGAACAACGCTTCAGTTTTGTGTACAACGAAAACGCTCCCGATCAAAATCATTGTTGATGTTTTTCTCAAAAACGTGGGACCAATTTGAAATAAACCTTTGCATCTGAAATAAAATATCGTACCCACTGCTATCGCTGGTTTAAAATATAGATATTTTACTGTGAACATTTGGGTATCCTCTTGGCATCAACATCTTTGGGATCCAAATTGCTAACAGACGTTAGGGACGTGTCTGTACATAACGCACTCCGAATGAAATTAATTTGCAAGCATAGAGCATTATATCTTGTTGCATGTATAGATGAGGAAACGAAAGCGAAAGGTTCGCCTACTACTAAATAGGCCTAAGAACGCCCGGTTTCGTTTACCATATCCCTTACAAATGTATCTTTGACCAAACCAAAAACACCAAGCACGTGGAAATAGATGTTCATTGTCCGCCTGTCCAAATCCATTCAGGCAAAGCAGACCACCAAATCATGGGGGATTGGTTCTCGCTGTTTTGTTCCGACGAACTTCTGCTCGAAACTGCAAATTCAGATTGCAAATTATTATTAGAATTATTATTATTATACCAGATTTATATAGCACTTTTTTACACAGGAGTTTAGGCAAATGGTCTATAATAAATTATGTCTCAACTTTTTTATTTTCCGAAAGTAATTTTCCTTTAGAAACACTTTGGTCCAGACGTAAAGCATGCGAATTTCCCATGAAACAATCGATACCCCGCACACCAAAATCGTTAAAGTTTCTTCGAAGTACCGAATTGATTGGGCTGTTATACAATCATACCACCGCACTGTTTCTATCCATAACAGCAGGACTATGTTTTTCAATGGGTACTCGTTTTCTTCAACCAATGAAAGGAACTCAGGAAAAGAATTTAACAGCCTTGCATTTGACAAAGTCTTCAATACCTAAAATCAGTTGCCATATCAATAAACTCCGTTGAACCGGTGGGAATACCCTGATACAAGAGAGGAGAACATTCTTCAGTTGCATCAGTTTATTCATGTTACTTTCAATCGAAACATCTAAATTAAGTCTTTTTCGACTTTCTTTTTCCTTTATTGATTGTGATGTCAGTTTATATTTCTGTGGTCTAAAAAAATGAAATGATTAGGACTGGCGGCCAATGAAGATCTATAATTCCACGTGATTGGTGTTCTTGGTCTGGTCAAAGATTCATTTTTAAGGGATGTGGTAACAGCCACAGTAGGTGGACCTTTCTCTTTCGTTTCCTTATCTATACCTGCAACGTGATATAATGCCCTTTGCTTGAAAATTAATAATTTCACTCGGAGAGCGTTACGTACAGATACGTCCCTAACGTCTGTAAACAATTTGGATCCCAAAGATTTGTGTGCCCTGGTATGAGATATTCAAACGGTCTCGGTAAGAAATCTATATTTTAAAATAAGTGAACTTACAAAAAATTGCCGGCGATAACAATGGAGACGATATTTTATTTCAGATGCAAAGGTTTATTTCAAATTGGTCCCACGTTTTTGAGATAACAAATCCTCAATGATTTTGATCGGGAGCTTGTTCGTTGTGCACACAATTGGAGCGTGATTCGTTTTAATAAAGTCAAAATAAATCTTTATTTGTTAAATAGCTAAACGGATTATTTTTATATGCAGTTGACGATTGTACCCAGACTACTCGACGGACATATTTGGTGTCGATGAGAGCTGAATTTGTTCCCTATTCAGAAAAATTTATGGTCAATGAGCATCAATTTCCTCAGAAATCGCCGTAACGGTCGAAACTTTTTCAAGTTAAACATCGACCTCAATCATTTATTCTATAAATTAGTTGTACGTATGCATGCATCAGTGCGTGAACCACTCCGTAAGAGTAGTCTTGGTCTACATTTCGAGCAATATTCAAGGACAAACATCATATTTGTGAACTCACATGTGTCGATTTGACAACTTACGCCATTTTTTAATGGGAACCGATGCGTTAGATTAACAAGAATCGTAGCGTTAAGCGGGAGCCCGTTCGTTTTGCCATACCAGTGTGATGTGGAATGCTGTGTATTTAGCGCTAGGTGGCCTGAACACTCCACCATTTTAAATACAAATTACGTAAATTTTACGTTAGCATTATGGAATGTATAAACAGAGTTCAATATTGAATAGGGAGAGTAACTCAAAGCTACTATAGTCTTTATTTCTGCATCTATAAACCCTGTGGTATCACTACTCATTCGAATTGTCAAGACGATTCGGGTGGTCACACCCAGGGATTTGATGCTGAAATGTATGTGAAATGTTGGATGATTTGTTCAGTTTCTTACCTCTTATCTGGAGCCCTGGTATAACACTATGTATAGTCGTGTTCCCTCGGCTTGTATTGTTTACTTTTGTTGTTCAATATTACTTTGAGTTATAATTATAATGCTAATGTTTCTTTTCTATCCGTGAGACTTAGGCATATGTAAATAAAAGTTGAAGTTGATGCTAATGCAGAGTTGTATACAGTGGCTTACTGTGGCATTGAGGAGGAGAAATCGTGTTATATAGGAAGTTGTCAGCTTCATGTAGGCTATCAGTAAATCACACTTGTCCTGCATAAAGAAGCGATTTGTCTATACGGATTCCAATGCCTCTTCATTGATTGACTACTGAGTACGTCTACAGTAGAAGAAAATGTCATTTCCACACAACAAATACGATATGCTAAAACAGCTACATGTAGCAACATCTGACTCCGGTAACTCGGGGCCTGATCAGGTTCCAAACTCTTGACATCTCAGCCTAAAGTTTATCGTCATCATTTTTAAATCATTTACGATTTATACATGTTATTGCATTGCGTTTGCGTTTAGTTAAGTTTAAACAAGAACGAATAACGACTCTTCAGCTGTATAGTTTGTAGTCTAGTGGCCATCAAAAACAGATGCAAGTGCATTACACATGTATTTCATAAGGCAAACATAGATGCAAATGCAATACACACGTATTTCAGAAGGCAAACTTAGATACAAATGCAATACACATGTATTTCATAAGGCAAACATAGATGCAAATGCAATACACATGTATTTCAGAGGGCAAAAATAGATGCAAATGCAATACACATGTATTTCATAAGGCAAAACTAGATGTAAATGCAATACACATGTATTTCAGAGGGCAAAAATAGATACAAATGCAATACACACGTATTTCAGAAGGCAAACTTAGATACAAATGCAATACACATGTATTTCAGAAGGCAAACATAGATGCAAAGGCATTACACATGTTCTTCAGAAGGCAAAATAGATGCAAAGGCAAAATACACATGTATTCCAGAAGGCAACATAGATGGAAATGCAATACACATGTATTTCAGAAGGCAAAAATAGATACAACTGCAATATGTCAGAGGGCAAACAGTAGAAACAAGTCACACATAAAGCTCCATCAGGAAGAGTCTGTGTTTCTTTAGTTCTATATTAAACAGATATCTGTATAAACTGATGGAATATGTTTTTTGATTGTCTTTATGTTTGTAACATACCACGGCTTAAACCATTTTACACAGTGAACCCTAGCGACGAGTATACTAGTCATTTACCAACAGTGTACCTGTGAAGAGTTAACTTGTCCTATGCCAACAGTGTAGACCCTGATCAGAGGGCTCCTGCAGGGTCTGCACTGTTTGTCTTATATAATAATAACTTTAAAATAAACCCTTAATAAGTACAAATGAACTCACTTAATTGGAAAATAGGAATATCCATTTGAAGCCTCAATTGTGAGTGATTTAATCAACGTCATGATAGTACAAGCTTACAACCTGAACCCTTTCACGGCCAAGCCCGGCAACACTAACGTATTATAAAGTTTGGAATATGTCAGGCACCAACTCATTTTAAAATATCCTGACAATGAATGTGTCAGATGACTTATGAGGCCATATTGGCAGTGGAAGAATTTTAAACATGTTTACAATCAGATATAGCTTGTCAACAATGCAAGTGACCTCATAACTATACGATATACAAACAGAAACGTATCATATATTTCAATCCTGATACAGAAATTCATATGGACAAATTCGGTTTCCAAATATATACACTTTTTGTTTATACTTTAGGGTGAATTTAAACAATAATTGCAAAGAATCTGTGATCCGGGTTTATATTGTTTACATAGGACACTGACACTGTTAATAACGAGTATACTTGTCGCTAGAGTTGAATGTGTTAATGAATGTACATGTACTAAGCTGACACAGTGTCAAAAACAGTATTATTTGAGAAAATCGGCAACTCAGACTAACTTCAGTATGCATTACTTTATTCAAGTACAGCTTTATGCAGACAGAAACTGAAGCGGTAAGTTCCGTTAAGAGCTATATGTTGTTGTTGGTTTTTGGTTCTGCAGTTTGCAGCAACTTTTCTCAAAGATAACTATACTTCTTAAAATATAGCCGTTTAAAACAAATCCACTGCTGGTATAATGAGATACAGTGAAGAAGACGTTATTGTATCCCAATAAACGCTTCTGCGCTAAATTTTTGTTTTCCATTGCAAACTGTTTGGAGCCATATGAGACGCTGGGTCGCCCGACGTCTGATCAAACTCCAAACTGAATACCCTAGACTTTTTTATTATCATAATAAATTTCCGAAAAGTTGGTACTTACTACATTTTTCACCTGCATCGCGTTTGTGTTTGCGTTTTTGTGTTACTTCGTTTAAACGGAGAAGAATAATATCCTTTTCACTGTATAGTAAAGTTCACTTTTAATAATATAGTATATACTGTATTAGTGTGCACGGGTCTTTACTCATCTCATGCTTGTCTTTTACACGCTACCCGCACATTTGTGATAAATCGCTGCGAACAGTTTGGATTCAGAGACGAATCCGTAATCATAGGTGTCTCATATGGATTTCAACTGTTTTAAATTGTTATGAGAAACTCTGAACAAAAATGCCCACAAAAAAATTAATCAGCGGTAAGAATCGTTGCAGGCGAAACACTTTGCAGACGACATCATCTTGGTCGATACCCGCAAATCTTACCGTGGCACAGACGTTATTCGTTCTCGTTTACACGAAAATAAACGCAAGCGCAATGTACTTAAATGTAAATAATGACAGCTTATTGAAATGTCTAACCATTTATTTTAATGCGAGTTGCAAACTGTATCGAGCCTGACCAGACACTTGGTTACCCGGCGTCTGATTTTGCTCCAATTGTTTGCAATTGACATAAGCATTTAAGCATACACGCGTTTATTGGAAAAGAATAGAGTCTTCTCCACTCTTCATGTACATACACATATTGAGAGGTTATTCATGATTCAGTGTTATCGTCTGGAAATCCAGTCATAAATTATAACCAATGTAGGAGTAATCCAGAATGAATTCTAAGTATAAATTTAACCCCTTCATTGCCTTACGCAGATAATACCTACATTGCTCTTTTGCAAACAGTTTGAATCCTGATCATATTTGGTCAGAATCTCAACTGTTTATGCAAAACAGTTTGGATTCATTGCAATATTTCTTTTGTCAAATTACATAAACTCGAAATTTGAGAAATAAAAGCAGACGACAATAATGTTTAAAGCTGATTACGTAATTACAGTAAGGGGATTAAACTATTCACTATTGGAAATATCAGCAATCTTTCAGACGAAAAACGAAAACATAATTCATTGAAATGCAGAAAATGGTAGGGTTTTACAGTAGATGAAAAGTTATTGTTTACCGTTTAAAATTAACAAATTGCAAGTAAAGCAGTATGAATTGTAAACAATGGCAGTTTTAAAGAAACACATATGATGTTCCAATTTATTTAGGTAAACAGTTTGGTACATGTATCTCGGCTTCTCGCCTCTAAACTTTTTGCAATTGACTAGCTTCAGGGACATGAATACGCCAGTAGGGAAATTATAGCGATTTCCATTAGATGTCTGAATCTCTTTGACCGATATTCTTCAATGTGCTTTTATATGTTGAAATGAATAACTTATTCTCATCCAAGCCTTATATGTATATCGTATTATGATGGAATAGCGTCAGCAATAATCCCGTTCACATTTAGCTTTTATGTACTTTGAAGATGCTTTCAACATAACAGTACGCTAAGCCTCCTAGGCGTCTATATATGACGCCGGTGTCACAGTGAATTAACACTTTAACTCTCAATTACGTCATAAAGCGCATTTGCAAACAGTTTTGATCCTGGTCGTGTAACTTGGCGTCTGATCAAGTTTGCTACTTGTTTTGAAATTACATCAGTTATACTGCCTTAAATCTAACTTTGAAACGATATTGCCAACAATAATATTGAAACAGACGACGTGAGGGGGTAAAATCTCACGAAAAAGGTATTCATGAAAGGATAAAAACAACAAAATGTACAGCACACTACAGTAACATGTAGCCCTTATTTCTATGGTATCGTTTGCACAAAAATGTTTTCGTCTTTATTTGTGTTCTTCACGTTTACGTTTTAGGTGTTTTCAATGAAGCAAAATTCGATACAGTGTGCAAAACAGAAAGCTGATAATTGAGCCTTCTGTTTTATGTCCACCTTGCTTAAGCAGTCACTTGATAAAAAACCTGATATTTAACACAATTTAGTGACCGTAATAGACAGGTATAACTGAAAAATTGTCAACAACTAGATATTACTGGTAATATTTATGACGAAGCAGATAAAGATTGACCTAGAACTTACGTTTTCAGTTCTATGAAAAAATAAGTAAGTTATTATAATAGATGAACGGTCAATTGCTTCGTTTTAGTGTTGGGGACTTCTGTTATTGTCTTTTTAGCATATTCAAAGCAAACGGTTTTCTATAGTAGAGGGCAGCATATGAACAATGAAAAGGATAAAAATACATTCTTTGAAAATGTTGAGATAGTTATCATTGATCTCCCATACCATTGACCTTTCATTATAAAGATCTTTAAATATGCCATTTTTATTATTGTACATGTATATGTATAGGCAAGAAATTGAAACATGCAGGACGGGTTTCCTGTCCTAAATACGGTACGCTACGCACATACGGGTTACAGAATCATGTTTTTGCTGTCCTCGAAGAAACTCAATATCAGTTACATGGCCCTTTATTATTTTTTAAACTTAAATGAGAGTTAATCAAAAAACTTGATTGCTACGCTGTGTTTATTCTGTATACAGACCTAATTTAAGTCGATATCGACCATCTGAGTGTATGACATGTTTTCCGTCGGAGAAGACATTATTGTTTCCCAATAAACGCGTTAATGCTAAACACATATTATTATACTGCAAATTAAATTCCTTACTTTTCATTGGTCAACGAGTCCTAGACGTAATCCCATGTACCCTGTGAGCTGACAGGGTACATGGAAATGCAGCTGTTTTCATTGGCTGACAGGTCCCTGATTCTTGCTTTGCAGAAAATAAGATGGCCGATTGCTCGACAGGATTGAGTGCATTCAATTGTGCATCCTCCGCTTTAATTCCATTTCGGCTAAGAACAATTCGCTGTTTGGATCTTTCAACAGTCGCATTGTCACAGTATGTAAACTCCGGTGTATCTCTTCCGGAAGCTGCGATCAACATATCGACAAAATGTAACGAAATAGACCACGCTCCAGCGAAACGAGTAAGATTTAACTTAATTTTACAGCCATGTGTTAAAAAATAATTGTAAGATATGGTCCAGTACACTTGCAAGATAAATTCCTTTCAGTTCACCAACAGTCTTCCGAATCTGAAGCAAGATCTCTCTGAAATAAGCTTCTGATCACTGTCATTGCCTACCGACTCGCCGTGGAAGCGTGATTTAAAACTGTTCCAGCGACCCCTAAAGTAAATTTCTGCCGACACATTACTATTACACTCGCAACTAGAATAAATTAATGTAACCGAAGTGTCTGTTAATGAAAAATAAACAGAAAAACACAACACAATGCGATTTTTACAAACTGGAATGGTGTATGACTAGCTGCTTATTGATTGAATATCACTGTATGACCAGTTGTGATTTTACTGTATGTTAGCTGTGATTAATATAATATTTACCCTATAATACCTTAAACGTCTTTTTGGTAGAAGGTTGACATAGTTATTTCAATCTCATATTGTATGATCATTATGGTGTGATCCCAGTGAACTTTGCTCATTCTTAAGCCTTTATAAAGACTATTCGAGTGTCAATCCTGTCCACTGTTCAATATTATCAATTCATTTCCTTTTCTGTCTTCCTCGTCTCCTCTTTCCTTCTACTGTTCCTTGTAAAAAAAAACTTTGAAAGGCCACTAGACCGAGTGACATGGCCGTACCATTTCATCTTCCACCGTTGAACTATAAATGAAAAAACACAATGTTTACCTATATGGTTAACTACTAATTGTCTGACTTGTTCATTGGAAACGTGCTCCATATACGAGATGCCCAAGATGGTCCGGAAACATCTCATCTCATTTTCTTCTTAAGTTCAGTTGTCAGTGTTCAGCTCTGACACGCATAAAGAAAAAATGACAGAACAAATGCACGCATAAGTCTGATCTTGCGTTTCGTTGTGATCCTGGTGTCTGTCAAAATATGCTTTAGTCTTGTGAGTGCTGCTGCTGTCTGCGTCGACCTTGTTAGAATTTCTGGCTTGAAACCATCGTCACTGATAATTAAGCACATAGGCATTTAAATTGTTGTATTCTTCTAAGTGTCTGGTCATGAACTTTAGTGCCCATAGTGATGCTGTTATTATTGTTTGTCATTTTCTTTGTTTTCTCTGCGCTGATTTACATTGCGAATTTCGTTGCAGCACCATTAAGCCTTTCAACCAAGGAAGCAAGTTCTTCTTCACCAACCACCAAGCTATCAATATCATCAGCAGATCTTAGATTTGTGATGTTACGTCTTCCCATACTTATTGTTCCAGCATGTTCTTCAAGCGCTTCATTCATAAGTTCTTCGAGGAAAATGTTCAATGAAGTAGGGGAAAGTAGGTATCCCTGTCGAAATCCAATTGATGTATAGAACAAGTTACATATTGTACCTTTGAGATGAACTTTACTGGTTGTCTTTTCATAGAGTTTTTAAATGGATTTGATCAGTACTCATACAAAAAATTGAATAAGACTTTCTGCTATCTATTTGGTAAATAGACACTATGTTGAACATATTAGATGCATATCTCAGAGACTTATAGGGATTTAAACAGGGTGGGGATGTAAGCAATAAACATGGCTTAATTTCCCCCACTTTGCCGCACACCCAGTCTGATTAAAACTTGCTGTAATTCACTTTTACTTGCAGGATTTTGATCAAATAAAAAGAAATGATGCGTCTCAGACCGCTCCTTTCAAAACTGGCATATTTGTTCACTTGTAGCCCAATCTATGTTTTTTAGGGACAAAATTGCTTTGAAAATGAAGCAAATTCTATTAAAAATCATCGTTTCGAGGAATCAAAATCTACATTGAAGCATTTTATGCGAATTGGTCTTACTTTTATATTTAGATTTATATTGATATTATAAACATACTAAGGCAACCACCACCCCCACCAACACCCCACTTCGTATAACGAACGCATAATTTTTAAACATACCATAATTGCTCGTTACGTCTAAATATAGAGTCCGGTAAAGTGAGAAAAGTCAGGTAGAGTTGAATTCTAGCATACTGGTGCTTATTTAGTGTAACGAGAGCACCGCAAACGGGTGCTGGACGTTCGACTTTCATATACTTGAGACGGCTACATTTTTCAAACTTAAAGAATGTATGGGTGTTTTAAATGCCCTATTGCAGACATGGGGCGATTACTTGAAAAAAGTAATCGATTAAATTATGATTATTTGACATTCTGGCAGTAATCGATTACTTCATGATTACTGCATATTTTGTCAGTAATCGATTATTGTGATTACTTTCAGTGTGAGTAATCATGATTAATGATTACTTTGCAAGTAAGAAGTTGAAAACAAACTGTAGGACTGTGTATCAAGTTTTATTTGCAATGGAGCAAAGAGTAGACTATTCTAAGCTGCAAATGCAAATGATATGTCTATTTGTTCCATAATGTCAATGTTGTCTTACTTCACTACTTATGTTACTTAACCCATTTCATTCTAGATACAATATTTGCTCAGAGTGAACCTAAGTGTCAAGTAGTTAACATTCATTACCAGGCCACATAACAAGTTGTAGCTTGACCTGGATCCAAATAACATATACATGTAACTACAAAAATCTTTATTATCAACATCCGGAATGAAGTGGGTTAACCTATTACTCCATAAAGACACATTTTACTCCTTTAATTCATTCCTTCACTGAAGAAAATAGTTCCACTTAATGCCGTTATAAATATGTACCATAAGAAATATTTTCAATATCCTAGCTATGGTAGCTTAAAGCAAGTTGGAAGTAAAGCAGAATGCACCTTAAGGCACATTCTGCGTTATATTCAACCTGCTTAAGTGATCTCCTGCCTTTAAAACTAGAAACAGACTGAGTGTATAGGGTAGTAGGTTTATATCAGTTTATGCAGATGTACGAGTAGATCTATATAATTTTTTCAACTTTCTTGTTGCATTTGATCACCAGTAGCATTTCAAATGTCTCATCACTGAGGCGACACCGCACAGGTCGGACAACTTTACAATAGTCTTTCAACAGGGACAGAAGTAGCTGCAATACACTGTGCTTTCACTGTCTCCAGCTTCTTTTTAATCTTTCGGAAAATCAGATTGATTTCTAACTGACAAGTTATGTTTAAACAAGAACACATAAGTACTGGAATGCAAGTTTAAACTAATACTATAGTGTATGGATAGTTGGTAAGCGGACATGAGCCCCCCCCCCCCCCCCCCCTCAAATATTTGAGAACTTTGATATGTTTGAGAATTATGAGACACAAACAACACCTTTTACTTACGATTATAAGGACAATAGATTCAATCAATCTATCAAACTTACACGTTTGATTGGCGGTGTTTCTTCAGTAAAAAGTGTCAATTAAACAATTAATTCCATGTAGCATCAAAGTGTTACCGACAGTTTGATTCGCTAATAGACAACGATTATCTTATTTTGTCAATATTGTGTAATCAAGTTGACAATATAAATGATTAGATATATCATCATTATCTTTTTCCTACGCGGTATCATGATTAAAATGAAACAATTAATAATTGTCAAATTATTACTAACAAGCAAGGCAATATTTTCAGCCGAAGAAAAACTTTATTTTTTGCTTCAAATATTAACAAAACATTAGTTAATTATCTATCCGACCAGGGGGGCTTAAGTCCGCCCGCGCAAAACAGGCGGGGGACTCGTGTCCGCCCGAGCAAAATCGGCCGGGGGGCTCGTGTCAGGGGGAGGGGGCTCATGTCCGTCAATCTGTATAGTTAGTTTTTAGTTAGATCTATAGTTTAGTTTTCAACTGCTGTGAATGTCCCAGTAGCTGGGAACAGGGAACAAGATAGTAGGTACATGTGTTCCACTGAACCTCCACTGACCATTGCTCAGTTTTGGACTGACACATATAGTAAGTTCTTTACATAGGGCAACTGAATGCCAACCATATTTCCAGTTCTCAATTTGGTTTCAATGGTCTGTGAATGTTATCATTCCCACCGTCGTTTTCAAGTATTACAAAAGTACTGCATCATTCTTTCATTCATCCATTTACATGGAATAAATTAGTGAATTTATTTATTATTGAATCAAACAGTTTGAATCAAGACTAAAATTAATACAGATTAGATATCCATAATTTTCAGTTAACACCTTTACATACCTGTCTGTTCTATTGTCATATATCACCATTATTGAATTATTAAACCCCAAGGCACATGTTTATCATAAGGTGTGAAAAACTTAATGGTGAGACAGGTGAAATGTCCTTCACTGATAAAACAAACACATAGTAATCACAAAGTAATCATAAAAAAATCATGATTACAGCCCCTTTTGTCAGTAATCGATTAAAATACGATTAAAATAATTATAACAAGAGTTGTCAGAGAGACAACAAAGCTCGCCATCGGCACATTTAGAAACTTAAAAGCACACTCAAGGTCACCGAGTTCAACCTTTTTGCCCGCATGGAAAGTCTTGTCCATATACACATGAAAATCAAATACATGTATGAAGTTACACCTCAGGGGACATAGGAAATATAAGCATTTTTTGAAACCTAAACACAGATTTCGAAACCTTATCCCTGGATCTGAGTTCAAGGTCAAGGTCACAGGGGTCAAAACATTTCTGTGCATGGAATGGTCTTGTCCATTTACACACACATACCAACTATGAAAGCAATACCTCAAGGGACATAGAACTTATGGGCATTTTTCGAAACCTAAACACAGATTTCAAAACCTAAACGCGGGCCTTTAGTTCAAGGTCAAGGTCACAGGGGTCACACATTTTCTGTGCATGGAAAGGCCATGTCCATATACACATACATACCAACTATGAAAGCAATACCTCAAGGGACATAGAAGTTATAGGCATTTTTCGAAACCTAAACACAGATTTCGAAACCTAAACGCGGGCCTTAAGTTCAAGGTCAAGGTCACAGGGGTCCAAATTTTTCTGTGCATGGAAAGGTCGTGTCCATATACACACACATATTTACTATGAAAGCAATACCTCAAGGGACATAGAAGTTATGGGCATTTTTCGAAACCTAAACACAGATTTCGAAACCTAAACGCGGGCCCTAAGTTCAAGGTCAAGGTCACAGGGGTCTAAATTTGTCTGTGCATGGAAAGGTCTTGTCCATGTACACACACATACCAACTATGAAAGAAATACCTCAAGGGACATAGAAGTTATAGACATTTTCGTTAAATTGTTTACGCCGTTCACGATGACGCCGACGACAACGACAACGACAACAACGACGGCTACACCGGGGGTATTGCAATAGCTCGTCATGTACTTCGTACAGGCGAGCTAAAAATGCATGATTAATGATTAAACATGGTTAATGGAGAATTGTTAATCGATTAATAATCATGATGATTACTTTTCATGATTACCCCATGTCTGCCCTATTGATCATAGAAGTTTGTAAGCAACAACAACTTAAACATACTTGGACATTCTACATTCCATGTAAAGTAAACTAAAAGTCATAAGAAGGCCAATATATTTTCCTGCTTTACCTGCCTTGTTATAATGAGTTGCCCTTTTGAAACTAAATACGTATTCAAATATATTGGAAGTTTGAAATTAATAACTTTCTACATGCAGTTACTGAATAATTTCATATACAAATTCTTAGTCAAACAAAGGAAATAACTTTGCAATGACAAATCCCATGGTTATCTACTTTGTTGAAAGGTGATGCCCTTTTGAAACCGAACAAGTATTCAAAGTTTCAAGTTAATACCTAAGGTAATTATTGAGAAATCTAATAAAATTCTTAAAAGTCAAAACAAGGGTAGTTACTCTGGAATCACAAAACCCAGGGTTACCTGCTTTCTTGTAATGAGTTGTCCTTTTGATACTTAACAAGTATTTAAAGTTTCAAGTAAATACCTATGGTAATAAACAAGGGCAATAACTCTGGAATGGCACATCCCCGGTCACCTTTCTTGTTTGAATGAGTTGCCCTTTTGATGTAACACAGGTATTTAAAGTTTCAAGTTAATACCTTTGACAGTTATTAAGATATTTCAATTTACAAGTTTTAAGTAAATAAATCAAGGGCAATTACTCTGGAATTACAAATCACAGAGTAACCTACCTTGTTGCAATGAGTTGTCCTTTGGATACTTAACATTTCATAGTTATTTAGATATGTAAATTTATAATTTTTAAGTAAATAAAACAAGGGCAATAACTCTGGGTACACACACCTCAGGGTTACCTGTTTTGTTGTAACGAGTTGCCCTTTTGATACTGAACAAGTATTCCAAGTTTTAAGTTAATATCTTTCAAAGTTTTTTAGATATGTTAATTTACAATTTTGAAGTAAAAAAAAAAAGGGCAATAACTCTGAATGGACAAATCCCACGGTTACCTGCCTTGTTGTAATGAGTTGCTCTTTTGATACTGAACAAGTATTCCAAGTTTCAAGTTAATATCTTTCATAGTTATTTAGATATGTTCATTTACAATTTTTAAGTAAATAAAACAAGGGCAATAACTCTCAACTGACAAATCCCAGGGTTACATGCCTTGTTGTTATGAGTTGCCCTTTTAATACTGAACAACTGTTCCATGTTTCAAATGGATACCTTTGATAGTTATTGAGAAATCAACTCTTACAAAAACCTTAAGCAAAAAACTTAACCGACGCAGACGCAGACGCTAACGCAGACGCAGACGCAGACGACAGGGTGACGACAATAGCTCGACTTTTCGAAAAAGTCGAGCTAAAAATGCATATTTCAAATATAAAAGTCCACATTATAGTCTCAAGTATCATGTTTTGGTCCGTTTTCAGTAATATTCCCATGCTGGCGATCCCCAGTTTGGTCGACGTAGAAGGTGGTGTAGTAAGGGGCTATATACTTGGCACCCAACGACAAAGTGTAGTAAATGTCCTGCTACATTCCAATACAAGAGCTGTCTGCGAGAAAATACTAGTTTCCAGCACGATTGCACATGTGGGTTTTTCCATAGATATTTTATCATTTGTCAATAGAAATTTGGACCTCAGGCTATACAAAAAGTGCTTTTCAAACCAATATACCGTGTCTGACCTGGGTCCAAAAGGTTTGACACTCGTCAGAATAATTTGTTATGTAATACATAACGAGTAAATTGCAAGGGTGTTCGTTGCCTTCGTTTTATATATTCACTAATATAAATACTTAAGGACATACGATACCAAATGAAATCTCCGATGGATCTCTATGAAAATTTCAGAATTCTTCAAACATATCTAAGTACAATGGCAAAAAGAACAAGACTGCGTTCAATAAACGCTTATGCCCCCGGTGGCATCCTTGACAATATATTCTGAATCTTTTCTAAGTCCAAATTAGGTCAAGGTCGAGGTCAAATTGAGCTTGGGTATTACTGGTGGGTTGGTAATGGTCCAAGGCAATAACTGTATAAGTATAGAAGCATTGTAGTAAGTAGTGTTGATGCTAGACGAAACGGTAAAATCTAGTTAACCAAGAAATAGCCCATTCAAAATATTCTAAGTCCAAATTAGGTCAAGGTCAAGGTCAAAATCAAGGTTGGGTGATATTGGTGGATAGGGAATGGTCCAAGGCAACAACTGTATAAGTATTAAAGCATTTGAGTAAGCGGTGTTGATGCTAAACGAAACGGTAAAATCTACTTAACCTGTTACGGACGGACGGAAGGATGCACGGACGGACGGACGGACAGGACGATTACTATATATGCTCCCGCATCTGTCGATGCCGGGGGCATAAAAATATAGGTTATAATGGTATTTTTTTGTCTATGGGTTTTTGAAATGTATGATGTAGCCATTCTCTGCAAAGAGTCGGCATGCGTTATTTTGCATTTCTAAAATGATTAAAAGTAATAATTGGCACAAACAAACATTAAAACAGTGAAAAAGTGATGCTCACTGAAAGTATGATACAAAGAGTATGGATTGTTGCCCGATATAAATGCATTTTTCTAAATTGTTTTCGGCTCCAATTCAATGAAAACACTAACTCAATCAAAATCTGCCCGAAATAAATTGATGAAACTTCTCACAATAAAAGCTATAGGTGTGAATAATAAGACAATGGTTAAAAAAGCATAAGTTATAAGGCTTCTTTTGAAACTATAGGCACTTTCATACATATACCAATGGCCTAAATAAGCCGACGGCTTTTTCTTTGTGATCTCGGGTTCACGCTCATATTCAATTTGATTGAAGTTTTGGGTTATTAACTTAGCCTTATTAGATAGAGTATTTACCAAGATTCACGTACTTTCATTTATCAAGTACACTTTCATGCATTTAACGTCTTTATTACGCGATTAATGAAGATTGTTTGAAACCGAAAGTATATACGGGAGGTCACCGATATGCACGATTTCGTTGAGTAACGATGCTTGATTTATCGCACTTCGTTAAAAGCCACTAGGTGTCTCACGAATTGCTGGTGTATATCCTTAACACCCGACCTTGTTTCGTAACGAAGTCAGAGCTCTCAGCTAGTCATACAGTTAATTCACGATAAATCACACTGCAGCTAGTCATACAGTCAGTGAAATTAGGTCAGATTTATTTATGACAAAGTTTTCGTGTAAAATTAATATTTTCATGGTACATTATATTATTTTTAAGTAGATATTTAATTCATTTTGCCATTTCAATCATGCGTGGTGCAGAAATACTTCAATAGACGGAATGTACGATACTTCTTTGAAGCAACTGTTGTTTTCAGCAGATACGCAGCGATGACCATGTCAAAGATTCAATGTTTATTTATCACAACATTGTAGGAAGAGATGTGTTGAATGTTTTAAACCGTATCACAATCGTAGATGGTGTATTTTATATAAGCTGGCGTGTTAAATTATTACAAACTTACTCGTCAAAGTGGTCTGCATCCGTCCGTTATAGAAACTATCGATAAACATCTCGCTTCGCTGATCGCAGCTTCCGGAAGGGATACACCGGAGTTTACATACTGTGATTGTTTCTGGGAAAGTTTGACGCCGAATATGCCCAAATTTCTTATGAATAACAACGTCAGAAACATATGCCGTCACAAGTTTACGCTCAACGTTATCTGCTTTGGCGCGATTTTGTTATAGTTTATTATAAGCGCTGTACACGACAAATTCCGAAATATTTCGTTTGAACAGTGAAAAGTTTGCAGTATAATAAATTCGTTATACAGTTTCTTCACAGTGTATATGAAGATTTCTTCCCGGCTGGTAAAATCATGTAATCCTCGCCTAACGGCTCAGGCAACATGATTTACCTCAGCCGGGAAGAAATCCTCATGTACACTGTGAAGAAACTGTATAACTAATAGAGTCCAATATAAACAGATTCGAGCTATAGATTAGGCCCCGGATAAGTCGACGTCTGATACGGTACCAACCTGTTGGCCACGCAGATGGAAATACATCGTCAGAATTTTCAAAACTAATGCATATTTTTACATTTCATTGTATTGCAATTGCGTTTAGCTTCGTTTAAACGGGAAACTAAAGCGTATTTTCCACAGTACCAAGTAATGGTTCAAAGGAAGGTCAGAAAGTCAGTTGTACAGTCATCATTGTTTCATTTCATTTAAACCATCTCTTTTTGCCCTTTCGCTGACACAATACTGCCCGCAATTTTTTATCTGCAATTGTATGCACATTCGCTTGTTTTTCATTTTTGATTGAAGAAAACTTTACACGAGAGCCAAACACTTTAATGATCTATTCTGGTGCCGCTTTACTGCATTTCGTTAAAGTTCATTATACCTGCTAAATAATAACACGTTCTCCATAATAAATATATATAATCAAGGGCCACCTAGGACGGACGCATTGCTAGCCAGTGTCATCACTGGCAGAATATCTGAGAAGAATGTAATATCTTAGCATAAACAATACTGAGTGCAGCATATCCTCATGGGTGGAGATGTTCCTTTAAAACGCAACTCGTATTTTGTTTCAATTTATTTGACAAACTACGTTTAATCTTGTTATTTACAAACTCTTCCAGATGTAATGAGTAAACAAATACAATTGTTTTAACAAAACATGGACTGAATCCGTGGGGAAATTTCCGTTCTGTGTGTGAGCAAGTAAAAATAAATTCGATTGGGTTTGTAAGGACAGAAAGAAAAGGGCTGTATGACATAGGAAGAAGGTGATGGAAATGATAGAATGGAAAGGGAGATTGGTGACAGGTAAGCATGTAGTCAGACAGACAGAGGTGGGTGGGATACCGGTATTACAGTGGTCGAAATATTTATGGTAAAACAATCTTGTATATGGCAATAATTTTGGAGCCAGATCAGACGTCTGGTAACCCGTCGTCTGACCAAGCCCTTAATTGTTTGCCATCAAAGAGTTGTCATTTATTACATCTTATGAAGAGAGAGAGAAAAACAGAGACAGCAACTCAGAAAGACAGAGATAGGAAGAGAGAAACAGAGTCACAGAGAGAAAGAGAGAGAGGGGATGCATCAAATTATTAGCCTTTAACAACGATACTAGTGCCAAACAGTTTTGAACCAGATCATTACACGAGTTAATTGGTGTGAGACCTGGGTCCAAACTGTTTGTAAATACAAGTGTAGTCAGCTTTCAGTAGTAAGGCGGTTTGAGTTTCAAAACCATTAAAGCTATCGCCGTTTCCTTTGACAAGCGCTCGTTCAAATTAGGTTTCTAGACAACTGACGTGACGACGCAAGATTAAAGAATATTGATCCTTAGTCTAAATCGACTTTAACCTATATCATTTCTAGCGTAACTTGGCTATGTTTTGCAAAAAGCTTTGTTCCAGATGAGACGCCGAGTTCCTTGCTGTCTTATCAGGATCCAAACTGTTTGCAACTCGTAAAGTGAGTTTTTAGTTATTTCAAAATGGCATAAAATCACTTTGAGCTGGGCTTTCTCGCCGACTACATATTTGATGCAGACGATAAATCAGCTTGGTAAGGTTTAACCCTTATCATTCTGAATTGTCGTCTGCTTGAAATATATCGTCTGCGAAAACACTAAGAATTTTGATTTTTTTTTTAATTGAGAAAATATAAATTTTATATGCAAAAAGCTTGAATCCATATCAGACGCCGCGTTACGCGTATCCAAGCTGTTTGCAAATATTAAGTCGCCCTAAGAACGATAAGGGTTAACATAGCGTAGGTAACTGTGTGCAATAGTGTTCTAGGCTGTGAAATATTCAGACAAATCATTATTCGCCTGATTTTCAATTACTTCACTGAATTACAGATTTTGAATCGCACTGCTCATCAGGAACTTGTGTAATTCTACAGAGACCAAAGAAAAGCCTTTTGAAACTAACAAGATACGCTGTAATCTCAGTGATTGAAAATATGGACAAAGTACAGAATGGCACGTATAGGGCACAGAGGAGAAAACGTTAATCTTTTGTAATAAATACGTTTATGCTATTACTATTATTTCCATTGCAAACAGTTTGGAGCTAGATCAGACGCCGGGTAACCCGGCGTCTGATCACACTCCAATACGTTTGCAACTAAGATTAAACAAGAGTTGTCAGAGAGACAACAAAGCTCGCCATCAGCACATTTAGAATGTTAA
Organism: Gari tellinella; assembly: GCA_922989275.2. NCBI lineage: Eukaryota > Metazoa > Mollusca > Bivalvia > Cardiida > Psammobiidae > Gari > Gari tellinella. The sequence continues at coordinate 59,839,403 of OV277865.1, forward strand.
AGGCACACTCAAGGTCGTTGAGGTCAATTTTTTTGTCTACATGGAAAGGTCTTGTCCATATAAACATGCAAATCAAATATGAAAGTAACACCTCAAGGGACATAGGACTTATAAGTGATTTTTGAAACCTAAAGGCAGATTTCAAAACCTAAACCCGAGACTAAAGGTCAAGGTCACTGGGCTGATATTTTTGCATGCATGGAAAGGTCGTGTCCATATACAGATGCATGCCAATTATGAAAGGAATATGTCAATGGATATATGAGTTATTGGCATTTAGAGAAACCTAAACGCAGCTTTCGAAACCTAAACCTGGATCCTAACTTCAGGGTCAAGGTCAAAGGGGTTAAACTTTTTGCATGCAAGGAAAAAACTTGTCCATATACACATGCACACCGAATATGAAAGAAACATCTCACTTGACGTAGGAGTTAAGGCATTTTGAGAAACCTAAAACGCAGATTTCGAAACCTTAAGATGGGCCCTAATTTCAGTATAAAGGTCATTGTGGTAAAAAAATGTGTGTACATGGAAAGCTCTGGTCCATATATATATATTTGTATGCATGCCTAATATAACAAGAGTTGTCAGAGAGACAACAAAGCTCGCCACCGGCACCTTTAGAAACTTAAAGCACACTCAAGGTCACAGAGGTCAACCTTTTTGCTGCATGGAAAGGTCTTGTCCATATACACTGGCAAATCAAATATGAAAATAACACCTCAAGGGACATAGGAATTATAAGCATTTTTGAAACCTTAACGCAGATTTCGAAACCTAAAACCTTTCGCGACCTTAGTTCAAGGTCAAGGACACTGCGCTAAATTTTTTGCATTCATGGAAAGGTCGTGTCCATATACACATGCATGACACATATGAAAGAAATATCTCAATTGATATATGAGTAAAGACATTTTGAGAAACCTAAACGCAGACTTTGAAACCTAAACGCGGGTCCTAAGTTCAAGGTCAAGGTCAGAGGGCTCAAACATTTTGCATGCAAGGAAAGATATTGTCCATATACACATGCAAACTGAATATGAAAGAAATATTTCAATGGACATAGGAGTAATAAAAATTTTGAGAAACCAAAACACAGATTTCGAAAACTAAACATGGGCCCTAAGTTCAAAGTCACAGGGGTCTAAATTTTGCTGTGCCTGGAAAGGTCTTGTCCATATACACACATAAACCAACTATGTAAGCAATACCTCAAGGGACATAGAAGTAAAAGGCATTTTTCAAGACCTAAACACAGGCCCTAAGTTCAAGGTCAAGGTCACAAGGGTCCAAATTTATCTGTGCATGGAAAGGTCTTGTCCATATACATACACATACCAACTATGAAAGCAATACCTCAAAGGATATAGAAGTTAAAGGCATTTTTCGAAACCTAAACGCAGATTTCGAAACCTAAACACAGGCCCTAAGTTCAAGGTCAAGGTCACAGGGGTCTAAATTTGTCTGTGCATGTAAAGGTCTTGTCCATATACACATACATACCAACTATGAAAGCAATACCTCATGGGACATAGAAGTTAAAGGCATTTTTCTAAACTTAAACACAGATTTCGAAACCTAAACGCAGGCCCTAAGTTCAAGGTCAAGGATACAGGGGTCAAAATTTTTCTGTGCATGGAAAGGTCTTGTCCATATACACACACATACCAACTATGGAAGCAATACCTCAAGGGACATAGAAGTTACAGGCATTTTTGCAACCTAAACGCAGATTTCGAAACCTAAACACAGGCCCTAAGTTCAAGGTCAAGGTCACAGGGGTTTAAATATTTCTGAGCATGGAAAGGTCTTGTCTATATACACACACATACCGACTATGGAAGCAATACCTTACGGGATATAGAAGTTAAAGGCATTTTTCAAAACCTAAACGCAGATTTCGAAACCTAAACGCAGGCCCTAAGTTCAAGGTCAAGGTCACAGGGGTCACAAATTTTCTGTGCATGGAAAGGTCTTGTCCATATACACACACATACCAACTATGAAAGCAATAACTCAAGGGACATAGAAGTTATAGACATTTTCTTAAAATTGTTTACGCCGTTCAAAACGACGCCGACGACAACGACAACAACGACGACTACACCGGGGGTATTGCAATAGCTCGTCATGTACTACTTACAGGCGAGCTAAAAAGGAATATCTCAATGGACATTTAGGCATTTTGAGAAGCCTAAACACAGATTTCGAAACCTAAACGCAGGCTCTTACTTCAAGGTAAAGGTCACTGGGTAATGGGCATTTTTCGAAACCTAAACACAGATTTAGAAACCTAAACGCAGGCCCTAAGTTCAAAGTCAAGGTCACAGGGGTCAACATTTTTCTGTGCATGGAAAGGTCTTGTCCATATACACAGACATACCAACTATGAAAGCAATACCTCATGGGACATATATGAATTTTCTTAAAATTGTTTACGCCGTTCACGACGACGATTACGCCGGGGGTACTGCAATAGCTCTTCTTGTACTTTGTACAGGCGAGCTAAAAAGATTGTTAGCAATTTCAAAACCTTTTATTTTCAACATTCTTTAGAAAAACACTTGCGGGTAGTGTCCTCCAAACGGGATATTCTAACGTCTTCTCTACTATATAAGAGCTGTATTGAGTAACAGTAAGTCAAGTCCAGTCATTACAAATACACAAAAGGGAAGGTATTATAATATAAGTAATGGAACATTTAAATGCTTGTCTACATAACGCTCTTGCATGCCAATAAATGTTTATGTTGCTTATTTCAAACAGTTTGGGGCCGGAGTAGACGAGGATGTCTTTGGCGTTTGATCCTGTTCAGAACTGATTGCCATTCAGATATGAGTAGTAGATTGTACTTCCTAAATTAAGGCTGTTTGGATATTTTAATTGACAAAATAACAGCATCTATATGTATGAAAGACAGTTGAAATACAGATAAGATTGTGAGAAACAGTGTGTCTGATCTGGATCTTAAATCATAAAGTCGGGCTTATTAATGAATTGATTATATACCGACGGAAACAAAATTGCATAGATACCTAAAGTATAGTAAAACCTCTCTAAATAACGATCACTAAATTCTGTAAACAGTTAAGTGTTTAAGACAGGGGTATTGTGATAAAATCCAGATGAAAGCAAACCAGAAAACTCATGTTTTACTTTCACCTTGCTTTACGCTGTCACATGCCGTTTGTACAATAAAATAATCTTCATTTTAATGTTTTTATAGAAAGGTTTTGCTGAAAATAAACAGAATACAGCTTTAAGAAGACGATTATTTGTCATTTAAAACATTAATGTGTCGAGGGTACAATCTGACGAGACGCCATTAGCTAGTCACTTGTTACATTCCATTTCATGTTACATGTTATTGATTACCGGCTTAACTAACCTGTAATTGAATACGGAATAACCTTACATTATAACAATGTCTCTATCAATGGCCTCTTCAAATAGTGATGATCCAGATCAGACGCCGAGTAACTCGGCTCTGATCTGGATCTGGATCCAAACTGTTTGACATCGTAATTGGTATTTTGTTTTTCAAATTTAATTGAAACTTAAAAAAATCCTTATACAGGCGACCGTTTTGAAGCAGACAACAATATGGAGGGAAAAAGGTTCAGCCTCATTATTGCGGCATTTAGCACGCAAGATACTAGTTAGTAGCGCCTGTAATAAATACAAGCTTTACGTGAAAAACACATTCAAAGAGAGTCAAGCAAAATGTCGTAAGCTAACAGATTGCTGCCTGCAATTTTTCTACATGTTTTTATGCAATTAAAGAATAACAATATAAAAGTTATGAAGACTCCTTTGATATTGGTACTTGCACACACTTTTCAGGTACAATGTTTGTTAATGACACTTTTTTGTGTCACTAGGGTCAATCGGTTTAGAAACATTTACATCTCTAAGTAGTGCTATATCAGCTTAGTTTGCAGATTGTGACACTTATATAACTGGTGGAAGTTGACGCCAGTTCCTTAAGTGCAAAACGCGTTTATTGAAGAAAACAAGATTTAACCATTTCACTGCCGAAGTCGCATACATGGGACTTTGCAAACAATTTAATAATAATAATAATAATAATAACGACTTTATTTCATGTGGATTACATATTTGGTATAGAACATACAAACCAATTTTCAATATGGTCCACAAACAAAATTAACATATATACAACATGAAGGAACACAATTACAAATCAGTATTTTTAAACCTTTGCAAACAGAGTGGACCCTGAAAAGACAGTTCCTGTAGGAGCTCTCTACAGGGACTACTCTGTTTACTTAAAGCATTTTAAAGATTAAGCTGAAAATGATAATGCACAAGTGTCATTATGAGAATTCAGGATTTGTTATCTATACATGAATATTGAATAGGTAGAGGCAATATAAAGCCAAAAAACCCCGACGATTTGACATATAGCAAAGATCTAGATCAATGAAATTTCATAACAAACGGGAAGGAATATACCAAAGATACTTCAAACCCTTTACTCCATGGTATATTTCTAGTATTGAAGAAAGGTGATCACTTAAACCAGGTTGAAAGTAAATCAAAATGAGCCTAAATGTGCACTCTGTTTTACTTTAAACCCGCTTCAAGTCACCATCTACTAGAGAACATAAAACATTTTTCATGAAACATATCTATGTAGTAAAGGGTTAAAGCAACATGTAGGTTTTAATCAAGATCCATATTTATATCATAACTTATATACATAGAAGCCCTTACAAGCAGCTAAGGCCTTGCTCAGTCATTAACCCTTAGCTCAACGCATATTCAAAAAATTACCCCTCATTTTATGGATACTATTCAAACCATTTATTTAAAAGTAGAATACTATGAATTTGAAAACTTAGAATGTTGTCTATTTCAGAATAATTTCTTCTTCTAGCAAATAATGTATACTCTGATCAGAGAGCTTCTTAAGGAAGTATCTCATCTGGGTCTACACTTTCAGCAAAAACTACTATCGACATAATTAGCGGGCTAAAGGTTAATAGTGTAACAGCCGATCAGGGGTTCAGCAGCAAAAACAAAGCCTACATGAAACCATCGCAACATTAACCCCTTACCGCACATGGCATAGTTCAGTTCAAGTTTTGAAGACAGGTGATCACTTAAAGCAGGTTGAAAGTAAAGCAGAATGCGCCTTAAGATGCATTAACCTTTTTTCAGCCAGCCTTAAGTTGCTAAGATATAGATCTAGCAAATATTCTTATTTAACTTTTTGTAAATAATTATGACTGCACAAATTGAATGCGCTTAAAGGCGTTTCGATATATGGTAACGGGTCAAGGAAAGCGATGGTTAGACTGGCACCTTAGGAATAGTGATATAAACCCATATTAAACGTAAAGAACAGCTTACTTCAGCTGCAAACTACAATATGCGGCGTATAGAAACCTTGGCGCCTTGTAATAAATTTCATGTACAGTAATCTACCTTGTTTATATAAATTTAAACTATAGTGGGAAATGAACTTTCACCCCTGAGCAGCAAATTTTCATCACTATACATGTATTACATTTTGAAGCATTATGAAGCATAACAAGTGACTACACTATCTGTCTAATTTAACCCATTTAAGGTATGAAGTTTTAAATGAGGCAAGTGATTGAGCATTTCTTATGTTCAAAGGCAAGTTATTCCAAACCATAGCTCCAGAATAGGCAAACGACCTCCTGAAAAATTCAGACTTTGGTCTGGGAGAATATAACTGAGAATTTGATGAAGACCTTAAATTTCTATCATGCACATTTGACTTTAGTGTGAACAAATCATATAAATATACAGGTGCCAAACCTTTGAATGCTTTGAACATTAGAGTAGCTTTGTGAAATGTAACTCTTTCCGGAAAAGTCATCCAATTAAGTTCTTTGAAGAGATCAGCTGAATGGGCAGTTTTATCTTTATTAAGGATAAGCCTTGCTGCACGTTTTTGAAAACGAATGATTTTTTGTTCTTGCGATATTGAACAGTTTCCCCAAATAACGCAACAGTAGTCGAGATGAGGTAAGATGTAGGAGTTAGAAAACATTTTTCTCAATGGTATAGTTAGAAATACTTTGATTCTTGAGAGGAGGTATAATAAGGAGTTACACTTTTTAAGTATGTTATTGATATGGCTATCAAAAGATAAAAATACATCAAAGGTGACACCGAGTAACTTCTCCTCACGACTGCAATGGATTTCTTCATTTCCAAATGGGATTGGCAGAGCAATATTTTGAATGCCTGCAGATTTAGATCTTGATGTAATGTACATGGATTTAGTTTTTGCAACGTTAATTGACATTTTGTTCTTTTCACACCAATCATTAACGTTAAATAGATCTTTACTCAACGAGTTTGCTACAAAGTTGAGAGAAGCATTATGTACTGACAGCGTTGTGTCGTCTGCAAAAATGTCTGCAACAGAATGTGTACATGCAGATGGTAGGTCATTTATGAATATCAAAAATAAAAGAGGACCTAAGACTGAGCCTTGTGGTACACCAGATAAAACAGAAGTTAGCTGCGAGGTTACTCCAGATACATGCGTTTGTTGAGATCTATTATGCAGGTATGAGGCAAACCATGAACATGTCTTTTGGTTAATATTGAAATGTTTTAACTTTTCCAAGAGTATCATGTGATCAACCAGGTCAAAAGCCTTAGACAGATCTAAGAAGATTGAACCTACAATCTCATTACAATCGATGGCTGCAATCCAGTCATCTATTAATTTTACTAAGGCAGTTTGGCAGGAATGATTGGACCTAAACCCTGATTGTCTAGAGTAGAACAAGTTGTTATTTTCTATGAATTGCTTTAAACAGGAACTAACATGTCTTTCAAAAATCAAGGAAATGATTGGTAAAACTGAAATTGGTCTGTAATTCGACTTTTCTTCTAGATTGGGTCCTATCAGACGCCGCGTAACGCCAAAGCTGATTGACACTCGTATCGCTAATTCTTAAATCACAACTCCTCAAAGATAATTTGAAATAAACTTGCAGACAACAATATTGTTGCAGACGACAGTATGGCAGTGCAAGGGTAAAACCCTCACGCATTATTTGGCGCCGAAAGGATTAACTCTGTATCCGACATTTGGTACCGTGTTAGCAGACGCTGCTTTCATCTGACTTCCGGGTTTAGTCTTTACTAAACATGGGGAATCTCGAAACTAAGTGTAATTTCGTAAAACACAACTACTTTGATCCAGCTGCATATAACCGTGACTTGACTTACATTTTGCAAACATTTTGAAACTAGATAAAGTTCAAACTAGTCAACTCTCGAATCAATGTAATTTTCCTTAGCAAATTAGTGTACATGTATGTATGAACTGATTTCCTTTCTTCTTGGCGGCAAACAATTTTGATTCAGATGATAATGACTGTGTAAAGTATAAATGCGAAGTGTAAGGTGTAACAAGCCAGCCAAGAGGAATACAGTGGACTTTCACAAAGAAGCTTGAAGACCTGGACTTTGCAGACGATATAGGACTCCTGTCCCATAAATTCAATCACATTCAAGAGAAGACAGAGTCTCTTCAAAGCGTTGCCAAAACAACAGGACTCCATATCAACATCAAGAAGACAAAGAGTATGCGGATCAATGCTAACTGCAATACACTCATCCATCTGGAAGGACAAGACATTGATGATGTTGGGAACTTTAGGTACCTTGGCAGTGCAATCAGTACAACAGGAGGTGCGGAGGACGATGTAAAGGCCAGAATTAGTAAAGCCCAGTATGCCTTCAATTCACTCAAAACAGTCTGGAGAAACACCAACATCCATTTGGGGACCAAAATCAGGCTCTTTAACTCCAATGTGAAAACGGTGCTGCTATATGGTTCTGAGACCTGGAAACACACCAAGAAGTTAGACAACAAACTGCAGGTCTTCATCAACAGGTGTCTCAGAAGCATATTGCGTGTACGATGGCCTGACCGGATCTCAAACCAGGAACTTTGGAAGAAGACAGGACAAAAGCCAGTCAATCTCACTATCAAAGAAAGGAAATGGCGATGGATAGGCCACATTCTGAGAAGAGTACCGTCAAACACCACCAGACAGGCCCTGGAAAGGAATCCTCAAGGTCGACGCAGAAGAGGAAGACCAGTAATAACTTGGAGAAGAACTTTGGATGCTGCGCTGCGGTCCATCCAATTGTCATGGGGTGAAGTGAAGAGGATAGCCCAAGATAGAGCCACTTGGAAGAAAGTAGTGAAGGCCCTATGCCCACCCATGGGCGAAGAGGATTAAGTAAGTAAGTAAAGTATAAATTATGGTTAAGAAAGTCAAAGTCTAATTAAAACAAACTATTGATGCCTTTTTTCAAAACAATAATCATATATATTAATGCATAAAGGCATGAATGTATAAATATTGATAAGTTCAATGTATCGGTTATTGTTTGAATATTAGCCCTTTCACTACCATTATATTGTCTGTTTCTACATTCTGGTTTAACTATCTGTCAAATCTAGAGTTAAGGCATCTCGACTTGAGAAACATCGATATGAGTGTCAACCAGTATTGATCCTGATCAGACGTCGCTTTGTCTGATCAGGATCAAAACCGTTCGCAAATGTCAGTACTTTCGGGCTAAGACAACGGATTGGTGAGACTATAATGTAGTAGATTACCATAAATATTATTTTTAAGATACAGAATATTATGCAGTTACTATCACGTTGTGACATATACGTTTTTGTTAGAGCCTAATATGTCACAAAACGTATACGTCACAAATGTGACAACCCTACTTCGCCAGGGGTGACACTATAGTAAACAAACAATTATACGTTTCTAATGTCAACCCTATCAAAAAGTCTCGTTGTGAAAAGTTCGCAATTTTGTGATATATACGGTTCTAATGCAACCCTATCAAAAAGTCACGTTGTGACATATACGTGGCTGTCGCAACCCTCATTGTGATGAATTCGCACGTATACGTCACAATTGTGACGTTTACGTTTTGTGACATATAAGGTTCTATTCTTAGAGCCTTATATGTCCCAAAACGTATACGTCACAATTGTGACATATAAGTTTTGTGACATATAAGGCTCTACACTGCTTTACGTTACCCTTTCACTCTTAACGACGCCTTAAAGCGCGTTTGCAAACAGTTCGGGTCCTGATCAGACGCCGTTTTATGCGGCCCAAATTGTTCGACACACTTATCGATATTTAATAAGCCATACAACCTTAAATCTAACTTTGAAACGTGTCTTGCAGACAACAATACGGAAGCTTACGACAATAAAGCGATGAGGGTGTAAAAACCTCCCGAACAATTTGACAGGGTGCTAGGTGCTAGTGCCGGTGCCGGTGCTAGGGGGCGTGAGCACTGTTGCATATTTCACTATTGCTCATGAACAGACTCAATTAAACCGAGTCTGCAATTTTCGGTATTTGCTTTGTTTTCTGTGCTTTCAAAGGATCTCCCCTTATTCAGATTTTTTTAACTCAGGCACATAGCATAGTCTAACAATTTGATAAACTTAATATTCATATTGGCTATGGAACTAAGGGGTAATTAGCAAACAGTGCCAATTCTTTTACAATTTTTATCTGTGTTTAGCATCAATGCGTTCATTGTATAACTTTTAGTTTATAACTTGTAACTCGTCAAATGATGAAGTTCAATAATAAAACAGCCTGGGAAAGAAATGAAGCAATTACGAAACTGAAACGGCAACACTTAATTATGGGAAAATACATGTACTGTACAAGACCGGGGTAGTCCATTGGGAAATCTTAAAATACTCCAGCATGTTCTTACAACAGACAGGAGAGTTCTGTTATATTTGAAAAGATGTTATTCTTTCCTTTTGAATTTAACCTTAACACAAAAGTAAAGCACTATAAAAATGTAACACATCGCATAACGTTTGTGTTAACTTCTGACGAATAGCTCTTATCTTATACCCAACTTCCACTAGACGGCGCTAGATGGCGATTTCGGCGCTCCGACAGAGCGTCATGGGTTGCCTCATGATGAGGCGCTCTAACGGCATAAACGATCCGATTGCGATCAGATAACGCTCCGATGGCGATCCGTTAGCTTTGACGTCGCGCAAGCTAAGGTGGCACAACGTCAAAAGCGCTTGCCGGGTGGAGCATGCCAGCTACCTTTGAAACAATTTAAAAGATAAATGCATAACATTATACATCAAACTGTTCATTTTAAAAAGGCGTATGCTATGGTATAATTACTTTTTTCGTATAATCGATCAGTAGCGACTAACGAGGAAGAAACTGTTGAACTTTTCAGAAAAAACGTCGCGTGAGACGTAACACTTCAACTCGTCTCTCTGTTGTCTCAAGTCGATTACAAAATAACCGTATACGATTTTGACCGGGAAAAGAATGCACAACGATCTAAATGTGAAATCATTTAAAATCCCGGGAGAAGAAAGCGTTATTTTTAAAGACGACGTAGAACTAATGCATTTTATCTACTGTTACAATTTGTAAGACGTAACTTCCCGTAAGAAAAACGGCGTTTTTCTAACATCAACGCGGCGATGGAAAGCTTTTTAAGCATTTATTTTACTTGGAGAGGCTTTAAATTTAAACCATAAAATTAGGTTTTTCTTTTATTGCCGCAGACGTAAGCATGTTTATTTCGCGTATAAACTTTTTATAAAATCACTGAAAACGTGTGTGGAGGAAAATGTTACACTTTTTAAAATTAAACGGTTTTATTCGTAATGCAAATATTAGCAGTGGTTAAATGCATGACGGACGTAAATTATTGATTTCAAAATAAAATGACATAATTGGGTTTTTCTCTAGTTTAAGCACTGCGAATTTTAAGTCAATCGAATAAAAGGTAATTTTTAAATCGAGGATTATCTGTGTGGAGGAAAATGTCACACCTATTGGTTTTGACGTTAATAACGTCAGGCGCATTTTTAGTATAATTACATGTATGTTGTTTTCAGGCGTCTGAGATAGCCGACTCAATAAAGTTAGACTTCGCTAACCGCGTCGTGATAAATGAGGTTCAGAATTCCAACCCGGTCATAACTTTATTCATGGGAATTTTTTACAAGCTCTGGGGCCGTATTCTGAAACATTCTAAGTATTTTAATTAGAAATTTCTAAACTCTAACATTTTCAACTAAGATTATTTTTCGCTAACTTTTACTAACAAGCCAAATTTCAACGACAATCGATAGCGACTCTGCCTGGCATGACGGGGGTAGCCGATTCGAGCCACACAGGGTACGATCTTTTTTTTCTTAACAACCCCCTTCTCTTTTTTTAATTATCATCACTAGTTCCAAAGATTCATTTCTTTAAATACAAATAACTGCTTTATCCTTCCACTGCCAAACTTTTGTGATAGTTTACTCCTTTAAATGTTCTTGTCGTCTGCTTCAATTTTGTTGCCTGCAATATCGTTTCAAAGCCTTAAATGTAAGGAAGTATAACTGAAAAGAATTCAATACGAGTGTCAAACAGTTTTGATCCTGATCAGACGCCGCGTTTCGCGAAACGCGGCGTCTGATCAAGGTGCAAAATGTTTGCAAGCGTTCCTTTAGGCGAGAGTGAGTCTAATTCTCACAGTTTCATTGTCGTCTGCTTCAATTCTGCTGTCTGCAGTATCTTTTTAAAGTTAATTGTATGACTGAAAAGAATTCAATACGAGTGCCAAATAGTTTGGATCCTGATAATGAATCCAATCTGTTTGCAAACGCGCATTTAGGCACCAGAGTGAAAGGGTTAAAGCATGCTAGAATTGATGTAAAAGTCTCCAATTAGAGGTTTCCTTCTTATTGGCAGCCTGCTTTAAAAGAAACCCTCTAATTATGCTAAGCGCGACTTGGATAAAATTTGTTAACAGTTTCTATACAGTAAAGAAGATCAGACGCCGCGTTATGCGGCGTCTGAAATGATCCAAACTTGTTTGCCAGTCATATTTTACTGTTTTTAAGTTTTGAAAGTATCAAATTGATTATGTTGTTTTCTGCAGATGATGTGTTTGCAGCAGCAGATGACAATTCTGCATGACAATGGTTAAACATCAATCTGCAGGACACTTTTCTTAATGCTTTTCAAATATCAAGAAATAATAGAAATATGAAAGTCATTACTAGAACTAGCAGGCTGACAATAAGAAGGAAAATTTCTAATTGGAGACTTTTACTTCAATTTTAGCATGCTTTAACCCTTTCACTCTCAATGGCGCCTAAAAGCACGTTTGCAATCAGTTTGGACCTTGATCAGACGCCGCGTAACGCGGCGTCTGATGAGGATCCAAACTATTTGTTACTCGTATTGAATTATTTTCAGTCATACTGCCTTATACAATTTACTTTGAAACGATATTGCAGACAACAAAATTGAAGCAGAGACGACAATGAAACGGTGAAGAAGTAAACTATTACGAAAGTTTGGCATTGAAAGAATTAAGCAGTTATTTGTATCTAAAGAAACGAATCTATAGAAATAATGATGATTTTTAAAAAAAAAAAAGAAAAAAAAAGAAGGGGGTTGTTAAGAAAAAAAAAGATCGTACCCTGTGTGGCTCGAATCGGCGACCCCCGACATGCAAGTAAGACTCGCTATCGATTGAGCTACGGCGACTTCGTTGAAATTTGGCTTGTTAGTTAATTATAATTGTGAACCTAATTATGTATTTACGCTAGTTTTGGTACATACAGTGGTCATTTATTACTAAAAATATAGACTTTGAATAGATATCAATCTTTTCCACGTTTTCGCGATGAAGACCGTATGTAATAATGTCTTAAACAGTAATCCCAGTCCTTTGTAATGACGTTACCCTACCCAGACTTTGACCCAATTTCACGAAGCCACTCAAACACAAACGTCGGCTCAAAAACATCCGCTAAACGTATCTATAGGTCTATAAACGATTTTTATTCAATAAATTATCTATTCTACCTGTTATTACTGCTTAATAAACGTATGTGTTCTAATCCTAGAAAATTCTAAAAAGTTAAGAGAGGGTCACCGTTTTCTAAAGTTTTGAGAAAATTCTATAGTAAATTTGGCAAGTTGAGAATTTTCTTAGTTTTTTTCATCTTTCTAAGAGGGAATCCCCAAATACTTAGTTGAAATGGCCGAAAGCTAAGACTATATTGATTTTCTAAGAGTATATCGTTATACTTAGTGAAATCTGTCGAGTTTAGAATAATCTTAGTTTTTTTCACTTTCTAAGAGTATATCATCAAATACTTAGACTTAATTGCCGAAAACTAAGAGAATATTGATTTACTTAGAGTAAAAGTTATCTAAGAGTGTTTCAGAATACGGGCCCTGGCCAATAACTTGTTTCACCAAAGTTTTTTAAAGCAACTGTTCCCGCAAAAAGCGTCATATATATTTGTGATGAAGTAGACGTGTCAAACGGCAACATTCAGATATCAGACTATATGCATAGGCGAATTCTGAAATCTCTGTCTTAAATCCTTTAAATCTGATTTTAGTATTGACGATAGGTTACCACTTACAACAGATTGAAAGTTAAGCAAGATGCGCATTAAGGCGCTTTCCGCTTTATTTACATCCTGCTTTAAGCTTCTATAATATATCCAACACTGTAAATTTGGCGAACACCACACGTGTTTTAAAGGTGTTCCCTGTCGAAATGCTAGCGCTTTCTAGAACAAGAGCTGTCGGAGAACAGCAAAGCTTGCCTAACTAAACCTTTTTTAAATAGGTAACTATCAATAAAAAAGTGTATATATCAGTACATTGATATTCAAGCCACAGGGAACCTCCATTCCAAATATCAGCTTATAAATGCAAATATGCCATGTAGTATAAGTGCATTCCAACACTTACTCCATAACTAACTTTGAACTTTCAGTCCCAAAACTCTAAGTCCACAACAGGTACAATTTTGACTAAATTTAAACTTTTTTTTAAATTTTAATTACGAAACATCAATGTTCAACCCACAGGTCACCTCCATTTCCAAATATCAGCTTCCTAATACAAATATTTCATGTAGAATTAGTGCTTTACAACACTTACCCCAAAACTTTAACCATGAGAAATCAGCCGAAAAACCTAAGTCCACAAAAGGTAAAATTTTGACTAAATTTAACTCTTTATTTTCCTTTTAACTACGTAACATCAATGTCCAACTCACAGGGCACCTCCATTCCAAATATCAGCTTCCTAATACAAATATTTCATGTAGTAATAGTGCATTACAACACTTACCCCAAAACTTTAACCATGAAAAATCAGCCGAAAAACCTAAGTCCACAAAAGGTGAAATTTTGACTAAATTTAACTCTTTTTTTAAATTTTAACTACGTAACATCGATGTTCAACCCAAAGGGCACCTCCATTCTAAATATCAGCTTCCTAATACAAATATTTCATGTAGTATTAGTGCATTACAACACTTACCCCAAAACTTTAACCATGAGAAATCAGCCGAAAAACCTAAGTCCACAAAAGGTGAAATTTTGACTAAATTTAACCTTTTTTTTTAAATTTTAACTACACAACATCAATGTTCAACCCACAGAGCACCTCCATTCTAAATATCAGCTTCCTAATACAAATATTTCATGTAGTGTTAGTGCATTACAACACTAACCCCAAAACTTTAACCATGAAAAACCAACGCCGACGCCGACGCCGACGCCGGGGTGATTGCATAAGCCCCCCCCCCCCCCCCCCCCCCCATTCTCCGAATAGGCGAGCTAAAAACGCTTATATTTTTAATATAATCTTTAGTGTTTTACACAGATTTAAAAGTTTCATGCCAGTGTTTTACAAGCTTCAATGAAATCAAACACTGGCGTTTTCATCGACATGCGATGCATATAATTATTCTACTATTTTGATATAAATCCATTTTAAATGGCATTTTTAGCATATTTAAAGAGATTGATTTAAAACCAAAGCCTTTCAGAATGTTCCTCTTCAAAAATGATCGTTTTACAACGCTAACTAAACACTAGCGTTTTCTTAGCGTTGCAGTGGAAAACAGGTCAATGTGCTGGCGTCTATTTTTAGAAAACTGTCACGTGACAAAAGCCCCGGAGTTATCACTAAAATCACGTGACGGGTTCTGAAACGATTTGGTCACGCACGAGAAACGGCTGCCGCTTGGATTATATTCGATTCATTAGAATAGTTATTATTTCAAGGTAAATATACAGAATTTGTTGTCATACATCATCGCCATCACGTTTTGGAACAGTTATTCATTCCAGTAGTATTTGTAAATTAGTTAATTTATTCTAATTGTTATGGAATACTCAAATTTGTGTAAAGTGGTTCACAATGTGTTTACAAATTACATACATGTATGTGTAGTGATAATCGCCTCCACCAACAACTTACTATGGACTGGAAGCTTCATAGTTTATCTACAGTGGAGAAAACGTTGTTCTTTCCTAATAAACGCGTTTACGCTAAAACTATTATTTCAATTGCAAATAGTTTGGAACCAGATCAGACGCCGGGTAACCTGGCGTCTGATCAGGCTCCATACTCTTTCCCACTCAATTAACATGAATGGTCAGAATTGTCGATAAGTTGTCTTTATCTACGTTTGATTTCGATGCGTTTGCGTTTCGTTTGCGTTTAAACGGGAAATAATAACGTTTTCTCCAATGTACATGTACACTTTACTAATGATTGCTTATTTCTTATTTTTCAGATTGCTATTACTATTGCTGTTGATATTATTCCTTGTTGAGAGATTAAGGTAATTCAGAATGGCGGATCAAGATGGCCACCAAAACAAGTAGTGGCGGTGCATTTATGGTGAAAACAGCAAAGATATTACTCAACCCCTAAAAATGCCACTCTATACAACTGAAAATTATATCCCTCTTTTCATTTGCATTAATAGAAAAAAATAATAACGTTTTTATAGTGAAAAGAAACTACCTCCAAATTTACCAAATTTTTGGCAATTCCACCAACATCTGCGGTTAACTAATTCCAAAACTATCTATGACATCGTAATTTTCAAACTGTTCCCGAGGTGCAAGGGATCCTTATTTTCTCTTTAGAATGTCCATTTGAACACTATATAGTCTGACATTATATCCATTGTCACCAAGCATTTCAATTCTCCATATTGGCTAACACATGTAATTGAAATAAGTCCTTTGAAAAGTATGGTGGTTTAACATTGTCAAAGTAAAAAATCAAATGCTACATAACAGCAGCATGCTAGTGCCTGTACAAACCATTGTGGATTTCAAATGCAACTAGAAGACTGACTAAGTCAGAAAGGATCCCACAAAAGGAGGAGTAAGACACAATGACAGAACTGCTCAAGTTCAACACATAGTATCAACACGGCCATAAGTTACAGTTAAATGAAAATCATTCCAGGGGTAAAGAAGGTATGTTGTGGTCATTCGTGACCGTCTTACCAGCATTGCAAATACTGAACTACTGCAAACACTGTCCGAAAAATCTGGCTAAATCCCATGAAAATTATTTCAGTAACAGAGAAACCAGGGCTAAAATGGTTTTGTTCTTTTTTGTAAATGAGTATGCCTTATTCAATTAAGCCGGTATTCAAAATTGGCCAAGATTTACACATTCATATCAACATGTTCGAAAAGTTTTTACAATTCAGCTTTAAACTGCTTGAGTCACAAAAAGGACAAGGCTAAAATTGACAAATTATAGTTGTTCAAGAGTAATTATACTTGGATGTAAAGTATAACAGTTAGTAAGCGGACAAGGTTAAATATGGTCAATCACGAAAAAATACTGACCAAGCTACATCACTATGACATAAGAGGACCAGTCTCTCAGGTCTCTGGCAGTAGCTGCAAATATTTACTTGTCCTCCACCATCCCAGTTCCATCAGATGTCCCCCAGGGTAATGTCCTCGGTCCATTACTATTCCTCATTTACATTAACGATCTTCGCGGGTATGCTAAGTCAATTCAAAGTACACCTATTCGCTGATGACACAACTACTCGTATATACCTGTCCTTTTCCATTGTGGATACTAATCATATATGCATGTATTGGCATATATTTTAAGTAATTAAGTCATACCTTTCGAGATTTCGCAGTAATAAATCTACATTTCATTATTTAGTATAATATTTATAGTTATTTTATAATATAATTTAAAAATAAATAAAACTAGAACACGCAAAACTATCACAATGACAAACAAGTGTCACTAATTCGACGTATAACTTGACATACCCATACGTACATATACATGTACCTTGGTTGACGTTTCTACAATGCTCGAATTTTCCCGGTCATGGCTGTAAAGATTTTGCGAATGTTCAAGCAGTTCGTCGTATGAAGCCTGATAAGTTATCAAGTTCTGACACGGGCCAGTAACACTAGGTACGCTCATTGTTTATGGCATAATTATAGCGTAACAGGTCAACTTCCGGTTTAGTTTGCATGAAACTTGCAGGGGTACCTTTTCGATAACACTTGCTATGAGTATTAATTAGATTTTCATTTAACGATGTCTGATGGTTGTAGATCTAAATGTTTGCTGTTTAGCATAACTGAATATTAATAACTTCACGCCGTCGTTAAATCTTATTAAGCAGCTACAAGTAGTTTTGATATTGATAACATATATATATGATAAAAAAAAAGTCTATAGGTCCCTATATCAAACTTACATATTTTTACATATCCAGAAGAGGATGACGCGTAATGCGGTGTCCGGTCTTGGTTCAAACTGGTTATCATTCATGAGTAGCTTCTTTTTTTAGAAAAAGAAACCCATAAAGGAATGGTGTTTAGCTTTATCACAAACGATCCATTTGAAGCAGACGATAATTATTTATGTTTACAAATCATCCGTACATAGCAAAGTGACTACAGTGCAGACTGTGGTCAGTGGGTCATTTAGGCTGTCTGATCTGGGTCTACACTGCTTGCATTATACCAATCTTATGTTTACAGGTACATAAATGATGAGTGTACTCTTTGCTAGGTGCAATTTATTTTAATGTAACAATAAGAGATACATGCATGCACATGTCATAACTGTTCATCGTCACGACGTGTGCTAGATAAGTAGGTGTATGGGTGACAACGATCAAGGTTTATGTAAAATACACTAATAACGCATTTTACAGGTATAAAATGTGCGAAAATCAATTAACTATCACTTAATACCGTATTGAACATTTCTCCCTACATACCCTTTATGTGGTACGCTTAAACCAAAAAGGGTACGTTTTGACTCGGTATGCTTTGACTATGGAACGCTTTGACAATAACCCCTTTTATTTTCCCCAGGGGAAAATTTCTATTCCCCATTGGAAGGAAGATAGATTATATTTCAAATGAATATTCCAGAGAAATTTGTGAAAAATTCTTAACTCGGACGCAAACACCACACCGTAGAAAGATATTTATACCTGGTGGTTGCACACAATTTGCACGAGATTTTCAAGATTTCCGAAGGTAACCCATTTGTTAACAACAATGAGAGTTCGCCCTTATCGAACGAAAATCGTTAACTGACGCCAATATAATTAGATCTTACCTGTATTATATTATTGGTTTTGAGACAGATCATAGTGCGATTATGCAAATGTTAGCATACGTTTCTGATTTTATGCTTGGAAATTAATTGTTTAATTCGCATATATGTTATAATCACTAGGGTATGAATGTGTACTTTTTGTGCAAAGCCGGTGTCAGTATTGTCGTTTGTACTTTAAATGCGTTATTCGCCTATGAAGAAAAAATCACGACAGAATTATCTAAAATGCTATAAATTACGACTTCGTCTTTAAAAACGGTTGAATCTGAATTAGAAAAATTGTATCTAAAACAGTAACGTTCATGTTTGCGAAAATTAATACGATCTTTTCGCGAAAGTAGTTTTGGAGCGCAATAATATTTCTTCCATAACGAGTAACTCAGCGTCATCTTTTAGCCTGTATGTAAACAAAAGCGAACAGGTTTTCAGGAGAGAGAATCTAATCAAAAACAATATTGATCTGGGAATCAGAAAAGTGCATGCTGTAGTCTCATTTCTCGCCTTGTAGAAAAGCAAGTAAAAGTGTATGATCAACGTAGGAACAGGGCTTTATATCTAAAATACTCGTACCACATTTCACTATACATGTCGTGTTTTGGCTTCAAAATGGCGGTGGATTTGTTGGACTACACGTGGTAAATATATTCAAAACACCTATTCAGATAGAAATGCTAGAAAATAACATCCCTGTCATCTCAATGAAGTACCGGGTTGCAATTTGTCATAGTTTTTCTGTTGAATTGTTTGATATACAGTGCGGTGCATTTGCCCAAAAAATCCCTTTGTTTTAATGTTTGTAAATAATTATCGAGGCAGCTTTTGTCGGCATAGTTCGGTCAGTGTTAGAACATATACATATGCTTTGAATTGGACTGTGTGTTTTGATTGAGACTCATCTCTGTAAAGCATGAGTAGCATTTTACCTCAAAGTTGACTACAATAGCCAGAATTCAATATGACCATTCTGAATTACCTTAACATCAACTCGTCAAGAATCTAAACTGGGGTTTAGTTATCGGTTACTCCGACAACAATGGCGCCCAACGAAATGATGATTTGAATATCTTTTACATATGCCGGAGTGCACTAAAAGACGTTTTCACGTGCACACAATGTTTGTAGCACAATTGGAAAGTGACCAGTGTGTAATGGTTGACCTTAGTTTTACATGTACATGTACTTATCGGAAATGGTAAAGGGGACCATAATGATGATCTCCCTATTATTCAATATGCGCACATGAATCTAGATCGTCGCCCTAGCCGGACAACGTCGCTGGACCAGCAGGACCAGTAGCCTATGTGATGTCGTCACTGGATTTAGATGAAATAGTGGTAGTTAATGTGTGTGACAATGATTGATATTGAAGTGACAGTGTTTTATAACTGTGTCAGGGTGGAACATTAACTTTAACCCTTATCATGCTGAATTGCCATCTTCTTCAAGCTAGTTTTAATGTTGTTGTTTTTAAGCTGAAGAAAAGTTAATTATGAGTCGTAAACAGCTTGGACCCAGATCGAACGCCGTGTGGCGCGGAATCTGATCCTGATCCAAGCTGTTTGCAAATGCTAGCTAAGTCCCGCTTAGCATGGTTAGGGTTAATCATTTAGTTTATTCCTCAACTGAAGAAAATACAGTAGAGAATACGTTATTCTTTCCCAATAAACGCGTTTGCGCTAAACACTTTTATTTCCATTGAAAGCAGGTTTGAGTCAGATCAGACGCCGCGTAACCCGGCGTCTTTTCAGGCACCAAACTGTTTAAAACTCGGATTAGAATACATCGTGAGCTATTTCTAAAAGTTGTTATTTTCACCATTTTATTGCGTTTTATATGCGTTTCATTTCGTTTAAACGGGAAAGAATTATGTCTTCTCCACTGCACAGCATAGTATCATTTCATAGTCATGAACATGTACCATCAGAAATAGTTTCTAAATCCTTTCAGGTTAAAGCAGGCTGAAAGTAAAGCAGAATACGCTTTAAGACACACTCTGCTTTACTTTCAATATTCTTTACAATTTAAACTGTTTTTATACAAGAAACAGATTATTGGACAAAGAGTTACATGTAACAGTATAAATTTTGTTCCCATTATGTTAAGATCTGTATACAAACTACGTCGTATATGAAGGGTTTATGTCACTTTGCATAAAACATATGTGTTTTGAATACATCACATATGTGTTTTGAAATAAATCACAAAGCGTATCTTATGTAACTCAAAAAAAAAGTGATGTGTTTTGAAATAAAACATTAACTGTACCAAAACGTGTTTTTGCGTTCTCAACTCGTTACAAGCCCAAAACACGCGTTTCCCGTTTTCAGTCAAAACATTGTTTCACGTAATGTTTTAATGTAAAACACTAGTGTGTTTCAGAAAACACCAACACACGTTCTCAAACTGTTACAGAAAAGTGTTTTCATATGTGTTTGGATTCAAAACACCTGCTTTTACAGTGAAGCCCATATGTCAATAAGAGTTTGATCTGAATCTGAAACTATTTTTCAAGCATTTGGTAACTCGGTTTTTAAAAGCTCAAATCTGAATAAACAAATACTTGAGAACGATCTCAGACTCAACTCAAACTAAACTCTTTATCACCTTGGACCCAGTTATATAATGCAGCAGTTTTTTTCCATCATTCAGATACACATTTAACGTGATGCAGAATGTTCAGTTATTTATGTGTTTTACTGTAATGAATCATATGCCGTATGTGTTTACATTAAATATATGCTGAAAGTAAATTACATTGTATAACAGAAACGGTTCTATTTATATACATGAACGTGTTATCTGTCATGCGACTGTACATATTTGACGTAAACCCCCCTCATTATTTGACGCAATTTGACGTTACGTCGTTGTGCAACCTTAGCTTGCGCGGCGACTTTATGGTCACTGGTCGCAACCCAATTCATGAAAATGTTGCGACCTTGTATGATCAGATTGCGCTCCGTTGGCGCTCAAAGGCGACTAAGATGCGATCCATTGCGCTCTATTGGCGCTCCGATTGCGACCACTGCGATCTATGGCGCTCAAAAGAGATCCGATAGCGATGTCGGCGACCGATGGAGACCCATTACCGCTCTGTTAGCGCTCTACTTGATCTGATAAGGAAGATATCACTAAATGCAGCAGCATAGTAATGAAGACATTTCTGCATTACGTTCGTACTGCCACAAGTCTGTAGAATTGTATAGCTACTACAGATTTCCTAATACACATCAAAATCAATGTTGAACGCCATTATATTAACTCACTTTTCGGTATCATCATCGAATAGGTGTATAACAGTTTGGTTGCGGATGAGACGTCGAGTTACACCATGCAATTTGGATCCATTGATACAAAGTACTATCGGGTATAATCATTATCAGATCGCCACGGAGCGCAAAGTATCTACTGATTTGCTGTGTTGGACCATGGTGGCGCTCTAAGGTGATCCGATAGCGCTCCAGTTACGATCTTGGCGATCAAGTAGCGCTCCGATGGCGACTTAAGCGATCAATTAGCGATCTGATGGCGTTCTGGACGGAGCGCCACGGATCTTTGTGCAGGCGAGTTAACCGACGGCGGCCTTGACGCTCATGGAGATTAGATACATGTAGCGATCCGTTTGTGATCAGATAGCGCTCCTGGCGACCTCGGCGCTCTGTATGGCGACCTGCGGCACTCTGACAGAGCGCCGTAGATCGCCGTCTAATGGAATGGGGGTATTAGTAGTAAACAGACATGAGCCAATCTGTTTGCGATCGGAAAACAGTAAAACCTCTCTATCGCGACCTCTGAAAAAATGCTTACTAGTGGTATTTAAGGCAGCTGACAGTATAGAAGGCAAGATGAAAATAAAACAGAAACTGGACCCCAATTTAGTGGTCATAATTGAGGAGGTGAACTGGAATAGTTTTAGCACAGACAGTGTATTTGTAAAGAATATAGTCTTCTACATTGTCAGACATGAGAACAACATATACTTTGTGCATTTTAGACTCAGTACACTGTACACTCAAACTACTATGCTCTCTGTCTCGGCATCTGATCTAGGTTTTTCGTAAAAAATCAGATAATTTCTGTTAGTTTGTGTCAACCAGTGTAGATTCTAAGTATGCATTATAACGAGTATCAAAAAGTTTACGTTACGCGACGTCTGATCTGAATCCAACCTGCTCTTAAATACTACATGTAGTTATGTCGGATTCTAGAGGCGAATTATTCAACACGGATTTTAAATTCTATTGACAGAGAGTTTAAACCGTGCTTTAACTTCTACTTTTTACCATTATATAATTTGAACCTTTAGGCTTTTACAGCCATAACACTTTTGCTTCAAAAACAGTCGTCTGCAGCTTTCCATATAAAACGTTGTTGCTTTTTATATTAAAAACAACAAATAAAATCATTGATATGAATGTCAAAAGATTTAAATCCAGGTCAGATGCCGAGTGACTCAACGTCTCATCAGGATCCAAACTGTTTTCAAACTAGTGCAAGTATAGTCGGGGTCGGAAGAGAAAAAGTCAATTTTCAATATCTTAAACTCGGTTAAAGGTCAAACATATCCGTTATTCAAAGTTAAAACGTGACTAAAAGCTAGCCACGTTTTGACTTTGAAAAACGATCCATATGTTCTATTTAAGCGAGTTTAAAATATTTGAATTAATCTATAGAACAACGGGTATGTGAGTTCGTGATAGCGAAGTTCGACTGATAGATATTGATTACTGTAACAAAATTAACAGTTATATTACAGCAAATACTAAACAATACTGGGGGAGAAAAGTCCATTGGGACAGACTGGGAAAAAGCCTGGTGCGTGTGTGCTGATGCTACATCTTCATGCACCGCTTGTACGAGCAATAGGTTAGAAGCGTTTTCCACGTAATCAAGTGAAGTACAGTGGAGAAGACAATATTCTTTCCAGTTTAAATGAAACGAAACGCGAACAGAATACAATAACAAGAGTTGTCAGAGAGACAACAAAGCTCGCCATCGGCACATTTAGAAACTTAAAAGCACACTCAAGGTCACCGAGTTCAACCTTTTTGCCTGCATGGAAAGGTCTTGTCCATATACACATGAAAATCAAATACATGTATGAAGCTACACCTCAGGGGACATAGGAAATATAAGTTGTTTTTTTAAACCTAAACACAGATTTCGAAACCTTATCCCTGGATCTTAGTTCAAGGTCAAGGTCACAGGGGTCCAAATTTTTCTGTGCATGGAAAGGTCATGTCCATATACACATACATACCAACTATGAAAGCAATACCTCAAGGGACATAGAAGTTATAGGCATTTTTCGAAACCTAAAAACAGATTTCGAAACCTAAACGCGGGCCTTAAGCTCAAGGTCAAGGTCACAGGGGTCCACATTTTTCTGTGCATGGAATGGTCTTGTCCATATACACACACATACCAACTATGAAAGCAATACCTCAAGGGACATAGAAGTTATAGGCATTTTTCGAAACCTAAACACAGATTTCGAAACCTAAACGCGGGCCTTAAGTTCAAGTCAAGGTCACAGGGGTCCAACTTTTTCTGTACATGGAATGGTCATGTCCATATACACACACATACCAACTATGAAAGCAATACCTCAAGGGACATAGAAGTTATAGGCATTTTTCGAAATCTAAACACAGATTTCGAAACATAAACGCGGGCCTTAAGTTCAAGGTCAAGGTCACAGGGGTCCAAATTTTTCTTTGCAAGGATTGGTCATGTCCATATACACACACATACCAACTATGAAAGCAATACCTCAAGGGACAGAGAAATAGAAGTTATAGGCATTTTTCGAAACCTAAACACAGATTTCGAAACCTAAACGCGGGCCTTAAGTTCAAGGTCAATGTCACAGGGGTCCAAATTTTTCTGTGCATGGAATGGTCATGTCCATATACACACACATACCAACTATGAAAGCAATACCTCAAGGGACATAGAAAATATAGGCATTTTTCGAAACGTAAACACAGATTTCGAAACCTAAACGCGGGCCCTAAGTTCAAGGTCAAGGTCACAGGGGTGCAAAATGTTCTGTGTATGGAAAGGTCATGTCCATATACACACACATACCAACTATAAAAGCAATACCTCAAGGGACATAGAAGTTATAGGCATTTTTCGAAACCTAAACACATATTTCGAAACCTGAACGCGGGCCCTAAGCTCAAGGTCAAGGTCACAGGGGTCCAAATTTTTCTGTGCAAGGAATGGTCATGTCCATATACACACACATACCAACTATGAAAGCAATACCTCAAGGGACATAGAAGTTATAGGCATTTTTCGAAACCTAAACACATATTTCGAAACCTAAACGTGGGCCCTAAGTTCAAGGTCAAGGTCACAGGGGTCCAACTTTTTCTGTGCATGGAAAGGTCTTGTCCATATACACACACATACCAACTATGAAAGCAATACCTCAAGGGACGTAGAAGTTATAGACATTTTCTTAAAATTGTTTACGCCGTGCATGACGACGCCGACACGACGACGACTACACCGGGGGTATTGCAATAGCTCGTCATGTACTTCGTACAGTCGAGCTAAAAATGTCAAAAATCTTTTGTTTCTTCTTAGATATTGATGCTTTATCTTAATCGGGGTGACACACAGTTTGAGTCTGACCAAACACCGGGTTAGCTAGCGTCTTATCTAGCTCCGAAAAGGTTGGGATGGATATAAAGATTTTTAGCATAAACGCGTTAATTGGGAAAGGATAACGTTTTCTCCGCTGTATAGTCATGCCTCGATGCCTCGACTAACTTATAGCCATTGTGTCATCTGCGTTAAAATATTGACATACTGCTGAAAAATGTCGTCTGCTTTTATTTAGATTTTAGGCAATTTGAGTGAAGACACTTTAATATGAAAAGTTTGGACCATAATTATATCACAAATTATTAGGCATATGTTCGAGATCCAAACTGTTCAACAATGCCAATCCACGTGACCCTAGGTAGATTTACAGGGGACCGTCACAATAGAAGTCTGAACCCCAAAAGAAAAAAATGCATAAACACTACATATATAGACAAGGGGTCGAACTTCCAAT
Source organism: Gari tellinella (assembly GCA_922989275.2). Lineage (NCBI taxonomy): Eukaryota > Metazoa > Mollusca > Bivalvia > Cardiida > Psammobiidae > Gari > Gari tellinella. Next base: position 59,864,981 of record OV277865.1, read on the forward strand.
TTACGAATTTTACCCCTCTCCCAAGTTATGCCTCTATCGACATTCAATCAAACGGTATGTCGGGTAAAGCTATTTGCCAATAAGTAGTATAATGTATAACCTTCGTAAATGCAAAGCGAAACACTCCTAGTTTAAACGGTTCTCAGATGCCACAAGGCAGAATCCCGAGAAACACCGCAATTTTGACAGGTACCCCTGTGGGTAGACTTACTCTGCTTTACCATAATACTAAAACCTGTTTATAACGACCCCATTACCTTATGGTCGTATTAGAGGAGATTTTTCATGTATGTTGAAGACATTGCAGACGAGAATTTCTGAAGCAGACTGTTCATCATGTTTTATGGTTTACAGAAGAAATAAAGTATGGCAGACCTTCAAATCGAACTTTTAGGCAGAATGAAATACGCGTTTCCGTGCTCCGTACCAAAGAAACTCATTATAAATCCCTCAATGTCTGCCGTACATTTGCGTCTGAAAAATATTGAATCATATCGTTTTGTCTTTTAACCCTTTCACTGCCTTATCCCGAGTACAGTAGTTATTTGCAAACAGTTTGGATCCTGATCAGACGCCGCGTCACGCGGTGTCTGATCAAGATCCAAACTGTTTGACACTCGTTTCAATATTTGATCAAGCGCCGAGTCAGAACTCAGAGGGCGCCTGATCTGAACCTAAACATGTTTGCAAATAACGAACAAGTCGTGCAAAGCATAGAACTGGTTGAGCTAAATTCAAATTCCAACTGTTATATGCAAATAAGACGCAATTCAGCATTCATAATTTAGAATAGTTTTGTGATAAAATGTAAATTAGTTGAATCAAAAGACATTAACTTTATTAAACCTTCAATACTGGTTCTACAGAAATCTTAAATGTATTAAATTGGCAGCAAAGAGAACGATATTCATTTCATATTAAACGAAACGCAAATGCAATGGCATTACACACAGAAAGTAACGACTTCTTGCGAATATTGACGATTTCTATTTATAACATGACACGCGGCTTTAGGCGTTAATAAACTTTGGTAACACACAGCTGTTCATTACACTGTAAGACCGAATAATATTAATACGCGCTGTCATAACAAAACAAGACTGCGCGTTCAATAAACGCTTATGCCCCCGGTGGCATCCTTGACATTATATTCTGAATCTTTTCTAAGTCCAAATTAGGTCAAGGTCAATGTCAAACTGAGCTTGGGTCTTATTGGTGAGTTGGTAATGGTCCAAGGCAACAACTGTACAAGTATCAAAGCATTGTAGTCAGTTGTGTTGATGCTAGACGAAACGGTAAAATCTAGTTAACCAGTTAAGTCCAAATTAGGTCAAGTTCAAGGTTACAATCACAGTTTGGTGATATTGGTTGATAGGGAATGGTCCAAGGCAACAACTGTATAAGTATCAAAGCATTTGGGTAAGCGGTGTTGATGCTAGACGAAACGGTAAACTCTACTTATCCTTGTTACGGACGGACGCACACACGGACGGGCGGGCGGAAAGACGGACGGACGGACAGGACGATAACTATATGCCTCCGCATCTATCGATGCCGGGGGCATAAAAATTGCGGACTCTGACCTAGCTAACAACTATCAGTGCCAATAGACGGAAGGAGACTAGTAACAATAAAATCGAAAGTATTCACTATTCAGAAGTTAATGTGCAGACAAACCAAAACCAGTAACAAAGGACGTAACGTTCGCGCTATTCCGCCTAAATTTTGGTCATATCATACAAGTCCTGATCGCTGTCCTGTTAGTATCATAATCTACAAGATTTTAAACCATTTATTCAGAAAAAGATCTACCGGCTACTCTGGTCCCAGCCATCCTTTCACGATTCAAAACTGAATGACAACAATCCAGTCCAGTCAAATAGATTCTAATGCAGTTAACAATAACATCTCGTTCATCATCTAAATCCATCACAGCTAAAAAAAAATCCGAAATTTTTATATTCCAACACAGTTCAAAGCGAATATTCTCCTATTCATGCACAATCCTATACCACCGTTAGTACAGAATCTAGGGCATCAACCCTAGATACATGTCTCTGGCGGTTTCAACATTTTTGGCGCCCCGATTCACGGTGGAAATTTCCATATTCACAAAAGCACAGAAGGGCCGAATGTTCCAAAACAAAGACGGGTTTTAAACCAAATCGATAGTGACAGTAATGAGTAGAAATTAAAAAACTATATTTGTGTCTTCGTTCAAATGTTGAGCAAAATACGACGCGGGACTGAACACACACTCATTATGCTAGTAGAGTGACGTCACGACTGTGTTTCCTTTTATGGAAAATATTTGTGACGTTATGATGTGACGTTTTTATCTATAGCTTAAAATGTATTTCGACGTGACTTTTAATCAACTTTTTACAGTTAACTTAATAATCAGAAATATTCTAAATCCAAATCTAAATTGAATAATGGCTTATATGGTGACAATAAGTCAATAAAATATTGAGAATTTTGGAACTACTTTTTCCAAGTCACTAAGACAACATCAATACGCCTTTCATTGATAGTTTCTATATAAGGAACACTTTACTACATCCTACGTTACTCCTGAGAAATTAGCTGTAAATATGAGTGTGTGTTGTTCAAGTTATAAATAGGATCTTATATTCGTGTTCATATTTATTTGATTTATTAAATTCGTCTTTTTGAAAGGATAAAAAAATCTCGCTAAAGCTCGTTTGTTATCGTTTCAAAAAGATTAATTTAATAAATCAAATAAATATGAACACTCAATTAAGATCCTCTATATATACTATAAGTGTCAAACAGTATGACACAAGATCAGACGCCCTGTTACTCGGCGTTTGATTTTGCTTCAAACTGTTTGCTATTGGAATCATTGATTTAGCAAAAGTGCTTGCATAGAAATTAGCAACCCCCTTCCCCACCTGTAACCCTTCTCTTCCCATAAGCTATATATGTTACAGTCAATCTGTGTAGTCAGTCATTTCAGGAAATGACTAAAAATTTCAGTCATTACGTGAAATGACTATCAAAACATTCAGTCATTTCATGAAATGACTAAATTGACTGTTGCTTTATTTATTCAATCGTAATGATTGATGTATGTTAATAATTACAAACTACACTATTTAAACAATACATGCACATTAAATTTAATATAAATCAAGTCTCTTAAATCTTTAAAAATATGTGCAATGTTTCTGGAATAATGGTTAGATATTAAGTTTTAATCAATATTATGCATATTAAAAGACATGAATAAACAACTGCTGTTGAATTAGTTAAATAAGTTTCACACAATGCAATGCTCCTAAACCGCATCAGACCAGAAATATAGAAGATATTGAGAAAGAATCAGAACGGATTCCGTAGATCGAAGTCCGGAGTTTCTCAAGTTCTGACAGTAAGACGTATCATAGAAGGGGTACGATAAAAAACCTTGAAGCTGTTCATGAAATTGTACAAAAACTCAACTGCCATAGTAAGATCACCCAATGGAGACACAGACGACTTGCCATCACTGCAGGGGTTTTACAGAGAGACACACTAGCACCATACATGTTCATTATCTGCCTTGACTATGTCCTACAAACATCTGTTGACAAAATGAAGGAAAACGGTCTTATACTGATAAAGCAAGGAGTAGAAGATACACTGCGAGAACAATTACAGATGCAGACTATGCCGATGATCTTGCCCTGTTCGCAGACAAGGTTGGTGAAGCAGAATCTCTTCTACACAGTTTGGAGAAATCAGCAGGTGGCGTTGGCTTACATGTTAATGCAGACAAAACAGAGCTCATGACCTTTAACCAAGACGGAGACATAAAATCACTGACAGACAGGCCGATCAAAAAGGTGGAGCAATTTGTGTATTTGGGAAGCAATATCTCTTCAACCACGACCGATTTAAATTAGAGACTCGCAAAAGCCTGGTCAGTTTTAGATAAATTCACCATTTGGAAAAGCAAAACGCAACTTCTTCCAAGCTACAGTAACGTCAGTATTAATGTATGGGGGTACGGCCTTTACTCTCACAAAGAGCTGAGGGAAAAGGATAGACGGAAACTATACCAGAATGTTACGAGCAGCTCTCGATAAATCCTGGAGTGAGCATCCGACAAAACAGCAACTATATGTACATCTACAACCTATCTCCCATACAACTAGAGAGAAGAATGCGCTTTGCAGGACACTGCTGGAGAAGTAAAGACGAGCTAATCAGCGATGTCCTACTATGGACACCTAAACAAGGACAGGGCAACGTGGGACGCCCAAGAAAGATGTACATCGATCAGCTGTGTGAGGATGCAGACTGCCCAGCAGAACATCTACCAACACTGATGGAAAACAGAGACAAGTGGAGGAGTTTGGTCATGTGATTCCGTGCAAGCAGCTCGCCCATAGATAGATAGACACATTGCCTGAATCATGTTAAAGGTTTCTAGCCAATTTGTGTAGGAGTGGCCCGTCAAATTTAGTTTTTTCACGAAATGACTGAAATATTTTAGTCATTTCATGAAATGACTAAGTGAAACAGTCATTTCACGTAATGACTGAAAGTTTTAGTCATTTCGTGAAATTACTGATTACACAGTTGACTGCAACATACATGTATATATGTTAAAGCGACTAGACTCTATGAGCCTAAGGCAGATGCAAACAATATGGAGCAAGACACTCGGTAACATGGAATATAATCTTGATTCATAAGCTTTGACACTCTGATTTAGATCAAATTCTTGAAGTTAAAAAAAAGAAACAAAACATAAATCAACAACAAGAAATTGATACAATATATTGCGGGCTAAGTTTACTTATATTATTATTTAAATGGACATCTACTACATTTTTTGCAACGTCTACACTATCTGTCACAGGTATTTTAGTCTGCAACTCTTAAGTATTCGACAATGACAGTATATCAATATGTTCCGCCCAATGGACTTTATAAACAAGAGCCCCATGGGGCATATTTCGCTCACCTGAGAATAGCTGAAAAAATGAAGATAATGATTTATGTCCAGGACTGACCTAGATATGCAACAGACCGGAACCATTTGAACAAAATATGTAAAGGATATTTAAAAGCGTCACCATACCGGATATAAAAGCTCTGGTCATATTAGTGTCAGAGAAGAAGACCTTTGAAATTTTCTCTATATAAGTCTATGGCAAACTGTGACCCCCGGGCCGGGCCAATTTTGATCCCAGGGGCATAATTTATACAAACTTGATAGAGGACCTGTAGGCCATGCTATGTGCCAATTATCTAAGCTCTGGCCCTTGTAGTTTCAGACAAGAAGATTTTTTAAGCTTTCGTTGAAAAAAATCTAATTTTAGCTCTTGTGACCTTGTTATGCAACCGACTAGAACCATTTGAATAATTTAGGTATAGGACATCTAGAAGTGTCACCGTGCCAAATATCAAAGCTCTGGCCATATTAGTTTCAGAGAAGATGACGTTGGAAATTTTCTCTATATAACTCTATGTAAAACTGTGACCCCCTGGCGGGGCCAATTTTGACCCCAGGGGCATAATTTGAACAAACTTGATAGAGGATCTGTAGATGATGCTATGTGCCAAATATCTAAGCTCTGGCCCTAGCAGATTTTGACTAGACGATTTTTTAAGATTTCCTTATTCTTTCACTTTGGTTGCAATGGCAACCAGAATTCTGCATTGTTTTTAATTCTTTGAACAAATTTGAAAGAGCTTGACCCAAGGAACATTTCTGTAAAGTTTGGTTGAATTCTGTCAAGCGGTATCGGAGGAGATGGCATTTGAAGTAGTTGTAAACGACGACGCACGACGCACGACGGACGACGACGGACGACGGACACAGGGACATCCCAATAGCCTTTGGCTCAGGTGAGCTAAAAACATGAGCTGTCGGAGAATAACAAAGCTCGCCTAATGAAAGCTTTCTTGAATAGGTTACTATCAATAGAAAACTGTATCAGTACATTGATATTTAAGCCACAGGGAACCTCTATTCCAAAAATCAGTTTCCTAAGGCAAATATGTCTATAAGTGCATCCCAACACTAACTCCTTTACTAATTTTGAAAACAGTTGAAATTATGACTAAGATCGAAATGTGTTTTCAATTTTAACTACGCAATATCTATATTCAACCCACAGGGAACCCCGATCTTAAATATTAGTTTCTAATGCAAATAGCTCATATAGTATAAGTGCATTTCAACACTTACCCCCAAAACTTTAACCATGAGCAATCAGCCGAAAATCCTATGTTCAAAACAGGTAAAATTATGACTAAATTTCAACTTTGTTATCAATTTTAACTACGCAAAATCAATGTTCAAACCCACAGGGTACCTCCATTCCAAATATCATCTATCTTATGCAAACAATTCATGTAGTATAAGTGCATTTCATCACTTACCCTAAACATTCACCATGAAAAACGCCCCCTCCACATTCTCCGAAAAGGGAGCTAAAACATGAATATTTGATCTGAGAAACAAGTGTTTAAAGTGGCATCCAGTTTTAATCCTGATTCAAGCCGAATTGTTTAAGCAAAAGTGTGTCAATAGGGAAATAAAATATTGAGCCGTGCCATGACAAAACCATCCTTATTGCATGGCAATCATTGTACACACTGTTGTCATACATGGCTCTGTATCGTGGTCTACACTGCCAACTACCGTATATAATACACTTACATTAAATACTTTAAATGCAGGTGGGTGTCAAACAATGTAGACCAAGGCCCGCCGCTGCGTCTTTGACGCGGTGGCTGGCAATGGTCTACACTGTTTGCAGTGCAATAAGAGAGATTTTCTCATGGCACGGCTCAAATTTAATATATTCTCGAGTGTACGACAACAAAAAGAGTATTTACAAACCTACATTAGCCGAAATAAAAACCAGAAATGGGTGTCAAAGTCACCTGATGCTCGCCTGCTTGAACTTTCAGTCTGAAAACATCTTGTATCCAAAACAAATCAATTTTCAGTTTTGAAAGATTATTAAAAGAATGATGAGTCTCAATCTAGTTAAATTTAAACATCATAACATCAATGTTGGACTCCAAATAAACCACCATATAAACTTCAGCACTGTAGAACAAGTATTAAACTTTAAAACAACCCGTCCAAAAAACTTTAACCCGGGGTTTTGTAGCCAAAAACCTAAGTCCAAAACATGTTGAAAATTGAAATAAATTAAATTATATTTCAATTCCAACTTTATAATATCAATATTTGTTCCCAAATGAATGTCTATACAAAATTCCAGCACCCTAGTATAGGTATTCAACTTTAAAACAACCCGTCCAAAAAACTTTAACCTGGTGATTCATAGTCGAAAACCTAAGTCCAAAACATATTAAAAATTGACAAATATTAAAGTTATTTTTAAATTCCAACTTCATAACATCAATGTTTAACCCCAAATGAACCTCCATACAAAATTTCAGCACCCTAGCACAAAAGTTAAGCTTTCAAACAATCCGTCCAAAAAACTTTAACCTTGGCCACGCTCACGCGCACACTCACGCTCACGCTCACTCACGCCTGGGGTATGACATTAGCTCTGCTGTTCTACGAACAGGCGAGCTAAAAATGAAATAAGCATCAAACTAACAAACTAATCTGGCTTTATCATCCACCCAGCTTTAAGCAGTCACCCGTCGAAAATATTCAATACGTAAGGCGCAAGTAAACATCTAGAAAAACAACATGCTTGTCTCATTTGAATATTTGCATATCTTTGCATATATTTGCGTCCATCCTCATTAATCTCGTCTAATTCAATCAGACCGCTATTTTAAAGTTTCAACGTGGCCTTTGAAATACGGATGTATTTGAATTTAGTTTGGATTGTTAGAACGAGACATATATTCTTTACTGCCAGAATATCGCTTTCTTTCAAAATGTCTTTCTTTATTTTCCAAATGTTATACTGAAGTGATATTATATACATTTGTATGAGTGTCAAACAGGTTAATCAAATGTCAGTGTACTAGAGTGGAGGGTTTTATTCCCTTGAATAATGTAAAAATTGTATCTAAGGATGTGTCAGATTTCTCTCGATTATTTAACATCTCGGAACTACAGTACTTCTTCTCTACAACAACAACCAGTGGGAGACAACAAATGTGGGTTGTTCAGAGGGAGTCGTTAAAGTGAGGGAAATGGGCTTACATTTGCAAACAGCTTGAATCCAGGCCAGACGCCGCGTGACGCGGCGTCAGATCTGGATTCAAGCTTTTTGTCACTCTTCATTAAGTTTTTTCTGTCAAAATGTCCATTTTGTAACTTTGAGAAAAACAGCAGACGACAAATCAGACGACATTGCAGCCGTGCAAAGGTAGGGCATAAATGTATTGTTTGGGAATTGTAAGGAGGGAGTCGTTGTTGAGAGGATCGTTGTAGGGAGGGAACACTGTATACGGTTTTTTTTATGTTTTCCAACATGATCTTGAAACCGATATTGAATATACAAAATGTACAGAGAATAAGGCACTATGCTTTCCCGATTAAAAGAAAACAAATATGACTTATCCTAATTTGTGTTGGAAACTGTTCGGATTCTGTTCTTGCTCAAAACTGTTTGCAATTGACACAACACTTTTACACAAAAGTGTGTATTGCGAAATATTAGCATCTTCAGTATGCGGTTTAGAAAACTATTATCGTTATGGTTTAAGAACTATTTCCATGCAACAATTCTCTTCTCCATTACCAACCACCAGAGCCAGGCGCGGTTCTAGGATTCAGGGGCCTGCTTCACAAACGATATTGCGAAAAACAGTATCGTCGAATGCAGTAAAAACCTGGATTTACCTCCACACTGAAAAAAGCCTCAATATTTTATATTTTAGATAAGCTGTCACTGTTCTATACTTCAGAGCACTGTAACGGCGTTTCGTGTCATTAAGTATAGGTTAGTGTCTATTAGTCGATTTTAACAAAAATTAAAAGTCAAGCGAGGGGCACCCGAGCGACTTTTAATCTTTTGTTAAAATAGACTAATAGACACCAACCAATTTAGTGGTTGAAATTATTTTTTGGTACCGACAAAGAGCTATACCGTCAATTGGAAGTAACAAAACGTTTGTTCTTCCCGAAACACCCTTTTTAAATAGTACCGACAAAGAGATGTCAAAGGAAATGGACATACCTTTAAATTGAAACAAAAATCAGTTCATTAAAATATATCCTTTCCAAATTAGAATGGTTTGCGCCGAATTGACAATCTGCTTTTCATTTCTCAGCTGGACGGATAGGCTCCAGATGCAAGCATAATGTGTGAGGAAATAAATTTATTTACTCCATAGCCTGTTTTCAGTATCGAAGACATATGGTTGCTTAAAATAGGCTGAAAGTAAAGCAGAATGCTCCTTTAGGAATAGTCTGCATTATTTTCAGCCTGCTTTAATATACTATCTGCTAGGATATAGGTAATATTACTCATGGTGCATATACTTGACTGTATAAAATGGAGGAGGATGAGGCTCTTTGAGGTTCTTTGAGGTTTACCGCCACTAGTACTTCAGACGGCCGCACCCAAAGAAACACCTGTGAATCAACTCAAATACGCATGATCAAATTTTTTAGTCGTTGTTTAGTGTTTGATAGTACTGACTTACAAAAATTAATCCTCGAATTTTTTTCAAAAATACTCAACTCTTAGTGGTCAAAAAATAATTTCAACCTCTAAAACGGAAAAGACTTAACGTCGTCTTCACTGTTTAAAATGAACTAGTGCATTGTTGATTTTCGTCTAGTGTTTCATAAAGACGTAAGTGCAGGACTAGGCCTGTAGACCCGTTTGCAAAATGGTGTTGAGAGAGTTTCTCACTTGATGTGAGTTAACGAGTCCCTACACATCACAAATCACCGAGGTGCTTGTCTGCCACACTGACACGAGCCCCGCAATATCCAAATCCAATATGGCCGCCGCCAGCCATTTTGGAAAGGCTAACTTTTTTGTTTTTTGGAGAATAAACAAGTGTAATACCTCTAAATTGATTGTGTTTTGGTGTGGAACTCATTTATGATGCCCTTTGTGCAATCTGAGGTGTCTTAGATTTGGAAAGGTTAAGTTTCACATTAGCCAAATCCTATATGGCCGACGCAAACCATGTTGGAAAAGCTATTTTCGTTGGGTTTTTTTTAAGAAAAATCAAATATAATACTTCTAAATTGATTATTTTTTAGAGTATAACTCACTTCTGATGCCCTTTGTGCGACCTGGGATATCTTAGATTTGGAAAGATCAAGTTCAACGATAGCAAAATCCAATATGGCCGCAGCAAGCCATGTTAAAAAAACTAACTTTTTTCTTTTTTTGGAGAATAAACCAATGTAATACCTCTCAATTGATAATTTTTAGGTGTTGAACTCATTTCTGAGGCCTTTTGTGCAATCTTGGATGCATTTGATTCGGAAAGGTCAAGTTTCACAATAGCCAAATCCAATATGGCCGCCGCAAGCCATGTTAAAAAGGCTAACTTTTTTCTTTTTTCGGAAAATAAACGAACGAATACCTCTCAATTGATACTTTTTGGGTGTTGAACTCATTTCTGAGGCCGTTTGTGCAATCTGGGATGTATTTGATTCGGAAAGGTCAAGTTCCATAATATCCAAATCCAATATGGCCACCGCAAACAATGTTGGAAAAGCTAATTTTGTTGCTTTTTGGACAAAAATCAAACGTTATACTTCTAAATTGATTAATTTTTAGAGTAGAAGTCATTTCTGATAACTTTTAAGCAATCTAGGGTGTCTTTGCTTTGGAAAGATCAAGTTCCAAAAGAAGCAAAATCCAATATGGCCGCCGCAACCATGTTGAAAAAGCTATTTGTTTCCTTTTTTAGAGAATAATCAAATGTAATACCTCTAAATTGATAATATTTTGGTGTGGAAATTATTTCAGAGGCCCTTTGTGCAATCTTAGGTGTCTTTGATTCAGAAAGGTCAAGTTCCACAATAGCAAAATCCAATATGGCAGCCGCAAACCAAGATGGAAAAGCTAATTTAAATTATTTTTTTAAGAAAGATCAAATTTACATGTAATACATGTATATCTTAACTGATTATTGCGTGTGTATAGCTCACTTCCTCTCTGAGGTCCTTTGCTCAATATGGAGAGTCATAATGGTTTGAAAAGGTCAAGTTCCATGTATTTTTGATGTTGATACATCAACGACTTTGGGCTTAGTTTGAACAGAAGTAGTCAGTATGTAAACAAGAAGTAAGTAAATGGCAACTCACTGACATTAGACAGAGAAAACACGACAGTGAGCGGGACTCAGGTGAAGTGAGGGGCTGTTATCCTAACAACTAAGACTACCACAGCTCCATGGAGAGACGGTATGGCCGGGACAGAAATATAACACCTTGTTCCACATGCATGGAAAGGTACATCAATAAAGCATCAACAATTGATTAGATACGCATGTAGTTCCATAGTCATTTCGTGTCGGGTTTTCACAAGGTGAAGAAACTGAAGACAGAAATGCAACAAAAGTGTCCGTTCATCAATATTTATTCATGATATGCCCGGTTTTGTCGAGATAGGGTGAGAATATACTGACAAGTAGTTGTATCCCTTTTCTCTAAATAAACCTTCTGACAATTTTTCCCCTCAAAATCAATTGGTCGGATCCTTGTGGTAAGGAGCACATTTGGTACTCTGCTGCCCTCAAATTGCCTAAAGCCTTTACCATAGAGTCTGCTCACATTGTATTAGTGTACAGAGACGTGTGATACTCGGTGATGTCTTTGCCATGCCGCAGAGGTAATTTTTGCAACGAATTTTGTCATGGAAAACTGGACACTTCAATTTATTCACTAGTGAAAACCCAACACGAAATGACTATGGAACTACATGTGTATCTAATCAATTGTTGATGCTTTATAGAATTTACCTTTCCATGCATGTGGAACAAGGTGTTATATTTCTGTCCCGGCCCTACCGTCTGTCCATGGGGCTGTGGTAGTCTTACTTAGTGGTTAGGATAACAGCCTCTCATCTCAGGACGTAGGATTGAGTCCCGCTCATTGTCGTTTTTTCTCTGTCTAATGTCAGAGAGTTGCCATTTACTTACTTCTTGTTTACATACTGACTACGCGTACTTCTGTTCAAGCTAAGCCCAAGGTCGTTGATGTATCAAAATCAAAAAGACATTGAACTTGACCTTTTCAAACCATTATGACTCTCCATATTGAACAAAGGACCTCAGAGAGGAAATGAGTAATACACAAGCAACAATCAATTAAGATATACATGTATTACATGTAAATTTGATCTTTCTTAAAAACATTTTTTTTTAAAAATTAGCATTTCCATCTTGGTTTAATGCTGCCATATTGGATTTTGCTATTGTGGAACTTGACCTTTCTGAATCAAAGACACCTAAGATTGCACCAAGCGCCTCAGAAATAAGTTCCAAACCAAAATATTATCAATTTAGAGGTACATGTATTACATTTGATTATTCTCTAAAAACGGAAACAAATAGCTTTTTCAACATGGTTGCGGCGGCCATATTGGATTTTGCTTCTTTTGGAACTTGATCTTTCCAAAGCAAAGACACTCAAGATTGCACAAAGGTTATCAGAAATGAGTTATACTCTAAAAAATTAATCAATTTAGAAGTATAACATTTGATTTTTGTCCAAAAAGCAACAAAATTAGCCTTTCCAATATGGCTGCGGTGGCCATATTGAATTTGGATTTTGTGAAACCTGACCTATCCGAATCAAATACATCCCAGATTGCACAAAAGGCCTCAGAAATGAGCTCAACACCCAAAAGTTATCAATTGAGAGGTATTACGTTCGTTTATTTTCCAAAAAAAGAAAAAGTTAGCCTTTTTAACATGGCTTGCGCGGCCATATTGGATTTGGCTATTGTGGAACTTGATCTTTCCAAATCAAAGATATCCAAGATTGCACAAAGGGCATCAGAAATGAGTTGAACACCCAAAAAGTATCAATTGAGAGGTATTACATTGGTTTATTCTCCAAAAAAAGAACAAAGTTAGCTTTTTTAACATGGCTTGCGGCGGCCATATTGGATTTGGCTATTGTGAAACTTGACCTTTCCGAATCAAATACATCCAAGATTGCACAAAAGGCCTCTGAAATGAGTTCAACACCAAAAAGTTATCGATTGAGAGGTATAACATTGGTCTATTCTCCAAAAAACGAAAAAAATGTTAGCTTTTTTAACATGGCTTGCTGCGGCCATATTGGATTTTGCTGTCGTGGAACTTGATCTTTCCAAATCAAAGACATCCAAGATTGCACAAAGGGCATCAGAGGTGAGTTATACTCTAAAAAATAATCAATTTAGAAGTATTATATTTGATTTTTCTTAAAAAAACAACGAAAATAGCTTTTCCAACATGGTTTGCGGCGGCCATATTGGATTTGGCCAGTGTGAAACTTGACCTTTCCAAATCTAAGACACCCCAGATTGCAAAAAGGACATCAGAAATGAGTTCAACACCAAAAACCAATCAATTTAGAGGTATTACATAGTTTATTCTCCAAAAAACAAAAAAGTTAGCTTTTCCAAAATGGCTGGCGGCGGCCATATTGGATTTGGATATTGTGGGGCTCGTGTCAGTGCGGCAGACAAGCACATCGGTGATTTGTGATGTCTAGGGTCTCGTTAACTCACATCAAGTGAGAAACTCTCTCAACATCATTTTGCAAACGGGGCTTCAGGCCAGACTACGTTCTAGAGAACATAGATCCGCTCTCGTGTGTCACTGTCTTACTCGAGGCAACTAACAAGGCTATGATGAATGCTTCCATTTTTTACAATGACAGAAATATGATATTAACCAGAGAGAATGAAATATTATCAGGTACAAATCCAGAACTGCAACTGTGCTTAATTCTTTCTGTGCTGCAGGTGAAATTAACTTTCTATTTGTCAACAGTTTTAATTCATCTCAGACCTAGAGTTATTCGACGTCTGATCAGGATCCAAACTGTTTGTCCCCATGGCAGTGCTTCTGAATAAGAAATTTCAGCAGGGACAGTCGTGACACTTTTGTCAGGCTTCGGGCTTTAAATGTCAAAAGACGTTGGAGCTTTCAGCGGCGTCATAACTCCATTTGCAGCTGGTTTAATTATTGCGCAAGAAGCAAGTTCTTGGGCTATTTGCATTGTGAAAAAAAAACTCACAGAGGGATTATTTTTGTCAAAATGATTTTTTAAGCTCTCTCAAGTTTCGCTGAATTTGTAATGCATTAATTTTGCCTACTTTACCGAATACAGACGTAGCAAAATGGTAAACATGACTTGGAAATTATATATAGCGGAGGGTCTACAAACTACGGCTTCAATCAATTTAATAGGTGCTTAAACTTTTTATGTGATAAATAGAATCTCACATTCGTACTCATTATTTTTCATTTTTAATAAAGTCGTTGACTGAAATGAATATGACGCTCGCCAAGGCTAGCGTCATATTATTTCAGTCAACGACTTTATTAAAAATGATAAATAATGAGCACTCATACAAGATCCTCTATTTAAGCTAATTGCTAATACCAAATTTGCATGTTGCTGAATACTAGATCGAGCTGCCATTTTATCATTATACATATTTCTGGTTTCTTTTCATAAATGAGTGTATTTCGGTACCAGGCACAATTAACAAATAAGAACAAAATGAGTTTGAAGAACCAATTTCTTGGTTACAGTCTGAGTATTTGTTTATGTCACCCCCTCTATCTTGTCATTTGTAGCCAGGAAAATGCCATGAATACGAAAGAAAAACATGTCCGCGACATTTTGTATGTTTGCAAATGGCAGTTTAGCAAATGGTAATTGGCATGCTGCGACCCGCATTTCGTAGTAAACCAGAACTTTTCGTATCTTTCAAAACACAAACATTATTTCTAGTGTGTGTAAATTGTAAAAATGAGGTTATAGTATTTCATAGGAATCAACTAGAGAATAAGGATAAAGAGAAGAACAGTGAGAGGGCACAAAGAGACAAGAGACGGGCAGACAGACAGACATACTAATAAATAGACACTCATTCAGCCAAGGCAAAAAGAAGTATAGACACATGGAAATATACTTAACGAAATTTCTAATCGGTCACTTTTTAAAGCTACATATGTCTTTAAATATTAAGTTCACATTTATGATATTTTACACACAATTTGATATGGTCTTAGCGCTACTTATTTTTGGACTTATACACGTTGTCCTACTTCGTGAACGTCAGAACAACCACGTGGCTTGTTTAGCCTAATATGCACGTGTAAAACATAGAAGAAAGTATCTGCCCGCAAGAGTACACGAGTATAATCTCAAATGACTGCATAGCCAGAAAAACACCTAAAATGGCGAGAATAATACACGGAGGGAAGGACAGCGTCGCCAGAATGTTGCACGTCGGTGTATTCCTACGGCAAATAAGATTCAACCACCGAGAAATTCCAGAAGTGGACACAAAACAAGACTAATTTACGTGTATTCCATATTAAGAAATGTTTCCGTCCATTTACATGTGGCTAGAACTTTTAACCGGAAACTTTTGACCATTGAGGCTATATAACGCGGACATTTGGCGTCACCGGAAGTAGAGCAGACCGCCCTAGGAAACCAAAATGGCGGAAATATAAGGTGACCGATTAGAAATTTTGTTTTGTATACATGTACACAGAGAGCCGAAAACACACACAGCGAGATTCACGCACAGGTACACACATACAGACACACATACCGACATACACCTACCTAAACATACACGTGATTAAAACAAGCCTGACTACATGTGTTGTGAAAGTTGTAAGTAAAATAACATACACAAGAGAGTGGACATGACCGACAGGACTTCCCAGCGGATTCTGTACCCGGGAGGGGGAAGTGGCTACAACTTCCGGCCGACCTCTTTTCTTCCTTCTGATTGAGGAGAGCGATCGTCTTAATCCACGAATATTTTCAGTAAACGTATCAAGCGTGGCTTCTGACAGGCTGTAACGCTGCATTTTGGTGTGTGTCTCTTTCTATCTTTATTAATCTAATTTTGATGTAACAATTGTATCACCTAAATAAAACCGGCTGCTTTTAATTTTTCTAAGACAAATTATCGGATGCTAAAATTTGTTGTCTGCAAGTTTGTAATGCATTCAAATTTTTGAAGTATTGACTGTAATTTACATTGATAACAATTGTCAAATAGTTTTGATTAAGATCAGACGTCTGCTCTGATCTGTATCAAGCTGTTTGGGGAGTCGGTTTGACCGTCTATGGTGAAGAAAGGGTTAAACCGCAAGTCTGTTTTAACACCACACTATCGTGGCATATCACTGTATAACAAATGTACCGCAAACCTTCCCCAATCGTCAAGACACTTGCGTAGAATTTCCAAACTTGTATATCCTAACAGAGTGTGAGCCGATAGTTTCTCTTCTCGTTAAAGGTTTCATTGCTCTCTAGCGAACGTGTTAGTATCGAATTTCCGCTAAAAGTTAGCGTATTCTATCGTCTTGTTACTATTCCGATCCGAAAGTGGAACACCCTATGCAGTAAGATATAACACCTAAAAACTCGTAAACTCCATTTCCCAGCCACTCGCTCGCTCTTCATTTGATAAAGGAAATCGATGCTAACAGTGGAGAAGACGTGTGTCTTTCCCAATAAACGTGTTAACGCTAAAACTATTATTCCATTGCAAACAGTTTGGAGCCAAATCAGATGCCATGCTACTGTTTGCTACTCAGATTAAATGAATATTCATTGATGTCACACGTCGTCATTTTCTCCATTGGATTGCATTGCGTTTGAGTTTCGTCGGCGTTCAAACGGAAATATTTACATTCGCCCTATATTTTTCCATTGTAAAAATCGGTGTTCATTTCTTAAAGACACTCAAACCTTAGGAGGCGGAGCTTAGGGATAAGTCGCTGCGCATTAATCTTCACTACTCTAAAATTAGAAATCCACATTGTATTTGACCTAGATTGAATCTAGTTTATTTCCCAATCTTTTTTTAAACACTAAATACCAATATATATAGATTTTATATTCATATTGATATAAATTATTTACACTCATTGTGGAAAAAATGCATTAGGAAGCGCTCCGAAACTTTGGCCGTCTGCTACGAATTTTTATACCCCCCCCCCCCCCCCCCCCGCAAACAATATTTTTGGCGCCCAATGTAACCGGGTGTTCTTTATAAAGCGTTCGCAGTCATGCACTCTACCACGTCGCCATAAAAGCGCACTTGTACAGTAAGGCCGTTCAAGTCATAATAAACCTACACACTGTGACATACTCCCCCGACAACTTGTGCACAGTGCGTCGATGCTCCAGAGGGGCATTGCACTTAATGGGAAGAAGAAGAAGAGAAACATTACAGAATAATCACTGAAATTACTGGTAAATAGCGCTAATGATAGAAAAAAATAACAAAACACTAGTAATCATCGGCTCCTGTCCGGTTCCAACTTAGGCTCCGAGTATTGACTCCAAAACCATAAATATCCCATATGGTGCCTCTCAGCTACGGATTTCTATATGGTCCGTGTTGGACAGTCCGTTAAGAATTAGCGTTAAACCCGATTGAGGATAAGACAACGTACTTGGATGTACTTAAAAGTATTTTCCCTAGTAAAAACCTGAAGTGAATTTGAGAACTATATTATCCGCGCAATATAGATCAAGCTATGTTATTTGGTTACAGGGGGCGGAGTTAACTTCGTTAAAGCTGTTCTTTCAAGTTTATTTCTTCGACGCACTTTTCCCCTTTTCAACACCATTTCTCCTTTAAAAACTGAAAGTCTGAATGTTTGTCATAACACACATAAAGATCAAATAATGTAAATATAAGAAATTAACAGATTTTTTTCGGTGTTCTATAGGAATAAACAACATCTTTTTGACGTTCATGACGGTATGACTACATTAGCTTCGCAGGGGGTAAGTTTTGTAAACGCCCGAGGGCGTTTACAAAACTTACCCCCTGCGAAGCTAATGTAGTCATACCGTCATGAGCGGCAAAAAGATGTTGTTTATTCCTTATATTTATATTTTTATTTTCTGTCACTCATTTAATGTGTAGTTTGACCAGATTTGTTTTCATGTATATGAATATATCATATACCGGCCAAATGGGTTTGATAGATGTAATATCGATGAAATAGCCATTCCAGTTTCTAAATATGGTGTCAAAAGTAGTCCTTACTACATGTACTGTATTTGCATGATAATTTCAGGGTTTTACGCAGTAAACTTTCTCGCTGTGATTTAAGAACGCTCGTAAGAAACTAAAACAAAAATTTCAATCTGAATATCCATTATCAAAGCATATTTTAAACAATTAGGTGGCGCAAGTTTTTACACACGCTTTACACATAGCAACGCGAATAGCAACGCTGAAATGCGACTACACAGTCAGCGTGTACACACACCCGCGGCTATCCGTGGCATATCCAATACACATAGGCTAGTTTCAATATGTCATAACGGAACATTACGTTACCAATTTAGTAAGTGTGAATGCATTATTTTGTGTTTGAGCGACTTTCCTATGTAATTCTGGTGAACAAATTGTTTGAACTTGTCAATTTCAAAGCGTAATTGGAAGACAACTTGTCTAATCTATAAATAGAACATCACTCACTCGGAGAAGGGGAGAACGCGTACAGCTTTAATGACGGAGCGTAATATGATAACCTCCCTTAAAAACAGCATTTAATTTTTTTATCGCAATTTGATTTTAATTGAACTGTCTGCGACTTTAAATAGGGGTTTCGAGATACCCAAACGGATAATCTAAAAGTAGATCCTAACTTGGTCGGTATCTCTCCGCCGTATGGAAGATTTTCTTCGCGGCGGAGACTCCGCCCTCTTTCTAACTGGCTGGAACCGGATTCGATTCGTAGGTTCATCGAGAATTGACCTGCATATTTTTAATACGATTTCATAGAGACTTTACAGGGTGAATGTAAATATAATCGAAATGAACGACAGAAAATTATCGGCAAAAGTTACCATAAATCGCTAACGCGATTCATGGTATTGCGAAATTTTCTGTCGTTCATTTCGCTTGAACACCGAAAAAAATAAGACAAACGTCTTATCAACTATTTAATGTATACAATGGTGAAGATGTTATCCCTACAAGTTTAGACGAAACGCAAAATCAGTCTAATGAAATGTAGAAAATAGCATGTTTTTAAAAGTCGAAAAATGTATCCTTATCTGAGTAGCTAACTGTTGGAGCCTGATTTACAACGGATTAGCAGACGTCTAATCTAGCTTCAGACTGTTTGTAATGGCAATTATTGTTTAACCCACGATAATTTTGAAAAGTGTTTGGATCCTGATCCTGTTTGACACTAGTAACACTATTTCTTTGATCAAAGTTCTGAAATGTCTTTTTCAAACATTATTTCAGACACCAGTGTAAATGCACACGATATTATAGCGGTACATGTATTTAAAGAATAACGTCTTCTCAACTGTACAATATTGACTGTGCATGTGATAGTGGCGTCGTGCTTCTGTTTGCATGTATGGTACAATAGAGTGGACGATATTCATTCACAATAAAAGCGCTTAAGTTTAAACAATGATGAACATCGAATACATGATTGAGTCAGATAAGACGTCGGCTTCTGATCAGGCTCGAAACTGAATTGTAAGAATTTTGTTTAAAAAATGAAATTGTCTGCATTTTATTGCAGTGCGGTTGTGTAAACTTTCGTTTAAACGGGAAAAGATACCACCTACACAGTGCAGTGTTGGCTATGCATGTTACTCTGTTGTATGCTACAGTGGATAAGACGTTATTCTTTCTCGTCATACACAAACGAAATGCAAACGCAATGCAAAGCGAGAGCACCACAAACGGCTGCTACACGCTCGACTTTCATATACTTGAGATGATTACATTTTCCAAACTTACAGAATGGGTGTATGGGTGTTTGATGCTTTCTTGATTAAAGAAGTTTGTAAGCAACAACAACATGCCTATATGCCTATATGCCTTTACTATGGTCATATAAGAGGACATACTATCATACAAGGTTCTTATTTAAAAATAAAAGATAACTGCATATGAATTCCATTAAAAGTAAATTCTAAGTCAAACAAGGGTACTCAATCTGCAAAAACAACCACGGGGTTAGCTGCCTTGTTTTAACGAATTACTATTTTGGTAGTGAACAAGTATTCAAAGTTTGAATTAATACCTTTGGCAGTCAATGTAGAATTACATTTTAAAGTAAGTTGTAAGTCAAAACAATGACATTATCTTTGCCTGCCTTACCTGCCTTGTTGTAATGGGTTGCCCTCTTGATACTAAACAAAGTATTGAAAGTTTGAAATTACATGTAATAACTTTCTACAGTAACTGAGAAATTTCATTTTACAAATTTTGAGTCAAGAATGGGCAATTCCTCTGCAAAGGCAAATCCCATGGTTATCTGCCTTGTTGTAAGATGATGCCCTGTTGAACCTTATATGTCACAAAAACGTATATGTCACAATTGTGACGTATACGTTTTGTGACATATAAGGCTCTAGGAAAAGACCTTATATAAGGCTCTACGAAGAGAACCTTATATGTCACAAAACGTATACGTCACAATTGTGACGTATACGTGCGAATTCATCACAATGAGGTTTGCGACAGCCACGTATATGTCACAACGTGACTTTTTGATAGGCTTGCATTAGAACCGTATATGTCACAAAATTGCGATGTTTTCACAACGTGCTTTTTTGATAGGGTTGACATTAGAAACGTATAATTGTTTGTTTATTATAGTGTCACACCTAGCGATGTAGGGTAGTCACATTTGTGACGTATACGTTTTGTGACAAATAAGGCTCTAACAAAAACGTATATGTCACAACATGACTTTTTGATAGGGTCGACAGTAGAAACGTATAAAAGTTTGTTTATTATAGTGTCTGTAGGGATACTCCGGCAGGAACCTATGGGAGATGCTCTTTTCAGTACATAATTATCTTTAAAACTTCCATACTATATCTGAAAACTGTATCTCGTTTCAGTCAAATCACTTCTCTTTCAGACCTCATTTTTAACCCTCGCATGGCAATGTAAACTGTGTATTACTTTGGAGCAATTAACACAGCGATGCTTGAGAGACCTCGCTCTTTTTTCTCCGTTCATTCAGAAGGAGAAGAAGAAGAAGAAGGAGAAGAAGAAGAAGAAGAAGTAGAAGAAGAAACACTTCTTTAATATCTGTTATTAGAAGAAAGTAGTTAAACAATGACTGCTAACTCTGGGCTGTGGAAGGCTGTGGGTCTAAATGGCAGTTCTGGAGTTGTACCATTGACCTTGTGCCTGTCTGGTAGATCTTGCTTGTAGGGATTGTCCAATCGCTTTGAAACCATTTGGCTAGGTGTCTATAGTGTAATTCTTGGACAGCTTTATGTTTATGAACTAAAGGTGTACCGCGGCCATGGATTATACAGTACTCAACCAAACAATACGGAGAGTATTGTTTTAAACACTATAATAAGCAAACTTTTATACCTTTCTACTGTCTACCCTATCAAAAAGTCACATTGTGACATATACGTTTTGTTAGAGCCTTATATGTCACAAAACGTATACGTCACAAATGTGACTGGCCCTACTTCGCTAGGGGTGACACTATAATAAACAATGACACTATAATAAACAAACATTTATACGTTTCTAATGTCAATCCTATCAAAAAGTCACGTTGTGAAAAAATCGCAATTTTGTGACATATACGGTTCTAATGTCAACCCTATCAAAAAGTCACGTTGTGACATATACGTGGCTGTCGCAACCCTCATTGTGATGAATTCGCACGTATACGTCACAATTGTGACAAATTGTGACATACAAGTTTTTGTGACATATAAGGTTCAACATGCCCCCTTGGACACTGAACAAGTATTCAAAGTTTCAAGTTAGTACCTTTGATAGTTATTGAGAAATTTCAATTAACAAGTTTTATGTCAATAAAACAAGGGCAATTACTCTAGATTTGAACATCCCAAGGTCTCCTGCCTTGTTTTAATGACTTACCCTTTTGATATTGAACAAGTATTAAAGTTTCCCGTTAATACCTTTGACAGTTATTTAGATATTTTAATTAACATTTTTTTAAGGAAATAAAACAAGGGCAATACCTCCGGAATGACAAAAACCAGGGTCACCTGCCTTGTTGTAATAAGTTGCCGTTTTGATACCTAACAAATATGCAAACTAGATATTTAAATTTACAAATTTTAAGTAAATAAAACAAGGGCAACAACTCTGGAACGACAAAGCTCAGGGTGACGTGCCTTGTTGTAATGAATTGCCTTTTTGATACTGAAAAAGTAATCCAAGTTTCAAATGGATACCTTTAATAGTTACAAAAAACTTATTCTAAAAACTTAACCGACGCAGACGCAGACGTAGCCGCAGACGACAGGGTAACGACAATAGCTCAACTTTTCGAAAAAGTCAAGCTAAAAATGTAGAAAATTACACATTTAAAAAAATAACAATACATTTTGATATTAGTTGCAAACAGTTTGGAGTCTGGTCAGACGCTGACCTGGATCAAAACTGTTTGCCATTGAATTAATAGTTTAAGTGTCAACGGGTTCATTTGGAAAGAATAACATCTCGCTCGATGGTATCCCTGCTGGTATAGACGATAACCATCATGAAATTAGATTGCCATCATAAAGGCTTATCGATCATGTGTGTAGTCATTACTTATCATCGCTACAAAGACAATTACTTGGCTTTTATGACCTCTATATTAGACACTGTGTGTGTGTCTTTAATAATGAAAGTGCTAGTATGTTTCCAGCAAAACTATAATGATTAATTTAATGTTTCTATTTTTACTTCGCTGCATACTGACATTTCCATAAGAGGCATTCATTAGTAATAATTACTGTTCGCATTAAACCGTACCATGCTGAATTGCCGTCTGCTTCAAATATATCGTCTACAAAATTTGTAAAAATAATCATATTTTGTATATTTCAATTGAAAATACTATGAATATGAGTGGCAAAACATTTGCATCCAGATCAGACGTCATGTTAAACGGCATCTTATAGGAATCAAAACTGTTTACAGGTATAAGCAAAGTCCTGCTTAGCATTATAAGGGTAAATATGAGTCTGTGTTATAGACTAAGATCTAAACTCATAAAACTGATGCCTTTAGGGTTTGTTTCTTAAACATAGATATTCGAGAATATGGGGAATAAAACATCACGGAATCAAATACACCAAGTCATATTACAGTGGAGAAGACGTTATTCTTTCCTACTAACCGACGCGTTTACGTTAAAAGTATTAGTTTCACTGAATTCAGTTTGGAGCCGGTAACCGGGCGTCTGATTAGGCTCCAAACTGTTTGTTACCCACATTAAAATCATTTTGCCACTCAGATTAATAATAAAAAATAAGAAAATTCAAAAAACTATAATTTTTTAATTTTTTGTGCATTTCGTTTGCGTTTAATTTCCCCCAATGTGACGTCCCTCCGGTGACCACATATATAGAAGCGGCTACGGAAGCCTCGACCTATGTCCTAAACATAATGATGTTGAATACAGATTGCAACTTAAAGCAAAATAAAGGTAAAGCAGAAATTATCATTGACAGCTTTAAGCTTTACTTTAGTTTTGTCTTGAAACAGTTAGCTATAGGTGATGTATTCTATTGACTTTGGGCAACGGGTTTACTCGTTGACATCAAATGGACACTTCCAATGTTTTGGAAAGTATACTCAATAATTAAAGTTTTCTTTTCACAATAAACTGAACGAGAGTTGTCACAGAGACAACAAAGCTCGCGACCGGCACATTTAGAAACTTAAAAGCAGACTCGGAGGTCAAGTTCACGTATGTCAACTTTTTAGTGTGCATGGAAATGTCTTGTCCATATACAAATGCGAACCAAATATTACAGTAATACCTCAAGGGACATAGGAGTTATAAGCTTTTTTCGAAACCTAAACGCGGATTTCGAAACCTAAACGTGGGCCCTAAGTTCAAGGTTAATGTCACTGGGGTCAAACATTTTGCATGCGAGGAAACGTCTTATTCATAAATATATGCATACCGAATATGAAAGGAATATCTCAATTGACATAGGAGTAATAGGCATTTTGCTTTTATATCTGGTTTATATTCAAGGAAAATAGGAAATGGCTCATCCATATTTATGCATACCAGATATGAAAACAAAATCTCAAGGGAGATAAGAATTGTAACCATGTTTCGAAACCGAAACACATATTTCGATTCGTTAACTCTGGCACTTAGTTTGAGTTAAGGTCGCTCGGCTAAAAGTTCTGTATGTATGAAAAGGTATTGTCCGTATATACATGCATGCCAACTATGAAAGAAATAAATATCTTAACTATGACACAGCTTTCGAAACCTAAACACGGGCCCTAAATTCACGGTCAAGGCCACAGGGGTCAAACTTTTTGTGTGCATAGAAAGAATTTGTCCATATACACACATACAAAATATTAAAGCAATACCTCAAGGGACATAGGAGCATTTTATTGAAACTGCTAACGGCAACGCCGACACCGACGCCATCGACAGAGTGACAACATAAGCTCTAAGACAGTCACACAGTCCGACGAGCTAAAACAACAAACGATACAGACACTGATTGAAGAGAGCTCCTGTTTGTAGAGGACAAATGTATTTTTTAAATGAATACATTGGGTTGGGGTGACAGAGGGTCAACCGTTTTGCTTTTATATTTGCATATTGTTAAACTTGGAAATATATTTTACTCATGCTATACGGCTGTACAAATATATTGCAATAAAATATACTTAAACTTAAGGTAAACTCGTACACGCGTCATTAGGTCTCAGTCGGGTCAACATGTTGATCGTTAGGCTTTATTGCCAGTCGATACTGTACTGCACTACTTTAAATACATAGTTTAACCGATTGCATTTACGATAAGACTCCGTCTCCAAACAGATGTTCAGTTGAGAAGATGTTTTCTGTCCAATTTAAACGAAACCAAACGCTTAAACAATGAAATAAATGTCGAAAATAACAATTTGTGAAACATCAAACGATTTAATTTTGACCTGAGGAGTCAATCGTTTGGAGCCTGATCAGACGCCGGATTATCAAAACTGTTTGCAATAGATAAAACTTGTTTAGCATAAACGCGGTTGATGGGAAAGACAAAGGTATTTTCCGCTGTATTTTAACCCATGGCTATTACGATAAAGCTTGTCTCTAACTAAACATATCACTTTTTGATCATTAAGATCAATACTGGTAAGTGTACGTCACACACTCACACTCATTACGCTTAAAGGTCGTCTGCCAGAAATAGTTTGTCTGCGGACAATCACATACTATACGTGTTTTTTATGTTTTTCGGCGGAGCTGTCTGGTTTCTATTTAGCCACACTTTCTGTTTGGCCACACATTTCAACCAATTATATTTGATCAGAAATTTAGACTTGAGAGCACCTGTTGAAACTGAATAGTCTGATTGGATAGTAGCCAGGGCTCTAGATAAGGGAATTATTTCAAAACTTAAAATCTTTATTTGTGCATTAAACCCTGTGGTGTCACTAAACATTTGAATTGTCTCTTTGAGACAATCAAAATGAGTGGTAACACCATAGGGTTTGGTGCTGAAATGAGTGAATAAATGTGATTTGTTTAGTTTACTCCCTCTTATCTGGAGCCCTGTAGGCTGGTCTATGTCCAATTACAGTTTTCCCAGATATGGCTGGGAGTGTAAAATTTAGAGACACAGACCAGGCTGTTTACTACACTGGGGGCTGATGCAATTTAAGATGACATCTGAAATACAGAGGAAGCTAGGTGTTTTGTAATTGTTTACTACCAATTTGTTTTAAT
Organism: Gari tellinella; assembly: GCA_922989275.2. Taxonomy (NCBI): domain Eukaryota; kingdom Metazoa; phylum Mollusca; class Bivalvia; order Cardiida; family Psammobiidae; genus Gari; species Gari tellinella. Next base: position 59,890,850 of record OV277865.1, read on the forward strand.
TGTTAACTATTTGTACACATTTACCATACATTAAAAGCAATATTAAATATAAATGGCCTCAAGTGAGTTAACACAATTGTGTGGTTTCATCATTATTTACAAGAGTGAAGTAGAGCAGACTGTTGAATCATGCTATAGTTTGTTTCAAGAAACTCTATGAATGAAGTTTGATATATAGAACAATAGATTAATGTGAGGATCTCCTACCAGTAGCTAGGATATGAGTTAAATTATTGTTTTGTTTTGCATTTCTGTACATGATAGTTTTGCATTTTAAATAAAAGTTACTGTTTCAATTGTATACTTTTATTTTTTGCTTTTCAATCCAAGATATTACAATTTCATCCAATTTTGCACACCCATCTATATAGCCTTAGTTCAACCACTCATTCCGCCGAATATCTTTTTTAAAGATATTTCTTGTTTAACCTAAAAAAGAGTTGAATATAAGTTGCAAACAGTTTAGAGCTAGATCAGACGCCGCAAAGCGCGGATCTGATGTAGGTACAAACTGTTTGCAAATGTTAGCCAAGTTACACGTAGCATGATTAGAGTTAATGGACTGCTGAAAGATGACTGACAGATTGTCTGTCTGGCGGACCTTTTAGCAATATGCATTACTTGTTGGCGTACAAACACGTGTGGTGTGAGAGAAAGGCCATAAATGAGCAGGCGTAAGTCTTTCCGGATGAAACAAATAAGCACACTCGTAATGGAATAAAGTAAGGGAATATAAATTATGACATTCAAACAATATTTAAGAGAGACAACAAAGCTCGCCTTCAGCACAGTAAGAAACTTAACAGCAGATTCGGAGGTCAAGGTCACATGTCATCTTTTTTATGTGCATGGAATATCCTTGTCCATATGCATATGCAAACCAAATATGAAAGTAATACCTCAAGGGACATAGGAATCATAAGTATTTTTCGAAACCAAAATATGGGCCCTAATTTAAAAAGTCAAGGTCATTTGGGTCAAACTTGTTGAATGCAAGGAAAGGTCTTGTCTATATTCATATGTATACCCAATATGAAAGGAATATCGCAATGGACATATGAGTCATAGGCAGTTTGAAAAACCTAAACGCAGATTTCGGAACTAAACACTGGCCCTAACTACAAGGTCAAGGTCACTTGGGTAAAAATATGTGTGTGCATGGTATTATAACATACATATCAGATATGAATGCAATATCTAAAGGGGACATAGGAGTCATACGCATTTTTCGAAACTAAAACGCATATTTCGGAACCTAAACATGGTCCCTAAGTTCAAGTTCTAGAGGCTGAAAATTTGTGTATACATGAAAAGGTGTTGTCCACAAATACATCCATGTAAAATATAAAAGGAATATCTCACTAAACATTATAAGAGTTATAGGCATTTTTCAAAACCAAAAACAGAACAGATTTCGAAACCTAAACAATGGCCCTAAATTCAAGGATAAGGTCACTGGGGTCAAACTTTTAGGGTGCATGTGAAGAATTGGTATGCACACACATACCAAATATGAAGGGAATACCTCAAGGGACGTAGAAGTTATAGGCATTTTGAGAAACCTAAACGCAGATTTCGAAACCTAAACATGGGCCCTAACTGCAAGGTCACTAGGGTAAAAATAGTTGTGTGTATGTAAAGGTATTGTCCATATAAACATGCATGCCAAATATTTAAGGAATATCTTAATAAATATAGGTATATCGAGGAATTTTTCAAAACCTAAACATAGATTTCGAAAACCTAAGCACAGGCCCCTAGTTTAATGTCAATATCACGTTGGTCAAACTTTTTGTGTGCATTGAAATGTTCTGTTCATATACACACATAACAAATATGAAAGCAATACCTCAAGGGACATAGACGTTCTAAGCATTTCCTGACACTTCTAACGCGAACGGGAACGGTAACGCCGACGTCAACGACTAGGTGACAGCATTAGCTCTTGGACACAGTCCAGCGAGCTATAAATGACAGCGTTTTGATATAAGTATGTTACGACTCATTGTGATATTTATGGAAAACAATTTGGAGCCTAATACTTCAGACGCCTGACCTATTATTACCATTGCAAATAGTTTGTGTCAGATAAGACGCCAGATAACATAGGCTCCAAACTGTTTGCCACTCAGTAAATACATCGTCAGGCTTTTCTAAAATACTTCCATTTTTGCATGGCGTTTGCGTTTGCGTTTGCGTTTAATAATCGTTCGAATTGGAATGCAAAGCTCCCTTTCCTATACTGTATATGTTTTCTGTGTATTTTCATCCAAATGTTCGTAGATTCTAATTGTGTCTCAACAATCACAAAACATATCAGCTTATTATTTCTATTTTCAAACAATTATTATGGGTCTTCAAAAAACGCCACACAACGAGGCGACTGATCAGAGTTTATACTGTTTGCTGATATGAATTTTAGTATACAGTGCTCCCTCACTACAGCGGCACCCAACCGGAGACACATATTGTGTGTGTTGTTCGAAGGGGGATCGTTATAGAGAGGGGAATTACGACTTGGCTTACATTTACAAACGACTTTTATGTAACTTTTAAGAAAATGCAGCAGACGACCATTTACGCAGACGATGAAATATTAATGCAGTAGTAAAAGCATTAAACATGATTGTCCTGTTTAGGGAACTACGACAAGGGTGGTTGTAGGGAGGGGTTCGTTGTTAGGATGGTCGTTGTAGGATGGGAACACTGTAAAACAAAGAGAAAGTGAAACTTTAGAGCAGGCACTTAGATCAACAAGAATTGTCAGAGAGACAACAAACATCGCCGGCAATACATTTCGAAACTTTTAAGCAAAATCTCAGGTCAAGGCAACGAGGATCAAACTTATACCATGCACGGTAAAGTCTTGTCGGTATACACAAGCATACCAAATATGAAAGCAATATACCTCAAGGGGCATATGAGTCATTAGTATTTTTCAAAACCTTAACGCAGATTAAGAACCTCAACGAAGAACCTTAGTTCTGGGTCAAGGTCAATAGGGCCAACATTGTTGCATTCATGGAAAGGTCTTTGTCCACATAAACATGCATATCTAATATGAAAGTAATACCAAAAGGGACATAGGAGTCATAAGTATCTTTCGAAAACAAAATACGAGCCAAAAGTTCATTGCCAAGGCCACTGCGTTCAATCATTTTGTTTGCATGGAAAGGCAGTGTCCATTATACACATATATACCAAATTTGTAGCAATATCTCAAGGGACATAGGAGTTAAACGAGTTTTTCGAAACCTAAACGCAGGCCGTAAGTTCAAGGTCAAGGGCAGGGGTTTCAAAATTGTTGCGTGCACAGACCTGTAGTGTACATTTACGCAGATTTCGAAACCTATACGCAAGCCCGAAGTTCAAGGTCAATGTCACTGAGGTCAAACTTTTGAGTGCATGGCAAGATGTTGTCGGTATACACATGTATATCAAATATGAAAGCAATACATCAAATGAAATAGGAATAATAAGCAGTTTTCTAACCTGAATGCACATTTCGAAACCTACACGCGGGGCCCTAAGTTCAAGGTCAGGGTCACCTGGGTAAAATCTTTTGTATGTATTGAAAGGTATTGTCCATATACATAATTTTGCATACAAAATAATATGTATTTAGGCTTTGCCTATGGACTTGTACAAGTAAAACGGAATATCACCAGTGTGTGATCAACGGTCTTGTGTCAGTAACTTGTGTAACCCAGATCACACTCTAGGCTACGCCTACCATGTGATCTGGATTACACAACCAACTCGAACTCTTATTATACACCTAAATTGTTTTGGTCAAGATATATGTGTATGCTTTAAAAACTCCTCCGTTCACCTATATGTAATCTGAAACTATTTATGGAAGTTATGTGACCACCAATAATTACGTCATTATTTATAGTGATGACGTATTGATTTATTCTTGATATAATCTGTAATTTTTTTATCGGTTCGGTTGAAAAGTAGCTTTTTGCAAATCATGTTCATTTAAGCGTTTAAGGATATGAATTGAACAGTGTAAAGCTTTATCCTTTGGAGGAAAACATTACGAGTGTTGTGGATTATTTATGCTTAAAATGGAAATGTTTGGTTCAAAGTTTATCAATGCTTGGTTTCAACGTTTATAAACGAGAGCACCACAAACGCGTGCTGGACGCTCGACTTTCATAAACTTGAGATGGCTACACTTTCCAAACCTTAAAGAATGTTTATGGGTGTTTAATGCCCTCTTGATCAAAGAAGTTTGTAAGCAACAACAACTCAAACATACTTGGACAATCTGCATTCCATTTAAAGTAAACTATAAGTCAAAATAAGGACATTATCATTGCCTGCTTTACCTGCCTTGTTGTAATGAGTTGCCCTTTTAATACTAAATAAGTATTCAAATATATTGGAAGTTTGTAATTAATAACTTTCTACAGTAACTGAATAATCCCATGTACAAATTTTGAGTCAAAACAAGGGCAATAACTCTGCAATGACAACTCCTTTGGTTATCTGCCTTGTTGAAAGGCGGTTCCCTTTTGAAACTGAACAAGTTTTCAAAGTGTTAAGTTAATATCTATGGTAGTTATTGAGAAATCTAATTAAGTTCTAAGTCAAAACAAAGGCAATTACTCTGGAATCACAAAACCCAGGGTTACATGTCTTCTTGTAATGAGTTGTCCTTTTAATACTAAACAAGTATTTAAGGTTTCAAGTTAATAACTATGGTAGTTATTGGGAAATTTCATTTTACAAGTTTTATGTAAATAAAAACAAGGGCAATAACACTGTAATGGCACATCCCCGGGTCACCTTTCTTGTTTTAGTGAGTTGCCCTTTTGACATAACACACGTATTTAAAGTTTAAGTTATTTAGATATTTCAATTTACAATTTAACGTAAATAAAACAAGTGCAATTACTGTGGAATCACAAATAAAAGAGTTGTTGTAATGAATTGTCCTTACTAAACATATATACAAGTTTCAAGTTAATACCGTTCATAGTTACTAAGATATACATCTTTTAAGTAAATAAAACAAGGGCAATTACTCTGGAATGACAATGCGCAGAGTTACCTACTTTGATGTAATGAGTTTCCCTTTTAATACTCAACAAGTCTTCAAAGTTTCAAGATAATATCTTTCATAGTTATTAAGATATTTCAATTTACAAATTTTAAATAAATAAAACAAGGGAAATAACTCTGGAATTACAAATCTCAGGTTAACCTTCCTTCTTAAAGTAAGTTGCCCTTTTGATACTAAACAAGTATTCAAAGTTTCAAGTAAATATATTTCACAGTTATCGAGTTATGTCAATTTACAATTTTCAAGTAAATAAAACAAGGGCAATAACTCTAGAATAATTAATCCCAAGGTACCTGCCATGTGGTAATGAGTTGCCCTTTCGATACTGAACAAGTATTCCAAGTTTCAAATGGATACCTTTTATAGTGATTGAGAAATGATGTCTTACAAAAACCTTATTTTAAAAACTTAATCGACGCAGATGCTGACGCAGACGACAATAGCTCGACTTTTCGAAAATGTCGAGCTAAAAATAGCATCGAAACCATGAATTCCGAAACGTCATGCACAGCGCTTCTTTATATAAACAGATCGTGTATAACTTGTGTTGCATAAAAGCCGTGGCGTCATTATCTGATTCCAAGATGTCAGTCCCTATATTCTGTTGTTGCTTGGTTTTAGGAAGTTATTTACGATAAAATCAAACACTTTTCTAAGTCTGTCAAGGTTATGATTGAATCGGAATACCGTTGTTTGTTTCCATGTATTACTTAAGAACGGAAGTAAGCAATGTTTTTCGTATTAAAGCAATACATCTGATTACCTCAAGGGACATAGGAGTTATAGGCATTCTCTTGAAAATGCTAATGCTAACACAAACGGGAACGGCAACGATCACGGAACCGGGACAGGAATGCTAGCGCAAATAAGTTAAACACTGAAAATCAGTTGTCTATTGAGCTGACGTCATTGTGTGTTGGCGGTATATATCTGCAAGTCTCTGGATAGCCGAGAATAGGTTATGTCTTTAAGGATAAGTCAAACGATAGATCACAGCATAAGCCTGATAGAGTAGTACATGTACCGTGAATATTATATAACCTTGAATAGAAAAAGAAGGGAACACTTTGTATCTCGACAACAACGACATTTGCGCTAATTATGATGCCAATGAAGCTTGATAAAAGTGTAATGTCAATTGCCAACAGTTTGAAACCAAATCAGACATCGGGTAACTAAACCTGGGGTCTGATATGGCTTCAAATTGTTTGCCACTCAGGTTGAAATAAAAAAAATCACTTTATTGCAATTCGTTTGCGTTTCGTTTGGATTTAACGCACTACCCCATAAATACGCATTTTTTCGCCTTTAATTTATTTCTCCACTGAAGACAATAGTCCAAATTTATACAGTTATAAAACTATGATGAGAAAAAAATTCTATATTCTAGCAGATGGTTACTTAAAGTAGACTGCAAATATAACAGAATGCATCTTAAGGTGCATTTTGCTTTACTTTCAATCTGCTTTAAGTTTAACCTTTTTCAAAATTAAAAACAGGCTATGGGGTAATGGGTAATCTTATCCACGGTCGGTAAGACACCAGATGTGTTGCAGATAATAAATAATCGTTAACATTTTCAAAACGGTTGCAATTGTCTGCATTGTATTGTTTTGTTATTGGGTCTTATCTCTCGTAAAACTGGAAGAATGGCTTTTCTTTATTATGCATGTATTTGTCTTGATAATATTGTTAAATGTTTTGCTGTCAATGGTTTACATGTATCATAATAAGCCGGAACAAAACGCAAATAATCAACAAAAGTATTAATATTCATGAGTATATGCAATATTCCCTACTACAATATCCATTGTACAAAATAGATTAAATCACTGAATTTAAAAACTGTGCATTGGGAATAGCTTTCTAAATAATAGGAATATATATTTTATTGACTTGTACATAGTACATCATCATATATACAACATATAATATCAGTTATATCTTACAGTATATTCATACCATATGTAAAGATATAATGGTTGAAAAAAGTCACGTTATTTCTAAATATTTTCGCAAATAGAGGATGAATAATTAAAGGCAGTATGTAAGCCAAAATAGCGCATTTTTCAAACCTGAAAATTCAGGCAGATACGTAATCTAAACATATAAAAAGAAGTAATCCGCGATGATTATGGACGCAATTAATCTGACAAACACATGGATTTGGTGGGAAAAAGTCGACTTTTAAATCGGTTTGTTGACATCCGATCAACGACGGAGATTTTCCGAGTTCGTTCGGCTTGCGCCCGGTAAAGATGTTTTCATAGCTCATTATTAGTGTTTTCTTCTGATATGACAGAGTTATTTTTAGATTGGAACAATCTAAAACTTTAAAAGGGATGAGTATTCCCTACATGCAGCAAGAAACATTGATAGCTGTATTTATTGTGCGCAGTATACAGTAGAGAATACATTTTACTTTCCCGATTAAACGCAAACGAAATGCACTAAACTGTGGAAATTTAGTTTAAACATATTTATTTCAATAATTTACATGTATTTTACAAACATACAACAAAGTTTAGGATTGAAACGAAAGCAAAACAGCTTATTGTGTTTCTCTCCTTGCACCGTTATATATACACATGCTCTATCTATAACTGTAATATATTTTATGAAAACTTATGTAACAGCAAAATGTGTTATAAATATAATGTAACTATTTCATAAAAATGGCACTATCTCTCTCAAAAGACACTCGGGAAAGACGATATAAGGAACACCTAGTTACTGGTAGTTGCCCAAAGTAGTGCAAAAATAATGCAGAATGCATATTACTTGCTCATCGCATTAATTAAACACCATATTTCCCCCGCCTGTGTTAACACTCATATTTATACTAAGCCCGTCGATCAAGAGAGGCAGCACCAACTAAACGAAATGTTTCAAGTTACCATAAATATCATAATAAAGATAATAGTTAATGTTTTGAGAATAAGATCAAAAATAATATGAATAGAATTTAGATACAAACAATTAATAGTAAAACGTTGTTTTGATAAGAAATGACACACGGGGAAAGGGGGGGGGGGGTCCGAAAATATAGGCAGATTGAAACGTAGTTTCGGTATGTATATAGCAATGTTATCAATTTCTTAAAAACGCTTTGTGCTTTGACAATTTTAACATTTAAAACATAACCTAGTTCTGGATCACCTTGAAGGAAAACGGATAACGACGGAGATGTGTAAGAAGATACTTCATTTAGAAGTTCAATTCTTTGTATGTCAAAAGTATTGCATTTTAAGAAGAAATGTGCTGGATTTTCAATTTGACCACATGTGCAGAGAGGGGTATCAGACATGTTCTTTGAGAAGAGGTCGTGATTCAAGGAGCTGCAGTTAGTAAGAAGTCTTGTGAGTAGAATTTGAACTTTTCTGTGTCCATGATAGAAATGTTTAGGTACACTATGTTTGTTAATCAGGGAAGATTTGAATGTAGAAAGGCTGGGTGACTGTCTTGTTGTTTCCGGAAGGTTGTTCCACTCTTGTATAGCTGAGGGAAGAAATGTTTTGTAATAAAAACTTGTGCGACACGTCACAGATTGAATATCGTTAGCATTTCTCAGGTGGTAGCGTGATGCATTACCAACTACTTCTGGTACGAGATCTGTTAAATATTGTGGTGTCAAATTATTGACCATTTTAAAGAAAAGTATTAATTTGTGATTTCTTCGCCTGGATTCAAGATTGTCCAAACCAACTTCATGTAAGAGTTTTTCAATTGAAACCAGCTTAGTTGTTCCAGTGACTATTCTGGATGCTTCGTATTGGAATTTTTCAAGTTCATACATTTGGTTTTGAGTACAGTTACTAAAAATAATATCTCCATATTCTAAAATAGGTCTAATAAATGACATGTAAATTGTTTCAAGAGATGTTCTGTCTAATGTGTATTTAAGTTTACGCATAACATTTATTCTACTCCAGGCTTTTTTTGGTGTATAATCAATCTGGTTTTGCCATGATAAATCATTTGACAGAAACATTCCTAAATGCTTATGCGAGTCTACTTCTGGAATTATGTGATTCTGCATAAATACAGATGCATGGTTGTTTTTAACCGACTTCCATGAGATAATGAGGGACTCAGTTTTCTTCGGATTGAACTTCACAAGCCATTTGTCCGCCCATACACTAACCTTTGATATGTCTCTATTGATCTGAGATGTCATGAGTACTGGATCATTCCCTATAATAAACAAGCTCGTATCATCCGCAAATAAACGAGTACCAATATCATTGACAATATCATTTATAAAAACAAGGAAAAGCAGAGGACCAAGGATTGAACCCTATGGTACCCCAGCTTTGATATATTTCCGGTCAGAAAATGTGCCTGGCAAAGCAACACGTTGTTTTCTGTTGGTTAAATAGTTGGTCAGCCACTCAAGCAGACCTCCTGTAACACCAGCAGCATTCAGCTTTTCAATTAAACCTTTGTGCCAAACTCTATCAAAGGCTTTGCTGATGTCACAGAAGATCACTCGAATTTCTAAACCAGAATCAACAGCTCGACAAAAAGTATTATATAAATAGGCCAATTGGTTTGTGGTTGAGTCTCCTGGAGTGAAACCAGACTGGACATCTGAGATGACATTATGATCATGAAAAAGTTGTAGAGATGTTTAAAAATAATCTTTTCAAAGACTTTATCTACGGCACTGAGCAATGAAATAGGACGATAATTTGATACCATTGAGGGATCCCCTGATTTAAATATTGGGCACACATTGGCGTCTTTCCAACAGGTTGGTACCTCGGAAGTTTCGAGACTTTGATTAAATAACTTACTTAATGGTAGGGATATTTCGTTGGCTAAACTCCCGCAAGATACGGTTGTTGATCTCATCAGGACCTACAGCTTTACCTGTTTGGAGATTTTTAAGAGTTTCATTTACTTCTTCAGGAGTAATTATGATTGACGAGAGGCTGTAATTAGGGACGGGGAGATCTTGAAGTACCTGATGTTCATCGTCTATCAGAGTTTGTTCTTGGAAGAAATTATTTAAGAGATTTGCTTTTTCCAAATCGTCAGAAAGAATAAGTGAATTATATGGAGAGGAGGAATAGACGCTTTGCGACCAGGACAGATAAATTGTTTTAGGGAATTCCACCAACCTTTCGAAGTACCATTTTCAGCTGATAAATTATGAATTAGTTTTTCATTACATTCAAGTTTAGGCTTCCTGATCATGGCTATGGTTTCGTTCCTAATTTTTCTAAATTTTTCCCAGTGATAGGCGTTATTTGTCCGTTTTGCTTTTTTGTAGGCCCGCTTACGTTTTCGAATATTACGTTTTATAGAAGATGTAATCCAAATTGGTTCATTTGGTTTTATGTTTACCATTTTGTTAAAAATACATTTTTTTGAAATAGATAAAAATAAAGTCTGTAATCTGGTTTGCGTGTAAAGTTATGTCATTGTCATAAAGTAAGTTCCAATCGGACGCGATAGCTATTGATCGTAACCTATCATAATCACCAGTATTAAAATTCCATACACGTCGTTTAAAAGATTTTGGTTTGTTAGAAATGTAATTTAAAATTCCATAAATAGGACAATGATAACGAACATTTTGGTCTAAAAATGGTTCCCCAACCCCGGATAGTAATAATGAAACATCTTTACTAACAAAAATCAAGTCAAGAATAGAAGAAGATGTCTCTGTGTAGTGAGTTGAATCATCTATACACTGTTGTAACGAAAACTGCTTACACAAAGACGTAACTCTTCTCGAGCGGCATCATTTGAAGTATTGTAATTAAAATCCCCAGTGATAATAATATCTGTTAAGCCTGTATCGAGAGCAAAGTGGAAGGAACTGTCAATTGTGTCTTCATAACGTTTGTCAGCACTTGGAGGTCTGTAAAAAAGACCAAACAGGAGCCGTTTGGATGTCAGATGAATTTCTATCCATATGTATTGAATATGCTTGAACCTTAGGTTCAAGGTCAAGTCTTCTTTTGTAGTGTATACAATCTTTTACATATAACAAAAGGCCTCCATGGCTATCACCATCACGATCCTTGCGCTCGGGAGCAGCATAGGAATCAATCAAGAGATCAGTAGTTGAGAGGGTAGGGTTAAGCCATGTTTCAGTAAAGCCAAGAATATCAAAAGCTTCTAACTCAGAACTCAAAACGTCAATCTTGTGAAAGATGCTTTGCACATTGTAATGTACGAATGAAAGATGTTTCGAAGGATCTATAAATTTAAATAGGGATGAGTTTGGACATGATGTATTACTAGTACTGTCCGAATCAGAAAAGGGACCTGGGTTTGGATGTATATCTCCAGAGATAATAATCAGTATGAAAATCCATAACATAACTGTCGCTGAGGAAAAAATAGTTATAATACAGTAGAGAGAAAATAGGGCATTTTCTTTCTGGATTTGGTTAAGAGGCATTACTTTCCAATAACTGCCTATGCACAATGCTCTTTGTCGACACAGTTCACGAGTTTTAACTAGATCATTATTTATAGAATACATACATATGGTGTTATTTGCAACAAATGCAAGAACAATCAACATAATAAGAAATGAAAATCGATAACGTTTGCCGCAAGTGCTGTGTGAGGCAGTTACCCCATGTATCTTAGTCATCATGTCACAGAGGACATGAAACACCAAGTATTAGCAGCAACTACCAACACCAGCACATAACGGCATTCCGCTAAACTCACGGATCCACCAAAGGAACCATACCTTATCCAGACCCCAAGTGTCAGATCGAGTAATATAGAATTAATAAAAAATTAGAGAAAGCAAACATATTGAAGATGCATAAAGTTTGGGAAAATGTTCAAATAGTATCTATTCGTATGGTGTTTACGAACATCAGATAGTGTTTTAAAAGTAAGCATTAGTTAGCATGATACGTCATCAAATCATTCAGAACTCTGTATCAGTGAAATAACTTCAAAACTATAATTTGTTTAGGAATATATATATATATATATATATATATATATGACAAACAAAAAGTCAAACTTGATAAGTGTTGCCAAGTTGAATTTGTATCAAGGTTTGATAATAGATGCAAACTATTAACGAGCACATTCTTATAAATATAAATGCTCAACCAGGCATTAATTAACCTTTCACACGCTATGTAACAGACGTCTACTACTCTGTCGTCTCTGAGATGACCTATGTGCATATAAACAGTGTGTCAAATATGTTGCCAAAACAATCCGGATCCAGAGGCGATTCCTAGTTACTCGGCATCTCAATTGTTTCCAAACCATTTGCAACATTTGTCACACACAAAAATAACACAACTGTTTTGCGCTCATCAATAAATGCACTTATACATGTACAGGTATGTGCAAATAATGCTTGAAAATCATTGTGTTCGTTTGTAGAAGACACATTCGCTTCAAATGAAAAAGTCAGTGTCACTCGGTCAACAATTTGAATGACACATACGAATCATAACACGCAACTGGGGAGCAGTTATGATCGAGATCAGACGCCGAGCAACTCGGCGTCCAAACTCGATCCGAACCAACTAACATACGTTTCTATGAAACTTTACAGCAAAGCCAAACTGATACAAGTACAAGATACATCAGTAGTGCTATCCCCAGAACATATTGTAAGCAATAGAAACCTCTCTCGAGCGACATTAAAACCTACATGTAAGCATATTTGTCAGTCCATCCCAAGGACAGGTGACAACTTTGTAAATGGAAGAAGGCATCGCATATAGCTTCACAAGCAGCTTTCTGCATCACATCAGTCGTGCCATAGGATAGCACTCATGCTGAGAGATCCCTGTGTTTTCTTGGTGTTCAGTCGCTCAAGAGATAGTTTACTATATTGTAAAACAAAACATACCAAATCATACACCAAACAGCTCGGCGTCTGAAGCGGATCCAAACTGACTGACAATCATTCAAAAGTTATATTTCAGAAAAAATCAAACTAGTGTCAATCGAATAAGGTGTATACATACATCAATCCATTGGCTGAAAGAATGTTAATCAACAATAGCGTAAATTAACTCCCATCATGCTGAATCTTCGTCCACTAAGAAATGTCGTGTGCGTAAAATGCGATATAATCATATTTTATATTTATTATTTGACGAAGCTATGGCCATGCACTGCGAAGCAATTCTGATCCAGATAAGACGCCGAGTAACGCGGCGTCTGTTCTGAATCCAAACCGTCCGCAAATGTAAGCCAAGTCGCACATGGCATGATAAGGGTTAACATTTCAATCCCTGATTTTGTAGGTGGATCCCATTCGCAATTCAGACAAACTCAGTATTGAAAGTTTATGTATCGTTTCTATAATTTAATGCAATGAAAAATAACATAGACAATAGTCCGACGGTTCCCAAATGAAGCCTCGGATTTGATTTTAACTGACTGAGTAGCAAAGTTTACTTTGTACAGATAAAATGAAACTGATAATTGTACTCGTAGCTTTCAAAGGCAAACGAAACGCAAATGCATTGCAATAAAGTGTACAAAATAACAGCTTTTAGACCAGTCTGAATAAATCTTTCGTTTTTTACGAGTGGCAAACAGATTGGAGCATGGTCAGACACCGGGTTACCCGGCGTCTGATCTCGCTCAAAACGGTTTTTAATGTAAAAACGTTTTAGCGTAAACGCTTTTATTGGGAAAGAATAACGTTCTCACTGCATACATTTGTACATGTAAACCAGCATGGAGAAAATGCATTACATCTCCCTCGAGCGACAATAAAGCCTTACGACCGTATTCAGTACCGAGAAAAGATGACAACTCGATCCAAGAGGAAAGTAAGCTGGAATGTTAAAGTTATTAAAGCAATTTCCCATGTCACTTCCACTCCGCACAAAACAATCATGCATGCTAAACATGAAGTTTGTACACGTGTGTTCATGAGTTCTTGTCGCTCGACAGAGATTGCAATTCAGCAAGAGACAAAATTAAATTACGCATTAATTAGCAGTTCACTTTTTGGTCAGGGGCCGTCTCATAGACGATTGCACAGTCAAACCCAGCTTAAGGATCATTCAGCCAGCAGCTTTAATTGCCGTGTTAACGGCATTTAAAACGCTCAGGGTAGGCTGGAAGCAAAACAGAATGTTCTTTACTAGAAGCCCTCTGCTTCACAGTCATCCCGATCAAGTCTGCCACATGTGTTAAATACCAGTAATAACAGAAAGTAACCTATTTACTTTGCACTAGTATTTGCTGTATCTTCGTCCATGTCACGGGCCCCAGACGGTGTCTACTCAATACAGCATAACCTCCGTACCACGACCCCAAATTGTTTAAGTTATTAGAAGTTAAAACTTCAGGCGACCGCTTAAAGGAACGCAACAGTAAAACAGAAAGCTCCTGTTAGGAGCTTTCTGTTCAACTATCACCTCTTTCCAAGCCGTCACCTATCTGTAATGCAAATCAGTTATGGTCGTAATAGAGATGTCTCACTGTATTTAATCCGGATTTGAAATGCCGGAGTAGAAAGTGATGTCTGCTCGGAGCTAGGAAATCTTAGCTCTATTTTCCCCTAAGTACATTTTTACTAAGTGTGACGAGAGTAATAACCAATGTCGGTTCTAAACACTCACATACTTTCATACAGTCCTAGAGATAGACCTGCATTAAGCGACCACTGAAATACGATGTAATCATACATAGTACTAGTACTTATGACAGGTCTCAGCTTAATGTATAATGCAGGACAATAGCAATGCTGAATGCTCATTTTAAAGTCTTCTGCATTACTTTCGTCCCGCATCAGGCGGACACCTCGCTTTAAAAGTCACCATTTATCGTATTTCAATGATTGCTTAAAGACATTAAGCCAGTCCATTCACTGATCCCCCCTCATTGTTCTCACTTGGTGTGAAAATACAGGTAGATCACGGGAAAATTGCCCAGGTAACGGCTCAGCCATCTGAAGCTTTGAATAGAGGCCCTTACATAATAGATCTCAATAGGTTTTTCAATGGGTTTTACTAACCAAGCTATCAAATATTAGGTGCGGGCCTCACATGAGACGCCTGAATGATTCTTTGCATAGACGCTAGCCATGTAAGTGCATGGGCTCCATGCTTTGACTCGAACTTTCTACGGTGTAGATGTTACCACCCAAGCTTGGTCATGTAATGTCTTTAACACAGGGTCTGGACTATTTATTTTTGGTTTGGATTCACACAGACATGCAGTGATTCAATATTAGTGAATCAGCCATAGATTTTACCACTGTATGTTTCTCTACTCTGATGAAAAATGTCAAACTGCAATGAATATGCAACATAAGAATTTTTTTTATATCTTAGCAGGTGAAAGCTTAAAGTAGGTCGAAGGAAATGCAGAAAGTTCCTTCATGGACATTCTGCTTCACGTTCAACCCGCTTTAGTGATGGAACTACACTGTTCAATGGATACATTATTCAGTTTGACATAAATATCATACGGATTAAACAGTTTGAATCCCAATATGCTGAGCAACTCGTCACCCTATTCTGATTCAAACCGCGTTAACATGAAAGCACAAGAAAAGACATATTGATAAAGACTTAGATCTAGTAAAGAAGTATTGGTTAACAGTTTGATTTCAGTTCACTGGTATCTGCTGAGGTCAGATTAATTCAGGATCCTATGGATCATGTCTCTCTGGTCTTTAATCAGTATAGTGCCGTCTGCGGACCAAGCACCGTTTAGTTTGCCTCGTTTTACTAGCTGTCGTGCTGAGAAAAGCAGTGCGTTACGCAGCCTGGTCAGATCCTCGTTTACATATACATCTTTGTACCCAGACACTTTCAACTTGGATCTTGCCTGGTAGAGTTTACGTCTGGCGCGGTAAGTAGCAAACTTGACTATGATGACCCTAGGTTTGGGGCCATCACGTTTCCTAACCCTATGGGGCCTGTCGATCTCACGCAAGTTGACTTCTACCCCTAGATCAGAGCACATCTGTGTCACATACTCGTCACTGTCCTCGGTACCAGACACTTCAGGAACACCTGCTACATATGCGTAAGCAGTTACGCCTACTATACAGCTCCTTTCTCTAAAGAGACTACTCTTTGTTTCAACTCAGTGTTTTCCTTGATAGGAGCGGCGTTTGATGACTCAAGGGCTGTAATTTTGGCAGTGAGCCCTTCCAAAACACCGTCAACGATGGATTTGACGGTTTCAGTCAAAACATCCTTTACCATGATAGGAATTTCTTCTTTGAATGAGTCTTTCATGAATGTAGCTATTGTTCGACAGTCCTCTACTCTTAGATTTATATTCGGCATAGGGTTTGTAGGATTCGGATTTTCAGTAAGGTCAACTTCATCATTCACTGTTAAAGGTTGATCTTGGATAAAAGATGATTCAGACGACTGGTTTGATTTTGATTTGATTTGTTTTGATTTTACGTCGCTTTCAACAGTATTTCAGTCATATCGCGACGTCCAGCTAATGACAGGTGGAGGAAGACCCCAGAAGCCTTTTATACACTGTTTCAGGCACAACTCGGCAACTGGGTAGAACCACCGACCTTCCGCAAGCCAGCTGAAAGGCTTCCCCACATGAAAAATCCGAACGACCCTACTGGGATTCGAACTCACAGCGGTGAGGAGCTTAGTGATGTAAGTGACTGGTTTGAAGTGGAGAGAAGTTGCTTTTTGGGATCTAACTGTTCTTCTGGTGATGTTAAGACTCGCTTTTTGATATTTGGGTTAATTGGAGTTTAAGCATACATTTAAGTATATGTTGTGCATTCGTATTCGGATAGGCTGATTAGAGACCTTTCTTATCTTTTGATATCGTGCGAGTCCTTTTTGCACTTTCTGTTATTTAAATCGGTGTTTGTAAGAAACAGATATTCGTAAGATTTACACAACGACTATTGGAATGTCCATGCACGGGAATATCGTGAACAGATTTCACCCTTATCCTAGTCATTTAGCCTAGATATTTTAACAGTTTACAGTTTTTTCAATAATAGCACAAAAATACACCAATTTCAGCAATAATAGACACAGCTAACTTTAACGAGTCCACCCCACTACACTTCCACAAAATAATAGATACTTTATTTACAAAGTCACATAATAAGCTGTAAAATATCAGCGAGCAAACACATAAACAAACTACTGCTTCCACGTGACCGTAGGAGTTTTTAAAATAGATTAAATCACTGAATTTAAGGCCTTTCGCTACCGGAAGTCGGTCTTGCGGGCGAGCGGATATGCGTCTTGACGACACAGACTTTTTTCGTACGTGTTTATACTAGAAAATTTATATAAAGGAAATGTTGATATAAATTAGTATAATCCTTCATAGCGCAGTTAGTATAGTGGTTGACTATAGTGGTTGACTAGCATTCCAAAGGTCATAGGTTCGAGACCCATCCGATCCAAATAAAAAATTTTAGTGTCCGATTTATTGACTTGTCAATCCATAACGCAGTAATCAAGAGACATGTTATGTTTAGTCTTCGTTGATTAGTACTAGTGATGTTTACGGTCCAAGTATATGTCCACTTACCTGTACGTTTTAGTTTAATGACTTACAAGTCAATTAAATCGGTATACATGTAAACGATTTGATCGAACTATAAAGCCACACCTTGAAGCTTATCAATATGCTAACCTTTTCAAGATCGATATTGCCCATTATAATTATGTTCAAACAATATAATAAACCTTGTATGCAAGTCCATGAATAAATAATAATGCATTTTAATGACAAAGTTTTAATTCTAAGGTAGGTAACTGTATCTAAACAACAAATATCCCACATTTTAATAAGAAAATATGTTATTACAACAAATCCTGACTGTAATATTTTCTAATTTTTTCAGACTGACTAGTTCATCAACCATATATTTGAATAAAATGAAAACAAATATACATTGAATGAGTCAGTTTTTTGTAATTCAATTTTTTAGCATTTTGCAAAATTTAAATAGCTGATAACATCTTTCTGAACACCTTTATTCAAAATGTTTTTAGCTTTTCTTGTAATGAATGTTGTGGACTACTTATTGGGCGAGAATTATAGTCATTAGCTTTATTCATTTTTAAGAAAAATAAAATCATCAAAATTCTAGGTTTTTGTCAGAAAAAAGACCTTAAAGACAAACCACACGATAAATTTTGCCTATATTTACACACATTGTTTCTTAGGCTATTATCATTCTTCATGACAATTTTCATAACAATCGTATGGAAACTACGCGCATATGCGAAGTACCTTAAAAATTGTGCATTGGGAATAGCTTTGTAAATAATAGGAATAACAAACCAGATATCAATTGACTTTGTTTTCGTGTTAGTTTAAACATTAATCTAACATTTCATAAGAAATATTAATGTGAAATGTCAATCATGGTTGTATTGCCATGCGTTTCTGTCATTAAGGGTCAAAACCAATGTCACATAATTAATAACAGAACATATATTTTATTGACTTGTACATAGTACATCATCATATATACAACATATAATATCAGTTATATCTTACAGTATATTCATACCATATGTAAAGATATAATGATAGAAAAAAGTCACGTTATTTCTAAATATTTTCGCAAATAGAGGATGAATAATTAAAGGCAGTATGTAAGCCAAACTAGCGCATTTTTTAAACCTGAAAATTCAGGCAGATACGTAATCTAAACATATAAAAAGAAGTAATCCGCGATGCTTATGGACGCAATTAATCTGACAAACACATGAATTTGGTGGGAAAAAATCGACTTTTAAATCGGTTTGTTGACAAACGTTATTCTTTCCCAATAGACGCGTTCACGCTTAAACTATTATTTCGAGGGCAAACAGTTTGGAGCATGATCAGACACCGGGTAACCCGGCGTCTTATCAGGCTCCAAAGTATTTGCTGCTCGGATAAAAATAAAAAGTAAGAATTGTCAAAAAGGTGTAGTTTTCTATGTATTAGTGTTTTGCGTTTGCCTTTCGTTTAAACGGCAAAGAATAACGTTTTCTCCACTGTAAAAAACGGGATCTAAATGCCTAGATTGTCTTTAAAAAATTGTTGAGATCTGAGGGGAACGGCACACGCTTGATGACTTCATATTTTATTTTTAAAATGAACAGTGATACATAGACTTTAAAGACAAGTGCTAATGAAATGTGCCTACATATAGTACTTTAAAGTCCCAACATTACTGTCAAATTGCCAAAATCGCGCACTTTTAAAACCTGAAAATGTAGGCACATTCGTAATCTAAACCTATAAAAAGAAGTAATCCCCGATGATTATGGAGGCAACATTGCACAAAACCCCGTGAAATTGGTGGAAACAAGTCGACTTTTAAATCTGTTTTGTTGACATTCGATCGAAGACGAATTATTACGGAAATGCTCCGGCTTTGCTCGGCTTTGCGCACAGTGTATATGAATTATCGCCGCGCTCCGTATCAATCACGTGACCTTTATCGGAACCACCGTTGGTATTATTTGTAAACAAACCCGCTTAAAATGTAAACCATCACGATAAGAATTCGACACATTTAGGTAGAATTCTTTACGAAGTGGGGGCATATGTCAGGCTTCTTACACGCGATTTCACTTAGTTTTAATACATAGAAAATGCACATATATAAGAAATTGCGCGTTTTAAACACCAATATCAGTAGGATTGTGCCTTTAATAAAGTTCACATTGAAATAACCTTTCAAATTTTGTAAAACATTACAAATAAAATGATTTTTTTTGTCTAAAAACAAAAAGCAGAAACGAAAAGTCACGTCATGTCTTGTTTTCCTCAAGCCAAAGCCAGTGCTAAATATGTTATACCATGGTTGCGCGCGAATAAACTTGCTTTAGGTCTCAAACTTCACATTGAAATAATCTTTCAATTTTGTAAAATATAACAAATAAAATGACCTTTCGTCTGAAACAAAAAAAGCAGAAACGAAGTGTATCTTATTTTTCTCGAGCCCAAGCCATGTGCTAAATAGGTCAGAGCATGTTAATTTCATACTACAGAACATAGTCCACTCGGCGCGTCCCGCGCCTCGTGGACTATATTCCGTAGTATGAAATAAACATGCTCTAACCTATACATAAGACAACATCAGCACGTGCCGCCCTCTATAGACAGGTATACGGATCTATTTATTTGGCAATTGTTCAAAAGAAAAAAATAGACGCAGCTTAACTATAGGCGGGCCAGTTCGCTTTATTATAAAGTGAACTGATCTGCATAGTTAATATGTATATTGTATCATCTAATAATAGCTTGATATTTATTTCTATTTATTTTGTCCATACCATTTAGCTAAGTATTATATATAATATTTTTCCACCTTCCCCCTCCATCGCAGAAATATGACTGATCTATACCATCTTAATTCAGTATTCGACCACCAAATGTCCTACTAACCCAATAGTTTTTGATCATGATATAATTCACATGTAATTACAAAACATGTGTTTTGTTTTCTGTGACAAATAAAGGATTGTTCTGTTCTGTTCTGTTCTGTATTGAGCGTGCTCACCGCCTCGGGGCTCCTAACAGTCCCAAAAACAGAAACAAAGCCGACCCGAAACGGCCAATAATAGCGGGATTCAGAGACTACTTCGATACACAGGTGCCAGACACATGCTTTGCCCCAATATATCACCTCAAAACACAAATAAAGAGAATAAAACCATAAAAACACCCTCTCCTATGACCAAACACCATATTCTGACCTAAAGCTCATTTTTTTTTTTATAGTATATACCTGCTTCGATACTGAGACAGTTCTTGAACGTGCGTACAAGTTGAAAACTACACCCTTCGGCATTGCAAGAGACTTCCCGCGTGGGATAGCTGAGGACCGAAAGAAACTATATTCCCTAAACGAAGCACGCGATGCAAGACAACGTCGCCAAAGGGTCCAAGTTCGATACCCAGTCAAACTCTGCATTGAAGGGCGTGTGATCAAAGATTTATTTCCAGATTGGTTCAGTGTGTTGAACAAGAGCAGGCTAGTTGAGGATATTGGCCCAATACGCAATGCAGTGTCCACTGAATCGACATGGCAACTGCCTATTGACAGCAGAGATTCGCTGTTTTCTCATCCCCACAAATTGGCGTGCATAGGGAATCGCGATCGCCAAAGTCTCAAAACATCGAGGACAACGCCCACTCAACAGCTGATACTAACGTTAACAAGAAACAAAAGTCACGTGACAAGTCAACAGGCGAGTTTTCAAAACAGCATGTTGAAGATAAAAAGGACTTACCGAAAGAGCAGGATATCCCACGTAATGTCCCAGCACAGAATGAAAACACTGTAAATCCGAACACAAGTTACTCGAACACTTTAATAACTGGTAACACACATATTCCCAACACGTGTGACACACGTCCTTCCGCCGAACTTGAGTCTACAACTACACCGGCGTGTAACAGTGTTACTATAAATAGACCTGGGGGAAACCACGACAGGCCGATTCTACCCTTACCGATACAGTTAACTCCGCCGAGTCGGATCACTAGGAAAACGCAGAGGGAAATGAAAGCATCTCTTTTTGTCTCTTAAATGTTCAAGGGCTAATTGGTACTATATTTTATGGTATCCGTCATTATTCGAGCAGTTTACTGAATTTTACATTGATGACCCAAATATTATATCAGATCACTGTGTCATAATTTTTTCTCTTGGTAAACGGATCCAGACAGAAGTAGTCAATAACGTTTGTCACGAAAATGAACAAGTTCACTCAAAATTTGCATGGGATAACGATAAAGCAGATTTGTATATAGACGCTTTAAATTCTGAATCATCGAAGGAGAATCTGTTCTCTATTACGGAAAATTTAAATACAGACTTAAGTAATGAAGAAATTGACAATAACCTTGATGTTTTTTTGACGATTTTTTAGGAAATATCTGTAACTCGCTCAGCAAAAAAGTGCACAAATCTTCATCAGTTAAAAACCCTGTTAATGAGCCTTTGTAACGATAAAAAAGAGACTTTTATGCAAAGCTAAATACATATCGTAAATTAAATAACGAAGACAATAGAAAGATATTCACAGAAGCCAGGTCAGAATATAAAACAATGATTACTAATAACACATCTCTACACGACCATAAACTAACAAAGAAACTTGAATCAGTGCGTTACCGCAATGCAAAAGAATACTGGAAATTACTGAAATCTGGATCTAATGCAAAGGCATCAACCTCTTTAAATACCTCTAATTTTGCAGAATACTTTAAAGCTATCAACGATCCAAATTCAGTGTTTTTTCAACCCGACGACGATATTTTACAGTTTAACAATAGATACATAAATGAGGAACTGCAAGAAATGTTTTCAGAACTTAATATCTAAATATCCGACGAAGAGATTTTGCAAGCCTGCAGAGAACTAAAATCAGGAAAAAGCGGCGGTCCCGACCTTTTACTTAACGAATTTTTCAAATACGGGGCTAGCAATTTGATACCATATTTAAGTAAATTATTCAATGTGTTATTTGCCAAGAGATATTTTCCTCAAAAATGGTCAGAAGGATATATAATTCCGCTACACAAAAATGGTAATATCAACGACCCTGAAAACTACAGGGGTATAACTTTACTCAGCGCTTTGGGTAAGCTGTTTACTAGAATTTTGAATACGAGGCTTGATAAATGGGCCGAAAATTATGGTGTCTATGTAGAGGCGCAAGCAGGCTTCCGTAAAAGATAACATATTTCATATTACACGGTGTAATTAACCACCTTCTGAATGATAATAAGAAACTTTATGCTTCTTTCATCGATTTCAAAAAAGCTTTCGATTTTGTTGAGAGAGAAACTCTGTGGTATAAATTGATAAAATATGGAATAAGAGGAAATATTCTCGATATAATACAATCAATGTACACAAACTTTAGATCGAGAGTTAAATACGCATTAAGCGACAGCTTCTCCTGTGAACTTGGATTAGCCCAGGGTGAGTGTATTTCGCCATTCCTGTTTTCTATGTTTCTTAATGATCTTGAAGAAACTTTTATTTTAAAAGGCTTATAGATATGGGTATAGATATGGGCATGCTAAATTATGTTTACTCCTCTATGCAGATGACATTGTTTTATTTTCCCCCACTGAGTTAGGGCTACAAAACGGTCTAAATATTTTACAAGAATATTGTCAGAAATTGAAATTAACTGTTAATGTTAAGAAATCCAAAGTTATGATTTTCAAAAAGGGAGGTAATTTGAGACGAAATTTGACGTTTACATATAACCAGCAAGTTGTTGAAATAGTCAATTCTTTTACATACCTCGGTGTTGTCTTTACAACTGGCGGTGCTTTTAGCGGTACACACGAGGCTTTAGCCGGACAAGCACTTAAGGCTATCTTTAAGTTAAATTCCTATAGATGCAAATTTACAAACTTATCAGTAAGTCACACGTTAGACCTGTTTGACAAACTTATTTTACCGATTTTGAACTACGGTAGCGAGGTCTGGGGCTTCTCAGAGGCTGACAATATTGAAAGAATACATCTCCGTTTCTGCACAAACTTATTGGGTGTCAAACCTCAGACACCAAACAATCTTATATATGGAGAACTTGGGAGACTCCCACTTAAACTATATAGAGTTCATAACATAATAAAATACTGGCTAAAACTCACTACCTCTGCAGAGCAAAAATATATTGACAGTATTGACAGTATTTTATTGGCAAAATCGGCATCTTAAATGCCTTTGGCCATTTACAAATATATAAGAAAAGTATGGCCAAGACAACAAATCAAGTTACAATCCAATACAAAGTGTAATAGAAGACAGCGCATATACCATGCACACGATGGTAGATACGTTGTCCAATTACAAATTCACATAAATAATACAAAATCAACGAAACAACTTAAATTATTGTTTCCAGGGTATTTTTTCTTAAAGTCAATGCATATTTAATATATTTAGCACAGTTCGTAATTACAGTTTTGTTTTTTGAAGACATTAATGAAATAATTTTTTGCTTTGAAGGCCAGGATTGATATTTAATATATTTTCTTCGAAGATCACTGTATAATGAGCAAGTCATTATAAAGTGATATTCGGTTTCAGGAACATTTTGATCACATAGTTTACATAATCTGTTTTGTTTTTCGATACCACGATAGTGCCCTACTTCTACTTCTAATGAATGTGAACATAATCTTAGGCATGTTAATTGCTTTCGAAGTGTGTTATTTTTAATAATATCCAAATACTCTTCGTAACAGAAAATCTTTTTAAATTGATAAAAATATTCAAGCTTAGAGGTGTTACTTAGAGAATTACTCCAAGTTTGTATGTACTGATCTCGTAACCTTCTTTTAATCATTGGAAAATAATTGTATTCAATTTGAAAATTGTCAAGTATATACGAAAAACCAAGGTCATTTATAGCATTCTGTATTTTTCTCGCCCAAGAATCACCACGTATAGACTCAAGTTGGTCAGTGTACGAATTTATAATAAGCGGGTTTTGACTGCTCATTATCTTAAGCCAGAATTTTAACGATCTCTCTTTACATACGAGGGTTGTTCGGAAAGTTCGTAGAATTTTGTTATAAAATTACGTATAGTCGTAGTTGGATGCAAAAATTAGATCAACATTAATTTCCAGATCTGTGCTACATATTCTGTGAAAATCGGCAATTTACGCCTCAATACATATTTTCTATGCATCTTAAAAATACATACATAACGCATACCCGGAGCACGTCAGCGTCGACGTGACGTCAAACGTTATGTACGCCGAGCGAACGTCTAACTTTCTCAACATAATCACACGCAATATCCACCCACTTGTTATGCCTTCTAACTCATTTTGCGTACGATTCTGCATACAAGTCTTCACTGAATGTAGATACAACTTGCTGGGTCTGTTTGGTTAATTCAGCTACTGAAACAAATGTAATTCCACGTAAGCTCTCCTTTAACTCTGTGAGAACTCTAAAACCCACGTGAGCCAATTTGGACCGTTAGGCGGGTGTTCTTACATCTCCAACCACAGTAAGCTGATTTCTAACTGCGTTGAAGCTGCTCTACGGTCCGGTTCATTATCCTGATGTAGCATTACGCGCTCAAGATCCATGTGTAGTCGCTTCCGTGTTGTTTAATTCTATCCAAAAAAATCGCCACCTTCGGCATCGTTGCGGCTGAGAAACATCTGAGAGCATCTAACTCGGTTCTCCTTTTCCTTGTCCGTGAATAACCTCGGCACCCAGTGTGCTCTAATATTAGACATACCAAGTTCATCTGTTAATATTTCTTGAACGGTAGTGCACGAAACACCAGTTTTACCAGGGATATACCTTTCATTTCTCTCTTTGTAAATGTTTTAACAATAAGATGAGGTACTTACATACCAACTTTCCAATTGATCAAATGAAGCTAACCAGAGATATAACAAAGTTCTACGAACTTTCCGAACAATCCTCGTATTAAAGACAGTGGAAATCTACCAAGCTCTCCAAGAACAGCGTTGGTAGGTGTCTGTGTCTTAACACCAAGAATTCTTTTACAAAATTTCATATGTAATTTGTCAACTTCTTTGTAATCATATAGATCCCCCAAACTTCAGATCCATACGTTAAAATAGGGACGACCATAGAATCAAATAATAAAAGTTTAGTTTTAATATCTAGTGTAACTCTATACAAAACTAACTTATAATATGATGCTTAATGACCTGCATTTAAAACCAAATAAGCGCTCTTGGGTAAAAGATATCAAGAGGTGTTTGGAGAACTTAGGGTTCAATAATGTTTGGCTATCACAAGGGGTAGGCAATACTAAAATGTTTCTTGCTACACTAAAACAAAGACTTGTAGACACTTATTTACAGTCATGGGATGAGAACTTAACACTCTCAACTAGGGGTAAAACGTACAAACTTTTCTCAGACTTTGGGTTTAAGGTTTACTTAGACAAATTAGAAATAAGAAATTTCAGACAGGCTTTAACAAGACTAAGACTGTCATCTCACAGACTCGAACTCGGTCGGTGACACAAACCACAAAAAATACCTCTTACTGAAAGAAAATGTCACATATGCAACTTAATAGAGGACGAATTTCATTTTACTCTGGTCTGTCCACTAAATCAAGAACTTAGAACTAAATACATTAAAGAATATTACTGGAAACACCCAAACAATGAGAAATTCATTAGCCTATTCAGTTCAGATAACTTTGAAACTCTGAAGAATTTGTCAATATTCATTCAAAAATCTTTCACCAGCAGAGATCCAAATATGCACCAAATCTAAGAAATAAAAGAGAAATCGGATACAAATTTCCTGATAATAGTCTAAGCTACTAACTTAGTGGTAAATATAGAAATCTTATTTACCCTGTTGTTATGCCTATACTTATTCTTACAATGTGTTGCAAATCCACATACGGTGCGGATCCTGACAGGATGACTCATTTATCTGCCCTCCGGCTAGGATCCACACTGTCTGCTGAGGAATGGTTTTCTATCCATAGTAAAACTGTAATACTAAATGACAGACAGTGAGGAAACGAATTGCATGACACATTACGAGACATCCGATCCGAATCCGCACTGTCTGAACAGGAAAAGTGTACTCGTCACACAGTTCCCTTGTAATGTAATATAATAGGCAGTGTAGACTACACTCTATGTATAGTTATCACTATCCGCATAGGATAATAACTGTAATGTAATATAAAAGCCAGTGTAGACCCTTACCAGAGGACTCAGTTAGGAGCCCTCTGCTCTTGGTCTACACAATATGTATAATAATCAATATCCACATAGGATACCAACTGTAATGTAATATAAAGGCAGTGTAAACCCTGATAGGAGGGCCCGGTTATACGAGCACTCCGATCTTGGTCTGCACAAAATGTATTGTAGCATTATCTGCATGAAAAATGTATAATCTTCAGGGTTGCAATGTAATGCAAAATAACAGACAGTGAAGAAACGGACCTGATGGCTCATTTACGTGTCCTCTGATCCGAATCTACACTGTCTATATAGGAAAACGTACTTTGTACAGTTACCTTGCAGTGTTGATTAATAGTTAGTGCAGACCTTGACCAGAGGATACGTTTAGAAGATCTCTGATCTTGGTCTGCACAGTATGCTTGGTAACACTATTTGAATAGGAAATGTATACTATCCATAGTTACACTGTAATGCAAAATGACAGACAGCCTGGAAACGGATCGGGTGGCTCGTTTACGAGTCATCTGATCCGGAGCCACACTGTATGTATAGGACAAGTGTACTCGACATGTGTTTCCTATTTTGCGGCCGCTTTATACAAGTTTGTTCTATTTTTGTTTCACCTCTGTTTTACTTGTACAGTATATGTGCCTAGTTGATGCATGGCAAACAGGTTGTATAGTATAGCTATAGTTTGGCTTTTGATTTGCTAGTCATCTAAATTCTTAGTTCGAAAATCTTTTCATTTCTCTCTGGTATAAACGTTTACAAGTCAAAACTCTACATTTAAAAGTTTACACTTTGCAACTACTTTTCGATGCATCGCACTAGCTTTAATTGAGAGCAATACATATTACTGTTCCACCATTGACATGACCATACTTATATGTATGTAGCAACTGTGTACTGATAAGCCGATGACTTTTGTACTGAATAAAGTATCATACGCCTCCATAATGACAACATAATGTAACGATGAAGGCCAAATCAGCATGCGACATAATTTTTTTTGTATCCCAGTCTCTAATATGCTGACTGAACGTAAACGTGCATTTTAGACAGCCGTGGTATAGCCGTCATGGTTAATAAAACAAACTTAACTTGTTTTTCGGATGATTTGCTTCCAGAACAATCAATGTACATTGAAAAAATGATTCATGCACTGTCCACATGGGTGTACTGACCAATGTATGCCAAAATAGACAAACGTCTTTTGACACGCAAATTTAACGTAAATTTCACGAAAATAGTAACTAATACATTCTACACACTTTATTCTGCTGCATAAATCGTCTTTACGTGAACTAATTGGAAACGAGTACATTTAAAACAAATTTAAACCATGCACAGTCTTTAAATACCGTGAGTATATATGTCTGAATATCTGCTGCAAAGAAATAGATGAGTTTTCTATCATTTATGACAACTAAAATACCCCACCCTACCAAACCCCACTCCCGCATCATAGCCATTATCCCGTCGTAATACTGCTTTGAACTGTCGTCTTTATACATTTTTTAAAATGTACAAACTGAACGAGGAATGTCAAACAACTTTGACCCAGTTCAGACATCCCGCTCTGTAGATTAAGATCTTAATGTAACCTGTTTGCAAAAACCAGTCAATTCTTTTAAACGCTGAAAAATAAGTCTTTTTATGGGTTGCCATAAAGCTGGGTTCATGTCGCATGTTTGTAAAATTTTGGGAAACAGAAATGTCTTTTTTCATGTGATAAATCAAACTAGATTCTTTACATAATATCATAAGTCTGATATATGTAGAGTTTAACCTTTTCACAGCATAAAACTTTATACTCTGGAATTAAGCAAACAGTTTGGATCTTGATCAGACGCCGAGTTACTCAGGAACTAAGTTGTTTAGCACCTATTACATTACTTTAATCAATTTACCTGAAATTCAAATTTGAGAAATAAAAGCAGACGACAAATATTTCGGCTGATGACGTCATGGCGGTACAGTACTCCCTCTCTACAACAACATCCAATGGGGGATAACGATCGTGTGTGTTGTTCGGAGGGAGTTGTAATAGGAAGGGAAATTGACTTATATTTTGCAAAAAGCTTAAATCAAGATCAGACCTCGCGGCGTCTGATGTGTGGAGTCAAGCTGTTTGTCGAATGTCAAACGTCATTATGGTTTTTTTCTGTCAAAATGTCCAATATGTGACTTTGAGAAAAGCAGCAGACGATAGTGCAGCCGTAAATGGTTTGACACAATTGCGTAGTTTCGGGAACAGCGACAAAAGTTGTTGTATGAAGGAATCGATGTTCAGGGGGCCGTTGTAGAGAGAGAGCACTGTATTCCCAACTAACGCATCAGTGTGTAACAGCGGGAGTCCATTGCCAGCCAGTTGGTGCCGGGTCAAATGCCATGTCAGTTGGCCTCTGGCCTGGTTCCCAACTGTTAGCCATTTACACTACAGTAAATAAACCAAATGGTCAACACTGTCCACTGTCATATTCTTCAGTTACCAGCAGTGAGAGGTAATCCTTATCATACTGAGCTGTCGTCTGCTATAACAATATCGTCTGCAAAAAAATATCCAAATCAATTTTCATATTTTTTTAATCTGTAGAAAAGTTGAATATGATTGTCAAACAGTTTGGATGCAGATTAGACGTGCTTACATGTAGCACGGTAAGGGTTAAGTTAATGGTAAAGCTCCATATTGTATTTGTCTTGATACATGTAATATTGTCGTCTGTAGCGATCGTTAATATAATATTTCCTGCTTGTAGCCATTTTCTTAATTTTACCGCTTAGCTTTTGCAAAATCGTCTGCTTAAAATTTTCGTCTGGTATGTTTTCTTAAATTAATATATATCTATTGGAAATTTGATGGAAGAAATCTAAAGTTAAGTGTCTGGCTGTTTGGACCCAGACGTCTGATCTGAATCCAAACTGTTTGTAAAAGTTAGTAAAGTCCTGCTCACCCCCTAAAGATTCAAACAATTTGCCCTTTGCTTCCGACTTTTAGTTTGCATTTTGGGGATTGTCTTCAATTCGTGTGCTTGTAGCGTTTTAAATCTAATAGTTTGATATACATGTACATATCATACTTCAATATCGGACAGTTAAACTTCTACATGAGTAAACGACAAGCCAGACGGCTGCGTCACTCTAAATTCAAACTATTTACCAATGAAGTTTGCAATGTCGTTTGTGCAGAAGACAGGTAAAACCCAAGAGTGTGCACCGTGCAGAACTTAACCTTTATCGTGCTGAACTGTCGGGTGATTCAAATATAACGTCTGCAAAAATACCCATAAATCAGGTTTGTATCAGGTTTTAACTTAAGAAAACTTGAGTATATGTGACAAACAGTTAAGATCTTGATAGTAACGCGGCGTCTGATCTGATTCCAAATTGTTTGCAAATGTTAGCCAAATCGTGCTTAGCATGACATAAAAGTTCTGGTGAAAGTTAAGATGTGTTGGTAGCATTTATCTATTTGTGAATTATTTCAAACTTTTCAAACACAAACACATGTAGAAAGCATACCTGGAGATTTCTTTCTTTCTTTCTGTAAATCCTGCAACACCCTCTCTCGGGGATTTCTTCCCCGTGCAAGACAGACGAGCTTGGGTAGAGACGTTAACAGGAACAACTTACTGTAGAAGACTTTGTCAGACTTGAACATCCCCTTTCAAACCAGTTAGGTTCTCGACCAAGGATTTTCACTGACTCAAATGAGATGAAATGGTTTGATTTGTATACATGAATGGTACGTGATACCTGTGAAGTTGCCGTCCTCTGGGATCCATACATCTGGTATTTAGGTTTCTTTCTATCTCACTTATAAAGGTGCATCTCATACAATTTTATTTGCCCTTCACGTAATGTATAACCGTGCTGTTTTTCGAGTTTTTGATACTTTCTTACTCCTGTATCCTTGGTAGTGTATTTCCTTTACAGCCAATTGTGGCCGTTCTAATAATCTAACCTTGATAATGGCATCCTCTAAATGCGGTGTTAACATCGCTCACGAAGAAAAGCTCGTGCAATGTTAATTTGTAACATATCAATCTGCTGGCGAAGTCCATAATGTGTGAACGAAAGCTCCAGCCTTGCGTTCAATAGCGCGAACCCAACAAAACCTCTCGCCCCATTGCTCCCACAGGTCAACATGCCTTCAACATTGCATGTTTTGTCTCTCTCCTGGTCGTTCCTCCTGTGGGCGCCCTGAGACGAGAGGATCTGGGCGAGAGGTTCTGTTGAGTTCGCGCTAATGAACGCAGGACAGGTAAGATTTCTACATGTTGTGTTTGATAAGCTTAAAGCAATTTGCAAATGATACACGTTAATAAGATGGCGCGTCATTCGGAGTCCAATGCGGTTCAAACTGTTAACCTTCTGCACGCTGCGGGTAAACTTGTGATGACTGTAGCAAACAGTTTGGATCACTTCATATAACTTAACTTAAAGAAATGTATATGGCATATGGTACGGATGGCAACATTTCAATACAGAATATTCTTTTGCGTGATACTAATAATCGGCCTTACCCAAAAGTACAATGGCTACTTGCAAACAGTTTGGATACTGATCGGAAACCGAGCAACTCGCTGTCTGATCAGGATCCAAACTGTTCGACACACCAAATATTTTAGATATGATATTACTGTATACAATTTACGTGAAATTTAAATTATGGGGAAAAGGAGCAATTTGTTTAAGCAGGTGACGTCATGGCAGTGAATGGGTTGAACGAGATATTGAATGGGTTCATTATGGCAGTGAAGGAGTTAATTTCATTTGGATGATTCGGCTTATTATTTCTTTAGAAAGCAGATATGTGAGAATGGACTATTGATAAGATTAGGAATATAAACCGTAAAGTCCATGCTCTCTTGGGCATTGCCTAATACTGCAATTTCACACTTATGGCTTGAATTAACTGTTACCATGCTAACGGCGTATATGTGTCACAGTGATTACCTTTTTAAACAGTTTGTATCTGTATCAAGTTGAGACGCTGTGTAATGATGTGTCTCATCAGGATCCAAACTGTTTGACACTCTGATCATGTTTTGAAGAGAAATTTAAAAAATTATATTCTTAGAGCAGTTGCAGACGACCATTTTTCAGATGAATAAACTACCCAGCATGCAAAGAGTTTATATATATCAGATGAATAAACTACCCAGCATGCAAAGAGTTTATATATATCAAATGAACACAGTGGATAAGACAATAGTTATGTCCCATGTATAAGAACCATGTTATGAGAAAAAGGATCTCTTACATTACCAAGCAATGTAGACCAAGATTAATACATTAACACCTCACTACGCTGACCACTCTGAAGAGGTACAAATGTACAACGGAGAAATCTTATTCTGTCCCATGAAACGCGTCTATCAGATAGTATTGTCCATGAAGTTTGACCTGGCAGTTTATGAATATTACGTCTTTTCCGTAAGCTATTTTTATCTTCCGGAAACATAAAGTGTTTAGCGAATAAACAATTCAACGATGACTCGGAATTGGATGATATCATTTGTTAAAGGTAAATAAAGTCGGTAATGGCTCAGTGGTTATGTGACTGTGTTACCAACGTAAAGGTAGTGAGTTCGATTCCCGATAGAGTTTGTTTTGTATTATTTCTTGATTTGTATCTTTTAAAAACTTTGTTTTTAGTGTGGCATTCGTACAGTTATTTAAAATAAAAGTACAGTGATACTTGCTCAGGAAACTTGGAGAGAACAATTGTCCAAAGAAGTGCTCATAGCAACATCACTTTATAAAAGATAAAATCGCGGAATGCACTTTATGTTACTTTGCTATTTTGTTAAGCAGCAATAAGCAGCAAATCGTTCTTTACCAAAACGTTTACTGCTAAAAAACATATAATAAATACCTGAGACCGACGTTTACAAAATGGTACAGAGAATCGAACCCGCGACCCTAGTACAACGAGTCAATGGCATTATCGATTAAGCTATTGCGACACATTGGGTTTTTTATCCGCTGAAGAATATTTCATGAAAAATTCATTGATCCATAAATAAAGTATACGGAAACTTCCGATGATCCCAAAAAAAAGTGATGACTGCCAGGTCAAACATTATGGATACTACCCTACATTGATAATTGGTTTGTAATAAGCAAAAACCAGAAGATCTTATCTCCAAGTATCAAGCTGTGTTAGGGGGTGTCAGTTATGAACGAATAGAAACACTACTTTAACCACATAATGTTCGGTGCAAACTGTTTGGAACCAGATCAGACGTCGAGTAACTCGAGCTAACGCTCGAAAATGAGTGTCACCCTGACTAACATAATTTTGTCCACATATACTAAAACAATTTCTTCATTTCATTGCACGGCGTTTATGTTCTATTCGTGTTAACGAGAAACAACAACGTCTTGCTCATTGTACTGTATAAGAGTATGTAATTGAAAGGTTACTAACACGTACATGTATATGACAGTGTTAATGTATTTACGGCTAAAGATTTTTTCTCAGTTTGTTCAATTTCTAAGTTTATTCAACATCAACCCGATATCGTAAAATAACTTCTCTTTCCATCACCTAGTTAAAAACACGGTTGAACGTTAGCCTTTGCTTAGAAGTTGACAAATGCAGTTCCAAGCGTATACGTTTTCAAGGTATACCATCTTAATTTAGAAAAAACAATACAGTTAAGATCCTGTTCAGATGCCGGAACACTTGGCATCTGATCTGGCTCTAGCCTGTTTTCCATACATATCACGTTGATCCTGGCATGTAAATGTTTAGGTTGTTGACCTACTTTTATGTCGCAGTCATTACTCTAAGCCGTAAAAGATACTGGTACATAAAACTTTTACGTGATACGAACTGCTAATATAATAAAGCTTAACGCCATTCACTGCCTTACCCAGAGTACAATAGTTATTTGCAAAAAGTTTGGACCCTGCTCAGACGCCGCGAAACACGGTGTTTGAGCAGGATCCAAACTGTTTGACATTTAGTTCAATATTTCTTTAGTCAAACTATCCAAACTTTATAGTTTAGAGATAAAAGCAGAAGACACTTGTTTATATTTAATGACGTCATGGCAGTGAATGGGTGAACCTATGCTATGCTGACTTTCCAAATAGAATATTCCGTTTTCTAAATAATGACACGTTCTTTCTGAATCTCAAGAGATTTGCTGCCAAGCAAACTAAGACTATGACAAACAGTACAACCCCTTATCTGAGGGCTCCCCCGTGAACTCTCTGAGCTGGATTTACACTATTTGCGGTGTATGGGTTTAGTCGTTTCCCCGAAAGTAAGAGTTGAGAAGCTTCAATGTTTTGCCGAGCTTTTGGATATAAAATGAATTTTGTTTTCAGTTGTAAATCTTCTCAATTTAAAACTTGAAAACTCAATATATTGTGTCAGAAAAAGAGAAATAAATATGAACCAGTTACAAAATGCTTTAATCGAACTTAACCATAAGTCCACAGTAAAATTCGAACTCGCATAATTCGATTTACCCTCAAATTAAAATTTAAAGATAGCTAAGCTATAATAAAAAGACGTTTTCACTCTCAATAAACGAATTTATTCTACAATGCTTAGGATTCATTGCAAACTGTTTGAGCCAGAGCAGACGCTGGGTAACTTCTTCACTTCTTCGCTCCTTTACTCAGAGTACAATGTTTATGTTGAACGGGTTGGATCCTGACCAGAAGCCGAGTAACACGGCTTATTGTCCGGATCCGAACAGTTTGACACTCATTATGATATTACTTTACTAACTTTTGTCAATTTAACTAAAATTTGGATCTGGGAAATTTAAACCAGATGACGTCATGACAGTGGAGAAATTAAGATGAGAAAAATTGAATTCGAACGAACTATAGTTAATATTTCACCGATATTCTGACACGGTAGGGGTTAATATAGCGTCTATATTGATCCATTTCCTTATATTGCGTGCATTATAACTATCAGCTTTTCTAAAACCAATCACTGAATCCGACATTAACTGTTTTTCTCTGTAATATTGCTAATTTTCTTGAAATCGAAAACAGTGAAACCTCTCTTATTCGGTCATAATAATTATATGTTGGAGTTTGTTTCTGAACACATCATGCCCATTGCATAGTTGGAAGCCAGATCATATGCAAGTTAACCCGGCGTCTTATCAGGCTCCAAACTATTTGCCACTCAAATTAAAATGAATCATCAAACTTTTCAAAACCTTGTCGTTTTCTCCATTTTGATGCAACACGTTTGCATTTAAACGGGGAAGAATAACATCGTCTCTTCTGTACATTTTTTACACGAAAAACATACGCTCTATGGCAAGCATGTACGTTTTTCGAGTAATAAAATGTTTGATGTACAAACAATGATGCTTAACCTTCTGTATAAGTATGGTCTAGATGGCGATGTTCCCCGTTCTATATCTTACGGGGTTTATATTTCACAACTTATTCGTTTTGCTAGGGCCTGTACCTCTGTTGCGGACTTCCACATTCGTAATAAAACAATTAATGAAAAGCTTCTTAAACAGGGGTACAGATTTCATAAACTTCGTAAAGCATTTTCTAAATTCTTTTATAGAAATCTTCCTCTCATTAACAAGTATAAATGTAACTTAAAGTAACTCTGCGGCAAGGTTTTTCACATCCGGAGTTTTATGGTGATGTAATTTACAGACTTCGTAAGATTCTTGGGCATATGCATTTTCTAAACCTGTTTGTGAAACGTATTAGATATTTCCTCAAAAAAGATTATGATCCAACTACAGGCGAGTGATAAGTCTTTCCCCAAAACATGGCGCCGACATCGGTACCGCAAATGGCCGCGTTCGAAAAAATTTAATAGCGCCGCGGTTTAGTTACTATGAAGATTGAAATTTTAACACAGTAAATTTCATGATAACACCGATAACTTCTTCATTTTTTGTAAACAAATAATATTGATTTGTTTCGATCGTCTGCTTCGTAACATATCAAGTGTGAAACGCAAGGAATTGACACTCTAGCAGAAAAAAACGCTATCCTTCATTTAAATAAGGACTCTCAAAGTGCCCACAAAGTTTCACGATCGGTAAACATCGATAGATCTACCATTTCAAATTTTATAAAGAGATTTCGAGAGTGAGGGAACTGCAAAAACAAGATCCGAAGTGGGAGGGTATGGGAGACCACGGGAAACCATGCCGACCCACCCCATATTGCAAAGCATCTGTTGTGTTCAGGGGGCTATTTAACATATGATAGAGTTGGAACCCTGACACCTGTTGATGGTAAAATCAATTCCAAGAAATATATCGAAACTCTAGTTACACATTTGTGGCCAGTTATTGTTAAAACACTCTAAAAAAGGCCCTACAGTGCCCAACATGACTATGCTAACCGGCACAAATCTAGACTCGCCATCGAATGGTAAAGGAACGATAATCATGCCGACAATGTTCGACCAGCCTAAAGCCCAGACTTAAATATAATAAAAAATGTGTGGAAATCTTTGAAAACTTTCTTGTGCAAGCGTGCAGTGAATATCAAAATTAAGGATGAGCTTATCAGACATGTTCTTGGCATTTGGGATCGTTACAGTCAGGCCTATGTACAATCACTATTATGAGAGTATTCCAAGAAGAATTCGGCATATTCTGAGAGAAAACGGATCTATTTCAAAATACTGAAAGTTTCAGGTAAGTTGGAGTTGCAGTTTTGAGTTGGTTGATGTTTAAAGTTTGCATGTGCTTAGAGTATAGAACAAAACGGCAGCCATTTTGGGGAAAGACTTATGAGCCTCGGCTGTATATTGCTGCGCACTTCACGTTTGGTTATCGACCAATCTACAATTGATAACTATGCTTTCCTCTTTGGTTGTGCGACGACTGACAGGGCTTAGCACTACATGAAGATATATCTCTAAAGCCGTCCTTAACCGGGAGAGTTACGTCGGATTTTCGTGCTTTGTTTTTTCTCTCCCTCTCTGTCGTACCCTGAACCCATCCATGTCTTACAGTTCTCGTGACTACGGACTAGTCGTTTGAGTACAATTTGACCGTTGCCATAGTGGGTTATTTTTAACACGGGCTTGAATGTTTAATTCTTCTTGTCATAGAATTTTTTGTTAGATGTTTTACTTACTGTGTTGGCGGTCTGTTTGATTGTAAGGTTGTGGAACAGGGTTTATATTTTATGTACACTGTTCGTCTTTATATGTGAATATAGGAGATAAGAGTGAGGTTGGGCGCCCCTAAACTAAGGTTTACCCCCCAGTGGTTGTTAATAATTCATTTATAATTAATTATTGATTGCTACTGACCGTACCAAGGCGGGCTCCTATGTTCACTTTGCTTTATGTTTGTCTTGTGTGTTGTTTTCTATTTAGTGTGTAGATGAAGGAATGGTATTGCGCGCGCGTGAGTGTGTATGTGTGTATGTTTGTTTTGGTATGAATGTGTGTGTGTTCTGCTTGAGAGGTGGGTGTATTGTTTGTGTGTGTATGTGTTTATATTTGTTATGGTATGACTGTGTGTGTGTGTTCTGCTTGAGAGGTGGGTGTATTGTTTGTGTTGCGTTTCCTGATTGAGTCTTTCGTATTTATTTCTAAACTTTGTCATATAACACTGACATCAATTTCAATGCAGTATGGTTTACAGCGTTTTCCGTAATTAAAACGAAACTAGGTTCAAACACTATGCATTAGAATGTAGAAAAATGACAACTTTAGAATTTTAACCATAATAGTTTAAATTTAATTAGCAAACAGTTTGGAGCCTGATCATACGCCGGGTTATCAGTATTTGCAAAGGACATACGTATTTCTATTAAGCAGTAACGTGTTTATTGGGAAAGAATAACAGTTTCTCAACTGTACTCTAGATGTCGTCTGCATATGCAACAATGCTTTTATTTCTGAAGTTCAGATTTAAGCATGTTTTAATTGAAACTCGTCAATATATAATTTTCAAGTGAGTTGTATCCTGATCATACCCCCAAGTTTATCGGTGTCTGATCGCGGCCCTCTAGGAGAACAATATGATTCCTAAACCTGCAATAATGTTTATTCTTTCAAAGTATTACATTTAAAACTTAGCATATAAAAACAGACGACAATTTTACAAGCAGACGCCATTATGGCATTGAATGTGTTAGACGGGTTATGACGTCATAGTGATAGCTAAATGAGAATCGTGCTAAGCGCGACATGGCTTTTATTTGCAAACAGCCTTGATCCAGATCGCAGACGGTATATTTGAAGCAGACGACAATTTAGCATTAAACGGGTTAGAATTGTAAGGTTCCCAACGGAGTAATTCGTTGTTGGGCGAAGTGCAATGTTATCTTGGATTAACGACACCTTAGCTTCGAATGATAAAATATCTTTGCCATGACAAAAAAATAGAAGTTGTTCAATCAGAACTGATATCATTTTTTTGCCATTGCCATTGTTTCTGTTGTGGTTAGGCGTAAATTGGCAAGAAAATTCGTTTGTTTTAGTGAAATAACTGCGAGTTACAGTGGAGATGCTATTTATTTCCAATAAACGAGTTTATACTTAACACATTTATTATGTCCATGACATATATAGAAGACACTTTGAAACCAGACCAGACGCCGGATAACCCGGCGTCTGATTAGTCTTCAAATTATTTGCCATTCAGATAAAAAGAATTTAAAATAATTTCCAAAAACGTTGTCATTATCTGCATTTAATTGTATTGCATGTGTGTTTAGTACCGTTTATTTGTCTTTTCTCACCCTGTAAGCATATGTATATGTTTTATGTGAATCGCTTTTTAACGCACAACTCCGGCGTCTGATCTGTCTGCTAATTTTGCATCGGAAATAACTGTTTCAGCATAATCGCACCAGGAAACAAATAAAGTCTTATCCTCTGTAGCAATCAACACGTTTGACATGGTTTGTCATATCGTGCAATGTACATTATATAAATATTGTATGGCAGCGTGTGCGACATATTGTCAACCCGATAGCAAAACTGTAACGCCTCGGGTGACATTCTGTTTCGAGGGTTTACAATGTCAATGTGACACACGCTGCCTTTATGATATTTATTCTATACCGAACAAAGTTAAGTAAGAATATAGACCTCATGAAAAGAAAAGGAAAAAAAGGAGAAAAATAAGAAAATTCAAGTTATCATCATTTTAAAACTAAAATGCAGACTGCATACAGTGAAGAAAACTCCCGCGAGTGCTTTCTGCATTGCTTTCAGTTTGTATTTGAGCAATCCATTGTCTTAATGACATTCTATATTGATATACCTTTGTTATTTTACGCGTGGTCACTGAATAGGCTCACTGTATTATGAAAACAATGGGAATCTAATTTTTAATAGACCTATAAG
This sequence comes from Gari tellinella, assembly GCA_922989275.2. Taxonomy (NCBI): domain Eukaryota; kingdom Metazoa; phylum Mollusca; class Bivalvia; order Cardiida; family Psammobiidae; genus Gari; species Gari tellinella. The sequence goes on from OV277865.1 coordinate 59,929,907, forward strand.
ACTTCAAAGACTAGTTTGGACTGAACCCATTCACTGTTCATTTTACATTGAGTCCGAAATTTACATATATAGATGTGGATTTATATTGTACACGGTAGACTAGTTGTTTTTGTCATCAAGATTTTCTAATTCTTCCTCTGATAGACCATAATTATGTTTGCAAAAGCTCCACATTTGATCATCAATGTTGACTTTTTAAGTTTTGACAGTTTGATCCATAGATATTTTAAAATAACCTAGATCGGCTACAGGCCAATCAGCGACGGTCATCGAGACGCCATTTTGGACCGTGTATGCTAGTCTCTTTCCATTGGTCTGATACACGTCGTATTGCGGTAGATGTATGACGTTACATTCTACGCGCAGGTAATCCCGTCTACGTTGACGGTGCGTCATTGACTACAGAAGTTGCTAAGAAGCGTTCCATAGTTGCTATGATTAACCGATGGTTTTAGTCAGTTAAATAGGAATTAACACCTTTTTGTGCTTATTATCGTTTGATTGTCGTTTTAAGGTGCACATTTATGTTACAAAATGTATGTAGTACGAATTCATTCTGAAAGTAAATATATTTTGTCGCCGAATTGAAAGTGTATGATACACATACCATAATGGCGTCTTTCTGACCGTCGACCAATGGGGGATCAGCGCTAGGTGGCCGATCTATTGTCTTAAGATACCTATGGTTTCATCTGTGTACACAACTAGTAGTGATGTCACTGTTAGTATGAGTCGCGTTAAGAAGTGACGTCACTTCTTTTTTATGTATAGAAGGGAGGTATCATATAACAGAATTGGCGAAGTCATGAAGCAGTTATTTGCCCATATGATAGGAAAAATGTCAGCGAGGTGTCACTTTCGCTTGATCACATGTCAAAAGAACTGAAAATGTTTTTGATAGTCAAACTATCTGTTTCTCAGGTAATGTGACCTTATCATTGTAGACAGATGTGAGGTATAATAATACATAAATATAAGTTCAATACGGCAATGTGACATCAATATACTGAAGCCTGATTTGTCCTCTATAAGCTTCTCTCTATGTTGTGTAATTGTACTATTTTGCCTTATCTAACAATTCGCTGTATATTATATGTATACATTTTTACATAAGATTTCATAGGTATGGCGATCAGTTTAGATCCAGATTAGACACCAGAGAACTCGGCGTCTGTCCTGGATCCAAAAATTGCGTAACAATTATCATAAATTCACCCTCCATGGTTAGTGACGTTCATGTCTCTATGTTTGTTTCCGTTCTAGGAAAAACGACTTGTTCAAGTAAATCAATTATTAAGAATAAACCATATCCTCCACTCATCCCTCTAGGCAGGTTCGATTTAATTGTATTCGTAAAACTACAATACATATACAGTGGAGAAGACGTTATTCTTTCCATTCAACGCGTTTACGCTAAAACGTTTAGTATCTATGCAAACAGTTTGGAGCCAGATCAGACACCAATATGTTTGCCACTCAGATTAAAACAAATACTCAAATAGTCAGAATTCTCAAAACCTTGTCCTTTTCTACATTTTATTACAATGGGTTTACGTTTCTTTTTCGTTTAAACGGTGACGCCTTCTCCATTGATGTCCCTAAATATTGTGTCCAATATATGACTTTTTCGGCAGCTGAAATGGACTGAAGCTGTTTGTAAATATTATTTGTTTGTGAGGTTTGGCAGGATTGGGAAGAATACACTTTATACTAATCAACATCTTGAGGAAATATTCAGAAATAATTGAATAAAATAGTACATAGTGCATTTAATCCATTTAATGTCTTATTCAAATGTATCGCCTTCTTAATTTGTCAAAATTACATACAGATATTTTGGCTAAATAACTATTCGACAAGAATGCCAAACAGCGTTGAACGAGATCATAGATTGAGTAACATGTACGAGTCGGTGTCTACTCAGGATCAAACCTGTTTTCAGAGCACCACGAGCTTAAAGAGATTAACAATAGTTTAGTTCACACTAGCTTCGAAATATTTACAAATAATTTGATACAATAAGCCGTGTTTTTGTAGAACCAAACAAATAATCATGTTTGAAATATCTAATTAAAAAAGATTCTCATTCTATGCAATACTCATTCCTGTCAATATTGGTGCAAAATTACAAAATATCGGAACCTTAATGAAGAAAGATGGTTTCATTTCTAACCATTTGTGTCGCTATACCGTCGACGAAGTGATAAAACATGGAATCATTTGAGTTCTAATTTACAAAATGTCAGGCTTAATCGATGGATCTGTTTTCAAATAATCAATTAAACGTTTAGCACACATGTGTACACATTTATTAATTGTTTACCTCCATATCGTTTTTTCTGTGATTAGTGCAGAAGGTTGCTTGAAGCAGGCTGAAAGTAAATCAGAAAGCTTCATTACTTTTAACCTTTCAAATATTTTCCTGTCTAATGCTCTCATGTAAATTGACTCGATGAAATGTTTCTCTGTGTGGAGAAATACTATCAGTTTTGTTGAATCTCAGAGTTTAAGAAGTTCAATGTTTATCAGTTTATCTACGTTTAAAATGTACAGTGGAGAATACGTTATTCATTCCCGTAAAATGAAGAAAATGACTACGTATTGTCAATTCTTTCTGAGTTTCAAACATTGTATAGCCTTATCAGACTCCGGGTTAACCGGCGTCTGATCTTGCTCCAAATTGTTTGCACTAGAAATAAGGTTTTATAGAATAAGCGCGTGAATTGGTAAATAATAGCGCCTTTTTCACTAAACGAGTGTTTCGTATTTCGGGGAATTTTAAACTAAGGGAAGTGTAGCTATGCCAAAGGAGATATTGGTATATAAGGTATCTTTGAAATCCTTGAAACAAACGCCATTATTATACATCCCTTGATTTATTTACTATACTTCGAGAGGATTTGCTAACCGATCACTTTTTAAACTATTTTTTTTGTGAAACAGGAAATGGCACACTGACGTAATCAGTTTTATTTCAAATACTAGGTTGAATGTGCATTGAATTAAATTCTTGAATTTTGAGTCTCTCTCTACGTTTCGCCACACCTCCAAATTTGACGATTATGGTATTTAGCGTGTGTGAAGCGTGTATTGGGATACTACTGGTAAACACGACTTTGATTATTTGTTGTCCATCAATCGACCTAACAGATAAAAAAAACATTTAATATATCGAGAAGTCGGATTGTACGAATCACAAGAACACTCAAAATATTGTATTCAGAGCCAATCTGAACGACATGTACCACGTTTACGTCATGGACGTTGTACGTCCTGTGTGCCCTAAAATCGATTACATTAGCTAAACATTAAACATCAATATCTTATTTCACCAACTGCAACGTATTTCAACATGTTGTTTGCCAATATCTGCTTGTTTTGAGGAAATAATATCTGACCGGAAGTGTAGAGACTAACGTCATTAGCGCCTATAGATGAAAATCTCACGTATACAGAATCTTTCATATTTGTCATCACACACTCGCTCGTATGTTTCCACGCGTCTACGGTGACTGATCGTGCATGTCTGGACCGTTGAACATGTCAAAACGTAACGTAACTGCGTTAACGGCATCAGCGCCAATCGTTAAAATGCAAAATTTTAACTCAGCGGCTCAAACTTCACCTTTTTTATTAATACATAAACATTTCACGTCGCAGAAGCCGTTTAGGGTGGCATCCATTAAGTATTCTGTAAATGTCACTAAGCCACTTCTGACAGCTTGTGGCATTTTTTTTTATTTTACGTATTTTAAGAAAACAGACCAGGAGTTGATTCAGTAATTTTATTTCAGTGCCATTCGAACAATATTCCATCAATACTTACATAATATTATTTCAAAGTAATCATTTAAGTGCTACATATGGCACCAATGTCACGATGAATGCTGGCAGCCCAACAGACAAATGTCATTCATGACATTGTGACTTGTCATTTTAGGGTTAGGTTACAATTTCAATCATATTTTTCATAATTCGTGATCAATTTTAATGAAACTTTTTTTCCTATTATAAAACATCTTCATCTCATGAAAAATGTATTTGTTTGGCATCCGGATTAACTAGTATTTTAGAGTAGCATCTTTAAATCTGACTGGTCGGTTAGAAAATCCTCTCAGTGTATAGCCTAATGTGACGTCAGAATGTGAAACTCTCGGTTGACGTCTCGGTTGACATCACTTGCCTCGGGAGAACAATCCGTTCTCTCACCCTCTGTGAGATGTGATGTTTATAATATTGTCACTGACCCACTGGATGGTAACTAGACTATGAAGAAAGATGCGGATGTTATTTATAATGACGGATACAATCTAGATAATTGTACTTTGATTGAGAACAGCATCTGCCTGACAGATTTAAATGTGACCGATGGGTATGTACAGTGGAGAAGACAATATTCTTTCCCATAAACACGTTCGCATTAAAATCATTACTTCCAATTAACACAGAAGCCTGATCAGACTCCTGGGAATCAGATGTATGACCAGGGTCCAAACTGTTTGTCACTCTGATGAAAGTAAATATTAAGAAATGTCAAAAATGTATTTTTTACATTTTAGTGTATTTCGTTTGCGTTTTTTAAAAACGGGAAGGAATAGGGTCTTGTGCGAATCTGGTAGCGAAATGGCATGCAAAACATAGGGCAAAGTTCACTAGTCCACATGTGTAGAGTTAGATGATATTGAGCTATTTTTCGATCTGGCAATATTCCCTCACAAAATTTAGCTTCCCGTCATGGGGGTTCATTGATGAGACTAAGAGTTCACGTAAATGACGTTTTCTGCACTACGTGTGCCCTGCACATAGCTGCTTAGTACTCAATGCCTCGCTACTGAATGGTCGTTCTAAACGAGTCAAACTGTACATGTACATGTAATACATGTGCGTATACAGTTGAAACCATGCTATCATTTCACTGCAAACACGTTTTTGCTTATAGACTCGTGCTACTTAGCGTTCGATCAGACTCCAGCCTGTTTGAAACTCAGATGTTGATGAATTATCAGTTTGGTACCGAGAACCGCCCATTTCCGTCATTATTTTGTGCTTCGTTGGCTTGTTTAACGAGGAAGAAGCAGAAGAACTTTGATACACTGGATGTCGTAAAAGGAAGACAAATAACATAATAGAGGACTACAGTGAACACTACGTTATTCTTTTCCGTTTGAACGAATGTAACCGCAAACGCAGTTTGATTAATTGTTAAAAATTATACATCTTTTGAAACGTTTACAGATAGGTTAAATCTGAATAGCAAACAACTTTAAACGCCTAACTCTTATAAAGTGTTTACAATGGGAATCTAGGGAAAAAACAGTTCTCTCAACGTGACATATCCTTAGGAAGTCTGACATGTTCTGTACACATAACACAAACACTACCGCTCTTATCTAGAGCTCATTTCCTGACATCTAAAATCTTCACTGACATGTCAAAACGAAACCTAAAATTACAATCTAATTTTAGAGGCGCTATATTTTGAAAGTGTTTGCACATTGCGTGAATAAGTTAAAAAAAAGATTATGAGCTCCGTTTTAAGGCGGTTTGAGCCTTTTGAGCTTTGAGTAAACATGTCAGTGTTACTGAATTCCAGTTTGAGAGCTATAATAACGGTTTTTAACAAAAAAGTTGCGTACATTTTAAACCGAAAGTAGAAAGATGGACAGTTTCGGTCCCTGTAGCATTCGCATTTTCCCCAGTCTTGCAAAATTTCGTCTGGATCCATTTTCAATGCTGCCTGAAAGTGTCACATTTTGATCATTGACATTCAAGAATTAGGAAGTGCCCAACCTGGCCTTCCAGAAAAATCTTCCAACGCGATGTGCGAATGAAAACTTTTCATTCTACAGAAGCCAAAATTTGCCATAAACGTCAAACTGTGTACAACGTTATGGGCGTGGAAATGATATAACGAGTGTAGATCTATTAGCCCGCACAGACATAAACCCCGTTATACCGAGAGGAAGACGTTATTCTTTCCTGTTTAAACGGATCTAAACGTAATAAAATCAAATTGTAGACAGGTTTTGTTAGTATTGAAGCTTTATCTAAATCTTAGTGGCAAAGAATTTGTAGCCTGATCAAACGCCAGGTACATGTATCCGGCTTCTGATCTAGCTCGTATGGAGCAATGGAAACATTGGTTTTAGTATAAACGCATTTATTGGGAAAGTTATGTACTAGTACTAGTTATGTTAATTGTGTCTACGAATCTCCTTCTGTCACTCATTACGACCGACATTAACCCTTATCATACTGAATTATTATCTGCTTCAAACAGAATCTATGTCGTCAGCGAAAAAAATCAAAAATTGATTTTAAGCTTTTCAAGCTGACGAAAGGCTAAAGATTGTGCCTGATCTGGATCCAAGCTGTTGGCATAACATAAGCCAAGCCGGGCTTAAACATGATGTGGGTTAATCATGAGTCGTACCCTATTACACAAACCCTATTATATATACGTTAGGATCTGAAAAAGGATCAAGTGGTAGAAGTACGGCACGTCAGACATAGAGTTCACTGTTTGAATAACCCAATCTGGAAGTTCAGAAAGTTGAGTTTTGTTACCAGTGAAAAGTACACTTGACCTATGCAAACTTTGAACAGCAGAGGGGCCCAAAAGGGACCATCCGATCAGGGTCTACATTGTTTGTCATTTTTCAATGAATTGTTAAAACACCAACCCTACTAGGTAAAACTTTCCTTTACTTTAAAGGAAACCGGAATGGTCTATATAAAGTTTAAGGGGTGAAGGTGTTACATGTAATTCCAAACAAATGTGTTTTTATTCCAAAACACTGGTGCATTTTGTATCCAAACAGTTTAAAGTCTGATCAGACACCGTAAATTTGTCAATAATTAAATAGGCAGTCTTTTTACACATTTCATTGCATTGCGTATGCGTTTGAAATCGTTCAAACGGAGTTGAGTTTGTAACTATTTCTCTCATAGAGGTGTTTGTGTTTTAAGTGAAGCCGAAAGCATGTGAGATGTCTGCTTTGTTTCAGTCTACTTTAAGCATCAATCTGTCAGAACATTCTTACAGTCCATTACGAAGGCCTTGTAGAATCATAAAAGGATAGTTCTATGATAAATATTTAAACATTTAAAGGCGGTACCAAAATGCAGTTCTATTGGAGAAATGCTTTGATAATTATCATTTATTGCACTGCATTTTCGTTTATGTAACGTAATAAATAATTTCGACCGCACGACTATTAACTCGTACCATGCTAGGGGCGGATATGTGCAACAGTGATTACAATTGGCAAACAGTGTGGATCTAGATGAAACGCCGAGTAACGCGGCGACTCATCTAGACAAGACTGTTTGACACTCTCATCCTGTTTTAAAAAGAAATTTTGAAACAATTATATAAAAAGAAAAGTAGCAGGTTTTGTTGCAGACGAACATATTACCCAACATGCAAAGAATATAATCGTGCGTCGTCTGCAGTTTTGTTTTGCTTGTAAAGTGGTCGTACGACAGGTTGTGACTAATTGTCATTATTGTTGTTTCTACGGAATTGTGACACTGGTTAGTATCATACCTATTTCGGAATGGACGTGGTTGTGACGTAACCTATCTACAGTATAACAATATTGAAATTTGCGTGGGCGTCTAGTTTTGTGCAAAGGAGTAAAATAACGGCCTCCTTATTGTACATTTATTCCAGTCTAATATTGGCATGACCAATGAGGAATTGTTTGCAAGTGACAACCTGTCATGTTGAACTTGCCACTTAATGACTCAAAAATGCCGTTTGCAAAGACCGATTAGATAACTTGGTTAATATGTGCAAACAGTTTGGATCCAGATCTGACGTCAGGATCAACAGTTTTTGATACTCATGTTGTAACTGAAACTACAATCTTAATTGGAGTAATTCTAGTAGACGTCACTATTGTGGCATATGATATATATTATCACGTACAGAGTTAACTATAGGACTCAATGCTCTGGTACCGCTTTGATAAACTCGTACCATGCTAGCGGCGGATACATGTGCCACAGTGATTACCTTTGCAAACAGTTTGATCCTGATGATCGAAGCTGTTTCACACTATAACCGTAGTACGTTTGTGTTTTATTTGATTGACTTGTTCATATACACATGTACATGTATAGGAACTAGAAATCGATTCTCTCCCGAAACATTACATTTGTGTATAGATACCTAATCATCTTAAGCTAGTTGAAATATAAGTTTTTTTGTTGGAAGTGAAGATGCATTATGCAAATGGAAGTCAGTGTTAGAATAACGTGTCAGATTGTGGTTCAGCTAATAGGTTATTCATGTTGATTTTAGTTATAGAACTCATGAATGGGATATTTAACGGTTTCCCCTATATATTGTCTGCAACGTTTAATACAGTATGTTGCTTAAAGCATGCCGATAGTTAAACAGAAAACTTCTTGATGAGAGTTCTGCTTTACTTTCAGTCTACTTTAAAAAACCACCTGTCAGGAAGAAGCATGGACATGTATTTCATACGAAGTTTAGATGCCAAAAGGCTTATCATAAGAAGAAAAAGTCAACGTGTTTCCTTTTTAAGACATTACCTCAGTCAATTTGGAAATTGAAACGAGTTGTCACGGGATGTCATATAATAGGGTCAGTCTTAGCATACTGGCCCACGCTGAAATGTATAAAGAGTTTAGGATGAGTCTGAGATAGTTCTCAAGCATTTGATTGGTCAAATTTGAGCTAAAGCCTAAATCTGACCAATCAAATGCTTTAGACTCAACCCAAACTCCAGATACATTTGTAGCCTTTTGTTACACGCAGTGGGTACGACGATATTCTTTACGTTTTCCCGTGTAATTGAATTGCAGCGCAAAGCAATACAATATACACCTGCTAACAGTAACACTATTACCATACAGTAAAGATAATAATACATACCGCATGCATCTCCAACTTCTTACACGTGACAATTTCTTAATCAATTACCCCATAAATACGCCTTAAATGCATTTCGCAACTGAAGAAAGTAGTTTCAATTCATAGTCATGAAAATGTATCATAAGACAAAAACAAAAACTTTACGTAGAGCTCTACTTTAGAACCAGTTTAAGCGATGTTTGAATGACTTTTCATAACATATTATGCACATTTCATAATGGCGTAATCGATAAAGACCATACACAGCCAGACTCCCGCTAATTTGTACCGCGCACGACGTAGCACGCTTTCAACTTCCGGTATTTAACGCTGACGACGAGGTGACCTATTCAGGGTTTATTTCAAGTTTATTTTATGCAACAGACACACGCAGGCTTTAGCCAAACACCAAAAAAAAAAAGAAATGTAAACATTTGCGTTTCATAACCGAGAAGCCACAGCTTCTGAAAATCACAGAAATCAGGCCATTTGTACGAAAGCCCCGTGGTGACATTCCACATTCCTACTTCCAACTTCTAGTTTCCAACTTCTTACTTCTTACTTCCAAGATAATTTGATATAATGGTTATTGTATATCGCCCGAGTTCTAAGTTCCTACTTCCAACTTCCAACTTCCTACTTCTTAGTTCCGACTTCCATGTTCCACGTTCCATATTTCCACGTTCCGACTTCCATGTTCCATATTTCCACGTTCCGACTTCCATGTTCCAAGTTCCATATTTCCACGTTTTGACTTCCAAGTTCCATGTTCCGACTTCCATGTTCCATGTTCCGACTTCCACAATTATCCTCAGCTCATGTATAGACTATGACGTCACAGACATTTCGCGCGTGTTCAACACATTGCAAGAAGAGTGAAACACGAAGACAAAAACAAATTTAAAACATGGCATACACGCTCGTTTCAACAATGATAAGTTTATTGATTTATTTCATAATACTTTTATGTTTAGGAAAGATGTGTAAATCAATTAATTTCCCGGTTAAACGAATATGATAAAAGGTAAAGAAAGCATTGAATCATGTCGTCCCTTCCACTTCTTTATCAATTCCAGGTACATGTACATTGATAAAAAATAAAGAATTTATTGATAAGACAGAAACATTTATGTAGCCGGGTTGAGTTTATAGTGAAACGACGATATCTATAGAATGTTATGTGTTAGCGGTCCGGTTTATCACTATCAGTCGGAAAACAGTTTGCCCGTAACCTAGAGCCAGGGGTCTAAAAATAGACATGGGTGAAGAAAAACGGCATGAAACTATGACGTCATGAGCAAAGTTAGAATTTTGAAGTGAAATGTAGAAGTTGGAAGTCGGAAGTTGGAATATGGAATATAGAACATGGAACTTGGAAGTCGGAACATGGAACATGGAACCTGGAAGTCGGAACATGGAACATGGAAGTTGATAGTGGGAATATGGAATGTCACCACGGGGCTTTCGTACATTTGGCAATGCTAACGGCAGGCGCGTCAGTAACTGGTGTTGCGCGACATTTTAAGCTCGCCTGTACGAAGTACATGACGGGCTATTGCAATACCCCCGGTGTAGTCGTCGTCATCGCCTTCGTTGTCGTTGTCGTCGTCGGCGTAAACAATATTTTGAAAATGTCTATAACTTCTATGTCCCTTGAGGTATTGCTTTCATAGTTGGTATGTGTGTGTATATGGACAAAACCTTCCCATGCACAGAAAAAAATGGACCCCTGTGACCTTGACCTCCATGCACATAAAAATTTGTTGGACCCCTGTGACCTTGACCTTGAACTTAGGGCCCGCGTTTAGATTTCGAAATCTGTGTTTAGGTTTCGAAAAATGCCTATTACTTCTATGTCCCTTGAGGTATTGCTTTTATAGTTGGTATGTGGGTCCATATGGACGAGACCTTTCCATGCACAGAAAAATTTTGACCCCTACGAACTTGACCTTGAACTTAGAGCCAGCGTTTAGGTTTCGAAATTTGTGTTTAGGTTTCGAAAAATGCCTATTACTTCTATGTCCCCTGAGGTATTGCTTTCATAGTTGGTATGTGTGTGCATATGAACAAGACCTTCCCATGCACAGAAAAAATTGGACCCCTGTGAACTTGACCTTGATGTTAAAGCCCGCGTTTAGGTTTCGAAAAATGTCTATTACTTCTATGTCCCTTGAGGTATTGCTTTTATAGTTGGTATGTGGGTCCATATGGATAAGACCTCCATGCACATAAAAAATTGTTGGACCCCTGTGACCTTGACCTTGAACTTAGGGCCCGCGTTTAGGTTTCGAAATCTGTGTTTAGGTTTCGAAAAATGCCCATTACTTCTATGTCCCTTGAGGTATTGCTTTTATAGTTGGTATGTGGGTCAATATGAACAAGACCTTTCCATGCACAGAAAAATTTGGACCCCTGTGACCTTGACCTTGAACTTAGGGCCCGCGTTTAGGTTTCGAAATCTGTGTTTAGGTTTCGAAAAATGCCTATTACTTCTATGTCCCCTGAGGTATTGCTTTCATAGTTGGTAAGTGTGTGCATATGGACAAGACCTTCCCATGCACAGAAAAAATTGGACCCCTGTGACATTGACCTTGATGTTAAAGCCCGCGTTTAGGTTTCGAAAAATGCCTATTACTTCTATGTCCCTTGAGGTATTGCTTTTATAGTTGGTATGTGGGTCCATATTGACAAGACCTTTCCATGCACATAAAAATTTGTTGGACCCCTGTGACCTTGACCTTGAACTTAGGGCCCGCGTTTTGGTTTCGAAATCTGTGTTTAGGTTTCCAAAAATGCCTATAACTTATATGTCCCTTGAGGTATTGCTTTCATAGTTGGTATGTGTGTGTATATGGACAAGACCTTTTCATGCATATGAAAATTTGGACCCCTGTGACATTGACCTTGAACTTAGGTTCAGGGTCTAGGTTTCGAAATATGTGTTTAGGTTTCGAAAAGTGCCTATAACTTCTTTGTCCCTTGAGGTATTGCTTTTATAGTTTGTATATGTGTGTGTATATTGACAAGACCTTTCTATGCACCGAAATATTTGGACCCCTGTGACCTTGACCTTGAACTTGGGTCCAGGGTTAAGGTTTAGAAATCTGTGTTTAGGTTTCAAAAAACGCTTATATTTCCTATGTCCCTTGAGGTGTAACTTCATATTTGATTTTCATGTGTAAATGGACAATACCTTACCATGCAGGCAAAAAGCTTGACCTCGGTGACCTTGAGTGTGCTTTTTAGATTCTAAATGTGCCGATGGCGAGCTTTGTTGTCTCTCTGACAACTCTTGTTTACGCATACGGTAGACAATTCACATCCTGACTACTCGTTACAGAGTTACAGTGTAAGTTGAGGATCGTCCGAGACCGTTGACGTCACGTAGAGACGACCGAACTCTTACGTTAACGTACCCACGTAACCGTTGTATTCCAATCAACGGTTACTGTTCGGCGGTTTGGGATTACTGCCGAGACATTAAGGAATCGTCTGATGCAATATCACGGTCCTATCCGTACCCGTAGACCGTATTCCTGGCAGATCTCACCAGGACCAGAATAACGTCAACGTCATGCCCTGACCTGCGGTATCACCAGATCTGAAACCAATAAAGCAGGTAGGGGGTTAACTCAGTTATGGGTGCGAAACAATTACCAGGTTGACACGACCAACGACCTCAGACAACCTCGATTACGAAAATGGCATGTCTACCTAAATGACGTCATAAGACGGTACACAAGAGCCTGAGTGTCGCTTGCATTAGGCGTGACTGTTGGCATGTATGCTAACATTGGCGTAGCTTCCTATTAGGCAAGTAGGCACGTGCGTACACTTTTTTTTCAGAAGTCCTAAAAACAAAAAAGGCTAAAAATGCAGAAAAAGCAATAAAATTGACATCTAAGGGGGGTTAGAGGTGAACCCCAATTATTTTTACATAGATTCATGTTAGTATTGTGCCATTATCAACGCGGGAAAAGACCTCAGAACGCACCTAGAGACTATCTAGGAATTAAAATTTCCCGGGGGAGCATACCCCCGGACCCCCCCCCCCGCCCCCAGTAAGAAAGCGTTCACTTATTAATTGGTCTAATCACCCCGTGAGCATGCATGTGCGATTGTACAATGTAGCTGCCTTATGCAAACACGCGCGCTACCGCGTACACACTGTCCTCATACTTGCGACAATTCAAAAAGTAAAAAAAAATGCAATAAAATAGGAATAGGGTGGTGTTAGAGTCTAACTTAGAGATTAATGGAAGACAACCTATCAACAATTACATTATAATAACCTGGAACAGAAAATTTATGTCATTTTCAGCCGAGTTTTTACATATGTCTTGGACGCGCAAAAACGCACTCAGAACAAGCCAGAGGCTATCTAGGAATCAACCCTCCCCAATCCCCTTCTAGTAAGAGTGAGGTCATAAATTGGTATAGTTACTTTGGATTTCATACGGGCCTGTAGTGTGCTCGATCAAGTTGTCCCGAAAAGAAAGTTTACATCCAAATAATTTCAAGTAGCGAGCATGTTAATGAAAACATTACGGTATCAGACCCTATGATATACTATTTGACGTGGTGTTGTTTTTTGGTGAGTTTTTTTCAAGAAAATATGCAAAAATATTCCTTTGCAAAAAATTAAAATTGTCTGTTGTTTGAAGCTTTTCATTTCATTAATCCTTCATATAAATGTCTCCCCAGACCCTCCTTAAATGCGTCTACAGTGTTGTAGAACTCAAAATTTTCACGGGGGAGCATGCCCCCGGACCCCCCTAGAAAAGATATGCCTACACTTTCTTTTCGGCCAAGCTACGCCCCTGGCTAATGAAGTGAATGTATGTAAAAAGTCACTTAAATTGAAACTAGAAAATGAATTAAACACATCTTGCGTACACGTTCAAACCTCTGAGAATTTTAAACAAGAGCCGCATGCGGCCCTAAATCGCTCACCTGTTATCGATGTTTACGGTCATGGTAATGGACCAGTAATGATAAAATTCCACTATAAGCCATCACCGGTATATTAACCCCCACCCACAGGCAGCCATGTTGTTTGAGCTAGGAAGATTCTTTGAAGAAAACTGGCAAAGGGTCACCCATCATTACTTTTTTTTAAAAAGATTCTTAAATCAGACCAATAGTTTCAGAGAAAAAGATTTTTGAAAAATTTCTTTACAGAAATATAAGGAAAACTTGCCCCACCCACTGGCGGCCATGATTTTTAAGATATCAAAATTATTTGAAGAAATCTGGTAGAGGGTCACCCATGGATCATTTGTGTAAAATTATTTTCAATTTGGACCATCAGTTTCACAGAAGAAGATTTCAAAGTTTTAACTATACAGTATCATAAGGAAAACGTGCCCACCCACTGGCGGCCATGCTTTTTAAGATATCAAAATTATTTTAAGAAATCTGGTAGAGGGTCACGCATGGATCATTTGTGTGAAATTATTTTCAAATTGGATCAGCGGTTTCAGACAAGAAGATTTGTTCACTATATAGCCATATAAGGAAAATCTGCCCCACCCACTGGCGGCCATGCTTTTTAAGATAGGAACATTATTTTTAGAAATCTGATAGAGGGTCACCAATGGCACATTTGGGTAAAATTATTTTCAATTCAGACCAGTAGTTTTTGACAAAAAGATTTTTAAAGTGTTTTCAATTGGTTGCCGTGGCAACCACAATTTCAATTGGATGACCTGTATTTCAAGAAATCTAAGAGAGTACCCTACAAGGAACAATCCTATGAAGTTTTAATGAAATTGACCCAGTAAATTCCAAGAAGAAGATATTTAAAAAAAAAGTTGACGACGGACGACGACGGATGACGACGGACGACGACGGACAACGACGGACGACGGACACAGGGCGATCACAATAGCTCACCTTGGCACTTCGTGCCAGGTGAGCTAAAAATCGACCCTTATGCATTTTGACGTCAAATCACGAAGTGGCTTTTGGATGATTTTCACCACTGTCGTCGAGAACTTGCAGACATTGATCCTGAGTTTTAAATAAGAATAAGCTATCTGCAAAATTGTGTTTGTAGACAAAATTATACGCATTAGAATCCCATGTAAAGTTTCTATTTTTGCTGAGTATATATCCTAGCAGATTGGAGCTTAAAGCAATCTCTAAGTGCATTCTGCTTTTCTTTCAACCTTCATCAGTAGTCACCTGTCTTCAAAACAAACAAGAAACAGGCTTTGGGGTAATGGATCAAAAACACCCTAGGGCCCGGGTGCATAACACGTAGTTGGTGACTACCTGTAAGGTAAGTCCTTCCCTCTTAGTTTATCTATACTGAGTATAGTAGTAAAAAATCAATATTTAACTCTCAGCGAGGGATATAGCATACAGGTAGTCACTAACTACGGGTCATGCACCCGGGCCCTGAACGTTACCGCAAACCTCTCAGGAGCAAACATTCGTGTTTATTTCAGATTGTACCTTAATTTTCAATTTTCAATCACATTTTGTGAACAAATACAAATAATGAACAAATGAGAAGTAAATCATCACGGAAATAAGCACACATTGAAAAGAAGAAAATAAAAACATTAAGTTAATCTTGTATCAAGCGGCTACCGAATATAAGATCCGCGGGCTGTATTATAAATATGGGTGGCTGCCCAGTGTAGCTCAGGGCACATCAATGAAGAGAACTCTTCTGGTATTTTACTCAACACAATCATATTACACCAAAAGCAAATGAAATTTGGAAAACACGTTATGAAGCATTCAAATACGCTAGAATGTGTGAGACTGTATGCCTTAATATACT
Organism: Gari tellinella; assembly: GCA_922989275.2. Lineage (NCBI taxonomy): Eukaryota > Metazoa > Mollusca > Bivalvia > Cardiida > Psammobiidae > Gari > Gari tellinella. The sequence continues at coordinate 59,945,584 of OV277865.1, forward strand.
TCTCTCTTATATTTCTTACCCAATAACAATGGATATTTGCAAATAGTTTGGATCCCGATCAGACGATGCGTCACCCGGCGTCAGGTTAGGATCTGTTTGGTACTTATTACGATATTAATAGTCAATTTAGCTAGAGTTTAGATTTTAAAGCAGATGGCGTCATAGCAGTAAAGGGGTTAACAACAAAAAGTGTTCTATAAATTTAAAAAAAATACCACAAATCGTAATTATTTAAACATTTATCTTTTTCCATGTGACACCCTTGTGTCAGACAGACCTGAACCTGAAGTTCAAACCTCGCAGGAAAACAAAGTCATATTGAATAACTGGATTTATATGCCTAATTTGTAGATGGCGGAAGATAATGTTACGGTTTTAAGTGAAAAAAGGAAATAAACCAATTAGTTTATCTAATGTATTGTGTGATAATTTTCTCAGCATTTGCACTCGAGGAACCTTTGTCTTTTGTAAACCATTCGTAGCATAATATAAAATACCCAGTTTAAGCCTTTCACACCAAATGACGTCATGAAGCGCATTTGCAAACAGTTTTGAACCTGATCAGACGCCGCGTCACGCTGCGTCTGATCAGGATCATAAATGTTTGCCACTTGTTTTTAAATTACGTCAGATATACTGCATTCAATCTAACTTTGAAACGATATCGCAGACAACAATATTGAAGCAGACGACAATGTAGCGGTGAAGGGATAAAAACCTGAATGAATGAATGAATGACTTTTTTTAAATAGGGTAATTCATTTAGTCTAATGATTAATCCTCCATCTCACGATGAATTGATAATGAAAGGATAAAAAAGAAGTCTGACCACACCCCAAATGGTTTGCCACTCAGATCAACCAATTCCCTGTCCAATTTAAGCACATTCTTTTACTCATTCAATCTGTTTGACACTCCTTTCGATATTTCATATTTCGATATTACTACCTTGAATCTCTAACTTCAAAACATTCTTGCAGACAACAATATTGAAACAGACGGCAATATAGCGATGAAGGGGTAAAACACTCAAGATTAAATGTTGGCGAAATGTGAACATACAGTCCATCTTGTCCATCTTGTCTTACCTCTTGTCTTGTCCATCTTGTCTTACTCATTCAATCTGTTAAGCAATTCCACACTGTTTACAGCCCACGCCGAGTACAGTTTATGTGTTAGCTATAACTGATAGTTGAAAACATACATACTTTGAGTGTTTAATCTGTATAGTTTTAGGGCACATCATGTTTATTTGTGATATCATGGTCGTGTCATTTTTTTAAACAAGGACAATTGTCCTTTTTATGAAAAATCAAAAACTGGTAATTCCATATATAAGGAAATATCAAATGAATTGGTTGTTTTGTGGCTCTGGAAACTAACGTTTGGTCAAATATCTAATGTATCATACCTTAGATTTGCGGCTGATGATCTTATGAAACACTTCGCGCATTGTTTATAGTAAATAAAACAGTTTAAAAAGCCTAATTTCACCATCTCTTTTTTAAAAATCATATATATAGATCTATATGAAAAAGGTTGTGATAATACATTTCAAGGATCCCTCATATCGTTAAATAACTGAATGATCTCAATATTAGGGCTTAAAATAAAATTTATTCTCTTACAAAATGCCACAATTTTTAGCTGGTTTGTTTGCAACAATTTGGCGGAAGGAGTGGGAGAGTACCATAATAGAAAAGCACATGCTCTTTTCAATACTAAATCTATTTACAAAGGTCATGTCACATCTATAATTGGATAATGTAAACACACATGTAGAGTAAATTACCTGGCATTGGAATGTCAAGCTTTTCCTACTTCATACAAATGAAGTACAAATAAATTCAGAGAACTTCATTAAATAAATAATGAGGTGTTTAAGGCGGGTGGCTGTCTATCACAATGTGAAAGTAAAACAGAGAGCTCCTTCCGGACCTTTCTGATTTACTCTCATCTTGTTTAAGCCGCCACCGGCCTTATAATTTGAAATAACAGGTTTTATTCAGACATAACCTTTGACAATTTGACAAGTTAACATAGCCTTGAGACATATATTTACCCTTAACCCAGTTATAAAGTGGTGGCTGTTTCATTTAATGGATTTTCAATAATCTATAGAAAGCCGCTATGTTTTACAATGGGGTTAAAATTGCAAAAGCATTATTTTGAAAATTTAAAAATTGACAAAATGTAGTGATTGTAGGTTCTAAATTTTATGTGCAAAGTGATGATATTCAATGTTGTAGTTAATATTGTAGTTTAGATATTAATGAAAACGCTAGTTCCCATTGCCATCAAACAGCCACTGTTTTACTTTACAAAAAACCCTCTATACCACCACTCAAAAGAATATTTAATTTACGTGTTACTGAGAAGAAGCGGTATCAAACATTCCCAAAGTAAAGCAAAATGCTCCTATAACACTTGCATTGAATACCGAAACAAAACTTTCCATTTAGTGGTCGATGTATCCCAGTTTAAAACGTTATTTTTCAGCAGAGCTGTATATTATCTATTTCGACCAGCATTTTCAAATTTTCAACCAAGGATAAATGGTCAGAAATCTATACAACTATTACTGGAGATAAATTATGATATGAGTGCAAAATTAAGAGACACAGGCTGTTACAAGCTGCAATGCTATGGCATCATGCTTCTATATTTAGATATGACTTTTCTTCAAGTATAGCTCCATGAATGAAGTTTGAAATATAGAACAGTAGATTAATGTTAGAATCTCCGATCAACAGGATAAGGTTTAAATTATTGTTTTGCATTTCTGTAGAGATGGTAGATTTTCAGTAATCATGCGATATTTTACATACCGGTATAAGTTACTGTTATTGTATGTTTTGCTTTGAAAACCTCAATTTAATACAATTTTTCACACCGATCAATACTTCAACCACGCACTCTGCTGTAAATCTTTTTTAAATATATATTTTTTGTTTCTCGTTAAAATGAAACGAAACAAACGCAATAAAATTAAAATGATGCTGTATTTCAAAACATGTATGAATTGCGAACGGTTTGGTCATATATACGGTATCTCTTTAACTGGCTCCAAACTGTTTCCAATGGATCAATAAGGTGTTCAGCATATATTTTATTAGAAAAAAGCATCATCTTCACTGTATCTAAAAAGTCACTGGCATTACATCGATGCGCAAATAGTTTTCTCTATTTTACCCCTTTACTACCAGACTTTACTACTAGACTTATCTGCTAATCTCAATTTCTTTCATGTTAAGCTCGCCTGTTCGTAGAACAGCAGAGCTAATGTCATACCCCCGGCGTGAGCGTGGGCGTGAGCGTGGCCAAGGTTAAAGTTTTTTGGACGGGTTATTTTAAAGCTTAATATTTTTGCTAGGGTTATAAAATTTTGTATGGAGGTTCATTTGGGGATAAACATTGATGTTATGAAGTTTGAATTTAAAAATAATTTTAATTTATGTCAATTTTTGACATGTTTTGGACTTAGGTTTTCCTAATTCAAATCACCAGGTTAAAGTTTTTTGGACGGGTTGTTTTAAAGCTAAATAGTTTTGCTAGGGTGCTGAAATTTTGTATGGAGGTTTATGTGGGGTTGAACATTGATGTTATGAAGTTTGAATTTAAAAATAATTTTAATTGATGTCAATTTTTGACATGTTTTGGACTTAGGTTTTTTTACTACAAATCACCAGGTTAAAGTTTTTTGGACGGGTTGTTTTATAGTTAATATTTGCGCTAAGGTCCTGAAATTTTGTATGGAGGTTCATTAGGGGTCAAACATTGATGTTATGAAGTTGAAATTTAAAACTATTTTAATATTGTCAATTTTTGACACAATTTGGACTTAGTTGTTTTGACTACAAATCACCAGGTTAAAGGTTGCACAAGTTGTTTAAAGGTTAATATAACTAGACTAAGACTCAACATTAATTTAATAATAGTTCTAAACTGAAAATTGATTTTCTTTTGACACAAGATGTTTTTTAGACTTAAACTTTAAACAGGCGAGCATCAGGTGGCTTTGACACCCATTTCTAGTTCACAATACGGCTCAATGCATTTGGACATATAATGATTGAAGTGTCAAACTGTTTGGATCCTCATCCGGCACCGCGTAACATGGCGTCTGATTAAATACAAAATATTATCCAAATGCCAGTGATCTCAAACCAACTAAATGAAGGTCTTGGTCTGGCTGCTTTGTACTTAAGATAATTTGAAGCCACAAAGGAATTTGTCTTTGTATATATTTTGATGACAGTGTAATTTAAGCTTGTAAAACACAGCTTCAGTGTTCTTTGTCAACAGGAGACAATTACAGAGGAGAAGACGTTGCTCTTTCCCAATAATCTCGCTTGTACAAATACAAAAACATCTTATAATATCCATTTCAAACAGTTTAGAGCAATATCAGACGCCGGGAAATTGTTGGCTCTTTAAACTAAGACTGTCCTGTTCTAATACTTCGACCTCTAAGAGACTTTGTCAAGGAAAACCATGTCCCTTAGAGTTCTAATAGCATTGAGCAACTTTATAATTTAAATAGAGGATCTTACATGAGTGCTCATTATTTATCATTTTTGATAAACGAGTTGACTAAAATTATAAGACGCGAGCCTTTGGCGCGCGTCATATTTAGTTTAGTCAACTCGTTTATTAAACATTGTAAATAATGAGCACGAATGTGAGATTCTATTTATCACATATACATTTTAATAACTTTTAAGTTAATGTTGTAGTCACTTTCACAATATAAATTGTCCGCCAAAACGTTATATTGATGACGATAACGTCATGGCAAATGACGTCATTGCACTCATTTGGTGTCCCGCTACATGCAGCGTTTGTTGGTGAACAAGTTGGACCGGAACTCCAAAAACGATACTTCACTAGTGGATTACAATATTTATAGAATGGCTTTATGCAACTCAAAGACCGAAGATTATGTGATAATACTATTTAAATCCCTATTTAGAATACTGTTATCTCTACCGTGTAAACTGATCGCTATTTTATTTTTTAATTTGCCATTTGCTACACTCGATTACATTTAGTTCGTGTTTAGTTTCGATACAAAAGAACTAATAGCGTTTCATATACAATATATTGTCCACGCTCACGGCCAATCTGGAAATATATTGGTATTGGCGTGTTGAATGCGAATATAGCGAACCATGCTTACAACGAAATTTGATATAACGAATTACAATGTTAAATTCCCATATTCCAAAATGTAAAACTTTGCACATGTTTACATCTAACCAAAAATGTCACTGTCAATTTATGACATTTATGACTGAGCTATGAGATATTCTTTTGCTATGTGACATTCTTTGAATATCCAAAGGGGCAAGTAACTCTAATAATTTTTTATTTTCTTTCTGTATTATTAAGAAAGCATTGCAAGTAACTTTAATGTCTGTTGATCTCTAAAACTATGAGACATTGCTGTCTGAGCTATGCGTCATTCTTGAGCTATGTGATATTCTTTGGAATATCACATAGGGCCATAACTTTAATGTTTCTTGTTTTTCTTTCTGTATTATTAATAGCCTTTTGCTTCTTTATTTTTTAGAAAACACGAACGAGACAAATCCAAAACCATGGTTGATAAGCATGGTTTAATGCAATAAATTTATTACACTCGAAAACAAGAATGACACCCTCGGTTTCGACTCTGGTTGACGTTCTTTTTCTCAAACTGACATCTAATTTTTGTATAACATTGGATTTAACGAAATATAAGAGATATATATTGCATATCCCCTGATGAAGACGTAACTGTCGAAAGCGCTCGGGAATATATATATTTAGTTAGAATATTGCAGCACTGTAAGAGTAAATTATATCTTAACCATATCTTAAAACCATTCTTATTCTGTGAATCAAATCTTTTTTTGATCCAGTGCTCGTTTGTAGATGTCTGTTTATATATTTCTCTACCTTATATATATATATAAGGAAGAGAAATATATATATATATATATAACAAAACAAAAGTCAGTCCACCTCTAACTATTAATGTTCAGTAAAATAGACCTGATATAAAGAAATTTGGATATAACGAAATAAATCAGACGGGTTTCGTTATAAGTGAACCGCACTGTATATGCTATTTGTTGCAAACAGTTTGCATCCAGATGACAGCCCGAGTTACTCGGCATGTTATCTTGAACTGTTTGAAACTCTGGTTATAATTTCTGAAGGAAACTGTAGATAAAGCGTCTCTGAGAATTGCTGTAGATGACATATTTAACAGACGACAATTCCTTGACGTGCTAGAGGTTTAGCACGCAACATGTATGGACAGTAAAGGGTTAATAATCAGGGGATTCCATAGTTACAATGCTATTACACTTAAAGTGTGAAAAGTTCATTGTATACATTTAGTAGAAAATACCCCATTCTTTCCAATTTAAATGAAAATAATCACACACGCATCACCATAAACTATAGAAAGTGGCAGCTGTTTGAAAATAATGGCTATTATTCTAATCTGAGTGACAAACAGTTTGGAGCCTGGTCAGACTCCGGGTTATAAAAAAGTAATATTAAAAGGTAAAATCTACTTCCAGTCCGAATGACCGCTCAGCTGACTGTTCATTTACTCCCCTGATCATTAAGCCATTTTTTCTACAATATTGAGCACTGCTAACATATGGCGGGAACCACAGGTACATGTACCCATTGTAACCCCCGGAGCAATTCGCCGTTCATATCTGGCTCAAGAACATTCCTGTACATCATCGGGGATTCGGAAAAAATAACTTAGTCAGGCCGCTGGTCCGGCGGGGATTGAACTCACAACTCCTGGTACTGTAGTCCAACGTGTTACCACTTGACTACTACCGGAGGGTGATATGGCGTCTGATCTAGATCAAAGCTGTTTTCGACAGATATAAAGTGTTTAACGAGTTTAAGGAAAAGAGTAACATCTCCGCAGCTGTAAATGACTTTTGTATTCATCAGCAAGGAAAAGAAAGTTTATTAGGTATAAAAGTTGAAACCTAGTCCACATTTGTGTACAGTTACCTCATAGGGTCGACGAGCATGCCGTCATATTGGTACATTTAGTGATTGAGACAAGTTGAAATCGAAACTTACCAACACCAACGGCTTAGTCAGCATGCAATGGTAAAGGTTATTCTTTCCCATTTAAATGAGTAATAAAATGTCCTGTCAAAAGACATACCTTTCCGAATTATAATTAACAGGTCTTACCAAATTATCTGTTGCGTGAACACAAGCTCGTTTTGTTCAAATTTTGACTTCAATTCCAACTCAAACGTGAATAAACCCTTTAATTCAATAGCTTTCTTTCTTTCTTATGGGGAATATTTATAAATGAATTAAGTGAAACGATTCTTGTGAATTAATAAATTAAAGGAATGATGGGTCAAAACTGACAAATTAAGAAATTTAAATATGTGTGTCAAAACGTTGGCACATATTAAATGGACTTCTTCTGATATTTGTCCAAACAGTCAGCAGTTTATTTGTAGCCGTTGTGTTGATATGAAATGGTTGTCGACGTAAATGTTTGTGAAAAATGCGGTTGTAATAAAACAGAAATATCCATAATTATATCCGTAAAAATTCAGACCAGACGCAGAGTAACTCAGTTTCTGATCAGACTTCAATGTGATATCCATTCAGATTTTCAATAAATCCTAAACGTTTACATATCACAATGCCCCGGCTTTTGCCAGTTAACCTTTATCGTGCTGATGGGTCATCTGCTTCAAATATAACGTCTGCGAAAACAAAAACTGTTGGAAAGTCGCATGATAAGGATGGATACGGGGCAAAGTGACACTATTACTTTGAAATACGGTGCATTCGAGTAGGTCTTTTGAATAATGGAAATTCAACTGAAGAAACACGGGATTAGCTCGATTTAAGCAAATATATGATGTCTTGGGAAGTAGAATACGAGACCGGGATAACTATAGTGTGCAGAGATATGTTCTACACTCCACATGTACATGTATAGTCAGGTCCGTAGGAACGCACCAGAGACCATCTAGAAATTCGATGCATGCCCTTCACCAACATAGTGACATTGTGTACTCTAATCGGTGGGTACTAGGAGTAGGTTGGGTAGGGGTTAGAGATTAAATAGCTGGAAGGTAACCTGTCGAAATATTTTATGGTGGATTAAATAATTTGGGTCTGTCATGTTTTAATACAGGTTTATGTTTGTATTATACCTTTATTGAATGCTGGAAACGCCCCCCCCCCCCCCCCCCCCCCCCCCCAGAAATCACCAGAGACCATCTTGAAATAAAAGTTCCCCGGGGAGCCTGGCCCGCATCCCCTAGTAAGATACCGTACACGAAATTGCCCCCCGCCCCCCAAAAAAAAAATCGCAATCTACTTCCTACGGGCCCGGTAGTTCACTAACTGAAGTCCTGTGGGTTTTAAATGTCGTCTTTTCCTTTATGATTTAAGCACATTTGTTAAATTCTCACTTCTGTTTGGTGTTTTGCATAGTCACTATGTTTTTTAAAAGGGAGACATGTGGTCCGAAACGACATATTAAGGTTGAGGTATGGGTTCAAGCATACGAGGGTAGTTCAAAAAGTTTTGATACTGGATCAATAACTTCATTATTATAAGTGCAAAATGCATGTGTGATATATCATTTTAAAGATCCATTCTTTGCCGACACGGTGATAAATTATCATGATAAGATCGCATTACCCGATCAGCCCCAACATGAACCTCGAGGACACTGGATTTTTTTTGTGTATATTTGAGTTAATTTTCTAAACACAATTTGATACTATAATTATTATTACGGCTTTATTATTTTGAATAAGTTTATGAAATTTTCTGTCAAATACAATAAGACAATTATGCAAATACTTCAAAGTTTTAAATGTTACTATTACATAAAATATATATATAAAAAATAGAGCTAATTCTAAACACGTACTGAAAATATAATAAAAAAGTGATCTCCTGTTATGTATAAAAGTAGTTAGGGAAACTACAAACTCTTTTTTATTATTAAACCAGGCTATAATTGAAACCATTGAATTATGGTTTCATATTTTAAAATCAAAATGTAGACATAGTGATCTAGATCATTTTCATAGCGTTCGAAATAAGAAATGTTGATTTTGAAAAAATGAGATTTTAGACAGTTAATCCTTTCAATAGAAATACAATTTTATTTACATTAAAATTTAGACATAAACTGATATATTTCCAAAAACAATCTGGAAATTGCACTCGTTAAGGAGTTATTACGTCAAAAATCAATGTCTGAAAAGTGCTTTGTTCAAGTGTCCTCGAGTAGGGGTCATTTAGGTTCATGTTGTGACTCATCGAGTTATGTGATCTTATCGTGCATTATACCATCGTGTAGGCGAAGAATTGCTCTTTAAAATGATATATCACACAAGCATTTTGCACTCATTATATTGAAGTTATTGATCCAATATCAAAACTATTTGAACACACCTCGTATTTTGCTTTTTGGCATGTCTTTTGAATTTGCTAGCAGGCGTCTTTATAAAAGGTTCCACGATTAGTTTAATCTCAAATCTCACCAATGAAATACTTGAGAACGATCTCAGACTCAACCAAAACTCTTTATAACCTTAGGCCAAGGTATGACTGTCCTCAAGTCTCTTTTGTGACATTATAATACGCAATGCAGTCTTCTCATACAATTTTTATTTTTGGTGTGAAGATTAATTTTTCTAATACTGATATATTGTCTTTAATTTTCCAGACAAAGTATAGCTCACACTGCAGATAAATTGGAGTATCTAAATATTAAGTATAAACTTCACAAAAGTCATTTCTAACTAGTAATGTTTTAGCATTTGGACTCCATGCCGGTATTAAGAAATTTATAGAACTTTATAATTCTGTTTAATATCCTCCTGTTTGTCTACAACAATTCTTATGTTGAGAGTAGTATAAGAGGTCACAGTGAGTACTAACACTATAGGGTTTAGTGGAGACCTCTGGTTATACTGTCCTTATTGTGCAGTCATAAAACACTCGTAAGTTTGCACAAAATTGGAAACCATTATTGCTTCTAAGATCGGCGAAAAGTTGTCCTGTGAATGTTCGCCCATTTGTTTTCTGAACGTTATTGGTGACTTATTATACACATTATTATTTACCTACAAACGCGTTACTCCATGTACGTCAAATGGATTCTTCGATGCTTAGATATTGGATTAGTCGATGGTTTTTATCTTAGGGGTGCCCGGTCTTAAATTTCAATTTCGTTTTGATTTATTTTGAAGTTATTAACAGCAAACAGTGTAGGCTCTGATCAAATGACGCATGATGCGGTGTCTGACCAGAGTCTATACTGTTTGTCTATGTCCCATATATGGGATCGCGGTAGCAAATTTGTTATTCTAAAATCCTTAGATCCATTGCGAATAGTTTGGAGCCCGATCATGCTCCGGATAACAGGCTCAAAACGATTTTCTATTCAGGGTAAATCATATCATTAAACTTTCAAAAAGGTATGTCATGTTTTATCTTTATTGCATTGGTCTTGCGATTAGATTCGTTTTGTTTATACAGTCGTTATATGCTACAATGTATTTCCTATCCATATCGTAAGCATTTGTACTGCAAGAAATGGCATCACTGAAAAGAAGAAGTCTTCTTTGAAATTGTCGTCTGAAAAATTTGCAAGTTTGTCAAGTAAGGATTTATGAATTTTGATTTGAAAATTGGAGTGTTAAGCAGTTATGCTGCAATGAACACTGAGTCCATAGTCCAAGTTTATAAAGTTGTTAGGTTGAGTCTGAGATCGTTTTCTAGTATTTGACTGGTCCGATTTGCGCTTTTTGTCAGACGCTCAGTAAAAGCTTAAATCTGACCAATAAATTCTTGAGAACGATCTCAGACTCAACTCAAAACGATTATAACGGTGAGGCCTGGAGTATAAATACAATGTTGTGTCACATGGTGGGATATAACGTTTTATACCTCCCCCATCGTGCGTTTTTCAAATAATGGAAACTTACTGTTAATCCTTTTCAAGTGTTTCTTGAGAATATCAGGTATCAAAGAGTTGTTTAAAGTGATACTTATAGTCTTCTAATACTGGTGTCGAAAAGTTAAGAACATGGTGTTGAAAGATAACAACCAACAGACACTGATAATCTGATAAGGCATTCACTGCCTTACCCCGAGTACGATTATTAATAGCAAATAATAGCAAACAGTTTGTATCAGGATCAAAACTGTTTCACACTCATTTCCACATTTCTCTTGTCATATACCTAAAATTTAAATTTGAGAAAAAGCAGACGCAAATGATTATTTTGTCCTTGAGGGTTAAACGAATATGGATCTAGATGAGTTTTGTTTATTACAAATAGTGTATACTCTGACCAAAGGGCTCCTTCGGGAGTCCTGTAATTTGGGTCTACACTGCTTGCATGGGATAATTATACAATTCACAAGTGTACACATTATACAGTCCACCTCTCTACAACAACACATTAGCGGTGACAAATATTTGTGTGTTGTTCGGACGGAGTTGTTATAGGAAGAGAAATTGGCTTACATTTGCAAACAGGCCTTGAATCTAAATCAAACGCCGCATAACGATGCGTCTGATCTGGAACCAAGCTGTTTGCCAACCGTTATCAATTTGTTTTCTGTTAAATGTCCCAACATGTGACCGGCAAACGATTTTGTCAAACAGACAATATTGCAGGAGTGGTAGAATAAGACATAATTGTTTTGTTTTTGGACATATCTGTGTTTAATTATCACCCTATGACATATTGGAATAGGTTCGAATAAATCTATTGCTTCACGTAACAGTTTATTACTTGAAATGTATTTTACAAGTACGACGATGTGTATTGTGTACAAGTCAAATAAACAGATTGTTCTGTTCTGTTCTATAACCAACGGGAACTTCGTTATAAATGAGATTCAATGCAATAGAAAATCTGCCAGTTTAGACGATTCTCTCATTTATTACAATTTCCCTTCCATACAATACTATCAGCAAGTATATTTTAACAATAGCCCCTTCCTCTGAATCTTAAAATAATCACAAATTAATTAAACTTGCTTCATGGATGAGACATTCTCTTTATAGAGAAAATGATTTGTTTTGCGATTAAACATGAGTCATTTAAATGCTATAGTAGATACGATATCAATATATCTTTATCAATATACATGTTTATTCTTAAACACTTTTTCTTTTGAAAGCATTTTGCAGCCATTTCAGACGCCGTGTAACCCAGCGTCTGATAAGACTCCAAACTGTTTGATACTCAGATTAAAATATATCGTGAACATTTAGAAGGAACTGTCGATATTTATATTTTATTGCACTGCGTTTGCGTTTCAGTTTATTTGAACAGGGAAGAGAAACGTCTCATCCACTGTAAACAGTTTTGAAAAGCAACTAATAAAATAAGAACTAATTAAATTGTATATAGTTTTTGTATTTGAAATTCTGTAATTCTCTACAGAGGATAAGACGTTATTCTATCCAATTTAAACGAAACTAAATGTAAACGTAATGCACAAAAAATAAAGTAATTGACGGATAAGAAGCCGGGTTACCTGGCGTCCGATTTGGCTCCTACCTATGTGCATTGATCACCGTTGTTTAAGCATACATGTAAAGGCGGAAACGGGACACTATACATGTTTTGTAAAATTCAAACAATCTAGCACGCGCCTCCCCTCAAATAATAGCATAAAACTTAGCATTTATGACAGTTTCTGAGGAATGAAATAGACACAGTGAGGTATATGTACAGTTGAGATGTTAACAGTTCCCTTTGAAACGCAACAAAGCGCGAACGCAAAATACTTGAATGTAAAAACTGACAGGTTTTTGCTCCAAACTATTTACAAGGGGCACCATTGTTCAAGCATAATCGCAACGGTTTGTCCTATTGTGTTAGCGTACAACGGCGTTTAGAGGAAAGATGTAGTGTTTCTCTTCTAAATGCCATGTTATTATACACTGTAAAAAATTGACAGATATTCACTATATACAAATACATGTATGTAACATAAAAATACAGTTTTACAGCTTGTATATATACAAGTGGATATGGTCATATATGGCAACTTCATTGCCGAAATTAAACATATGATTTAAACATTTCACAGAAAGAAAGTCATCAGCTAAAAGTCATCTGCAATTATAAAAAAAACCTGAAAACTGTTGTTTTTTTAGGTTCTAACTTTAGAAAAATTGAAGCCGGTGCTAAACAGTGTTTATCTTGATCAGGCACAGTGTTACACGGACCGTGATCTTGATTCAAAATATTTGCAATGTCGAAATTTGTTGTTAATGACGATAGATTGGTTAAAAATAAGACATATGCTCATTATGTAATATGTATACAATGAAACTCTCTATTACAATCACTAAACTGAAGCTTTTTTGATTTTTATAAAAGACAGGTAACAGCTTAAAACAAGAGCTTTCTGTTTTACTGTCAGTTGCTGTAAGCAGTCACCTAGTGTGAACACCAAATAATTAACTCTCACAATTTGATAGTTATAGAGATTTATTTATGCTTTTCGGTGGATTACCACGATATAGCAGTGGATGATCACTTGGTAATCCACTGCAGTGGATTATCACCAATCGCTTTTATTATGAATTTTCCCCGTAGGGCTCCCCAAGAATCGTAGTCAATCGTGTCTTATCGTTAAATTCCGGCAGTCCGATTTGTCGCGAACTACTCACCGGAAGAGCACGAATCCAAACTCGGGAGCAACGAAGTCATTCGGATGACGTCAAATCAACAAATATACCGCCAACTGTCACGCACGTGTGTGTTCGACATAAAACGTGGGGCTCAACACGGGATAAATAATGTACGTTCGCTTTCAATTTTTAAACAATTTCGTTTAAAAAGTGGCTTAAAAGCATAAATAAATAGAATAACTGTGTTTTTTCAGTGTAAGATCGAATTTAATCCATTTCGTGAACATCAGACTGTTATATTTTCACTCGTGGCTTCGCCACTCGTGAAAATATAACGTCTGATGTTCACTCAATGGATTAAATTTCGATCTTACACTGAAAAAAACAGTTATCCTCTATGTTTTAATGTACACGAAAAAAAGAGATATACACATAGAGATAGACGACATGACTTTAGGAGACTGTCAAGATAGAGGAATGTTTCCAGATATACATACTATACTGATATCATTGCATAAGTGTATATAAGTTACAGGGATAACATGTAATCAGGGAATACGTGAAATTACTGAAAAATCAGGGATTTCACGATACCCTAAATCTCTTAGGGAAAAGGCGTAATTGTGAAGCTTTTCGTTGATTTTTTATAAATATTTGGCTTTTGATAAAAGTAACGAGTTTTACCTTGTTTAGATCATTAAGTTCAAGTACAAGTACCACGTCATGAAATATTTTGTTAACCTTTTTAACAAGACAGATGTCTTGGTTTTTTAATTGTCCTGGCTTATATGAACGCTATTCACTTAAATTTATTCACTTTGTGCTAGAAACTGTGTTGAACATTCATAAGGGACCCTGTTCTTTCAAGAAAGCATGATGTTTTAAACCAAAAGAAATGTCATGATAATACAAATCCATTTATTTGATGAAAAAGGGACAATTCCTCAATGTCCATAACCGACCGGTGATTACGTGTAATCCCTAAAATTCAGGGATTACGCGTACTCCCTTATTATACGTTATCCCTGTAACATATAAATCATCAAAAGAGACAGATATTTAAAAGGTAAAATAACATACAGTGGGCAAGCCAGATGTCCAGTGGAGTTCCCTGCGTAGGAATTTACAAGACCAAGAGGCTTGTGTCCTGTTGACGGTGAGGTGCATGTATATCCTGGTTTCGTCTTCTTCTTCCTTCTGATTGATGACAGAGACCTCCTTAGTCCACGGATATTTTCTGAGAGAGTCTCAAGCGCCGCTTCGGACATGCTATGGCGCTGCATCTTATAGTCATGTGTTTGAAACTATAGTTTAAAACTTATGCTACAAGAATCGAACCAAAGTTTACCAACAAGTTGAACTCTTTTGGGATGTTTGTAGAGTAGAAAAAATGCTATTATTTCCCGTGAAAAAAAGGCAAATGGAACACAAATGCAATGCAATAAAACTAAGGAAAATGACAACTGTCACGACTTGTTTTTAATCTGAGTTGCAAATAGTTTGGAGCATGATCAGACGCCGGGTAGTTTTGCAAGAATCATTTTTTGAGAACCTTGTAATATTTGTATCTGATTCCAAACTGTTGGAAATTCTGGTGATATTTTCATCTACATCCAAACCGTCTGATTTATCTTATCTTATCTTAAACAAGGACTTAAAAATAAGATCTGAAATTTTGATTCCGACGAAAAAATGTTTTCCGTACAAAACACATGTCTATGGCGCTAAAGTTAAATAATGATCCATTTAACAGTAATGACATTTTGTAATCTCTAAGCATGCTACACATGTAGTTAAGAAACCATGCTAAAATTTGCAAATAGTAACGTGTCGTCTCACCAGAATTGTTTGATACTCTGTCCCTGTTATGGAAATAAAAATTGAAAAATCTATTTTTAGAATTGTAGCAGACGACAAGTGTTGCAGACGTAAAACTTACCCAGCATGCAAATAGTGAGTTAACTACGAATTAATAAAGCATCCCAATGGTTCAATCTTATTTATTTACGGCAATCTTTAACACTCCAAGTTCTGTTATTATGAAAACACTGTTCACTCACGCGTATGAAAGTAGTCCGTCTAAGAACACTTTGATCACTGTGTAACAGACGTGCTTGTTAGTATTGAATTTCCTGCCTAGTGCTGTGGTTCATAACCCTGTTGCTTTAAATATTGGAAAATGAAAATTATCACAGTTAGTTATCACCCCTCAGAAGCCTATGAACTTGGGGGTTTAATCAGCTGAGACCTAAGGAGATATTGGCGAATCAATTATTAGACCATATTGATATTTAGTTAACCCTTAACTCATTCATACCTGAATATTCAAATAGAAAAAGCCAGTTTCTAATCGAGTCTAGTCCATTTTTTGAAATGTATGCTTTTTAACACTAATTGTTTACAAATGATAAACAGTGGGACCCCATGATACCGGTGGCTCCATGGTACCGGTGTATTTCACAAATCGCGTGTTATTTTGTCACGAGCTCCACACGAGCCGTCGATACTTTTTGAAAATGGGCACGTCTTTTCGCTGCATTGAAAATACGAAAGTGCAAAGACAATAAACCGATTATTAACATTAAATGAACGTGTTACCTTTAAAAATGTATTTGAGATACAATTTCTCTATGTTTTAACCATTCCTTCAAACTACTACACATACACAACCCTTTGTTTATTTTCTGAAAGTGACTTTGACATGTATGACGTCATTCTTGTTCTCCGAAATAATCACGTGACACCATGCCAACCGGAAGTGGCGGGAAATGTATTTTTGGTAAGGTGTAACAAACGGAACATTGCTTGATATGTTACGTAGAGCTGAACCTGTTGATTAAATAATTCATTCACACATTTTTGTATTTTTCCAAGACAAATATCGAAAGAAAATGGTCTAGGCATAGATTGAGATATAACTTTTTATTTAAAATGTTGTCATTATCATTTTTAAGGATTTCTCTGAAAATAAAGAAAGAAAAATAAAGAGAAAAAAGATCGATCTAGAGACGATACTAATGTGATTTTTTTTTCATTCAAAAATGTTGTAGACTTACAGTTTCTCCTATTTATATGGTATTATTTACGTTCTGAACTACTTTAATTTAGTTCAAACTTGTGGATAAGACTGTAACATTACTTTGGTGAATGTTCGATATTATGTTACATATTGGCTTCCATACCATTGATTGTTTTAGACATTACACCGGTACCATGGAGTGATTCCCCTTTGCGTCTGCTGTACAAGTAGGGGACTAAACAATTGTTATGAAAATAACCAAAGACTTATATTTTATCAAATTTTAGCATTTTCTGATAGCATGCACTTCCTTCAAAAGGTGAACATTAAATTTAAACCAGGTGAGTTATTATCTGTTCGATTATCGTAACGTAAACACTACGTACACCGGTATCATGGGGTTCCAGGCTACAGACCCTGGTCAAAGGACATAAAAAATTATCATTATTGCAAAACGATTATCAGTGCCTGTTCTGATCAGAGGGTTCTGGACATGTGTACTCCTTCCAGGTACATTGTTTTCTAATGACGAATTCAAGCCTTTTTATTACAAGCTGGCTGGCGTTATAATCGCCTTCAACAATCACCTTTTTCAATGACCAATACCTCAATTGCCTAGCCCCACGTCACTAGCATATACAATCAGTTGGGATCCTGATCAAGATTCAAACTGCTAGACACTCATATAAATGCTTTTTATGTCAAAAACCATACATTCCAAAACGTTTGTATATAAAACCTGATGAAATATTTAAACGGGCGATACTTTGGCATTGATTTGGTTACATGTTCGCGGGTCTCTATACTGGGATTTTACTGGACAGTTTTCGCTCCTTAAATAGACTGATATCAGCTGGATTAGTTGCAAAAAAGAAACAAAATTCTCATCTAAATGATTTTTGTAGCAATATCGTGCATATATCACTGTAACAATAATCATTGGTAGAAAAACATTCTTGAATATAATTTTAGATTCATTTTATCACTTCTTCCAGTTCCTAAACTTTAAATATTTTTCCCAAATATTTCGCATACTAAACCGTGAAATGATAATTGCCCTGTGGTCGAGGGGTTAGAACATACGAGTTTTTGCAATGTTGTGTGCCTTCTTCGCCTGATGCATGAATCCATTTGAGAACTTCTCTTTTAAACCAAAAATGCCTGGATATAGAAATGAACCTTAGTGATTGCTGGAAGATTTAGTACATTGTATAGATATATACATAGTACAATATCTAAAGACACGACACTCTTTATCCACACAGCAGAACAATTCATATGAAATACATGTAGCAAACAGTACATACCTTGATGAGACATCGCGAAACGCAGCGTCTCCTCAGGGTCTACACTGTTTACTAATATCCCCTTAAGTAGACACTAAGCTGTATTCAGCCAAAACTTGTCTTCAGTCTCTATAAAGGTACTCTTACCATTCTTGCTAAGCTAGTAAATATAGGAATTCAAATTTTGAAGATAGATAGAATATATTCCCATGTGAGAGTTTCTGCTCATTTGTTTTCTTCCAAGAATGACAGCCTTCTTATATTGAATTCTAGATTTTAAGGCCAACAATTAAGATGACACAGAGGAACTGATTCAGTCTTGGTATTCTCGGGGGAGTTTGTTGACAAATGTCACACTGTTTTAGACAATAATATTATTATATAACAGAAACTGACGGCACAGAGGAGGAAACAGATTTCTTTCTCATTTAAAGCAACTACTTTATAGTATTATTCAATGTTTCAAATTATCTGTACATATAAAATGCATACAGAGAGAACTATTTTTCTCTCAAAATGTTAATCATTAGTAAACACCTGGTTTTCTATTCACTCCAATACCTCTGTAGTTAAGTTTGAAACCATCGTCAGTACTCTCAAGGATTTTGATTTTTCTCACATAACTACCCCTGTTTCTATAGCGAACAACGATGACAAATATCCTTATCTCCAACATGTGTAAGATCACTTTGATGACGTCACTATAACGTCACTATTTATAACGGCGTTTTGATGTTACCGGGGTTCCAAAAAATGCATATTGCTTTAAAAATAGCTTTAATCGTTGGTAATGTGAGAAAAAGAATCTGTCACTCGTCGATGTTTAAGACAAGTTGATCTCAAACTCGTCTAGAATAGACAAGTTATTAAGCTCGCCAAGGCTGGCTTAATATCATTTCAATTCTAGACTCCTTTGAGATCAGCTTGTCTTAAACATCGACTCATGACAGATCCTATATATCTTAGTGCCAAACAGCTTTAAGCCTGATCAGACTCAAATTATTTGTAACTTATATGAAATATTTGCGTTCAACACCATCAGATTGACCTATTTAAACATACTCATATTTTTGCAAACAGTGAAGACCCAGATAAGATGGCTACCATAGGAGCCATCTGATCAGGGTCTACACTTTTCGCAAATTTAGATCAGTATCTATTAAACTACACAGAACTCCAAGTACACTGGTTCATGTTTTAGTAAACTAAAAAGATCAACCAGGAAATCTTATAACCAACCAGAGTTACTTAGTGTTGAAAGAGTTAAATGAAACTTAAAAACACAGTGTGTAACGGCCTTGCTGTACAATAGCGCTTTTATGGAGTCGCGGTAGACTGCCTGACGGAGAACCTATAGACACCGGGTTCGATAACGGGACATTTCTTTATATGAACACCTGTTAAGACTGTTACATTAACACAAACAGTACACACACA